>QEPC01007158.1:2218270-2337089 GCA_003113815.1 Sphenodon punctatus
CCTTTGTCTTTGTTTTTTAGATTGTAAGTCACAGGCAGGGACCGCGTCTTATTCTATGTTCTGTACAGCACCAGGTCATACGACTGGCGCTATATAAATGTCTAATAATAATAATCTTTTGGCAACTAGCGAGTGTCCTTATCTATTGCCTGTCCCATGAGTCTGCCAGGATGGCCCACTGGACAGGATGGCAGATCAAAAGGCTTCTCTGACATGCACATCCCCTCTTGTTGCTGCCCCCAGAAAGCCTGAGCCGAGGCCATCTCCACATCTCCCTGCCTCCAATCAGATTGGCAGGGAGAATCTCAACACTCAGATTGCAAGCCCTGGCTGGAACTGGGGGGGAAGGGGTAATTTCACTTTGACCAGAGTGTCCAAAGGACTGAGTCCGGCCCGAGGACAACTCAGCCAAGCTGAGGTGAACATGACCCATTACCTCACTTCTCCTGGCAGGCAGCTCAAAGGGAAGAAGTGCCCCTGATTCTGGTTGCTAAAGAAGAATTGATGCTCTGAGTTTGGAGGCAGAGAGGGCTGGGGCTTTGGAGCAGGAGGGGTGGCCTGGAGTTCTAGGCCCCACATGGAAGGGGAGCCAGGGAGTGTACTTACCCAACAGACTGCTCAACAAGACCACCCTACCTATCAGTGAAATATTTGACTTTGCAAAATGCAGATATCTCCCCCACCCAGTTGTCCAGCACCAAGGTTTCCCCTGCTGCCCAGGGCAGAATCTGCCTTGCCCAACTGCTGCAGACAAGACCCCGGTGCTTTTTAAAAGGAATTTTCACTGGGGGTGGGGGCAGGGAGAAATGAACACAAAAGAGCACTTTTAAACTATGCAAAGGGGCACTTTTAACCTTTATTTAAAAACATTAAACACAAATGTATATAAATAAAGGAATGTTATGATACCTGCATTTTAATATTAATGTTTGTGATTTAAAGAAATTTAGCACTTCAATCTAAAAATGTCCCGAATTCCAAGAGCCAAGGCCTTGTTTGCAGCCTCTCCTGCTTCATATATGGGTGAAAGCAGACATGCACGTAACTCCACTTTAACATTTCTTATGCAGGTTGCAGGGCTATACTGGTGCCCTATGCAGCCCTGCAACATGCATAAGAAATGTTAAAGCAGAACAAAGGTGCATGTCTGTTTCACCCCTAGATTTCTCCTCTCACTCACATGAAGGGTAGGCATAGACTGAGCTGCTTGCACCCTGAATGGCTCTCCAACCCCACTGACCCTTAGGGTGGCCTGTTTAAGAGAGCTGGGCCAAGACAAGCTTGGGTGCTTCCTTGGAGGGGTGTGTGTGTGTGTTACATACACACTAGAAAAATGCTTCTGGCTTGTTCTAGAGTAGCTGCTGTAGGGAGCAGCTTTCTAGCATAGGGGCAGAGCTGCCAAGGAAGCACCACTGGCAAGAGGAAGATTTTTATTACATTCCCATAACCCCACCATTAAACCCTTCTGAGAAAAAAAAAACCCACCAACTTCAAAAAGGTGCTTTTATCCCAGTGCAGACAGAAATCACTCTTGCAATTACTCTTGCAGTGCTTTGGAGAATTTTTCTGCACTTTTAGGGGGGTTGTTTTTTTAAAAACAGTTTAGTCAGGTTCCACTGCAAGTGGGAATCATCACAGAAAACACACCCATTTTTTACAAAGCAAACCATCCAGACTAACACAAGAGAGCTCTTTACAAACACTCCCCAACAAACATATCAGCCTAATCAAAACCAAAAAGGCAGTTCTTTGTACAATGCAAAAGAATAGATAAAAACCCCAGTCCCTAATTCCCAATTAACAAAACCAGGCACTTGGAGCTCCTAGAAATTTTAGAGAGCTTACTTATCTGCTCGTGTCAGTCAGTTGATCCAAGCTGGCCTTAGCGGCCCCAAACGTTTAGAAAAGGAACACAAACTATGAGAAGCCCCAACGTACAAGACAGCAGGCTCTCTCCTGCTCTTCTGGTCCCCAAAGCAATTCCACTTCACACTGTGTCTGACTGAAATGATGGGAAGCAGGACTCCCAATTCATCTCTTCTCCAAACACTCACATCAGATTTATAATAAAGGAGCAACAGCTTAATGGATAATAGTCCTATTTGCGTGACCATCCTGTGTTACTGCTGTGAACTCCATGCTTTTGATAGAAGAAAGTGATTCCCTACTCTCCCCAACCCTTATGTTTGCTTTAGCTACTCTGTCTGTATCTTCTATTACCTATGGTCTCTTGATCTCTTACACCTAAATGACTCCTCCCCAAGGAACTCTCTTATTTACTATTTAGCAAGGCAGTCAGAGAACCACCAAATTCACTTCTAGAACCAGGTGGAACAAAAGCTCGGGAGCACGGGGGAGGGGAGGTTAACTGCTGCTTTCCGCCAGACTATGCCGACACATCCACTTCCTATTCTAAGATAGAAGGGTCTTCAGATACAAACAGGGTGGTTAATACCTCATCAAGTGTTCACATTCAAGATGGGCAGAGGAGCAAAGGGGCTCACGTCCTTGGTCGGGGAAGAGGGGAAAGTGGGAGGAATTGCAGCTTTAGCCCACTTTATACATTAAAAAATGCCCTGCAAGGCCCTTACCAGCAGCATGTCCTTTTTGGCCTGGAGGACTGCCTGCGTGTTAATGGCAGGGGGCCGGGTACGGCCGAAGTTGTGAGGGACGATGGTGTAGAAGCGGGACGACAGCTCCTGCAGCTCCTCACTGGAGGGCAATGGCTTCTGCAGGGCCGTCTCGATGGCCTCCAGTGCCTCAAAGCCCTTGGCAATCTGCTGTTTGCTCAGCTTCCCCAGTGGCATCTTCTTCACATCTGGAGGGGCGGGGGTGGAGACAAGAGCAACCTGAAGTCAGTTATCGGGGACGTAGCTAATAGCCAACAGGGGTTATTTATCCTCACCCTGGGGACAAGACAGCTCTGGTTTCCCTTAGATTTTTGGGCTCATACAGCTTCATGTCTGTCGCTCATCTCCACAATCAATAGTGGGTTCCCTCTTCCAAGGGTCCCACATCACAGACACCTCCTCCTCTCAAATGAGGAGGTGACACAGATCCCCAGTTCAAGGCACCTCCCTTCTGAGCTGCACCCCACTGCTATTCCACTCCTATTCCCCCACCCCCAACAGCTCTGCCAGTGCCCCTCCACCCTGAGCTGCAGCTCCCCTACTATTCCAGCCCTGTGCTCTCACTGCCCAACTTGGCTTGCCCCAACTGCATGGCGGTGGGGTGTCTCAGAATATTGCCCTGGAGGGAGAAGGTCACAGAACTACAGCAGCTCTTTCTGATATTCGACAGCATCAAAAACATGACACTCTGGCAGAGCCATTATGAACGCTGCCAGCCAGAATGACAAGGTCTACTGCTGGGGTCGGACATGGTGCCACAGGTGGGCAGGAGGGGAATACAGTGCCTCTGCCCGTCACCCAAACGGGGTCCCCTCTGCGTGGTACCTATATTCATGGTCTGCATGGCTTCTTTAAACATGTCGTTGCTGAAGATGAGCGAAATCAGCTCCTGGGTGGCTGTGTTCAGGGTGCAGGGCAACATCCTCTGTTTGGAGAGTTTCACCCCATCCACGGTGTCCACCTGGGAGATGGAGACACCACCAATGGATAGGCAAGGCAGAGGGGTCACACAAACAGGCCCTGATCCCCTCCAGCAGGGGGCAGTCCTGTACACACCTGTACTCTCTCATGGCCTGGCCCTGTTGCAAGGGGAGCTCCCATGCCTTCAGGTCCAGGAAAAAATCCTCCCTGTAGCTGCAACAGGCCAGGAGACACAAGCTAGAGAGATGTGTGGTGCCATGACAGCCTCCCTGCCCCATGCAGGGGAAAGGCTCTCCCAGGCCTAGAGGAAAAAGCTGCTCCACTCCAGCCACGGAAGGGTCTCCAAAACAGCTGACCCTAGACATTTCACTGGCCTAGTAGGCATAGGTGGGGAGCCCTTGGCCCACAAGGTGGGGATAAGCAGGCAGGGCTTATTGAGTGGGTGGCTAGGAAAGGGAGCCAGTGCCCGACCACCTGAATGAGCGTTCTATAGGTTGGCAGGGCCACCAACCAGCAGAGCGCTGGGACAGGACTGCCAGTCCCTGACTCCTCATCCAAGCTTGCCCCATACCCCCAGTGGCTTCTACCTCTTCCACCATGGTGATCCCAGCTTCTCTGCCTTTCCCTGTCACAAACGGAAGAGGGGAAACCCCTTTTACATCTGCTGCCCTAGGCAGCTGACCACCCTGTTTAAATGGTAGAACAGGCCCTGCTCACAAGTCATGCTCACCAATGTGTGCTACCCCAATTCTGAACAGCAGGGGCCACTGTCTGCCTGAGCCCAAAGGCCAACACTCCTCAATATCCATCATTCCTGCCACAGCCAGCAGGAGCAAGGTTTCCAATGCAGCCCCAACAGGACTCACCACCCAAATCCCAGCTGACTGCCACTTACCCCTCTTTCCTCCCCATAGTTTATCCTGCTTCTCTAACCCCCAAAGGTGGAGCAGCCTGGCTCCCACCAAGCTCCTTGCAGCAGGTCCCCAGCTGCTCACCTTAACAGTCACCTCCTGCTCCTCCTCATCCCCATGCTGCACCTCGATCAGAGTGTACTTGCCCGGGTGAGCCACGAAGTTTTCCCGCTCGGCCCAGCGATTCTTGGTCTTCTCCCAGAACTTCTTCTCAAACTCCTTCTGAGCAGCTACCGCATCCCCAAAGGCACTGAGCTTCGACTGCCCCACCTCCCCCTATAAATGGCAGCAAGAGAGCGTGATGCTGGATGGGACACAGCTTCCTTCTTCCTGCCTTACTCCATAACATCCTCCGGTGATGAAAATCCAGAAATCTGGCTAAAGTCACTCACAGCAACCTTTGTCATTCCCAGCCTTGCTGTTAATGGTTTCCCTCAATAGGCTAATGCTACTTCTGCTCAGCCTTCACTCCAGGTTAATGGAGCTGGAACGGCTGTTTTATTCAACTGGAAATTACAGAGATGGCTGCTACGATCAGTGTCATTTAAAGAAAATTAGAGGCAGCCCTTGAGCACCTGGCAAATTGGCAGCATTGCATGCTCTTCTAGGCTGCTCAGAGTTTCTCTCTTCCTCAATGACAATGATTGGAATAAGCTTCTCTTTATGGACAAGAGCTTCTTTGGGAGCAAGTGAGGTTCATTCAGTAGGAGTTCCTCTTTAAGAAGGGAGAGGGTGGTTGCCATGTTGGTCTCAAATTCAAGAGACACAAACGAAGTAGCTCATACAATATCCTTTATTGGATCAACTGCTGTTATCTGAAAGCTTGCATTACCTCAGCAATAGAAATGGGTCTTTAAAAGGATGTCATCTGAACTACTTTGCCTCCATCATTAAGATAAAAGTGTGGTTGTCGTGTTGGTGCCAAATGCAAGAGATGGAGACAAACTAGCTCATATGAGATC
This sequence comes from Sphenodon punctatus, assembly GCA_003113815.1. Taxonomy (NCBI): domain Eukaryota; kingdom Metazoa; phylum Chordata; class Lepidosauria; order Sphenodontia; family Sphenodontidae; genus Sphenodon; species Sphenodon punctatus. Next base: position 2,223,695 of record QEPC01007158.1, read on the forward strand.
TTTTATTGAGACCAACTTCTGTTGGTGAGAATATTCAAGCTTTCAGGCCACACAGGCATGTGGCTCACGACGACAACCATACTCTCTCTTTCTAACTCACAATGAAAGATATCAAAATTTGCCAACTAAAATGGAATCTTCACAACCTGAAGAAGGAAGCCAGACACACCCCCAAGGAAGGACTCTGTGGTCCAAAAGCTTGCATATCCTCACCAATAGAAGTTGGTCCAATAAAGGATATCATTTGAACTACTTTGTCTCCATCATTAAGAGGATCCAGAAAGATTGTGTGGTTGCTGCGTTGGTCCCAAGTGACAGAGATGGAGACGCAGTGGTCTGAATGATACCTTCCAACTGCAGTCAGTGAAAATGAGCAAGATTTCAGGCCACACAGGGCCCTTCCTCAGGCTGCAGGTAGCGTAGCCAGTCAGAAATATATAAACTAAGCAAATTTAGGGAAGGTATATAAGGAAGCAGGAATGGGTGGGAGTGGATAAGACAACTGGTGGGTGGAGGGTTTTAGAGAGGGAGAAAGGAGAGATGACAGACAATTAAAAACGGAGCTATAAAGGATGTAGTTCTATACCTGCCCTATATTTGCTCAGTTTATATATTTCTACTGGCTACGCTACATACCTGAGGAAAGGCCCTGTGTGGGCCGAAAGCTTGCACATTCTCACCAACAGTAGTTGGGTCAATAAAAGATATCATTCAAAACCACCGTGTCTCCATCTCGTTATGAGGAAGCAGATTAAGAGAGACACCTAGTGGGTAAGTAGAGAATCCTCAAGACTGCAAGCTTCGTACATTGAGACAACGTAGTTCAGAGGATAGCTTTTACTGAACCAACTTTTGTTGGTGAGAGCTGGTACAATAAAAGCTATCCTCTGAACTACTTTGTCTTCATCTACTACTTTTGGGACCAACATGGTACCCATATCCTCTCTCTAGCACAGGAATACTCAACTTAATTCATGTCGAGGGCTGGAAAAGTTGGTTTGGACCCAACCCTGGACTGTATGTGGCCCTGCCCCCAGTTTGTATAACACCATCCCCAATTTGCATAACCCCATCCCCCGGCATCAAGGAGCTGGGGCTGGAGATCTGGGTGGCAGAAGCAGCAGCAAGGGGCTCAGATGGAGACATCAGTGGCAGCAGGAAGCTGGAGCCAGGGAGGAGGAAGGAGGTGCGACCGTACCTTGAATATTGTGTGCAGTTCTGGTCGCCCCATCTCAAAAAAGACACAGCTGAACTAGACAAGGTACAGAGATGGGCAACAAACATGATCCAGGGCATGGAACAGGTCCCGTATGAGAGGCTTGGTAGGTTGGGGCTCTTCAATTTGGAGAAGAGACGACTGAGAGGAGATAGGATAGAGGTCTATAAAATCATGAGTGGTGTGGAACTAATAAACAAGGAGCAGTTATTTACCCTCTCAGCTAGTACTAGAACTAGGGGACACTCCATGAAACTCATGGGTGGCAAGTTTAAAACAAATTAAAAAAAATATTTTTTCACTCTGCATATAATTGGGTTGTGGAATCTACTGCCAGAGGCTGTGGTAAGGGCCAGTACTATAGCTGAGTTTAAGAGAGGTTTGAACAAGTTTCTGGAAGATAGGTCCATTAGCAGCTCTTAGCCAGACAGAATCAGGGAACATGACAGGGGAAAACAACAGGGGATGGATCCCCTATTGTGACCTGTTGGGTGCTTCTCCCAAGCCACTGTGATTGGCCACTGTCGGAGACAGGATGCTGGGCTAGATGGATCATTGGTCTGACCCAGTATGGCACTTATGTTCTTATGATCTGGCCAACGCCTTTAATAGGCTTGCTGCCTGGAGGACGGAGGGTTTCGCACCAGTGCGGGGGCTGGAGGAAAGGTGATTGCCAGAGCAGGAGGCATGGTGGGCTACAGGAAAGGTATTTGCAGCCAGGGGGAGTCAGGCCGCAGGAAAGGTCCTTGCGGGCCACAAGTAGCCCTTGGGCCGTACTTTGTGTAGCCCTGCTCTAGCAACATCCAATGGCATTTACGACTACTGTACCTACAGAAGATATTTATTTGCTCATTTGTGAATCCAAAGAGCACTCAAAGCTTCACCCCACCATGGTTCAGATTGCAACGGGCCCATGACCTGCTGCACATAAGATGGCACTGGCCATACCCTGCAGAGCTACCAGTTGTAGATCACAGCAGCATTTTCTACCAGCCCCTCCCCTCCAACAAGGGTAATTTATCTACCCTGGAGCCTCAGCTTCCTCCCCTAGCCTACAGCAAGAACTAGGAGTGTTGAATGTGCTATTCCCCCACCCCCTCCAAGAGACTTCTGAGTGTGTCATCACCCACAGGACCCTGGTTACGGGGTAGGGAAAAGTAGGTCTGTTTGTTTTGCAGGGAGAGGCAGGCAGTGACCGATGGTGGAAGAGGAGAAAGGGTGGGTCATGGTTGCTGGCTCAGTCTCCATTCTCTCTCAAATGTTGCATCTCTGCCAAAGGCTGACTAGAGATCCCAGAAAAGAGAAACCTTATGAAAAACCTGCCCTGGAGAAGGAAAACCAACCCAACTGACAATAGCAGCCCCTTCACCCCTTTCCAGAATTAAAGAGACCCACCCCAGGTACAAAGAGCCAGCTACAGGACAGCAGCCCCACAAGGTTCCTATTTGAAAAGTGCCCTTGACAAAAAAGTGCCTGCAGTTGAGAAGTGCCATTTCTATACTACAGAGCAGCAAGTGTGTAGCCAGGGGGCCAGCTCAGGGGGGCAATATTTTGCCCCAACAAAGCCTTGCTTTGCCCCCAGCCTTTCTCCAAGTGCCCACAGCACCGACTAACCACTGCAGGTCCCATGCTGGGACTGGTGCCAAGTCGTGGGAACACCTACCAGTCCCTCTGTGCTGCCCTCTTACACAAGGTGGGAAGGGGTGCAGCATTACTTCTCAGGCCTGACTGGTGGCAAAATGAAGCCACCATTTTAGAAAATGGCTGGAAAGCTAGGGCTTTCTGCCATGGCTTTACATTTCAAGAATGCAGCCCCCTCCCTGCCAGCAGGAATCCAAAATGCAATATCCCTCCTTGCCTCTTTCTCATATTACACCAGCAGATAGCATCTGGAGCACTTACCCACCTAAGGCCACGGCTTGTCAGAATACTTGCAATGAGTTCTCTGTCTCATGGCCAGCTGTTCTGGGTTGCTAGCTGCCTCAGAGCAGTGTTTTGCTTGCGGAGACGCAGAAAGCAAGAGGCTGCACAAGCGAGCACTCCAGGGCAACTGGTGCCTTCTTGGTTCCCATGAGCAATTGCTCCAGATGAACACAGCAGCATGTGCCAATTTGATCAGTGTGACTGCAACAGCAACTTGCTGCAGGACAACTGTTTCCTGAGAACATGCCCCTATAGACACTAGCTGCACTTGCAAGAGTAACTCATGCTACACCCCCATCTTGGGGCCAGGCCTGACCTGCAGCTGCCAGCTGGAAAGTCTGAGGACTTGTATGTTCAGACAAGCAGTTTTTTCAGAGGCAATGTACTGTAACCCTGCCAGTGTTTATACAAGCACAGGGGAAGACCAAAACGGAAGACCATTGAGAGGATAAAGGGGTGGAAGTATCTCTACAACAAGCAGTGTTAGATCAGAGGGAGGCTCCTGCTCCAGAGGTGATGCTTGTGTCCTCTGCTGTCCCAGCAACCCTCAGTACTTCCTCATGTGTGTCCCCATCACACAGCAGGAAGCCTTGGGATGTGCTCTGAGAGTTCAGGTCGGCACGCACGTCATAGGAGAGCAATCAGGGAGGGAAGGAGGTACTTAACCCCTGGTTCCCCTGCTCAGAACAGGAGGGAGGCAGTCACTCTAGAGAAGCTCTTGGGTAAAAGTAACCTCAAGAGCATGTATACTTGTGAGAACAAGCCCCAAGTCAGGGAAGACTCTTGGCCCCAGAGGTTGTAGGTCCAGTACCTGGTAATAACCAAATTGATGATCATTCTATAGCTATTTGCCACTAATGTAAGGCTGGTATGTTGCTTATTTCTTTGCCTGTGGGATGGGCATTTAATAAAAAGACCCTGGATCAGAGAATGGTGTTACCCCAGTCATGTTCCCAATGGCTGGGGAAGCAAGCGTGATGGTGGCCACACTCTGCACAGGCTACTCACCACACGGCCCCACCGAGTCCAGCAGCTGAAATCACCGCTGTGCAGTATCAGCTGGATGATGTAAAACTTGTTGTTGTTGTTGCCGATGTTAGTCTGGTTTAACATGCAATCGTAATCCTCATAGATCTGCACACAAAACAGTGTAGGAAGCCAGTGGGTAGGAGCGAGCACTGGAACTAGGATGGCTAGCCTGCTGCCCCAAGGGAGCCCATACTGAAGTCAGGCAGGGATAGGGGACTCAAAGGGAAGATTCCCCAGCACTGGGCAGGGAAGCAAACTTGGCCTAGGGGTACAAGTTTGGAGAAAGGCAACACACAGGCTGGGATCTGGAAAGCAATGGGATCTGAGCTGGGTCTGGAAGGGAGAGGCCTCACTCAGGTTAGGGTTCCAAGGTGAGTAATGGAGTCCATGCTGGAGGTCCAGCAGAGAGAGGCCTCACATAGTCCAGGGTTTCCAGAGGAGCCGCATTAGGTAATGGGGTCAATGTTAGGAGCTGACAGAGAAGAGGCTCTTCCTGTTCAGTCAATGCCCCCCCCCGCCCCCCAAAATACATCAGTCACGTGTGATTTTACTCCCAATTACACTTCCATTCCCCAGCAGTGAAAAGGTCAGAGCGCTCAACCTGACAAGGTTCAAAGAGACATGGCCTGGAGGGCACTCGGAGCTCCCTCCTTGTCCCAGCTCTTCAGGGTATGGCCTTTTGAACCCCAGCATTCATTCCCGGGGCCAGGCATATTCCCTCCTTGGAATCTGACAGAGACCGGGCTCAGGCCCATTCTCACCTCAGCACCATCAACTGAACCCAGGTTGCAGGCAGAGTCAATCTTTGGTTTGCACTTCTCCTTGGGAGCAGTCTTCAGTGCTTCCATAGTGGAGCGGAAGCTGTCTTCTGGCTCCTGCTTCAGCTTCTTATCTGTGGTCTTCGCTTTGGCTTTGGCGGATGCCTTGCGCTTTGGGGCCATCGTGGCTTTGGGAGAAATTCAACGTGGTCCAACAGGAACTCTGGGTTAGATTATTCTGGACATTTAGGATACACAGAGGCAAAATGGAAGACCAGGAGTCAGCTTTGCACACAGCTGGGGAGAATATAAAAGGATCTGGAGGGTCATTCAAGAGGAGGACAGATGCTCTCACAGTTAATGAGCAGCACTGGGAGGCTGGGAACATGGATTCTGGTCTCTCTTCTGCCAGACTCACTACATGACCTGTGCCAGACACATCACCTCTCAGTGCCTCAATTTCTACAGCTAGAAAACAGACAGTAATACTTTATAGAGTTGTGAAGCCTATCTCGAACTCTAGATCAGTGGCTCTCAAGCTTTTTGGGAGCAGGGCCCATTTGCAAGCCGTGATGGCCTGCTGCAACCCAGTAAACATATGGTGTGACACGTGGCATTCTGCTTGCTACACTTTGGCACATTCTGGTGACCCGGCTGTGGGTTGTGACTCGCAGATTGAGGAACTCTGCTCCAGAAGACATTTACTGATGGTCTGTAGCAATGACCCTCAGATCAACAGATCTCTGTCAACCCTCAGGATTCCTCCTAGATCACCATTTTGGTTGGCCCTAACTGCACAAGACAGGCAGCTGTGGTCTCCCTAGCACTGAAATCACCTCTAGCGTGTGTGTGGGAAATGGGCTTTTCCCTCCTTCCAGACATGGCCATGGCATTAGCAGGGACCAAAGGGGAGGAGCAATTACCTAGGTCTCCCAGTGGATCAGTTCAGATACCTCTGGTGTATAGAATTGTCCTGGAAAACTCCCCAAAATCAGGCCTTCACCTACTCACCAGCATGGCTTTGGCTGGGTTATACCAGGCCTCTCCCCACACAGACTGAGGCATTCAAGCCCATCCTACTTTTCTTTTTAAAATGATATTTATTTAGCTTGTAACAAGCGTATACTAATTGCAATTATACATAAGTAGAAGAGAAAAACAAAATTAAGTAACAAAAACAAAAAATGGAACCACAGTAGCTTCAATATTACTCTAATATTAGTACATGTGTGGGTTATTTTAAAAATGGGGGTGGGGAGGGAAAAGGGGGGTGGAATGGGAGTGTACAAAGATACAACAGCCAATTAATTTCTTTGCTTGCTCTAAGTTTACACTCATTTCCAAAATATTCCAAAAATTCCTTCCAAATTGCACTAATTTTTACTGAATGGTCACATCTATGAAATATAGATCACTCCACTGAAGCTAAACTTGCCACGTCATTATACCAAATTTAAATTTCTGGAGAGGTTTTATTTTTCCAGTGGAGTAAAATTATCCTGCATACAATTAAGAAAACTCATTGTAGAGAAGCAATTTGGAAATAATTCATTTTAAGCTCTTTAGGATAACCTACAATGCACATACTTGTTGATGGTACAATAGCTGTATTTAGGATCATATTAAATCTAGCTGTTATTTCTTTCCAAAAAGGATTAACAGGACATGCCCAAAAGAGGTGACCAAGTGATGCCTGCAATGTATTACATCTCTAACATGTCAGCTGGTAATAAATTTAACTTCTTGAGTTTAGGAGCCCAAAGTAGATGAAAAATATTGTTTTTGTTGTATAAGACACAATCTAAGGTCAATTGTAGAGATAATATTTTGAACTAATAACTTTCATTGGGATTCTGTCATATTAATTCCCAAATCCTCATTCCATTTATGTCTTAAGTAATCAATATCAGGTCTGTTGGAGGACATTATATACTTGTAGAGAGTTTGTACAGGATGAAGAAGGGAAGCCAATTTTAAGAGAAGGATAAATATATCTGGAGAGTTTACAATTGGCAAGGCCCCTGTTCCAACTTGATCTACCAATAACTGATGAAGTTGCAGATATTACCTCATAGCTGCTGAAGACAGCTTAAATTATTCATGTAGCTCAGAAAAAGATTTAATAAAATTTCCTTGCAGAAGATGTTCTATATGTATAATGTCCTTATTCATCCACTTTTTCCAAAGCAGTCTTTGACTCCCAATCTTTAAACAATGGGTGATTTCAGACGTGACGTAGTGAAATCCACCACAGTGAATCCCACCCTGGTGTGAATGGCTTCACCGCGGGCCGTGGTGAGACGCGCGGCCCCAACAGACGTGACAGGGGCAGCACCATCGCCCGGGGCCAACCGGAGAGAACACGGGCCAGGGGAACCCAACAGACGTGACGACGAGAACCATGGTGGAAGCCCCAAAAGGCACCAGGGTTACGCGGATGCAAACATGGGCGCCGGAGGGCAAATGAAGCCAAAGATGGTGGAGGGAAGGGAAACACAAAGGGAGGGGGTGGAGGGAGCTGCAGCGCTCGCAAACAGCGGCCGCACAGAAGGCGCGCGCACTTCAAAATGAGAAGTGCACACACAAATGAAGCAGCACGCTCACACAACAAAGGGGAGCTAAGCAGGAGGACAGAGGGAGGCACACACCAGGGGGGGGACAGGGATCCCCCCCGTCCGGTTGTGCGCAACGGGGGGAGGGGGGCGGCGAGGGGCCGGCACGGCCAGCTCACCAGGAGGGGGAGGGGGCAGGAGCCCAGCGGGCAAGGGGGACCCAGCAGCCCATGGACACAGGAGGCAACACAAGGCACAGTGAAGCACAAAGGGTGTTTATTGAGGACACAAGCAGCACCAGCCCGGCACAGAGACAGACATCATGGGAACGCACGGGGCAGCATATCCAGACGAAAGGGCGACAGGCAGGCGGGCGGGCGGAGCTGGGTCACAGGGGGTCCAGCTGTCCCAAAGAGGCAGCAGGCGTTGGCACGAGCACCCAGGCCACAGGTGGAAGGAAGGCGCTGAGGAGGCAGCCGGCTGTCAGATGGGCCCGGAGCGCCCTACACCTGGCTGCAGGAGCTCCCATCAGGTGGCGGGGCGGCAACGACATCAGGTGCACATAGCGGGGCCATTGCCACAGCCCCCCCGGCAGAAGCCACGCCCAGCCATGTGGAAACAGATCAGGGAGAAGGTCTCGAAGGGATCCACACAGCTCATCCTGAGTTGCACATCAGCATAGGCTGCGCTAAACGATGGGCGAACGCCACAGGTCGTACAGGGCCACGCTCTCGTGGGTTGTCCAGGCTCAGACAGAGCCCCTGGAGCCTCCGAGCAGGACCTCAGCCTGAGATGCAGCTGCCATGGTACAGCTCCTGGAGGGTCTGAGCCGCAGCGGCCATGGGGGCAGCATGGGATGCGGGGCTGGGGGGGCTGGGCAGGCAGACAGGGGCTGCCAAGGCCGACAGATAACGGCAGGATGGGAACAATGGGTCCGCTGTGGAGGGATGCGAAGGGAGTGGGCAGTGCACAGCTGCCGGCATGCAAGGCTGGACAGCCCCACGCATACACACCTGCCAGTGGAGATACAAACGCCGGCACACGCACGCTCAGGGAGAAGCAGCAGGCCCGGGGGGCCGCACAGGCAAGGCCGGCCCAAGGGTTTGAGAGGCCATGTGCCAAGCCTTGCTGCGGGGCCCCAAAGGCTTGTTGGTCTGCTGGCGGCTTTGCCACCGGTGGGTTGGCAAAACCGTATGGCTGGCAAAGCTCTAGGGAGGGACTTGTCCATTGTAGGCAGAGCCTCCAAAAATCCAGCAACAAAGAGTATTAAGATGTGATGGACAGAACATTAGTTTACACTGGGAACTCCTTGCTGCTGTGTAAAACCCTGCCACTTGGAGACTGTGAGAACCCTCCTACTAGCATCTCATCCAGTAAGTGGATGGGACTCCAGTAGGACAACTCGTTCTCTCTCCATCAGTGGTAATGCCAAAGCAGGATAAGAAAATCCCATTCACATATTTAAAACATACAAAACCTCTGGGCCACATCAAAATAGCTGCATGCTATTAACAATACCCGATCACACAAGCATGTTTGTATTTAGTACAAATAGCATGTGAGGAGCGACTCGAAGAACAGAAGGTTGCTACCTTGTAAATAAGGTTCTTTGAGACGGCTCCGAACATTCTCACATATACCCACCCTTCCAGCCTCGCATAGAATGTTTTCCTTCTGTTTCTAGAAAGGGTTAGAAGGAACTGTCATTCTGAGGGGGATCACACTTTTTATACTAGAGGAGCTCGAGACCATCATGTGGCTATTATTTGAACACGGCGAGCATGTACAACCCAGTTGTGAGATTGTTGGGAGCCATCTTGAAGAACCTTCTTTACAAGGCAACAACCTTCTGATCAGCACATGGGGAGGAGCTGTTTGTAAACAAACAGCTTTATCTCCCAGTCCGATCTGCTGCTGCACCTCCTCCTCACCCTCTCCTCCATCCTCTACTCTGTTTCCTCCACCCTCCTCTCCATCGACTGCTCTGCCACATTCCCCTACTGCTGCCTGCCCTATAATTCTCCCCCCGTGTGCTGCTTGTTATTGGTTGCCTGGTAGGCGCTACATGCCATGACCACTGCCCATGGCCATTTCTTTCCACAGCGGCCGGGTTTTCCCTTCAGACCTTACGTTTCCTTCACCCCTTCCGTGGTGAACATTCACCACACTTCTGGACCTCCTCCCGTCCCAACCTCACGAAGTGTGGTTAGGTTCACCCCGGCCCGTGTTTGACTGTGAACATCTGGATGCGGGCCAACAGACGTGCACGGCTCTTTCACCACTGCCCGCGTTTGACTGAGGTGGACTGTGGTGAATGCCACAAACGTAACGTCTGAAATCACCCAGTGATTACCCCAAACTGGTGCCTTGCGATGCAAAGATGGATGGAATTTCAGTATTTTTTCCAGATTATTCCTGGCCTTTCGAGTTGCAAATATTGTGGGAATTGAGGAGTTAGCAAGACGATGGTAAGTAGAGCCTAATACAGAAGGTAATGGAAGAGGGGACATAGGTGCTTGGAAGTCCATTCTTCTTAATAAAGAAGGGGACTCCTCATAGGTCAAGCAAGCCATCCTTGATTTTCCAATTTCTCCCTTTGACTCCCACATGCCTGAAGCAAGGACACTCGGCCTATTCTTGAGCACCCAGGACCACGCTAGCCATCCCCAGAAGCCAGAAGAAATTCAGTCACTGCCTCGAAGAAAATACAGTCTAGGGCCCTAATCTCGCCACAACTGGCTACATGCAGAGCCTAAGCCTGGGACAGACTATACCTAGGTCCCTCATTTGGCTGGGCCCGACCCCTTGGGGAGCAGGAGGCAACTAGATGCTCTGACACTGTAATGCTAGAGTTCCTCAAAAGAAAACTTGCTACCAGCACAGAATACCTTACCCTAGCGTCCATGTTTGAAACCTACCCTTCTTCTGTTTACACACACTTCCAGCAAAGCCAGTTTCTTATGCTGTTATCAGGCCTTTGTAGACAAGCTTTTTTGCTGTTCATTCAAGCTGGCATGTGTACACACAGCTCTAGCGTAAGCTGGCAGATCCAAGAACCAGTTTTGTTTTGCTTCCTCCTTATTCATTCAAACACAGAACCCTAATTCTAGCTCAGGAGCCCACACCCATACACATTCACAGTGACCCTGCAATACGAGCCTGCAACCTAGAGCATGTCTCCTCTCTTTTTCTATTCCCTTTTTCCATCTCTTTATTCCTTACTAAAGCTTCCCTCATCCTCCTCTGGATGCTTGAACAGCCCATCCAATCTGACCTGCCTGAACTCTAGTCTTCTCGCTGCCACCAGAGAGTTAACGGGCTTATCCCCCCATGGCAGGTCACACAGAAAAATCTAATGTTTCTGGTTAGAATGGGTTTCTACAGTGGCAAGAGGAAACAAAAGCCACCAAAACGCAGCCGCTCCTCAAGCGAGAACCAAAAACCACGGTTAATCCTACCAGATGATGGACAGCTACCAGGCTGCCCCCCCTCCAGTTTCGTTTGCATGTGGTGACTCAGATCCACACAATGCAACAGGCTCTAGGCCTAAAAAGAAATGCCAATTTGGAAGGATCACATAATTTAATGCATATGTCCAGATAACTTTAGCCAAGAACAGGATACAAGAGCCAAACACTCAAACAGGATGCAATGCTTCAGAGTAGCACAGCCCTTAGTAGGGATGTGATAGGTAGGTTCGCAGCTACTAGCATCACCCACCCACTCAATTACAATGTGAACTTGGACACAGACTCCTACAGCTGGAAGAAACCTCAAAGGGCCATCTGCCCAAGCTGCCGAGTTGCAGGAGGGTGCTGGATATAAATGTTTTGTAAATAAAAAATAAAAATCTAGTCCAACCCCCAGCACCAAGGCAGAACTAGATCTAGATAAGAAAAAAATACCCAGTGGATCATCTAGACCAGCATCCTGTCTCCTACAGTAACAGCTTCAGAGAAGGGCACAACAGGTCATAAAGGAACGGTCCATTTCCTGCTAGTCACTCACAGCCCCCAACCAACTTGACTAACTGCTATATATGGACCTATCTTCTAAGAACCTATTCTGTCTTTCTTTGAACCCAGTTATGCTATTCGTTTTTACAGTGCCCTCCAGCAAGTAGTTCCATAGGTTAAGTGTATATTATTCATCCAGCCACCTCTTCAACATATCAAGTGAAGGAGATTCCATGATCTCCCATGGCAACTTGCTCCACTGCCCAACTGTTCTTTTAGTTGAGAAGTTCTTCCCACTATAGAAAAAATCAACTTTTCTGTAACTTAAACCCATTGCCTCTTGTCGTTCCTTCAGTGGCAATAGAGAACAGTTCTCCATCTTTGTGGCAGTCTTTTATAATGGAAGATTGCTATCATGCACCTGCTGCCCTTCCCCCCCAACACACCTTAAGTTTATTTTCTCAAAACTAAGCATACCTGACTCTCAACATAATTACGAGTTCTACCTGGGCATTTCCAGGAGACACCTCAATGCCAAATGAACACCAACCAAGACCCACAGATGTGCTAGTTTAGCCACATACACTTCTATCTGCCCAGTACTTACACATGAATGGAGTCCACTAGTCTTGTCTTTCTTATGATGCAGCACCTGATCAGCCTCATGGTTAAGCATGCCCCCAGCAAAAAGGAAGAGCAAGAATCATCAACAAAGGCAGAGAGCATAGTCCACTCAGGCAATGCACAACTGGAGTGATAAGTACAGTGGAAAAGCAGAGTGGAGTTTGTGACTCCTGACCTTGTGGTCCAGCAAGAGGAACTCAGCTTCCTGGCAGGGAGTTACATTCCTGGGGGAAGTCCTGTTAGAAATCCACCCCCAAGGAGCCAGAGGCTTCATGCTATGCCCTGCCCTGCATGCTCATTAGCACTTTATAGCAAAAGATTAGAAAAAACAGGAACAAGGCACCAGAGGCTCAGCCCAGCTGCTGTCTAACTTAGGGTTGCCAGATAGGTACGTTTTTCCAGGCCCTGCAACATGTATGTTTCATAAGTGGCCTGGAAAAATATACCTATCTAGCAACCCTAATCTAACTTCCTCTGGCTGAAGTAACTCACCTGCCCAGAGCAACTGGGAGCCTTGGGGTCCTGTTCAGAGGGAGAGACTGCCAGTCAGGGACAAGTTTGGGCAAGCTGGAACTCGACACTGCTGTTTTTGCTTTTAATCTCTGTCTTTCCCCTCCTCCTGTGTGACCTCAGCCTTGCTTCAGAGAAACAACTCCCCTTGTGGGAGAGAAGCCAGCTCAGCCTGGAGGCAGGAAAGAATGAGCAGAGCTGGCAGCCACATGCAAAGCGCTCAGGGCTGGGACAGACTACCATCTCACCCAGAGAAAGCTGTTGGCACTGCTGCTGGGAAGGAGACAGCCTCAGGACCGCTCAAATATCCCGGATTTTCCAGGATGTCCCAGATTTCAGGCCTCTTGTGTTATCTGTTCTGCAGTCCCGGGGAAAAACGGATGTAAAGTCCCGGATTAGAAAGGGAGGTAAGAGGGAAAGCAATTTGCAAATCAGCAGTGGTACAGCAAGTTGAATTCTCCGGCCTTAAAGAGCCAGATCAACCAAATAGTTTGCCCCAGGCTAGTTCAGAGCAGCCTCTCCCATAGGAGGGATTCTCTATTGTCTTCTCACCAACACATTAATTACTCTTCTCCTTTTGAAGATAAGAATAGGTTTTTCCAACATCTCAGAGGAAATGGTCAGTCTTTGGAATTAAAAAAAACTCCATTGGGGGCAATGTAGATCTAGGATTTTTAAGCATGGAAAAATCTAGCTGACTAGGAATTCAAATCCAGCCCGTGTAAGGGGCTAATGTTGTGATTAACTTCCCTTTTAAAAATAAAAAAATACTGACCAGCCTCTCTGTTAGGTAATGGGCTATTGCCAATACTTGCCCATAAGAAAAATCCTCACAACATTTCATCTGTCAAAGAATCTACACAGGAGAAATGCCTGGCACGGGGGAAAAGCTTTACCGTCAGAGGAGGGCTGTGTCAACTGTAGAGTTCACTGAGCATGGCAGTATGTAGGCCTAGCCATTATGGGAAGTGTTGTGATACAGCTTGGGCATAAAGACTGGCAGGACAGGGTTTAAGTCTGGCTTATGTGTGAGGATGCTGTACAGATATGCAAGTCCTTCAACTTTTTAAAGACTTGTTGTTTTTTTCTTAAAGTGTTTTAGCTTAGCCTCATAGTTAATAGACTATTCTGAATTTGCATATACATGCATATTGTATGCAAACTATGTCCCACAGCATCCTGCATTCTGAGTCACTGTCCCTCATTTCAGAGTCCAGGGGTTGAGAGGTATTCCCTAGAATTTCCCCCTCCTACACCCATACCCCTTACTAGGCAGGAGGGCATGGGGCAGACTTCATTCAGACTCTACCTCACTGCATATTGGCCATCTGCTATCAAGCCTGAAGTGAGGTTGAGACTCCTAGGGCCCAATCCTCAGATGGTATAAAACAGCATAGTTCTCTGGAAGGTGAAGTCATGGCACTATGTAGTACCAGCATACTGAACTGAAGCAGTAGCTTGCTCACCACCCACCCCAGCCTTAGCATCCTACCCAGTGGGAAGGTATGTGTTGTTGTGGCAGCAGTTCAAACAGGGGCCGAGGGCATTTGTAGGTCAGGTCCTTCCCAAGCTTCTCACCACTCTGGAAGGGATGCCTTCTAAGGAGAGAACCTAGTCTCCCTCATCTGTCCCTCACTTACTGGCGCACTGCCAATCCGCATGTAAGAGGCTGCACTGCTGACTAGCCCTGGGTGCTCCCTTTCTTGCTGCAGCCATGCCAGCGGATAGGTCTGAAGTGCTCCCCTGGCCTGTACTGCATCCGCCCTGACCCCAACCAGTCATGCAACATGTAGATGAGGGGCTAGCATCCACCTCCCCAGCAAGCTGAGTTCTCTGCCTCCACTGCTAATTGGAAGAGCTAGATGCAGAGACCCACATACCTGAGGCAGACCCCTGTATAGCAAAGTAGACATTACCCATTAGGCACCCAGGCATCGGGTACATGCCAACTACCATCTCATGGTGCTCCCTGCTATATCCATTCTCCCCTGTTCTGGACAGAAGTGACACTTGCTCATGGCTCATCCATCCCAGGACACTCTCCAGTAAATCCCTTGCCTCTGGGATCCCCACTCAGCAGCGTCTGATGTCACTGTGCGGGGATGCTTGTCAGGGGGCTTCAAGGGAACATCCACTGCCAGGTACGAGATACTCAAAGCTGCAGAAGATCAGTGTGGCAGAGATGGTATCATACAGCAGCTTAAGGGCTCTCAAATTGGGGGCCAGCCCCCACCACCGGGGAGTAACGGTATGTAGAGGGAGTGTGAGAAGGAGTACAGCTGCAATGATCCTAGTTCCACTCTGACCGAGGAGGAATTTCCAAAATTGTAGAGTAGCAAGGGCGAGAGAGATGCAGGTAAAGAGCTAATGGCAAAATGGGGAGGGAGCAAGGGGTACATGTGTGGACGGGGGCTCTAATACCACAGATAGTAGGGGACACAGTCTAAAAAGTTTGAGAGCCACTAAGAGAGTGTCCTGGAGCAATCCCAACAACCAACTCTCAACCCCAGGGTATGAAAATCACTGCCTGGCAGCAGCACAGAAACAGTGACCTACGTCAGGGAAGATCTTCTGGCAGGACTTGTTGTTACAGGCTCCTCTGCATCAGACCACACAGCGTGGGAGTCAGTTCAAGCAGGCCCAAGTGATAAGAGGCATCACTATGCTCTCTGCAGTGAAAGCAGAGTCATTTCAACAGGAAGATTGGCCTCCCAGCCGCAGAGAAAGGAATGCAAGCCAACCACTGTTATCATGCCTCCCCATGCAAACCCCAGCGAGAAAGCCCCATCCCTCCCTCACACACTCCTGTGAGCCCCAGGGCTCATTCCCTGCATCATGCAGCAAAGCAGCACCTGACGCTGTCAAGCAGACACAAGGCTCCTCCCTGCCCCTTTCATGCTCTGCAGACCCCTATGTTTGATCGATCTGCACCACACAGATCCCTCCATGCCTCACCATCCATTCCACACTCCGTTGCCTTTATGTCCCACACTAGACCCCTCTGCACCTCCACCAGCCCCTCCACACACCAAATGCTCGGTGCCCCAGTAGCCCCCCAGTGCCAAGGACATAGCTGTAATAAGAACAGGAAGTGCAGCATGGCCCAGGCTCCCAGGTGAAGGTGCAGCCACTGACACCGGGAAGGGGGGTGGGTGGCCCATTCCACCCAGCTTGTGTATCACAGTCCATTCTAGCCTAACTAGCCCCGCTCCCTACTCCATGCCCTGACTCCTCCGTGCCACACGCACCCCTCCATGCCCTAGCTTCGCGGTGCCCCACAGAACCCTGCAGCACCCCGTCACTCACCCCCACATGTTGCTGCCTTTGCACCCAACTCCCCCGTATCCCACTGCCTGCTCCGCACTCCAATTTCTCTGTGCCCCAATCCAGCAGCCTCCTCTCTGCATCCCCACTGGCCCCTTGCCTCAATTAGGCTTACCATACCTCCCCTTTAAAAGAGGCGTAGGAAAAATACATGGTGCAAGGTTGCATTGGTTCCAGTGTAGCCCCGCAACATGTATTTTTCACAACCATCTTATTTTATTTATTTATTTAGTCAATTTATATCCTGCCCCTCCTGAAAACAGCTGGGGGCAGCTAAAGGGGAGATGTAGTAACCCTAGTCTCAATGCCGCTGCACCTTTCTGATTCTTTTGTCCCCAAACCCCAGGCTGCGTGCCTCATTAGTCCCACCGCAACCCCCTGCCCATTCTTCCCCTATCGCTACAGCTCTCCCACTCCCTTCTTCTGACACACTCTCCGAACCCCCACCCTCTTTCTCAGCGAACCCCGCCGATACCTGCTGTTCATCACGCCCCCTAGCGGCCCTTCACCCCATCTCTCTGTAACGCGCAAGACACCTGCGTGAGCGGGATCTGAGGCGCGGCCATATATGTGAGAGAGACAGCTCAGCCCACCAATGAAAGTCAGGAGGCGGGATTCCCCCCCCCTAGCGGAAGCACCTGCCCTATTCCGTGCAAAGGGTGGGGCCAGGCCGCGTGCGGAAAAGGCGGAGTCCTAGAATTAACAGCCCCCTGGAAAAGGTTCAGCCTATTGGGGAAGCCAGGGCGGGGCTGAGGAGCCACGTGCAGAAAGTGCTGGCCGGTGCGTAGGAAGCATGGCGGCGGCGGCGGGCGTGAAAAAGAAGCAGCAGCAGCAGCAGCAGCAGCGGGCTGTAGTAACAACAGCCGGAGGCGCCGGGCGTAAGCGCCGCAAGGTTGGGCCCCGGGACTTGCGGGACTCCGTCCTACCGGAGTGTGACAGGGCGGTGGGTCTGGGGAACTGGGGCAAGAGGAGAGCTGGGGCGGGGTAAGGGGGTGGAGGGAGTGTGGGGCAACGGGGTACAGTGGGCTAGGAAGAGCTGGGGCAAAGGGGGAGCTGGAATGGGGTCGCTGGGGGAGATGGGCTCCTATTTGGCTTGGGACAGGTGCTTCTGGTTTTCCCTTGGGCGGGTGTGTGTGAGAGGATGTGGGCTTCAGGGAGCTATTGGTGGAGGGGGGGGTTGATAAGCCCTGGGTTTGTCGGTAGACGTTCCCCACTAGCAGCTGCTTCTCCTTGTGCTGCGCCAGCCCTGCAGACCTGTGGCTTGTACCTGAAGGAAGGTTTTGTTTTCCCAGCTCCCAGAGGCAGAGGACAAATCCTGGCAAAAAGCTGGCTCAAAGCTGAACGAGGAGATTTCTAGTGACTCAGAAACAGACAGGTAATAAGGTTGTCTGCTTTGGGGCTCTGCCCTTCCACTGTCCTAGTCGGGTAGAAACATTTCAGCAGAGCAGAAGCCCAGAGACACTGGCATCCTGCTCCTGCGGACTCTGCAGAAGTCCCGAACCCACTTATGCTGGGAGTGAGACTGAGCTGCTGCTGTATGGTGATCGCTGACTGGACTGGTGTTGCCTATGTGGGGTACTTTGGGCTCACTACAGCAACTCCATCCTCCTCCACTGTCCACCTGGAACAAGGTGTGTGCTGCCACCTGGTTGGCATCCTTTCTTCCTCTGGCATGTCCTGTTAAGACACAGGGCTCTGGGCAGTGAGCAACACCTCTTCTAGGCCCCGCCTTCCTGTTCCCTTGGCTGATATCCTACAAGTGGGGGGGGGGTGAGCCATGGTCATCTCTTGGTACTTAATGCTGCAGCTAAGATCCCATTCAAAAACCTGCTCTTCACACCTCTAGCTTAACCTGGGTGGAAATGCTCAGTTTGGGGTTGAATTCTGGGTATGTGGAACTCCCCTTCCTTCTGTACGTGAGTGTGTGTAACTTTATGTATTGGTTTGGAGTTAAATGGTGAGAGAAATGTGCTTCTGGATTTAAAAAAAAAAATCACACTGGCAGGGTCCTCATGTCTAAAATATTTATCTAGAGAGATGCTTGGGGTGCAAATGTAGGCTTTCTTGGCTGGATACTCCACTCTCGAGGATGCAGTATGAAAGGGATTATAACTAGTGGGAAATTGAACCCTTATCATGTATACCCCCTGTCTCTTCTCTTTGCAGCCCAGGGAAGAGGAAAAAGGGCAATGAGGCAGAAGAGGAGATCGAGGAAACGGCGCAGGAAAAGAAGTTGAGATTAGCTAAACTTTACTTGGAGCAGCTTCAACAGCAGGGTGAGTGAGGAACTGCCAGGCTGCTTGCAAGGTGGGTGGGGAGTGTCTGGCTCACTCTTGGGAAAATGAATGCAACTGTTCTAATGCACTAACATTTCACTTTTCTGTGCATAGATACTGTTCTCTTTCCACATCTCAGCATACTGGCTGCTACTGTAATGAAGTGTCCTACTGGTTTGCTATAGCTTTAAGAATCTAATTGGCACACCATGTGTTTTGTACAACCCCCAAAATGAGCTGTTTCTCCCCAAAGACTTAAACTAAGCAGTTCAAACACTTTACCAGGATGCTAAGTGTATTGAATAATTAAACTAGTTTGGGGCAGGGAAATGCACTTTGTGATGCTGGGCTTCTTGTACTCTTCCTTGACTTCCTTTCTTAATGTTTGCTTAAGCTTGGCCAGTCACAGTGGGCAGCCCAGCAACTCGCAAGGCACCGTGGCTAGACTTCTATGTTTATTATTATTAACAAACTTTTATATAGCATCAGCAGTGTACCTGGCATTTTACAAAGTAATAAAATAGACACGGTCCCTGCCCCTAGGGCTTACAATCTGAGAGACAGGAGCTGGGGGAGAGACATAGGAAGGAGAACAGAGGGAGAGACAAGGGGTCTAACATTCATGAAGATGCGAGGTCTCAAGTGCACGTACTTGGCTTGGTTACGATGAGAATGACAGCAGGCAGGTCCATGTGGCAAGGATAAGGGTAAACAGACCATAGGTATAGGAAATAGTGGCTCAGCAGGATAAAGAGTCAGACAGAGCAGAGCGAAAGAGGTGAGTTTTAAGGAGAGATTTGAAGGTATGAAGGGAGGGGGCAAGGCGGATGTGGACAGGGAGGGAGTTCCAGGCATGGGGGGCAGCAAGTGAGAAGAGACGAAGGCGCTTAGAGGGGCAGGAAAGGCGTGGAAGGGTGAGAGAAGGGACAGAGGAGGAGCGAAGTGCACGGGCTGGAGTATGGAGGGTGATAAGTGCAGAGAGGTAGGGGGGAGCGAGGTTGTGAAGAGCTTTATAGGTGAAGACTAGGAGCTTGTGTAGGATTCGTTCAGGAAGGGGAAGCCAGTGAAGCAAAGAGAGGAGGGGCTGCACATGGTCGAAGCGACTGGCGAGGTAGATGACCCTGGCAGCAGAGTTTTGGACAGAGATGAGGGGAGAAAGGTGAGACCGGGGAAGGCCAGTTAGAAGGAGGTTACAGTAATCGAGGTGAGAGATGACCAGAGCATGAACAAGAGTTTTGGTAGATGAGACAGAGAGAAAAGGGCGAATCTTAGCAATGTTATGGAGGGAGAAGCGGCAGCAGAGTTGCACTATGTTTCTCCTGGCAGGGAAAAATTGAATAGCTTGTGGTGTTCTACCTAGAGTTAGAGACTTACAAAACTTTCACTTTCAAGTCCAGGCAATTCGAGATCCTAATATGCCCCCCAGTTGGAGGGGAGGCGGGGAGAGAGACTCTCTGAAATGTTTGAACTTGAGGATTTAGATTCTCCAGGTACATTTTGTGCTCAGCTGGACTTGCTTCTTGATGTTAGGCAGCTGATTGCAGGTATTTCTCAGCATCTGAGACCATGCAACATAGTGAAGAAATGGCTTTAAAAGAAGGGATTGCAGATATGGGTCATCGCTCCAGCTGCTGTAAAAATCGAGAAGAGAGAACAGAACCTTCATGTGGCCTGATGATAACCCTGTTATTTAATGGACTTGTCGCCACAGATACACACCGTATTTGTGTATAGTCTTCAGTGCATTTTGTCATCATGCCACTTGTGGATCAGGGAGGGCTCTTGTTCCCATTGTACAGATAAATCTCTGCACTTGAGTATCTTGGAGTTCGTTCAAGATCAGTCCTTAGGAACCCTGCGTTTAATTCCCTACTCTACTAAATCCTAAACTGCTACCTTAACCTGCTGGATTATACTTACCTTCAGAAACGGTCTATTTTATTCATATGTAGAAACGTTTCCATAATGTAGAATCAATAATGTAGCACCCATGTCCCTATCTTGACTTGGGGTACTACATACTTCCCAGATACGTTTTCCTAACCATGAGTATGCCCAATTGCTTGGCAGTCCAATCCTGTACCTGTGTGCACAATGCACGGCATGCACATTGTAAGCAGATGCAGGCTCAGGCCCTCAGGATGCAAGATCACCATGTGCCATTATGATTTAATGATAAACCTCTCTCCTGGATTAACTGTTCTTGAGTAAGAAGATCAAGGTTCTAGTCTGCCCCCGCTCTTGTTCAGCGTGTATATTGTGTCACTTGGCGAGGTCGTGAGACAGTATGGGGTGCGGTGTCATCAATATGCTAATGACACCCAACTCTACCTCTCATTTTGAGGTGGTGTTGGGCTCCTCCACGACCTTGGTTCTGGGGGACTTCAACATCCACGCTGGTGCAGGCCTTGTCGGGGTGGAGGGAGAATTCATGGCCGCCATGGCAACCATGGATTTGCCCCAGGAGGTTATCTGCCCCACCCATGTGGGGGGGCATACCCTTGACCTGATCTTTGGCTCTAGCCTTGAGGCAGGGGGTCCGGTTGTGGGGAAAGTTAGGGCGGTGCCCTTGTCATGGACGGACCATTATCTTCTTCAGGCCAGTCTTCTAGCGCGCCCCCTCCAGAAGGGGAAGGGACCAGTTAGGACCAGCGGTTCCAGGAGGTCCTGAGGGACTTAACCTTTGACCTGGATGGTCACTCTGTGGATGAGCTAGTCCAGCATTGGAACAGCTTGCTGGAGGAGGCCATCGATAGGGTGGCTCCAAGACGCCCTCTGCCTCGGTCTCATCACCGCAGGGCCCCTTGGTTTACTGAGGGACTGCGGTGTATGAAGCGAGGAGGCTGGAGCGATGCTGGCGTTGGACTCGATCTGACTCCGACTGTCTTCTCCATAGGGCCCATTTGCGGTCCTATGTTGAGGCTGTGAGGACGGCAAGGAAGGAGTTCCTTGCTGTCCTCATAGCGTCTGCAAAGTCATGCCCGGCAGAGCTGTTTCGGTTGGTGTGGGGGCTGGTGAGTCCGGCCTCCCTCCGCCTGGATGGGGACTTGTCCCAGGCCCGCTGTGAGGAGTTTGTCAACTACTTCGCAGACAAGATTGCTCGGATTCAGACCTACTTTGACGTTGGATTAGGAGCAGTAGGGGAAGAGCGCGAGGGGACGGAAGTCCAGTCTGGCCCAGCTTTGTGGGGGGAGTTACAGGAAGTGATGCCGGCCGATGCAGCAAATGTTTTGGGGTCTGTGAGGGCCACCTGTTGCGAACTTGATTGGGCAGGTGGTGGCACTCCAGCTCCAGTTGCATCTGGATAGCATCGGTTTCCTAGACCCCTTTCAATCTGGGTTCTGCCCCAGCTATGGCACTGAGACGGCGTTGGTGGCCTTGGTCAACGACCTCCGCTGGGAGATGGATGCAGGATGTTCAACATTTCTCATCCTGCTAGATCTCTCGGCTGCTTTTGACACGGTGGACCATGGGCTGCTATTGAGGCGGCTGCGTGACCTGGGGGGTCTGGACGGGACTGTTCTTTAATGGTTCCGTTCATTCTTCTCTGGAAGAAGCCAGCGGGTGATGTTGGGGGATGAGACATCGTGCCCCCCGCGCCTTATCATGCGGCATTCCGCAGGGTTCTGTTCTGTCTCCATTATTATTTAATGTATATATGCAGCCCTTGGGGGAGGTCATGAGAGGGTTTGGGGTGCGGTGTCACCAGTATGCTGATACTCAGCTGTACCTCTCTTTTTCAACTGACCCAGACCCTGCTATCTCGCTGCTATCCCAATGTTTGGAGGCCGTGGCGGAGCGGATGCGGCAGAGCAGACTGAAGCTCAAGCCCGATAAGATGGAGGTGATGTTGGTGGGGAGAGCGAGGGAGGTAGTGGCCCCCCCGGTTGTGGGGGTTTGCCCTCCTATGGCTCTGCAGGTCCGGTGTCGGGGGTGATACTGGACGCAGACCTCCGCCTGGAGCGGCAGGTGGAGGCAGTCGCTGAGGCTGTCTTCTGCCAGCTGTGTCTGGTGCGTAGACTGCGTCTGTTCGTCTCCGGCTCGGACCTGACCTCCCTCGTCCATGCCTTCGT
Source organism: Sphenodon punctatus (assembly GCA_003113815.1). Lineage (NCBI taxonomy): Eukaryota > Metazoa > Chordata > Lepidosauria > Sphenodontia > Sphenodontidae > Sphenodon > Sphenodon punctatus. The sequence continues at coordinate 2,245,936 of QEPC01007158.1, forward strand.
CACCTCGAGGCTGGACTACTGTAATGCGCTCTATGTGGGGCTTCCCTTGTGCCTGGTTCGGAGGCTGCAGCTAGTGCAGAATGCGGCGGCTCGTCTCCTTACGGGGAAGGCCCGTTGGAGCATATTACACCTGTGCTCCGAGGTCTGCACTGGCTGCCAATAGCATGCCGAGCCAGGTTCAAGGTTTTGGTGTTGATTTATAGAGCCCTTCCCTCATACCTCAGGGACCGCCTCACCGTCCGCGCCCCAGAGCGGCTCCTTCGGTCGGCCGGGGGTGCCTTCTTGGAGGTCCCCTGTGTTAAGCGGGGGGCCACAATGGAGGGGGCATTCTCGGTGGCCGGGCCGCATCTTTGGAACTCCCTTCTGGAGGAAGCTCGCCTGGCCCCCAGCCTGTTGACATTCCGGCGAAGTTGCAAAACCTGGCTGTTCACCCAGGCCTTTGGGGAGGGTGGGGTAAGGTTTTTAGTTTCCCCTACCTTATTTATTTTGAAATGGAGCCTGGGCCTTGTTGTATAATGTTTTTATACATCATTTTTAAAATTATTATTGATGGTTTAAATTGTTTTTATGTATTGGTTTTTTTACGGTTGGAAGCTGCCCCGAACTGTTTGGAGGAGGGGCGGGGTAAAAATTTATAAAATAAAAATAAATTTTCATCTGACCCCCAACCTGGCAGTCTCGGTGCTTACCTGATGTCTGGTGACTGTTGGGGATTGGATGAGGGTGACCTGACTGAAGCTGAATCCCGACAAGATGGAGATGATGATAGTGGTGGGGAGGGCAGTGGATGTGGCAGCTCCCATCATTGATGGGATCCGCCCTCCGCTGGTATCCCAGGGCCGTAGTCTGGGCGTGCGCCTTGATCCGCAGCTCTGCCAGGATTCCCAGGTGAGGGCTGTGGTGAGGAGTGTGTCTCGCCAATTACATCTGGTGCAACGGCTTCAGCCGTATATTTCAGATAGTGACCTGGCCACCATCATCCATGCTTTCATTACTTTGAGATTGGACTATTGCAGTGTGCTGTACGTGGGGCTACCTATGGTGATGGTCCGGAGACTGCAGCAAATGCAGAATGCAGCGGCCAGTCTCCTTACGGGAACAGGTTGCTGTGAGCACATTACACTGGTGCTCCAGGCTCTGTGCTGGCTGCCTGTAGTGTTCCAGGCCCGATTCAAGGTATTGGTTTTGACCTATAAAGCCCTATACGGCCTTGGTTCGACTTACCTGTGGGACCTCTGCACTCTGGAGCGGCCACTGCAGTCTGCTGGAAGCGCCCTTCTCAAGGTCTCGTCACAGTCCCCCCTGTGGACACGGGGGGTCATTCTTGGTGGCCGTGCCTAGGCTGTGGAAATTCTTCTCTGTGGAGGTCCAGGATCTCCGCTCTTAACGTTGTATGTGTAAAACCTGGCTGTTCCACCTGGCTCTTGGCGAGGGAGATGGGGTGTAGGGTGGGGTTTGGTTTTGTGCCTTCTCTTTTTATTGTATTTGTTTTTTACTGATTTAATGTGTTTTAATGTTGTAAGCTGCCCCAGGCTGCTTGGAGCAGGAGGAGCTGGGTAGCAAATGATTTTATAAAATAAAAATAATAAGGCAGACCAAGTGGGTCATCTGGGGAGTAGCTCGTGCTTCCATCTTTAGGATGCTTTTAGTTACTTGATTAGCTGCTTGTAATGAGGTTCCTAATTCTTGAGGGAGCTCCTAATACTCATTCTTCATTCGGCAAATTTGCTTAAAGCAGAAGCCTTCGTCACCTCAGACTGGTACTTGCTGTGGCTGCATCTCCTATCCACCCATAGCACAAGTCCACTTTGAGCACTGCCCCTCATGTGCTGCCTGTGTTTGTCTCTTGGGCAGAGGAGGAGAAGGCTGAAGAAGAGGCTGTTGAGAAGGACCTGATTGCTGGGCGACTTCGGGAAGATGTGGTGAGTAAGATGCTTCCCAGAAGACTGGGAGGAAGTACATCTACTCCCTTGTTGCTTGGTTTTTACAGTCTTCCTCTCAGTTCAAAAGCTACTGGAGTCTTCCTGCTTCACTTGCCCTTAAAAGCCAGGCTAGAACCTGGCCTTTAAGGGCATATGAGGCATACGAGTGAGTAGGTGCCTGTATTCGCTTAAGGCATATTTAGTGACTGGTGCTTGTATTCAGAGTCTCCCCTCTGGTAGCAGTGTTCTTTAGTTGGCCAGGGTAGAGTTACTGGCACTACCTGCAATCCTGGGTCAGCAGGGGCTTGCACCCTTGCATGACAACCCACCTCAGCCTTCCTTCTGACGCTTGTTAACACTGTTGTAGGGCACCCTGAATGTAAAAAATGCCAGCTGAATAATCGAACTACTGAATGCCTATAGCTGGTTCTTGCTATATGAACTGCTTAGAATAATAGCCTTTTGTGGATAATCTTCCCCTGAAACACCCCCTGTTACATGTTCAAAATGTTCCTTCCCTTCCTTTTCCAGGAAGGCTCATGGCGGTCCTGGAGGCTTCCATGACCACAGTGCCATAGAAATCGCCTCTTGGATATTGTCCAGTAGAAAGAGCTCATTGTTTAGCCCAGTGCAGGCAGCTAGATTGCCCTTATGCTTTTCTAGTGGCGAGGGGTGTGGCATTCTCCTGTTCACATGTCTAATTCTCTCTTTCAACAGCTTGAACAGAAGGGGAAGCTCCAGCGACAGATTGGCAAGGATGTAAGTTTAACCTCCCATGAGCAGCTCCTGTGAACATTTGGCGAGAGACCTCTGGCAGCTAGGATTCCCTTTAAGACGGACATCCTCTCTTTACCGGTCATGTGATCACTGTGTTCCTCGCTGTTTTGCTCAGTCTATAGTTCTAATTCCTGACTTGCCTGACGAAGGACCCTTGAGGTTCGAAAGCTTGGATACCTCCACCAACTGGAGTTGGTCCAATAAAAGATAACCCTTTACTACTGTGTTTCTACTGACTGCCCTTGTTTCCCTTCTGCTGCTGGATTAACTGTCTCAAGTACATCTCTCCTCTGAGACTTGGGAATTACACCCAGGAGAAGGAAGGCAAGGATCCTGCCAGCATGTAAAATGGCTCCCTATTTCGTGCAGATCTTCAAATGCTATCATATGGTGAATTCAGTGGGTTATATTAATCCTTCTGACTCCAGTGAGGTCAGCCCGATAAATCCAAGCTCTCTCAAGTTGCATGTGGCACCTTGCACTGAGATAATGGAGGCTGGATCTTTAGTTGGTATTATCAGGTGACTCAGTGGTGAGAGCATTTGAGCTATCCCCTCTGGCAGTGGTACAGATTCCTGCTGAATAGCCACCTGGTAGATTGCTCAATCTTGCTAATGCTGCTGAATTTTGGGGAAAGAGTTTCCAGACTCTGAAATAGCCTCCTGTTTTGGGATATATTTATTTGTTGTAATTTCTATTACTGCCATTCCCCAAAGGCTCAAGGCTGCTAGCAACATAAAATGATGATCCAAATAAAATATACAAAAATAAAAACCCAATCCAAATAACAGCCCAAAATTCAGTTAAACTTAATCTCCACACCTGCTAAATGCCTGACCAAATGAGTCTTGCATTGCCTCTGGAAAATACACCTCTCTGCTCACTCTTATGGTATGAGCATGGTGTAGCGATGGAGCTTGCAAGCAGGTGTCCCCAGCTGACCTTGGGGAATGTGATGGAACCTAGAAGAGCATGAGTGCTCTGCTAATGGATATTGTGTTTGAACAGCTACGGCCTCCGGACCCAGCAGACGTCCGAGTGCTACGAGGTCACCAGCTGCCCATCACCTGTCTGGTCATCTCCCCAGATGACAAATGCATCTTTTCGGCTGCCAAAGACTGCTCCATCATCAAATGTGAGTCTTGTTTTCTGCTGGCCTTTTCCTCCAGCTTATGTAGAAGAGAAACATGCCCCAGCATCTTCAAAAATAGGAGTGACCAGCAAACCCTGTAATAAGCTGCTTATGCTTCATCTCCCAGTAGGTCCATGATGCTTAGTGTTAATAGTTGCGTAGCTTCATGCAGCCATGGCTTGTCGGTGTTACCAGTTACTCGAGCTCCGTTCCCAATACTCCTGGCTTATTAAAGTGAAGTCTTCTGTTCCCTTCTGAGAAATTCTAGCTCTTCTGGTAGATGCAATCAACCTTCTAAGGTCAAAAGTATTCACTGAGAGGCATCTTGGCTCTTGAGTCCCCAAGCTTGAGATGTCTAAAGCTTTCTTTTCAGTGATGTCAAGCCCTTGCAGTTCCCATTGACTCATCTGGAGTGTGTGTGAGAGGAGGCAGGACATGTCCCTTCTGGGTGTTCCAAAAGTGAAGCAATCTTCCTGAAAGCTTGGCTGTTAGTCTTTAGTTAACGCTTAGGGGGCCCAATGTCCAGTATTCGGCTGGTTATCTGAACGCTCCATTTGGAGTTGGTGTAGGGGCTCTTGTGTAGTGTACACCTAGTATGAGAGCATGTTCCATGCTCTGGGCTACACTAATCGGGAAGATGGGAATGTTCCAGTTAATCTAGTGATCTGAGGGGGATTGGACAGGATGTGTCCAGAAGCTGATCTGGGGTTGCAAGGAGACTAGTTCTCCTTTCTGCTCTCTGCTTCCAAACCCTTTGGAGGGAGGGTGGCTCCTTCCCTTTGTTTCTTGGTACCTGCAGGATGGACCCCAGGCAACCCAGTTGGGCAGGGATTTGGAAAGGCTGCAGGGTTAGCCCTGCCCAGTCAAGCAAGAAGTGACAAACAGGATCTGTTACAGGGGATGTGGAAAGTGGGAAGAAGCTGCACGTCATCCCTGGAGGGAAGAAGGGGAAGGAGGACCAGCACATTGGGCACACAGCACACATACTCGCCATGGCCATATCGTCAGATGGTAAATACCTGGTAAGGAGGATCAGAGGGCAACCTGTGCTAGATGCCTTGGGAGAGGCTTTCCCTGATCTCTAGCAAAGCTCTGGCCACCCCAAGCTTTGAATTTGCTATTGGTACTCTGCTTTCCTACAAAACTAGATGCCTGCTTTGCTCCCAGCCCATGACCTGCTGGAGAATGTTTCTTTGGCAAGGAGGTATCTGCAGGCACACTCTAGGAGATCTGTACCTTATTGAAACGGTGTGGACTACAATAGATGCATGGCCTGTCTCTTCTGCTCTGGTGGGAATGAGCTGGTGGTTGTACTGCTGTAGTCCTTTACTTGCTTGTTGCTACCACGTGCGCTGCCTGCTGCCACCACTTGGGCTTTCAGTATTTTTGAATCTTGGCAACCTGTGATTGTAGTGGAACCATTCTGAATCTGGGAGGAAGGGCAAGTCTCCTTAACTCTGTATAATACCTAAGTGAAGAATCTGTTCCAATTCCCATTTGACCCAGAGCCCTCCTGCTGCAACGCATTCTGCTTTGTTGGCATATTTCCGAGTAATGGAAGTTGCTGGTGCATGCAATAGTGTTCAATGCAGACTGATTGCCAGTTGCTGGTGATGGTGAAAATGTTCTTTCCCTTCTAGGCCACAGGGGACAGGAATAAACTGATCATGATCTGGGAGGCTGCAACTTGCAAGCACCTTTACAAGTTCACAGGCCATCGGGACGCTGTGTCGGTGAGTGACTGAGCTCAAAGGGGCAGTTTGGATTGGGGGTTGCGGGGGTATTGGACTGGCATTGGAAAGAAGTCAGAAGCTTGCGAAATGTGATGTGTACTTGGGGAAGAGCGTTTCTTCACAGGCAGGATGGAGCTGCCCCATTATTTAAATCTCTGTAAGAGTGGAAAGATGAGCCAGAGGAGGACTCCTGGCAGTGTGGAGGGCATGGCTTAGTGCTTTGGGGCATGTAGGTTCAGATCTCTCTGGCATACTCAGGATGTTAACCAATGAGAACATAGCCTGCTGGAGTCCAGGTTTGTTCCGTGCAGCTCTCACTTACGCTTGGCGTGTAGAGCCTAATAAACGGGCATCCTCCTTTGTGCATTTCATGTATGTTCATGCAGCCCCTTCCACACATAGGTTCAGCATGACCGGCCTAATATGCAGGTAGGCATTCTTCCCCGCTGCACTCCGCCCCCAACCACGTATCCTGCCCCCTATGATGACTCTTGGCCCCAGTGAGCCATGGGAAGAAGCTGTTCCTTCTGGAGTGTGAATCATGAAAGGTAGTCCAGAGCCTGCTATTTCCGCGCACACACCCAGGTTCATACCTGGTTTATTCCTGACTTATAAACTGGGTTTATACCTGCGAGCACTTGACAGCTAGAAATAACCTTTTGCTATGTGCATAAGCTGAGTTGAGTAAATCAGATATTTTGAGCACCTATAGTTAAAATTGAAAGCAAAAGTAGTCAGACTTTACATGTTGTCACCATCCAGTTCCTTGTATCCACAGCTTACAGCACTGTACTGTAGCACACAGTCTTATTGGAGTATTGCCTGCCATGGGGTTGGAATCTCTCTCCGTTCACATAAAACCCCTAGTCAAACATGCGCCTCTTGTACCCCCTCTTTAGCATCTTTTCCATTACTATAGAGTGGGGACGGAAAACATCGCCACTCATGAAGATGGCCTATACTTCTCCAAGCATCCAAACCTTGTTTAGGGCAACACGCTCTCCTTCAGTCAGTTCACATTCCCTGTACCCTGGGTCACTTGTTTCCCCCATGAGATTCACCTCTGCAATCCGATTTGAGGCACTCCCGGTGGCACTGTGGGTATTCTCGCACTGTTATCAGGGCAGTGACATTAAATCTCACCTGGCACGCTCGGAGTGTTAACAAATGACACCATAGCCCACTGATGAGAAAGCAGTGAGGAGGGCCCAGATTCGGTTACTGTCTTCTGGCAGTGCACACATCAGGTAATTCTTGATCTCATTTGGATCCTACAGTCTTATCTGGGTCTGACACTCTTCCAGTCTGCTAAACTTGGAAATGCAGCAGGGTTGTGCAGTGTCCGGATGGGTCTGCCAGTTCTCTTCTCTATACATCAGTCACTTGGCTTTCCCAGGCAAACAACCCACAGCAGTAGCTTTTAATGGCATCATGACTCCTCATGCTTGTTGCAAGCAAAAACTGTTACTTTCAAAAGATAAGAAATTACGAGTAACTTTCAACCACTTGCTTGTCCTGGCTGGTGAAAGCCAACTGAGAGGCATTGGGGCCTTTGCTGACTAGGGTTGTCAATACCGCCTTTGGTAGGTTGTCATATGCCCTTAAAGTTGCAGTGGTCCAGCCCCTACTTAAGAAATTATCTTTGGATGCCGACTCCTTGGCCAGCTATCGCCCTGTCTCTAACCTTCCCTTTTTTTTAGGGACAGTTATTGAACGGGTGGTTGCCCAGCAGGTTCAGGCTCCTCTCGGTGCTTTCAGATTCCTGAACTCGTTTCAGTCAGGTTTTTGTCCAGGGTATAGCGCAGAGACTGCACTTGTGGCCTTGGTCAATCGACTGAGGGAATTGTGCCCTGTTCATCATGTTATGTCTTTTGGTGGCTTCTCATACAGTTGATCATGAGGTGATGTTGATGCATCTGCAGGACCTGGCAGGGGTGCGCGGTACTGCTCTTGAGTGGTTCCGTTCCTGTCGGGGAGGACTCAGTGGATGGTGGTGGGAGATTGCTCGTTGTCCCCTTGGGACCTTCCTTAGGGTGTCCCGCAGGATTCCATCTTGTCTCCCCTCTTGTTCATTGTGTATCTGAAGCTGCTGGGTGAGATTATCCAGAGGTTTGGAGTGAGGTGCCATCAGTAGGCTGCTGACACCCAGCTCTGCCTCTCTTTTTCATCCAACCCTGGTCCTGCAGTCCTGGTGCTTTCCCATTGCCTGACTGCTGTTGGGGACTGGATGAGTGTAAGCCGATTGAAGCTGAATCCAGATGAGTGAAGTGGTGGTGATTGGCGGAACTTGTGACTTGAAGGGGGATTGAGACCCCTGCTGAGTGGGTCCACCCCCCTCTAGTTACTCAGGTTCGCAGGCTTGGTGTGTGCTCCTGGACGCTCTCTTGTGCCTGGATTGTCACGCTGCAGCAGTGGCACGAGCACATTTCATCAATTAAATCTGGTGAGGGGGCTGCAGCCTTTTCTTCCTGACTTGGATCTGGCCACCGTGATCCATGCTTTCATAGTCTCTGTGCTAGACTACTGCAGTGCACTCTATGTGGGGTTGTACTTTGGAAGCTGGTGCAGACCCCAGTGGCCCAGCTCATCTCTGGGGTGGATTGTCATGGGCAGATTACAACTGTGCTCTAGAATTTGCACTGGCTTCGTATAGCTTTCTAAGCACAACTCAAGATGCTGGTTTTGACCTTTTAAAGCCCTTAAATGACTTGGACCCCACATATTTGAAAGACTGCCTTTTATTCCATGTTCCATTGTGGCCCTTGGGGTTTGCCGGGAGCGCCTTCTTGCAGGTACCACCAGCTACTTTGTCTGCACAACAAGGGCTTGCAAGAGACGTTTTGGTTGCCACTCCGTACTTTGAAACTCCCTTCCCCCAGAGGTCTGCCAGAGCCCGTGCTTGAGCATATTTGGGAGGTGGTGTAAAACCTTTTTGTTTGGCAGGCAGGGCTAGAAGTTGGAAGAGGGAGAGGTTTGTGGTGAGAGGAGGGATTTTTAGATTGTCTATTTTTACTGCCCACCGCAGCTTCTTCAGGGGTTCTTTACTAATGTGGTCCTAATGGGCTGTCTTCAGAAGCACCCCATTACAGAGTGTCAGCAAAAGCTGTAGCTTGATCCAAGGAGCAGCGAGTGCGATTCCTCCCTGCTCCAAAGCCAAGGAGGCTGTAATGCAAGGAACGGCAGCGGCGATTCCTCCCTGCTCTACGTACAAGGAAGTCAATAACAATCAGGAGAATGCAAGATTCCAACCATGTAAAAACAGTTACCATGGATAAATTAGGATACATGGGAAAACCCATTTCTCTTCACAGAAGCATTACTATAAGCCCCAGAACTGTAACTAAAATACTCACCCAAAGTCAAGGAGTCAAATAGGGCTGTAATGCAGTCTTAAGAGAAGCGGGAAGATTGTCTCCCTGCTCTAAATACGAAAAGACCAATAATATTCAAATTTAAATCTCAGACCTAAATGTAAGTGAACCCCAGCTCATAGAACCTCTCCCAAATAATCGGCCCGGTAATCAAACCTGGGGAGTCCTTCAGATGTAGGTAATATATCAGCCTAACATTCTTGTGGGGCCAACGTTCTGACCTGCCTCTGCGTAAAGCCCCTACCAAAACAACCTTACTTTAAAAGGATGCCATTAACAATCCCATGACAGCTACACCCTTGTTGATTGGCCTCTTTCTACTAACATCAGTTACACTGGAGGTGAGAGATCTGTTCCCACATTTAGCAGTTAGTCTGATTACATAATCAAGGCTAAATGAGATACATTAGATCACAACAGTTTATCAGAATATAGAGTCCAAAAAATCATTTAAACCCTGAGGTTCAACAGAGTCTAACGTGAGTATCCAAAAAACTTCTCTAGAGGCTAATAGTTTGGGATTAATAGGAGGGATTACTCTTTCAATACCCCAAAATGAAAACAAATGACTGTCCTTGTGATATAGATTATAATGTTCAACAAGGGGAGCTGAAGTAGTTCTATTCTTTAGTCTACTACGATGTTCAGTGATTCTGATTCTCAAATGTCGGCTGGCTTTCCCCACGTACAACTTCCTGCACGGACACAATCACATAAATCACCCCTGTTGTGTTGCAGTTGATGAAATCGTTGATATGAATCAGCTTGTTTTTACTGTCATAAAAAAATTTCTTAGCACTAAAAGGACAATTAATTCACTAGCCACAGGGAAAATTCCCCGTGATTTTTTTACTATCCAAGGTTCTCTGAGATGATGGTAGTTGAGCCCTGACAATATGATCATGTAGATTCCTGCCTTATAGGCAAATAAAGGTGGAATCTGACAATCTTTAATGTGATCATAGTGGACCAGTGTTTTAAAATGATCTTCCTCAAATGGTTGGTATAATTATTAAATGTAGTAACACAAACTATCCTATCCTGAGAGTCTTTGGCTAGAAATTCTTTTTGAAGTATTTGCTCTTTTGATGCATTTAACAATTTGTGCCTCTGTTTGGAACGGTATACGTTTTCTCTCTGTTGTGATTTTTACTGTTCGTTAATACCTTGCTGCTCATGCACGCTGCAGAGGCAGGTCATGCTTCAGTGCCATGCACTTGACACTGGAGATAGGCAACAGAACACATTGGTTAAGATCAAAACTGCACAAAGGTACCTGATGTTCACTGAGGTACCTGTTAGCAGACACGGCTTCAACTGTTGCTATGCAAAGGTCTGTGCCCACGGATGAGAGGGTTGTCTGGGTGAAGGAAAAAAGCACGGGTTGGTGGAAGAACATCCTATGCTCCTGGGGAGATGCTGAGTGGATCGAGAGCTTCAGGATGCCCCGGTACCTCGTACTGCAGATAGCAGAGATCCTCAGGCCTCAACTGGAGAAACTGAGCATGGTGATGTTAGGCACCCATCCCCGTTGAGAAGTGTATTGCCATTGCTTTCTGGAAGCTTGCCAATCCCGACTCCTGCTGCTGTCACCCAGCAACTTGGCATTGCCCACCTACATGGTTGGCACCATCTAATGGAGACTTGTATGGTGGTTGTGGACCTGCTGCTGGATTGAGTGGTGGTGTTTGTTGACCCCACTGAGGTAATTGAGGGCTTTTGGTGGGAGGGGTTCCTGAATTGTATAGAGGCAATTGGTAGGAGCCAGATCGCCATAATATGCCCACCCTATAACAAGAACAACTATCTAAACTGGAAAGAGTCTTTCTTCATGGTTCTTCAGGCAATAGTGAACCACCAGGCTCATTTCATGGATGCGCTGGCTGGGTGGCCTGGGAAGAACCATGACAGCTACATCTTGTTGGTCTTGCTGCTTTGGCTGTATATACACTGGAGACTTTGGACCTTGTACTGAATCATTTGTTGAGGGGGTACTCATGAGACCTGTCCAGAGGAACCCGGCCTGTCCCTTGAAGCCCTGGCTCACGAAGACACGCAGCATTCCCAAGATCCCAGAGCAAATGTTTTTTAACCAGCAGCTGGGCACCTGGTCCTCTCTTATGGGGAGAGCTTTTGGCCTCTTAAAGCAGTGCTGGAGGGCAACTGAAGTCAGAATTGATTTCCAACTGGAGACCGTCCCACTAACAGCCACCTGTGTTCTCTGCGAGACCAGCAGGCCCATGTGGGCGAACCCCCCCAACTATTCGTTCCTGTGAGCCAGTATCCCTTTTCTATGATCAACTGAACTAAAGAGAGCAGTGCATAGATGGAGAGATCAGGATGTGTTGTGCCAGCATATCAACTGGAATGTTCACCACAGCACCCACCATCAGTGACTTTTTTTTACTTGATTAAAGGTAAACAAGGGCTGGCTCTCGAGATCAAAGTGGTAAACCTTGAGATTCATGGGGGGTCTGTCCACATCAACCCGAATTGGCTCTGGGGTGGTGATGGGTAGGGAAGGATGCCCTCCAGCAGTCAGTGCTTCCGTGGGGGTGAGGGAGTTTACAGCAGGAGCTGGAGTGGTTGTAGCAGGAACTGCTGAAGGAAGCATAAGCAGTGGGCGAGGTGTAATTGACCCACTAATGTCCCCTGGCAAAGGCGCAGCCATACAGGTGGAATGAGATGATGGTTCCATCTGCACATAGGAACCAGTTCAGGAACATGTAGTAGGGCGAGGTTTGCCTCTCTGTGGCTGGAGGCAAAGTTGTTGTCCCAGATCTCCTTCTAACTGTGCCTCAAGTCTCTTGGCTCACTGCTGACACTGGTTCATGTCCCAGTTGTAGCCCTACAGCACCACCTGGATTGAGATTTCCTGGAACACTACCTCATTCTGGTAGCACTTCACTAGGACATATTGGACCTTTTACTCCCTCAATAGAGCGATGAAGGCCTTGGTCTTTTCTTTGGGCCAGGAAATGCAGCATTGGTGGATGGATTTGTAGGCAGCGAGTGCCTGTCATTTCACGTTGGCAGTAGTGATGCTGGTTGTTGTCTGGCTGTTGGTCTGAGCCATAACCACATCAATGGAAAGCCTCTGCAAGTCATTGTGGAGAATGCAGCAGGTGGGAAATGGCAAGGGTTGGGTACCTACTGCCAACCAGGATGAGCTCAGAGAACGCATGTTTGAAAATGGTGTGGTGGACTTTTAAGGCAGACTTGCGTACGCAACAGTAAGAGTGGGAGGTGCAGGAAGTGGTCCCTCGGAATGCTAGGCTTTTTGCCCGTGACTCTGTTGCTGGAGGATCAGCACGAACAGGCTGCACACAGCCTAATTGACGGGACGTGGGCATACGTTAGCCCATACTCGCATGCACAGCAGGTTCACATTCTCTGGGACACAGTGGTGAGGGAGGCTCTATGTCATGGGGGTGAACATGAGATAAACATCTAATAACCCAGACCAGGTGGGTGTCCACCTGCCCATTTATCTCATTAACACTCTCAACCATTTGACAAAACCAGGGTCCTGCCATTTACTACGGAGGGAGGAGAGGTGTCCCTTTTGAGAAGACCTTTGAAGCTAAGATTCTGTATGGGTATTAATGTTCCAATGGGCCTTGTCGTGGAAATCTGCCCTGGTGTCCCAGCCAGAACTTCTTTCCACCCAACCCTACGGTTGCTCTGCTGCCTGGTGTGACTTCATTTCTGAGGTGCTAGGAGCAGATGCTACACCTTGGAGAAAGGGTGAGGAACCTTTTTCCCTCCCAGCGCTACTCTGAAAGCTCAGGGTGCTGCATAGAAACTGGAGGCAAGGTTGCTTAAGGGGTGCACTCAAGAAGAGAGAGGTCTAGATCATGACTATGCCTTGGATCTATTCTCTCCCCCACCCCCCCTTTATGTGCATGCCCTCATCTCTACTCTCTCACCCTTAGCTCAGTCTTTTGGTGCTTGAGGGTAGGAATTGGATCCAGGAACTAGAATGGGTCTAGGTTTGGCCCCAGGACTGAGATTTCCCACCCCTGCCATAGGGGCTCTGCATGGAGGAAGGTGCTCTCTGAATATGAAGCTAGGTTTCCCAGGCAGCAGGTGCCTTCTCAGATGCTGGCTACACAGGGCTCTGGTAAGGGAGACTGAATTGTCTATGGAAAGAGAGGCACTCTGACACTTTCCATGTGCATTTCCCAGAAGGTGCTCTCCCAAGGCGAGGAACCAAGAGCTGCTAAGCACGCGCACACGCACCCTTTCATGGGTACATCCCTTGTTTTCATTACCCTGGACAAGTCCTCTAGCAAATGGCTGCGTCACTGTTTGTGCTGGGGAGGGATGAACCAGTATTGGGTCTGAAGCAGAGAGAGCTCACATGAAAATGAGGGGGGGTGGGGGGAGACTAACGAAATAGAAGTGCCCACCAAGCTGCCCACTTGTTAGCAGTCTTCCTCCCCCTAACCTGGTGGTACTTTGTTTGTTTCCTGTGCAGGGCCTGTCCTTCCGGAAGGGCACACACCAGCTGTACAGTGCCTCGCATGATCGCTCAGTCAAAGTCTGGAATGTGGCAGAGAATGCCTACGTGGAAACCCTGTGAGCAGCAAGTGCTCTCCCCACTTAAGGGAGTGGGGTGTGTGGCATATATGTGCCTCATGGCCTCTGCAGAGGCAGGTTGGGGATTAGGGGTCAGAGCCTACTGCCCAGTAGACTGGTCACCATGAATATCTGTATCTAACAATCCAGCAGTCCCAGTTGTCATGCACTCCAAATGCCAAGCTGTGGTGCAGGGTGCAAATAGCTAGGGAGAGGCAGATCCCACAATCAGCCCTGCAGGGCATGGCTTCCTGAAACCAATATGTATGCCCTCTGCTCTAGGCTCTAAAGTGCTCTCTGGAGGTAAGGAACCTTGTGAAGCTTTAGCATAGGGGTGGCCAGACTTATGGTGCACTTGGTCTAGGCGTTCACCCCACGTAATCTACCAAGACACCACCTGCTGGCTCCAGGCCAGTGCACCTCCTACTGGCTTACAGCTTTAGGGCATCTCACTGACTGGTCTTGGGAGGGGAGAGGAGAGGACTTCTCTTCCCCTCCCCCCCCTTGAGAGAGCACCATCCCTGCCCTGCTCCTAGCCCACCTCCTGCCTGGATAAACAGCCTCTGGGAAGGAGAGCAGGACTTTCTCGAGCAGGCTAGCTCACCTTCCCACACTGCGATCTTCTACTTATGCTATAGCAGGGGTGGCTAAGACCAAGTTCTGCTGGGCACCAGTAGCTGTAATCCCGAACATAAAGCAAGACTCCTGAATAGTCCCATAGAACCCCTCTCCTGGAGTTAATAAATGGAGGGGAGCTAGGTTACTGGAAATGCTCTTGAATACCCACAGTGCAAGGCTGAGCCTCATTCTCTCTTCTCCACTTACAGGTTTGGGCACCAGGATGCGATTACAGGGCTGGACAGCCTGAGCCGCGAGTGCTGTGTCACGTCGGGTGGGAGGGACGGTACTGTCAGGCTCTGGAAGATCCCAGAGGAGTCCCAGCTCGTGTTCTATGGGCACCAGTAAGTCTCTTGAGGAGGGTCTCACTCTAACTAAAGGTGCATCCGTTAGCCCTGCATGGCACTTGTCTTGCCTAATGGTTGGCCTCTGCAACCCTGTCGCCATTCAAACCTTTGTTGCTGGCTTTTGTAAACTAACTTGAGCCTACTAGCTATGCCCTCATGTTTCAAGTTGGAGGCATCCTCTTTTGAGGACTGCTATTAGCCAAGTAGTCTTTATGTCCGACTCCTCTTTTAACTGACGGCTGATGGTGAGCCATGCAGTGCTCCGCTTGTAGGCGCGGCACCGGCAGAGGTGCTGGTTGGTGGTTCTCTGCAGCAGCCCAGGGTGTGGTGATTGCTACTTCATGAAATGTACCCATGCTGTTTGACTGAAGATATTGTTTCAAGCTAGCCAAACTCCAATATTGTTGGTATCTAGTGGGGATAGCTAATGTGCGGAACGGCACTAACACATACTGGTGGTGTTGGGTGGCCAGTGCCACCAGGGGTGGCCTATAGAATACATCATACAGTGGGGTCTTCCTCCAGCCCTGCCGCAGACTGGGCTAGGGGTTGCCAGAATTGTACATTGAGGGAGGTCTGTTCTGAGATGTGACTGTCCTTCTTGCCAAATTGCAGTCTGTATCTTCTGAGTATGGGCTCCCCATTGCCATGCTTCCAAGAGCTAGGACCCATTTTAGTAAGCGGTGGCACTGAAACTGACACTCCTGCTTCCTAGAGGTAGCTCATTCTGAGCCTAGGAGAAATCTAGCACACAGTTGGCTTGCTAAGACTGCAGAGAACAGATGTGCAACATTCTTCTCCCTTCTCATCTTGTGTTAGGGGCTCTATTGACTGCATCCAACTGATCAATGAGGAGCACATGGTGTCTGGGGCAGATGATGGGTGAGTATCCACTGGAAACCATACATTGTTTGTATGGTGCTGAAAAGCAGTGTTGTCCTTGAGATATTTGTGCACAGTATAACCAATTTTTGTGTCCTGTACTTTAGGTCGGTAGCCCTCTGGGGCCTCTCAAAGAAGAAGCCGCTAGCCATAGTGAGGCAGGCCCACAGTAACCATGGCACTCAAGGCCTGGAGCAACCATATTGGATCTCCTCAGTTGCTGCCTTGCTGAACAGTGACGTTGTAGCCACAGGTGCCTCGCGCTGTGAGATGGCTTGCCTTGCTTTTCCTGTTGGCTGGGACTTTTCCTGTTGGCTGGGGGTTGTCCTAATGGGTGGAGGCAGTAGGGGAAAGACAGCCTTCAGCCACATGCTTTAAATAGAAGGCCAGTTTGTTTTAGTCTGTGCTCCATGGGAAGTATGCTTGTGGGACATTTGGCAATACATTAACTTCTGTGAAAAGCTAGGATAATGGCTGCCACAAAGATGGGGTTTGGGAGGCCAAGTTAATATCTGCAGAAGGTGGTGTTTGGGGCACAGAACACACCTAGCCTTGCTAGTCGGTTAAGGTATAACTTCTCTATGGCCCTGCAAGCTAAAGCAATAACCTCACCCAAACTAGGTGAGAGCACATGCCTGTAGCCTGATGTGTAGCTATCTAAAGCCTCCTGCTCTCACATTGCTCTCTGCAGGTTCACACAGTGCCAGCATACGGCTGTGGAAATGTGAAGAGGGATTCCGGAGGTTGTTGCCACTCTTTGACATTCCCCAGGTAAGGAAGGGCTCAGGTGGGGTTAGTCCTACATGGGGAGCAAGTACTGGAACCAGGCAGTGGGAGATGTTAATGACACCCAAGTATCTCTGCTCCTTTTTCCCCAAACGGGTATCTGGGATGAGATGGAAATGCCCCTATCCATTACTTGGAGTTTAGGAATGTCTGAGGCAGATAATCTCCTTTACTGCCAGCTTTGGGTTCTCTTGCCAAGAAGGGAGCCCTCACATTCAGTAGCTCTCTGACCTGGATTTCATGCTTTTTCTTGCACACAGGTTGGCTTTGTCAATAGCTTGAAATTTTCAAATGCTGGAGACTTCCTCGTTGCCGGCATTGGACAGGAACACAGGTATTCAGCCCCCTCTTGCTAGTGAATTACTCCCTTACTGTGGCCTCTTAACAGAGGCTTCCCTCATTAATTTCCACTCGCCCTCTGAGCAATCCCTGCTCCTAGTTTTCAGCCTGGAGTGGCTGATGGTAGTGGGAGGATGTCATGGGTTGGAAGGTCTGCACCCCCCACTTTGCTGGGTTTGAGTGACTCAGTTTCCCTTGCGCACAGCTCTCTTGAATTAGTTTCTCTCTCTGGATAATTCAAGTGTGCCACAGTGAAACTCCTTTGTCACACAAGGGCCTGATCCTTCCCGTTTACAGACACTTTACTCTCTGGGTTCGCAAGAGCTTGAGGGCTCTTGTTGCTCACTTGTGTTCCAATGTTAGACACAGACACTTCTTCATAAAGATAAGAAGGAAGTTTATTGGTTACATAAGCAAGATAGTTGATACAGAGTAGTTATTAGAAATCAAAGGTAAATATAACACATTTCTGACCTATACTGGTTGAGTTCCTAAATTACGCATCTTACCCTACCAAGGTCCAGAAGTTCTGGTTTCTCTCAGTCCTTAAACGTAAGCGGCTGGGCACTCGTTTTAGAGAGCAAAATCCTCCTCTCGGTTCATGTTTCTCCAGCCTAGCTGCTGGCAGGCAGGCTTTCACATGTAGATCAGCTCTCAAGATGGAAGAGCCTCAAGGTGACTCACTGCTCCTTTAAATAGTTTTTCCCCTTCTTTGTGTCTGTTCCCACCTTTGGGGAATTGTGGGGTTGGTCACGTAGGCAACCCAGGCAAACATGGAAGTCAGACTACATCTCAACAGGGCTGTCTGGCAAGAGTCCTCAATACCCATCCTTTATCTCTCTTTGTATTTCCTGGAGCTTGTCACATGTTACAGCTGTGATATGGGTTTTCCAGTTCTCCATTGTAACCTTACACCCATGTGGAACCTTTGGCATTACATATTTATCAGACTTGTAGTCTACATGTAGTCCCATTTTACATGTGTGTGACCCTATGTTCCTCTGTGACAGAGGAACTAGGTGCTGTCTCTCATTATGTACTCTAGAAGTAATAGTTGCTTGGAAAACCTGACTCTCGTTTCCAGCATTAACTAAATGGCAATTTATGGCAAGTGGAAAAGACTGGTAGGAGTATCTGTCAGAGTGGGGAATAGCACCAGGCTTGGGCTGGAAAGTGTGGGGAGGGGGGGCGGGGAGTCCCCTAGTGCTTGGACTGGTACAAAACGTACCTTGCATCCCCTAAAGCAAAAGCTCCTAGACCAACCTTTACTCCTGTGTGGCTTCCAGCCAGGCCTTCATAGGGGTAGCCCCTTGCAGTGCCTTGGGAGGTTCAGATAAAGAACCACGAGGTGCTGGAGAGCAAGGAGCAGGAAGTGCTAAGAAGGGAACAAATCTTGATGGCAGATGGGTCCTTTAAACTGCTTCCACAAGAGGCCTTGGTAGTGAAATAGCCTCTGCTTCTCTTGTGCTCCAGGTTGGGCCGTTGGTGGCGAATCAAAGAAGCCAAGAACAGCATTTGCATCATCCCCCTGAAGAGGGCAGCTGGCAGCACACCGACATCTTGCGAAGGCTCCTTACCCTCTGCCCCTCCCCCCTGTGAACTGTCAAAGCTTTGAGTGAAACACTTGAGATTAAAATTAACCCTTTCCATTTGTAAAACTGTAATGTCTGTCCCTTAGTGTCTCTCCCCTCAAGGACAAGCCTGCTTGTGTACCCTCAGGCTATGGAGAGCAGTAAGTTTTGAAATCAAAGGAGAAGCGACTCTGGGCAGCATCTGGAGTGAAAGAGCAGTAGCCCCCCCCCTCCTCCCCCGCCTGCCTGCATACAGAGGTGAGGTGGGGGTGAGGGAGTGTCCTGCATTTCCCTTCTCTCCCTAACTGAAATGAAGTTCAATTGCAGATGTTCTCTTCTCTTAATCCTGAGCAGCTAAGACACACAACACACCCTGTGGCTCAAGAGGTATTGGGCAGCCCCTAGACTTCATCAAAGGCCTGGATAGTCTAAGCCTAATTGCCTTGTCTCTTATCCTTTTCTGAGGGGGTGGGGGAGATGGGTGTCTCTTGGCTAGATGGGAGAGTCAAGTATCCCATGGTGTTGGAGGGCAGGTTGAAAGGAGCAGCACTGTCCCTTCAGAAAAGATTCATACCAGAGTTAAATTGTGAAGAATTTGCTGCCTATCAAAGCTTTTTGAAGAGAGTAACCTTGTGTCTCCTGCTTTGCCTGCTAGTGAGGTGAGGAGCTTTGTGGAAAGTTTTAGTAAAACTTGACTGAGGAAAAATTTGGAGTTGATCGGAGCTCCTCTGAGTCTGTGGCTGAGCTGAAGGCAGCAGGGTTCTTGAAAATATTGGGGCTTTGTGGCTTGTGCGAACAAGTAGCTAGCTATTGGCATGCCCCACTTGTGTAGCTATCAGGAGTGGTAGATGGAAATCTGACAGCTACTCTGAAAGAACAAATCTGGGCCTCTGAAGGTTCAAACATCACTGAATTAGTCAAACCACTTGGAACTCCCGTAGCAGTTTATTTTAATTGTTCCTCTGCTTTCTTATGTTTAAGGTTGAGTGGTGGCAGTGCAACTCCTTCCGGAAGGATTGGGTAGAAGCCACCTTGTAAGGCTTAGAAGCAAAGTGCAAGAGACAGTGAAACCATTAATGTGCTTTTGATACTCGAGCATTAGGTGGTCAGCCTCTGACTCTGAAGCAGCAAACCACCTTGTCTGCCTATTGAACAGGTGGTGCTGCACTAATTTCTATATGGCCTTTTTGGCTAGGCAAGAAGATGCCCTTCAAGCTGCCTTGATTTTAATGTGCAACCAGATTTGCATGAGCACCTGTTTGGGGAGTTATTGCTTCCCCCTGAGGCCATTAAAATCAAAGCTTTCTCATGGTTTTAAACAAGTCTTTCCTATGTAGCTCTCCTGCAGGTAAGCTGGGATGAAGGGAGGCTGGGCTGTATTTAAACAGAGCTGGGGAAGGGCTTCCCCAATATAGATTAGTTGTATCCTCTTAGAAGAGCCCTCTGTTCTCTGCAGCTGAGAGTTGACATCTGTACTCATTTATGGTTTCTTATCATTGCAAAAGTCCTCCTCCTGTCTAGCTCAACACACTGACAACTCTGTTCCTTTGCATTAATGAGCAGTGTGCTAGCATGCCCATCGTGACAGCTTTATTTGCCGTGATGGTGACTGAAATTGTACCTCTAGAGAGCACCTGGGTGAACTCCTGTGCTTGGCTTTAAAATAAAACCCAGCTTTAAATAGTCTCTCTCCTCCCATTCTACAATGCTGCCACAGTTGGGGTGACTTGGCAAATAGCCCTTTATCCTACAGGAGCTAGCTTTGCTGTCTGGCAGGGCAAGCACAAGTAACATGCTGTTATCATCTAAGCAGGCTCTAAGATTCAAGGAGAAGATGAAAACCCAGTTTCCAGGACAACTGAGCACTCCACTTGGAGAGCGGTAGCTGGCGGTGTCCCCTCTTAAGGTGCACGTGGGAGAATTCCAGCAAATTAAATTTTACAAGTATGCTAGCCCTGACGCAAGAAGTGTGATGGCTCCTATGAGCAGTCCCTGTCTGCTGCCCAGGTTAGAGCCAGAATGTCACTGGGGAAGCTTATTACTAAGAATAACTTACTTTAGTTGCTGGATGGAGCTGGGGTTAAGTAGTGCACAAGTGCTTCATAAAATCAAAAAGCAGTGCTGTGTTTTTAATAGCCTGTCACTTTTCCCTTTTTCCCTGTCCCCATCAGCACTGTCTGAGGCGGGTAGGTGTGTGCTAACATCAATGTCTAGGAAAGGAGACTAGCTGGAGGGGAAGCATCCTCCTGAAGTAACGGGTGGCAGCCTCAGTGCTGGTACAAGCACTTGGTGCCAGCTGTGTGCTCAGCCCATACCTTCCTCATGGAGCATTAACAGGTCTCTTTTGAAGTTCTTTTCCCATTAAGGTAAGTCATATAGCTGCTGAACAGGGCCTGGCTGGAGTGGTGTGGCCAAGGAATCTGTCACTGGTTTCTGGGGTAGAAGCTCCCAGTGCCTGCCTTCCTGTGTAGACAGTTGTCATGTGGCCCTTTGCACAAAGTGGAGCATGCTGGCACTGGTCTCCCAAGCTGTGCATAGATTGGGACGAGGAACCTCTGGCCTGTAGGCTGTCTCTTTTTATTTAGCCTCTTGCCAATTCCTACATCTGGCCTGTGGCTCCAGTCCCTGAAGCACTTGAAAGTGAGCACAGAGGAAGCAAAGCGGAGGACAGGCAATCTGAGGGGGGGCGGGGGTATTAATCTTGGGGGCAGGGACACAAATGGTGACCTCAACTCCTATTTAGCCAGTGGAGCTTCTATTAGTTTTCAAAGAGACCCATGGGAGGGAAAAGGTTCCTCATTTCTGGCATAAAGTATTTTATTTATTTATTCATTCACAATTTATAACCTGCCCCATAGTGGATTTGCATTCCCAGACTACAAATATTAGTCACCAAGGAGCGATGTACCCTATTAATAATGGGGGTCTCTACTCCCTCACACCTTCCCACCAGCATCACCTCGCATCTCATCGAGATTCCGTTTCAGACAGCTTGTCCTCCTCTAATTGCCTACCACAGCCAGACACCGAGCAAAGACTGAGGCTGCAGGGCCTGGCTCAGATGAAAAAGAAAAGTAAAGTTGGGTGTCATTGGTAGACTGATGACACCGAACCTCAAACCCTCTTACGATCTTGCCCAAAGGCTGCATTTGTGCATTGGAGAGGATCGGGGACAGGCTTGATCTCTAGAACTCCACACATGAGATCCTATGGGGCTAATGTAAAGTACCCCCACCCCCGGGTACCATATGCTGAGTTCTTCCAGCCAGGAAAGAATGGAATCATTCAATAGTAGTTCTCCCTACCACAACACAGTCCTGCAGGTGCAACACCAGTATCTCATGGTCAACCATGTCAAAAGCTGCTGATGTATCTAACAAAAGCAAGAGAGTGGACTGATCTTGGTCCAATGTCTGGCAGAGAGGGGTGGACAGGTGTGGGTGTTACTAGACAATAAGCATGCTGTAAAGCCATTTAAGGTTGAATTTGGTGACCTCATCCAGTAGCTGGCTATACAACTGTAACACTAGATGTGTGTTGGACCAGCTACTGAATAGTCTTGCAATAGCCATGTTTGACTGCTTTCTGATGTTACAGGGGAGGGGTGGGTACTTGCCAAATCACCACTCTGTAATTGCAGGGGATTGGCACCTGTCAGAATGCACGAATCCCCTTTTAGCACATGAGAACACTTGTGCGTGACCAGGTCCCTAAATGTAGTCTCTACAGCGATGGGACGGGTGTTCTCATGTGCTAAAAGGGGATTTGTGTATTGTGATGGGCGCTAATCCCTGCAATTACATAGAACCACACTACAATACAATTACAATTCTTGCCCTGCCCATGTAATGTCAGAAAGTAGCCTCTGTTTCAGTTCCTTATTTATCTTAGGTTTGTGATTGGGCCTCCCTGCTGCTGTAGTTGCTGCACTCCTCTTGCCCATGTTCCATATGTTAATGGTAATCAACCCCCCTCCCCTACCACATTCCTCTGTGGTATGAGAGGCCCCTCTCAACCACCTACCCATGCATGCATACATCTTGCTTGTGGGCTCTGGTCTCTTAACACCCACCCACCCCCTATTTGAGAAACCCTGGGTAGAATCTTGATGTAAGCCTCAGAAGCAGTAAATCTGTTCTCTCGGATTGCTGTGGTCTGGACATAGAGCATTGTGCAGCCTAGACACAACAGCAGCCTTGGACTGGTTGCTAGCAGAGACAATGAACATCTGTGTGTTTAAGCAGTCAACAAGTGGCTTGCTTTGATAATACCAAAGAAGCGCCTGCATCTATCAAACTCTCTAGGTCGCTGGACCTTCCTGCTGTCAAGCTTCTGTTTTATCTTTTCATGAAGGGAAGGTAGAAACCTCTTCCACAAGGTGGCCAGAAAGGTCTCTACTACCTCACTACTGAAGCCTAGGGAGCTTGCATGAGACCCTACCACCTTCCCAAGGCACAGGGGCCATTTCTCTCCATTGTTAACACCCCCGAGCCAGACAGTTGCAGGATGTAGGCTGCTGAGCAGGCACCAGATCTGGACAGCTGAGCTTGAATGGAGGCCTGGTGCCGGAATGCTTTTGCATCCATGTTTCTATTGTAGTAGTAGCAACTATTGTAGTAGTTTCTATTGTAGTAGTAGCCAATCATATGTCAGGGAGGTGGTGGCAGCTTGTGCAAGGTGTTGCTCTTGTACTGAAGAGCTCATGGTCTAAATAAAGAGCACACACAAAGGGGTGGGACAAGACAGAGGATCATCTCTATCTTACAGATGGAAACTAGAAATGAGAAAAGATGCAATCCTCACACCCCATTAAAACAAATGGGAGCTAAGCCATTAGCTTCAGTAAGGGCAGCTAAAGGGACATGCCCAAGGGCATCTGGTAGAATGGAATCGAATCCCAATCACTTGAGTTTAGTCATAAGAAGTAATCTGTTCCTGGATTATGTAAACCCACTGTCTCCATCACCAACCCCTATCCACCCTTGTATGCTTGGATGAGATGCTCGTACACCCCACAAGGCTTCAATTAAAAAAAGCACTTTATTTACATAAATTACAAAATCACAAACTTGTTCACAAAAAATCTACTCTTAAAAACTGTTTGTCTTAAATACATGTATCACATTTATAATCCTAGTCATGGTTCAAATAAAACATTCTCTTCTGCAGCTGGTTTAATTGTAGGATTTGCTCTCTGTCCAACAGATGCCTCCCAATAAATAAGTTATAAAAATCAAAAAACACCAAGAAATACAGTTAATTGCCCTGCCCAGCCTGATTCAGCATCTTTCTCCCCTTGGAACATTGTGTACCCTGGAGCACCAAGAAGGAGCAGCAATGGGGGAAAGCACTCTCAAGGGAGGGGGTGGGCGTGCTGGTGGTTTGAGGTATAATCATTAGCAGGGTTTCTAGTTTTCTGTGACAAAAAAATGGAAATTCTCTTAAACCCCCCCAAAATGTTTTTCTGTGATTAAATGTAAATGCTAGTTGACTTTCCCTTTCTACTATGAGTTAGAACACCACATTTTATTGTAATATTTCATTTTTATGCAATTTTGCAGCTTGTCCCACCAGCAGTCCAAAAAAAAAGTGAGGTCTGTTGCACCCCTCAATTGCGCCCCCCCCCCCCCCCTTGTCCTGTGCTTGCTGCCTCTTCCTCCCAGACCGGTCTGCTGACCAGAAAGGGGGACCAGATAGAGTCTGGCACTTACGGAAGCTGCTATGGGCCCAATTAGGCCCACCTCCTCTTCCCAAGGTCCAGAAGACCTGAACACTGCAATTTGTAGTTCCTCTGCCCCCCCCCAACCCACAGGTGGTCTGTGCCCCCTGGCACATGCAGAGCCCCTGCCCCTCCACAGCACATCTCTTCAGATTGCTTCCCCTCAGCTCCTCTATCCTTCCTGCCCCGTGCTCGCTCTATCCTTCTCCCAACCCTGTACATTTTTACCATTTTCTGCAAAATTATCTGGAAAAAGGCAAAATCTGGTTTTCCATTGCAAAGAGAAAACTAGGAACCTTGATAATTAGTATCTGAGAGCTCAATCCCACACAGGCATATACCCTAGGATTCGCAGGGCCTAGGGTTCTGTATGGGACTCGGCAGGAATGAGCCTGTAAGATCCACATGTTGCAGTAACAGCACGGCAAGCGTCGGTCTGCTCCCCTGGCAGGGATTATGCAGCCCTTTCTCTTGCACTGGTCCTTTATCACGTCTCTGTCTTGGTCCTGCTGGAGGTAAAGCGTTAGCAATAGCACCAGGTAACCCTTTAAAGTAGGAGTAGGGAACTCTTTTCATGGACCACTTTTGGACCAGATAGGGGCTAAGGGGATGTTGCTGGGGGTTGACGGAGGGGGCTAAAGGGATGTGCTCAGTGCAAGGAATATGGGGAAAGGCTGTGGTAGTAGAGTCAGGCACGGGATGGGCTGAAGGAATACTTGGGGGGAGTAGTGCAAATGAGGGGGAAAGAGGACTGAAGAGGAAGGAGATGAGTGCCCAAGGTTAGGGGTTGGATCCATGGGTCAGACTGGAGCCATATAACAAAAGGCCATGGGTTATATTTAACCTAGGAATCCGAGTTTCCCTACCCCTGGTCAGAGTGTCAAGGAAGAGGCAGTATCCATCAATTGCAGTGAGCATTTTTTCCAAGTTCTTGGCTACAGATGACCTCTTTGGTGCCCCTGGATTTCAACTCTTGACTTGGACTCATGGAAAGGACCACAGGCCATAACAGTGGTTGTTTATTTAGAGCAGCGGGGCCTCTGACTTCAGTCTGGTTGATGTCCCCTATGCGCTGACTAAGCTAGTGCAAGCTTTAATGCCATTAAAAATGGGCACTTCCAGAAGAATGATTATAAAGAAACTATGGTGCTACCATGGAGGATGAGGTGTAGTGATAAGGGAATGCTGGCAGATGAAGATAGCACTAGCACTTGCAAGCGTGTCTGAGGGCTTGGCATGGATGCCGAGGTCAGGATTCTAGTGCCTAATACTGCTGCCATGGGAGTGGGACCTGAAAACCTTAAGAGGGACTAGTAGCACCTTTGCGTAAAAGGGAGACTGACTGCAGTGAGTCATTTTTAATACTTCAGCTGGTTTAAATACTTACATGGTTACATATTAGAGCAGCTTTAAGAAATCTGAGTCACTCTTTCAGTGTCTTCAGAGCTGTGAATGCTGCAGGGGCTGTTTTGTCGTCGTTTCAGGCTGATGCTGTCATTTGAGAGGCAGGAATTGCAGCTTGGCTTTTGACTTAGTTTTGCCCAACCCAAGAGTTCCACAGCCATGAGTCAGACTCCTCAAAATCCCCTCTTTCCAAATGACTGCCTTTCCCTGGTGTTTTGTAGAAGGATCACGCAGACTTTCTTGACCTTTGAGAGGGAAGGGCACCAAGGGCTGTCTACAAAGTAAACCTGGAGACATTTTTTCCCCTTTCCTAGACCCTTCTTTATTTTCAGTGATCTTGGAGGTCACTTGTAAACACACTAGGCAGAAGAAGTGTGTGTGTGTGTATGTATAGAGGCGGGTCTCTTCTGCAAGAGCAGAGAACATTTAGGAACTTTTGATTGCAAATGTCAATTTCAACCAAACTTGGTAGAGGGGCAGAAGGTGCAAAGGTAATTAGGGATCTAAAATTTTGTACCACTAGATTTCCCCAGAGGGGAGATATGATCCCTTGGTGTGGCATGGACTATGTCTACAAAAACCACTTACTCCAGAGGAGTCACATTGACATTTAATACTCTGGACCAAAGTAAATGGTTTGTGAATCATGGCCAAAGAATCTCACTGGCTCCCCCCCCCCCACCCGCCCCTTTAGAACACCCCTGCTTCTTAGTGTCCCCGCACTTCTTAGCACACCAGGTTTTATTAGATCAGAGGCTTGCCGAGCCCAGACAGAATTAGAAGCCTGTGACCTGAGCTGGATGTGACTTGATTTGTCCCAATGAGCCTGAGTCAGGTGCTCTGCCCAAGCCCTCTGGTCGGAGCCGGGTCAGGCTCCCCAGCTGCAGGAGTTCCTGCCCCACGCAGAGTGCTGTGATACCATGGTGCTCCATAGAGGGTGAGCCGATGCTGGTAAGAGGTGGGCGCACCTTAAGTCCTGCTCCTTTTCTAACATAGCCCCACTCCTTACGGAGGGATTTTGAAGGAGGACACAAACACATCAGGCCTGGGCTAAGAAGACAGGCTCAGGCCTAAATTACTGGCCTTTTCAAGGCTCTCACGGAGTCACTTATCTCTTAAAGCTAGATTGTGTCTGTCCAGTTCCATTTAGCTTCCTCACAATGTGTCAAGAAGGCCTGGAAGAATTTATTTTGTTCCTGCTTGCTTTTTCTCTTACAAACACCAGGAATAGTGCTTTATTAACAAAGGTAGCATCTGGTTTTTTTTGGCAAATTAGACAGAGAGGAACTTTCAAAGTCCTGAGCTGCAAGGCAATGAAAGTCAAATCTTTCCCAAAGAAAAGGGTCCTTCCAAGTGATTGTCGAGCATTAGAGTTAAAGGGGTATTAAGTAAACAAAAAGTGAAGAGTTTTTAAACAGCTTTACTAAAAATTCTTCCATCTCCTTTGGTCTCTGTGTCACTAGCTGCCCAGTTTTCCAACAAAAACATTGGACATTAAGACCTAATATTGATAAAGCTAGCACTACATTAGATCAAAATATTTCAGGCTGCCTTTTCACAAGGTAAAGTAAAGAAACGAGGGCAAACTACCACCATAGTAACAAATCACGCAATCCCAGAGTGCTGAAGGAACTCACATATGATATTGCAGACCTAACCGATTGCTAAGATCTGCCACTGTAGCTGAGGACTGAAGGGTAGCAAATGTAACGCCAATTTTTAAAAAGGGTTCCAGAGGTGATTCTGGAAACTACAGACCAGTGAGCCTGATGTCAGTGCTGGACAAACTAGCAGAAATGGTTGTTAAGAACAGAATTATTGAATATATCGATAAACATGGCATAATAGGGAAGAGACAACATGGATTTAGAAAACAGAAGTCATGCTTTACTAATCTATTGGATTTTTTTGAGGGTGTAAATAAGCATGAGGATAAGGGTGAGTCAGTCAATCTAGTGTACCTGGACTTTCAGAAGGCATTTGATAAGGTTCCTCATTAGAGACTTGAGGAAATTAAAGAGTCATGGGATAGGAGGCAATGTCCTACCATAGATCAGCAACTGGTTAAAAGATAGGAAGCAAAGAGTAGAACTTAAATGCTCAGTTTTCACAGTGGAGAGGGGTAACTAGTGAAGTGCCTCAGAGATCTGCACTGGGACCGGTGTTGTTTAATATATTCATTACTGGTTTTGAGAAGGGAGTCAAGAGTGAGCTGATCAAATTTGCGGATGACAAAGTTATTCAATGTAGTTAAAACCTCAGGAGACTGTGAAGAATTGCAGGAGGGTCGTGAAAGGGCTGGGCATCTAAGTGGCAGATGAAATTTAATGTTGACAAGTGCAAAGTGATGCACATAAGGGAAAATAACCCAAACTATATGTATACAATACAATTTTGGGTTCTAAATTAGGAGTTACGACTCAGGAAAAGGATCTTGGAGTCACTGTGAACAATACACTGAAATCCTCAGCTCAGTGTGTGTGACAGCAGTCAAAAAAGCAAACAATGTTAAGAATCATTCGGAAGGGGATAGTGAATAAAACTGAAAGTATCGTAATGCCTGTATATCTATGGTGTGACTGCACCTGGAATATTGTGAGCAGTTCTGGTCACCCCATCCCCCAAAAGATATAATAGAACTAGAAAAGGTACAGAGAAAGGGCAACAAAAATGATCAAGAGTATGGAACGACTCCTGTATGAAGAGAAGTTTGATAGGCTGGGGCTCTACAGCTTGGAGAAGAGATGAATGAGGGGTGTGTGTATGATAGCAGCTTATAAAATTGTGAGTGGTGTGGAGCATGTTAATAGGGAGCTGTTATTTGCCCTCTCCAACAGTACTGAAACACGGGGATAGTCCATGAAATTAACTGGCAGCAGATTTAAAACAAGATAAAGTATTTTTTAACTCAGCGTACAATTAACTTGTGGAATTTACTGGTAGAGGAAGTGGTCAAGGCCACTAGTGTAGCTAGCTTTTTAAAAAAGGATTGGATAAGTTGTTGGAGAACGTGGCTATTAACCAAGTAGGTTTGGGGAACAAAACCTCTTGCTTTTGGGGGCTGACGCAGGGAATGCATTGCCCATTATGACGTGTTGGGTACTTCTCCCAATAGACAGAGATTGGCCACTGGCAGGGACAGGATGCTGGGCTTGATGGACCATTGGTCTGACCCAGTACGGCACTACTTATGTTGTTCTTATGTACAAATTCTGTTCTTTTTGTAGCTATGCAAGAGCTGCCCTGCTGGGTCAGACCAATGATTCTGCTCATTTGTTCTATGATCCTGTCTTGGACAGTGGCTAGTATCAGATGCTTGGGAGGAAGAGTACAAAAATTATGTGGACTGATGTCCTTCACTTCCAGCAGTCAGACGCTTCCTTTTGTTCAACCTTTAATTAACCCTCTTTTGCTTATATCTAAGATGCATGTTTGCTACTTTGTATTGATTAAACATAGCAACAAGAATATTTTGTTTGTATTTCCTGGTAGCTTTGCTTGGTTTAGATCGGGGGGGGGGGGCAGATTCCATTGGGGGAGGGAGTGCTTTTGGGAAAGGGGCATAATAATTCTGATTGCTGAGTACTGGTAAATGTTTTCTATTAAAGGTAAAGTCTGACAGTGGCTGTTCTCTTTCAGTCCCCATTTGTTAATGCTGCAACCCAGAGAATGGCTAAAATAAGTCTCAGTAAGTGGGCAGAATCTATGCACTCTGTGCCCACCATCTCTGGGGTTTATAATGGTGCCAAGAGTAAGAAACATATTTAGTGTCTCAGACTGGCTATATGTTGTATAGCCTGGTTTCCTATAGAAACAGCATGTCCATCTCCATAATACTTTTTGGTCCCAAAGCCCAATTTCAGCCAAATTTAATTCAGGGGCAGAAGACCCGAGGGTAAATAGGGACCAAAAATTTCATAACAATAGGGTTTCCACAGAGGGGAGATATAGTTCCTTTCATAGTCAAAGAATCTCACTGGCTTGCATTGAGCATTGCCCCCTTCCACCCCCAAAACCAGGCTTCATTTGTTCAGGTGCTTAGTGCACAGAACTAGTTCATCTTTATCCCCATGCTTCCCTTCCAGCTATCCAACAAGGGGTCTAGGAAAGGCCACTGAAGCTATTCCCATTGGCTGAGGGATGGCACCATGAGCAGGATGCTCTCAGCGATGCAGGGGTTCTGCTGGTGCTTTCGCTGATCCTGCTCCACCACTGAACAAGAGTTGTGTCCATAAATGGAGCTGGACCCTTCCAGGCACTGCACTCCCTTTTTCTCATGCTCAGGGTATTCTGGTAGAGTTTCTTCATTCTGATCTGAGGAGGTTCCTCTGGCCTTTCTTGTATATTGGGGCTAAACCCAGAGGCCTTCTGTGCAGTTATGTGAAGGCCTAGTGCAGAGAAAATGATGCTATGCCCATGGTAGCTGCAGTGGAAGATGGGAGTGAGGAAGAGATGGTGGCTATGGGTCCTTCCAAAGCCCACTCTGTGCCCAGGACCTATAGCCGTACCCAGCTCTTCCCTCACCCCTACCCAGAAACAGCAGGACCCTCCCCATCTCACCCGTGCTCCTATCCAATAGTACCCACTAACAGCCGGCTATTCAGGGGTTCTGGCCCCAAGGCAGATGTTGGGAATATACTCCTCTCCAGCTGTGCTGTGCAAGGAAGCAATCTCAGAACATGGCCCCAGTGTCCCTGCAGGATGAGTCGCCGCTCTCAATGCACTTGAGGGGGCTCACTCCAAAGTGTATTCTGAGAACGTGTCTTCCTTCTCTCTCTTTGCCTTTGGTCTACTCTGGTACCTCAGGCATCGCCCTCTGCTCCCTGCTTTCCCTCTGTGTGTTTCTTATACACTGACCAGAAAGCTGGCCCTTCCTTAGCTTGCTGTCACTAAAACAGTCCACTGTGTCACCTGACAGAAGCATCCCCACACACTCCAGCTTTCCTGTGGATACTGTCACCACTTGGGCCATTGCTGGAGTGTCCGCTGGTCATTTTTAAAAAAAGGCTGATTATGTATCTGTCCCCAACACCGTTCCTATAACTACCTGTGCTTTCACCAGATCTTAGACTTTACCCCTCCCCTATGAGTCTTCCTTCCAGAGATGTTTGTTGTGGAAACATCTTGGTCATCCATTTTGGAGAGATTCTCTCTCTTGGTTAAAGAGGGTGCCAATGCCACCAAGGGGGTTCACTGTCAATTGACAGGAGGTCGTAGGAGCTCCGCTCTTCTAGCTCCATTTTCTTCCCTTCCCACCATGGCTGCCTACCATGGGCTTTTTTTTTTATAAGGAGAGCCTGCCTGTTCCTTTCAAACTGTAGCACCTTGGAACCCTTAGGTCTTCAAGATTGGAGGGTCCATCTTCATGAGGGTGTGGGAAAGATAGGAGGAATAGGATGCTAAAGCAAGCTGGGTTTTTTTGTTCCCATCTGTAGACACCCCCATTACTATTTCCAGGCAGAAAGAGGAAGTAGAATATAGCTCTCTTATTTCTCTTCCAAGACGCCAGCCAAAAAATCCATTTTGTCCAGCCCTGTCTCCCCACCCTACCTGCAGGGAGACAGCACACTGGCTAGTCCATTAAATACAATTAGGACCGCCCCAAAGGGTTCTTGCATCTCTGAGCTGGTTTGGAGGCCTCAGGGGGTGGGAGTGGTCCCAGTTCTCATGCAGTTGTTCCTTTCCGTGGGAAAAGCTTGTCCAACAAACGGGCTTGGGGCATGGCTTTAAAAAACAAAAGGCCCAACAGGAAAGAAAAAGGCATGTCTTCGTAAGAGGGTGAGCACAGAGGCAGCATGCCTCACTGACAGAGAACATAGGCTGTTCACAAGGATGAGGTCGTGGAGTCCACCACCTCGCGGCCGTTACACACCGTGGGGACATACTGAGAGGCTGACCCTGTGGGGCAAGAACAAGGGTAAGTATCCGTTAATGGCAGCTGGGATGGGACTCCATCCTGACTTTGCCCTCACCTACTCCTTGCTCTCTTGTTACATCCGTGCTCCCAAAGTTGACATCCCTACCTGGGACCCGAGCACCATGTAGGAGAGGCCTAGCTATAGAGCTTCCCTGTGGTTCCCTGTGTCCCAAGAGCAATCTCACTCTCCCCCATGACCTTGTGTTTCAGTGACTGTCCCCTCCTATCTCAAGGACTCAGTAGCAGTGTTACACATCATCAGTTGGTCCCCAAGCATGCAGGGAAGCTTGGCAGCCATGCCAAAAACATATCCCTTTAATTGGGGAAGGGACTGAATAGCCCATACCATTAATGGGAAGGGAACTCGGTGGACTGTACCATTAATGATTAAAGGAGAATGGCTTGTACCATTAGTGGGGCAGGGGACTAGCCTGTATCACTAATGATTAAGGGGGGTGGGTGGGGAGTACTTCTATTCAGTTGTTTATTCATGATGAGAGTTGTACTCAATGGTTTGTACCATTAGCAGCATGTAATATCTAGGTTTCCAGACTGGTCTTACCATGGGGCAAGGGGCAACCTCTCTGAGTACAGTTACCATACCTCACCTTTAAAAGAGGACACTTATGAAAAATACATGTTGCAGCCCTGCACCAGAACCACTCCAGCCCTGCACCATGTATTTTTCATAGCATCTTTTAAAGGGGTGGTATGGTAACCCGAGTCCCAGGGGGTCCTGCAGTAGTGCCCCGATAGTGGTGTGGCAGGGCTCCTCACTCAGATTTTGGCATAGCTGCACCGTGCCCCCGCCCTCCCCCCCCCCTGCCCTGGAGCCAAACCTCTCCCTTGCCTTTTAAGCTGCTGGGGGGCAAGGGGGGCCACTCTTCTCCTCCACCATTGTGCTGCCAGTCCCACGCCACTCCTCACTTCTTCCTTGGCAGTAGCAGCAGTGTGCGAGCAGCAGCCGAGGAAGAGTCATGGGGCAGCATGGGACCAGTGGTGGTAGAAAGCTGTGCCTATCCCCCAGCAGCTTCAAATGCAAGGGTGGGGGTTGGCTACAGGGGGAGTGCCACAGCACAGCAGGGCTCCAGGATGGATGGGGAGGCACTCCAGGGTCCCAGGGTGTAGTGGGGTGCTTCAGGACCCTGGGGTAGGGCCCCACATTTTGTCTTTGTCCTGGGCCCTGCAATTGTTAAGGCCAGCCCTGATTCCATGCCATGCTCCCTGCATTCAAGTGCACTGGGCGAAGCGGACTCAGCTGTTGACCCCTATGCCATTGCTGTGCTCAGAATGGGGTAGGTTCTGTGGTGTGGGTTGGGCTCCCTAGTAGGGTCAGTGAGCAGTGCTGGGACCCCATGGCCACTTACCATGAGAGAGACTGGAGCCTGCGGCAGTCACGCTGAACCGGTTGGTGGCCACACGGTGACTGGCTACATTCTTCTGGGGCTGGAAAACAATGATGTGTAGCTTGGGCGCAAAGAGGCAGCCGAGGACCACGGTGCCACTCAGGCTAACAGAGATGCACATGGTGGTGGTCTGTACCTACAAGGAGCAGAGGAGAATGTCAGCCCAGAGCCAAGGCAGGTAGGTAGGTAGAAAGAGACCCATACGTATACACCCACATCACTGCCTTACAACTCCACGACCAGTTAAATTGGTCACCTCTGGTGGTAGTGTTCTATCAAGGTCCTGCGGCATGTCACTCCAGATCAGGCAAGCCTCCTAGGTCACGCATTCTCAAAATGTTGTACAGGTCAAGAAATAGGTTTCCTGTCCACAAAATTTAAAAATGAGGTCAACCCCACCCCACTACTACTAACCATTTCTATAGTGCTACTAGGCTTACGCAACACTTTACAGTCACAGAATTTGGGAGATAGGTCCCTGCCTAGAGGGCTTACAACCAAAGATGGTCAAAGGGAACACACAGAGAAAGACAGACATAGTCCCATTTTACAGATGGGGAACTAAGGCTGAGAGGTAGTGACTTGCCAAAGGCCCCCCAGTAAGTTCACTGGTTAGAGTGAGTTTCGAACGTTGGTCTTCTAAGTCCAAGTCAAGCACCTCATCCACTACACTACACCACACTGACTCACATGACTGATCTCCGTCATCTCTAGCCTTGACTCCTTGACTTCTTACTGGCTTTCCCCACTCTCACCTTGACCCTCTCTCTTCTGTTTAGACACTACTGCCAAGATCATTAATCTCCCCCACCACTCAGATAATATTCTACCCCTCCTCTGCTCCCTCTCCCCCTTTGCAGCTATCGCAAATGCCTTCATGTCTTCACTTTCAAGATTCTTTATGGTCTTGCTCCTCCCTCTCTCTCTGACCCCAGCTCCTGCTACATTTCCACCTGGAAACTTTGCTCCTCCTCTTCTACCACCCTCACCCACCCCATAGTCTTCTGCTCCCTGATTCATTTTTACCCACCCCATATGTCTGGAATATGCTCTGCTCCCACCAAACCTTCAAATTTCTCCTTAAAAAACTACCTCTTCTATCTGACTTTCCCTAGCTCCTCACCTCTTAGGTAGCTTCTTGATGTTTCTTCTTTTATTGTCTTATCTTTCATGCTCATCTTCCTCCCTTTGTAACTAAGCTAAGCACACACACCTGCAGGGCAGGGACCCGTCTCTAATCATGCCTGTTCAGAATTAGGCATAGCGAGGGTACTATGTAAATAATAAAAACAATAATGAAGTCAGGACATTGTTTTAAAATAAGAGAACAAATAGCTTTGTGGCCAGTCTCCTGGTTTATGCACTGGCCCTCTCTTTCCCACAACGTACATGCAACAATCATAGGTTTTATCAGCATAAAGCACAAAGGAAATGTGAACAGAAATATGTAGGCATGAGCCCCCATTCTCCCTGTATATACTCCCCATCCCTTCCTGCTTTCCAGATCCCTGCTGATGGGCTCCTGCTGCCCCCACTCCGCCTCCCTGACATGCAGCCGCAAACATCTTCCCTCAATTCCAGCCGCCCCCTGGCAGTCTCCTAAATCGGAGAAGCTTCCCTTGAGGTCTGAGCCCAGGCTGAAGGATTTGCTCTAGTTCCGTCCAAGATTTCCTTGAAACACAGGCTGCAGCTCTAAAACCACTTCCTTTGGATTCATTCCATTGCACTAAGTGGCTTCAGGAGTGCAGCCATGGCAAGTTTGGTGTAATACCTGCCAGAGCCACGTAGCTTTCAGTGCTGTCAGAGCACCTTGCCTACAGTGCTGATTTTTATACAAGGATGTGAACCTCCCCCGCTTCTTGTCTTATGTTCGTACAGGAATAAGAAGTGACAACTACGTCAGCCTATATGGACACAACACCTCCCTGAGCTATGGATCCAAATCTAAAGGGAGTGAGGTGTAGAAATAAGCAAATATTAAGCAGAAGGTTGGTATTAGAGGTAAGACTATGAGCTCATGTGGTTGTCACAAATTTTGAATTCATAGGAGTTCTGTGAATTTTATGAACTACAAACTCAGCTGTAATTGCTTTGAGAAGCCTTCCAGAACCAGTTAACAATGCAGACTGTGGGAGGTTGCTTTTTTCTTACAAAGATACCTTGCAAGATAATAGCTGTGTAATCAAGGATGACAATCTTGTCGCATACAACACGATTTTAAAATTGTGGAAAACTGTCTCATGGAGGTACAACCATCATTTTGTATTCTCCAGCAGCAGTTAAACAGGTCACTAGTCAAAAGCTGGAGTCAGTATTGATTTTAATTGCACATATGTTGGCACTGATCACTGTGTTAAAACAGATGCTTTTTTGCTACTTAAAAGCAATGGGGAATAATTATTTTTTTGCTTAATTTTCCACAGCTGAAATATTACCAAAAAAGAGGGGAAATGGTATTCCTCTCCAGTACCAAATCTGAAAGATACTTATGAAAAATGTTTTCTCATCTCTCATTTAAAATTTGGCCAACCCTATTTAACACTGCCCTGAACACCTGCTTGCAAAGATGACTTACTTTCCCTATGGGTACATGCTGGAACTGTAATGGTCTTAACCTCAAGCATATTTTTTTCGGCAAGTTCTGGGACTGGCTGTCCCAGTACAGAATGGACAGTACTCAGAACCTCAATTTCCTTGTCCTAACAAAAAGCAGAGTCAGGCTATCCGAACATGTCATTCAAAAGCTGCCCGCTGAGCAGCTTTATTATTTGAATCTTGGATGTTGCTCTGTGCCTGAAGAGTTTAAATCACATTGCCACGCTTATGTGCTGGGCCCTAACGAGCAGCTATGTGAAAGCGCTGCTGTACCTGGCCAACTTTGTGGTATATTTAGCATTGACCCCAAAGTAGACTCCTGAGAACAAGGAAGCTGAGGGCACAGAGGTCCCTGTTAGCACTTCAGAAGAGCATACTGCATAACAGGTTTTCACCATTAGCCAAATCAAATTACTGTCCCAGTCTTATACGGCTCATGCAGGCAAAGCCCAGCTTCCTGCTGACTTCAGTGGGAGCTTTGCCTGTGTGATCCCCAAAGGACACAGCCTCACTATTCTCATAGAAATCCAACAGCCCTGGCAAACTCTGCCTTATGCAAGATTTCCCATGGACACAACAGCACCATTTTAATTAGCTCTCAAGGGACTTGCTTAAGCCTTCCTAAAATGGAGGGTGCAGACAGTCTACAGGGAGCATCAGACCTGAACCCCTTGGCTTTTCAGGGCTGATGCAGAAGCAAAAGTAAGCAATAATCCTGCTCCCACTGAAGTCAGCAGAAGTTTTGCAATAAAGTCAGCAGAGCAGGATCAAGGCCTTAAGGAGGAGATTTAGGAGCTCACTAAAACTGAAACCCAAAGCAGCTCACTCTCTGCAGCCAGTCCCAGTCATCTGGCTAACGGGGAGTTAAACAAGGGTCAGAAAGCCATGACTGCATGGCATTTCTCATTACAAATTTCTGGTGTCCTTACAAACCACTGAGTATCTCTGAACCATATAGCCCAGTAAAGTCAATGGAAGAAAGGTGCCACTGCGTACAAGCATGGCAGAGCAGGGCGTATAGAATATGATCCTGATGTGAATAATGACATTTTACACAACAGAGCAAGATACACTACCTGTTCTGAAGAGTCTAGCACAGAAACAGACCCAACAAAGACAGACTCATTCTCAATACAGGGGAAGTCTGATGTGGTGAGATTACCTGTGGGGAAAGCAAAGTTGGAAGGAACCCAGAGTGTGTTGGGCTCTGAAGAGGGAGGTGAGGTGATGAGTAAGAATGCCAGACATCCTAATGTAAGGAGCAGTTGGACAGCTGAGAGGGAGAGACTGGAGGAGGGTGGGAGGGTACCAGGCATGGAGTGGAAATGGCGGTGAGGAGCTTGAATCAGCAATGGTAAAAGCGAGAAGCCAGTGACAGGATTCAGGGAGGGGGTGGCCTTGGTGAAGGAGGGTGGCTCTAGCAGTGACCGTTTGGAGAGAGGAGAGTAGGTTCCAGCCATCCAGGCAAGTGGGGGTAGGAGGGAGATGTCAATGTGGCTTAGAACAGAGATGAGATGGAAGGGCAGGTTGTATTGCAATGACAGGACAAACAGCAAGGCAGATTGCTGGGGTGTGAGCAGAGAGAGAGGGGAGGAATCAGTGGGGACATGAACCTGGGATATAGGGAGGGCAAGGGATTGATTGCCAACAGGGAAAGAAAGGAGAAGGGTGGGAAGCTGCTTTAGAGACCAAGGATGAGATGCAAGTGAGGACTCCCAGAGAGATTGCTGGGGCTGAGTGATAGGAAAGGGGAAGGGTGGGATGGGACAAGAGGAAGAAAAGAAGGAGTAGCTACCAGGAGGTGGATAAGAGTGCCTATAAACGAGAGAGCCAGAACCAGCAATACTCCACCAAAGCCAGCTGGTTACCCCACTGGGAAAGCACCGAGCAGAGTGCTGTAGACAGGGGACAGAGAACCAAGGGAAGACCTGGAGATAACTGGGGGAGTGGGGAGGAGAGGTACAGGGTGTTTTTAGACAAGCACGTCCCCACCTGTTATCCACCCATCATGCATGTTACAGGGCTGCACTGGTGCCCTATTCAGCCCTACAACATGCACTATGGGTGGGTGATGGATGCGTAATGAGTAGAGAGGTGCTTGTCTAAAAACACCCACAAACTATTGAGACTAGTATCAAGGAGGTGTGATTGCATCCTCCCCACCGCCCGCCATCAGCAGAGCTAGCCTGTGACTCCAGATTGAAAACAGCAGAGATTTTGCACATGCCCTGCCTCATTTTTCCTGTGGAGTGGGGGTGTCAGGCAGATCCATGGGCTCTCCTGAAGAACTGGGCAAACTATGACAGCATTTCCAGGAGTGGGTAACTTGGGTTTTAAGGGCCCGATTCTTCTGAACTTAGATGTACCAGAGAGGGAGTAAGCCCTGGTAATCTGAATTGAAGTCTAAGGCTTAAAACAGTGAAAGGTTATATATTCTTTGTATTATAATCACTACATGTTAAATGTTCTCCAGACTTTCCAGAAGAATCGTCTATGCTCTATAGAGCTCCCATTCTAAAGAACTCAGAGCAGATAGGAATAGAATCTCTTCCCAGAAAGCTCAGTCTCCCTTATCCCTGTCATCGGCTTTATGGCTTTCAATCATGTCCCTTGTTCCACATGAGTGTGTGGTACTGTCTACACTAACTAAGCCTGTGCCAGAGGAACGGCAATAATTATTTATTAATTATTTATATAGCACCAGCAGTGTACCTGGCGCTGCACAATCAGAAGTTATCGACAGGTCCCTACCCAAGGGGCTTACAATCTAAGAGAGACAAGGAAGGGGGAGACAAGGATATATTCATGAGTTTGAGAAGATGCAGGTGCACGTCCTTAATTTAGTTACAGGGAAGAGATTCTGTGTGAGGGAGGGAAAAGGCTGCATTTTCACTCACGTTGAGCCAAGGAAAGCCTGATGGAAGAGGTAGGTTTTCAAGAGGGATTTGAAAGTTGGGAGGGAGCTGAACGAACGTATCCAGGGAGGAAGTTCCAGGCATGGGGGGGGGCCAGCAAAGGAGAAGGGGCAAAGACATTTAGAGGAGTAGGGGAGTCGCAAGCAGGCCAGGTTGGGGGCAATGGAGGAGTGAAGCTCCTGGGCAAGAGTGTGGCGGGATACAAGAGCGGAGAGATATGCGGGAGCCCAGCCATGAAGAGCTTTGAAGGTGAAGATCAGAAACTTGTGCTGAATGCTGAACAGAACCCAGATGTCCCAGGTTTCAGATTCGTGCTCTGTGCGCTATAATACTTTGGGGAGGCTGTGTATTCTAAACAGTTTTTCTAATTTGCACCATTCAAAGCTGCTTTCCACAAAGAGCTACTAAATTGCTTGTATTGGCAACCCTTCCCTCTAGACTTGTATTGGCAGGATGCCTGTTGGGGCTGCACAGCTCTCTAGCATTTATCTCAGCTGCCACCAGATGTTGCTGTTTCTCCGCAGCAACACACCGAGTGAATCAAAGCATATGCATTTTGCTGGGCGTCAGGCTCCCATATCACAGACCCCACGTTGACAATGAGTATTAGGCTACACATACTGTCACTCTACTCTGCTCAGCCTGACTCTGTTCTAATGCCGGCACTCTACAGGACTCTGGGAAAGGGGGACTAGGTTTGTTAGGTGCCATTCTCCAGGTGCCTCTCACCTAGGGTTGCCACCTCTGCAAATTTTTAAGGAACACTTATGAAAAATGCATGTTGCAGAGCCTGCAGGCCCTGCAACATGCATTTTTCATAACCGTTCCTTAAAATTTGCATAGGTAGCAACCCTACTCTCATTCCACCTTTTTGATGAGGGCTCAGTCATGCTCTCCCTACAGAGTGCTCTTAAAATATGCCATTTTTCTTTTTCGTAGAGGGGGGTGGAGGGTTTCTCTCAGGTTTCTCTGCAGCAAAATCTACTCTTTGATCTCCTTCTTTGATTTTAATTTAGGTTAATGAATAAAGGGAAACAAATAGGCTTCTCCTTAGTCTGAGCCTGTGGATGTGTTTGTGCCCGTCACAAAGCCAACCACTCTTGGGCACTATTTGCTGTGCTTTGCCGTTTGTGTTGAAGAAAGGCTCAGGAATGAAGTAAGGAGGGGAGGCTTCAGGCCTAGGGCATTGACAGAGCTTTGGGTGGTGTGGAAAGCAGAGGACTAGAACTGCAGAGGAGGCCAGAGTTGTCAGGACTAATGCTGTGGGAGAAGAGGGGTCAGACAGGTTCTTGCTGACAAGGCTGTCTTGAGGGTAGACGATTGGAAGAGCAGAGTGAGGCTTTCCGCAGGTTTGGGGGAAATTGGTAGAGCTGCAGTGGGGGGATGATTCTAGGCTGGAATAGGAGGTGAGGCTGCAGGTTGAGATGAGGGGTCATCAGCAGAGCAGTGTACGTACTCCAGATTGGAAATACAAGGATTTTGCACAGACCCTGCCTCCATTTTTCCTATCAGCCCGTTCTTTTTATGTGTACCAAAATACACCCATTCCCTCTACAGCCCTGAGAGACATTCCCCCTTCCTCTCCTTATTTGCTAACTCTGCTGCTCTAAGCCTTGGAGACAAGATAGTTCAGGTGATATCTTTTAGGCCAAACAGGGCCCTTCCTCAGGCTGACCAATGTGAGACCGCCTATACTCTTTCCCCACATCCATCTATTGGCAATTTCACATAGGCTCATTTATACTTGTTTACAGTTTGTATTTGAAATTCCAGCACTCTCCCTAGTATTGTTTTCATGTACATATACCGCTCATTTTTCAGTTCTGACTTGTTACCAGTCTGAGGAAGGGCCCTGTGTGGCCCAAAAGCTTGCACACTCTCACCAACAGAAGTTGTTCCAATAACATCTGAAATACTTAGTGTCCATTGATTATTTTTGGGACCAACACAGTAACCATGCTCTCCCTCTAAACCTTAGTAGTGTCCTTGGATTAACCTGTACAAAGTGCTTTCCAAGAAGAAGGCTGGGCTTTTAATGACTAGGCCCGCCTACCTCCAGTTCCACTGAACAAGTACTGGGAGGGACCCTGGACTCCAGCACCTCATGCACGCTATCTGCCCTGTGCTATCTCCTGTTCTCACTTGTACTTTTTCCATCAGGGATCACTTACCCGATAATCGCTTGAGGTGACATAGAAGATGGGCAGGAAGGCCAGCCAGATGATGCATGTAGTGTACATGGTGAACCCAATGAACTTGGCCTCATTGAAGTTTTCAGGACATTTCCTGGTCTTGAAGGCATAGACTGTACACAAGATGATCAAGAGTACATTGTAGGTGAGTGAAATAAGCATGCTAGAGTCCCGGTTGTTGCACTTGAGGGTGACAATGTACCTTTTGTCGGGCTCCGTCTCCTTCCCCGTGCCAGGGGTCTCCACCATGAGCCAGATGATGACGATAATCAGCTGGCAGGAGATGAGGGCCAGGCAGATGACCACCTGTGAGGTGGGGCTTATGAACCGCGGGCGCTGGACGCCTTCCTTCACCCCACTGAAGATCCGAGCAATACGGTTCGTCTTGGTCAAGAGGGCAGAGTAGCAGACAGCAAAAGAGGTGCCAAGCCCTAGGCGCCGCAGGGTGCAGACCTCAGTAGAGGGCTTAGCAATGAAGATAAAGGTCATGCTGTAGCACATCAAAACCCCAGTAAGCAGGATGTAACAGAGTTCGAGACCTGAGGCCTTCACAATAGGAGTGTCATTGTTCTTAACGAAGACCCCAAAGACAAAGAGCGTGGAGATGAAACCCAGGCAAGAGATAGTGACTGGCCCAATGGCCCAGACGTCTTTCCACCGGATATATTCTTGGGGCAGTTCATAACAGCCATTTAGGGTGTCATTGGGCCAGTATCCAAGACCACAGTCTGTGCAGGTGAATTCATCCTGCAAGTATTGATAAGGATGGCACTGGATGCATATCCAGCAGCACATGTCTCCAGGCTGCATGCTCTTCATTTCATTCTTTTTACAAGGGTCGCTGCACTGGGAAACGGGAACTGAGCTCTTGGCCCATGGGATGAGGCTGGTATTCAGGATCAGCCCTTCTGCCCAGAAGCACACTTTCTGGTACCTGTATCGCCCATCCGCTTGGTGGTAGTTGAAGATATTGTAACGGCCAATTCCATCACCATAGCGGTCAAATCGAACCATGCTTTTGGTGTCTACAGGCCTGAATGGTGCTGTGAAGGAGGAAGAGAACAAGAGAATTCACCATACGGGAATGAATGTATTTCTTTAACTGAATCTCACAGTCAGTTGAATACAGCCCTCTACTCACCCACCCCCCCCACCATTTCTGCACTGGGCTGACCACAGTCAGGCAGCATGCTTAAGGAAATGTCTGTACTAGAATTGATCAAAATTGAACATTTTCCATGATTTCATCAGAGTGGAAATTTCCTATGAGAAAATGTCAATTTTGATTACATTTTTCAGTTTTCTAGCTGGGACATTAAAAGAAAATTTCAAGTCAAAGCAAACCCAGACCTAAAACGTAGTTTTGGCATTTTGAATAATTTCATTCCAATTGGAAATGCCACATTACCTGTGTCAAAACTGATGGCAGAAAATGTTTTGCAATTTTCCATTCTGTAAATTATTTGACATTTCAACTTTTGGTTCCAATACAAAATTGAAGCTGATTTTGAAATGACAAAATTTCCTGAAGGACAAGAATGTTGTTTCCCAGCCAGTTTTAACCAACATTAGATGCCAAATGAAATTATGTTTAACAATGTATTAACTAAAACATATGATTATCACATTTTCTAAACCATCTAATTTTTCCTTTTTAATTTAACTTCTAATTTGAGTTGGGCAAATCGTTCACAAGAAGTTATTTATCCCAATAAATTCACTTTGTTTTTGTTCCAAGAAAAGATTGCAGAGTTGTTGAATATATTTGTTACTCTGAACCATTTACAATTTTCTTCAGCAAACAATTCTTAGCTTGCCACTCATTCAGACTGCAAAGTTCACAATTATATCCACAAGCTGCAGTTTTTTTAATTATGGCAGTAAACGTATGGGACAACCACTTCTAATTCCTGTAATTACTAAGCTCTCATGATGCACCTCTCATTTATTCTACAGAGAAAAAACCTAGTGCACACTGGGAGATGCAGTCTAGCCAAATAGCAATGTCTATAAGGGAGAGTGGGGACAGGAGGGACCTGGAGCTACAACTCTCAGGAGGAGCCAGCTGACCCAAAATAAAAACAGTGACCTTAAACAAAAAGTTTCAATTTGATTTTCCTGATAGAAAAGTCCATCAAAACATCTCTTTTCTTGTGGAAAACTTGCTTTTTTTCTGAAGTGAAAATGTTTCATTTGGAATATTTCCACCTGCCCTAATGATTCTGTTTAGGAATCAAGTGACTTAAACTAGGACAGTCCTCTGTTTTGAAATCTTTACATCAATTCCATGTTGGCTATATTGAAAATGCTACCAAACTGCAACTGAGATGCATGCTGAGTTGGTGCGTAGGAATGGATAAACCTTTGGAGTCTCTACCGAAATGTAATTTTCCATTAAAAATATATGTAATATTAGGAAGGTCTTATTTCCTATAGAGCCTATGCAATAAGAACAATGCCCAATAAAAGATTGTTTGTCTTGTGAACAAGGGCACCACACCGAGCATGGTCACATCAGAAAGGGGGTGCGAGCAGGTCTAGTGCTGCTCTCTGTGTTTTACAGATGGGAAACCAAGGCACAGGACAAATAAATGGATGTTATGATCTTTGGCAGCTTTATATAACAATGTTAGCATGTGTTAGGAAATCCTGTGAGCAGGTCTTGATAGGGTACAGAGGAAACATGCATAGGGCTAACACCCCTCTGGATTTGACCTGGAAGCTCCAGGTTTTCATACCTCATCTCTGGGCTCTGTATTAGCTTCCTGTTTCCCTGGGTTGTCCAGTGGCACTACGAGAATATCTTCAAGGGGGCGGGGCCACTTCAGAAAGGGGCAGGGCCAAAAGGCTCTTCTGCTCCCTGCAGAGCATTTGGAGGAGTTGTGGCCATGGTGTAAAGGGTAGGAGAGTCCCGTTATCCCATCTCCTTCGGCACGGCCCTACCTTGTGGATCAAAGTTTCTGGGACAGGGCCAACCCTAACTGAGTGATGCTGCAAATGTATGCCATGGTGCAGCAGCCTATCAGGAGCCATTCCCAGGTGGCAGGAGAAGGATTTGAACTCCTGGGTCACAGGCATCTCTGTGTATTGAGGTGACCCTGGTGCCCTCAGCCCCAGCATGTTCAGGATTAGAGTGGCTGGCTCAGTCATAACTTCTTGTGAGTCCAGTGTTACTGACAAGGTTTAGAACTCCATCCACCTACTTCCTGACCTTCCTTCTCTCCTACGTCCCAAACCTTTCCCTTACAAATCCCACTCCATACCCTCATCTTACCATCAAATTTTACACTGAGGAGGTACTCCTTGTAGAATCGCTTGCCATTAACTGGCTTCATGAAGTCACACAGCCTGGTGGCATTGGGGCAGAGCGCTTGGTACATGTTATGAAGGGAGTGGGCCATGGCGTAGACTGCATTCACTACAAACATGATCTTGGACTCTTGCTCAAATTTCCCCAACTTCAGGGAGTGCTGGCTGCAGTCCTGGCTGTGGAAGCTGCACTGGAATTTGTGCTCCCAGAACTCCCGGAACCAGGGGTTTCTGGTGTTGTTGTAGGGATCGAGGTTCCGGAAGTAGACAGCAAATTCCTGTACTGGATAGGCCGCCAGCTCAATAGTGATGGCTCCTTCTGCTACTGGCTCACTGCCAGCCACCACACTCTCAAGGGCACCCCAGCCATCACTGGCCACCCATGTGAAGGAGACGTTAATCCTCTGAGCAGCCGACAATAGCTCACGAGCATCCTCACTCCGGGTGAACAGTACTACCACCCTGGCACTGGGCTTCTGCAGCAAGGCCTTGATCACCCCATCAAAGGTCTTCTTGTTCATGGAGCGTCCCACCTTCTCAGAGGTGGCGATGCAGATGTTGCGGGCCCGGGCTTCCTGCTCAAAGGCTTCGATGCCTGTCTCACCGTAGTCTCCTTCCGAAGCCACTGTGGAGACGTAGGTCCAGTTGAAGAAGCGTAGGATCTCAGACATGGCCTTGGCTTGGTAGAAATCTGGTGGGACAGTGCGAGCAAAGTAATCATAGCGAGACTTGTCGCTGAGCTTGGCACTGGTGGAGGCGTAGCTGATCTGCGGGATCTGGAACAGCCGCAACAGGTTTGCCACCTGAATGGGAAAGGAAGAAGGGAATGGGTGAGCAATTGCAGAAGGTGCACATGGCATAAGAATATGGAAAACATCCTGTCTATTAGAGGAGAACCAACATTA
Organism: Sphenodon punctatus; assembly: GCA_003113815.1. NCBI lineage: Eukaryota > Metazoa > Chordata > Lepidosauria > Sphenodontia > Sphenodontidae > Sphenodon > Sphenodon punctatus. The sequence goes on from QEPC01007158.1 coordinate 2,290,357, forward strand.
TCACCTCTGAGTAATGGCTAAGCAGGCTGAATAATAGCTCTCCTCGGAAACAATTACTGCTGGTCCTTTGAGAGAATGTAGTGTCCCGCTCCTTACTGGCTCTTTACAGGGGCAATTCTCCTCTGGCCTTTAAAGGGTTAGAAGTAGTTGAAACCACTTATAATCTGTAGCAGTACAGGTGCCCATACATCATGCTAATGAACGACATGAGTAGTAGTAGGCAGACAGACAAACCCTCTTTGCTTGGGTGCTAGTTAGACAAGAGTACTGCTTAGTTAAAAAATAAAAAAGGTGCAGGGCCTCAAGTCCTTAACCCCCAAAACATGGGGAGGGTGGTATCAAAGGGAGAGGTGTAGCTATCCTGCCAGCTCCCCCAACTCTTTCAGGTCCTGCTCTGACCCCTACTTTGCCAGCCCTCGCTTAGGGCTAGATTAAGCTTGATGGAGCCTGGGCAGGCGCTGCTGGAACCAAACAGTTGTGTTGGCACCGCTGATCAGACCCAGCCCAGTCAGAGAAGAGACTGCGGTTGAGGCTGGTGCTTCTTCATTTATCCATGGCCAGAGAGGAACTCAGGCAGAGTAACAGCAGACACAGGATCTGGAAAAGATGCCAGGGCTGAGCAGGTGCACAAATTAAGCTCTGCATATATCAGAGAGGGAGGGCTCAGTAGAAGTACATCAGTCATAGGTTTTATTGTCCGTTTATAAACCATGGTCATGACACTCTGAAGGGGGTGGGACCCTGTCAGAAAGTGGTCACGGTGAAGATGCTCAACTGACCCCTATCCAACATGACCCCATGTAGAGTAACATCCTGGATAGCCCAGGGAGTAAGGGCTCCACACAGAGTCCAAAGATGCTGCATCAAAACCTAGAGACACTTGGTTAAATTTGGAGGGGTGTAACCCTAGATAAAACATGCAAGGCAGCTAGAGAGATTTTGATTGGCTACAATCCTTGGGTAATAATGAATGCAATCACTTTCAGCCAATCAACCCTTTTGATTCCTGCATGTTCCATGACTGTAATAATCGTTGAGCTAGCACTATTAAGGTCTGGGCATCTGTGCCTAGTTTCCAGTTTGGGCTTCCCCAGTTAGTTAGACGATGAACTGCTTTGCAAACAACTGGACATGGATTATCAAGAGAGCCCCAGTCCAGCTGAGAGGGGTGCACAAGGAGTGCCCACACAGGCGAGAGCAGGAGCTCAACAAGAATGAGAGCCCAGGAGCTGAGGAGAGAGCCAGGCCCTTTTTTAAGGGGGTGCAGGAATGGGGCAATTGCCCTGGGTGAAGGGTGCCACATCAACAATGACAAGCCGGGTGGTAGTGAGAAGGAAGAGGGTGGGAGCGGAGACGGGTACCTCAAATGAACATTCTGCCCCTGGCTTCTCAGTGTCTAAGGGAATTTAAACAAACCCTGTAGCGGAGAGCTCTCTCCAGTGCCTTTTAAAGGGTGTTTTTAGACGAGCAGATTGACAAATCCGCTCTTAAAAAAAGTCACGTGGGGAGCGTTTACATGTCCCGGAAGTCACCAGCTGCCATTAAAAACAGCAGCGCCCGGCAGCTTGTGCATTATTTTTAAAACCAGATTTGTAAAACTTCAATATCGCCCTCAATATTAAGGTTTTACAGCCACTAAACTCCATGCTGCATTGGAGGAAGGGCCGTCTAGGGTGGTAAGTTGAAGGGGACATCTCGCTCGCCCTCCTCCAGGGCAAAGGCTGCTGGATTGGGGGCGGGGGGGAAGAAGAGAGCCACCCCCTTCAACTTGCCACATAAACTCCTTGTCTTCACCTTCAAGGCTCTTCATGGTCTTGCTCCTCCCTATCTTTTTCTCCTCATTTCCACATGGGCAACCTCACTCCTTCGCTGCCACCGCCACTGCCACCGCCACCGCCACCACCCCAGCGTCTCCTGCAACCTAAACTGACTTCGCAGCTTCTTTCATGCTGCCCTCTATGTCTAGAACTCCCTTGCTACTGCTCCCTCCTGAACTTAAAATCCCTCCTGAAAACTTACCTCTTCCATCAGTCTTTCTCTAGCTCCCCACCCTCATAGATTGCTCTCTGATGCTCCTCATAATACTGTCTTATCTATGGAGTCCCCCAGTCTGTCTTCCCTGTAACTAAGCTAAGTACTGTCACCTGCAACTTCATTAATGGATCCTTGTCTCTACCTACATTTGCTCCCCCCCCCGTCTTCCCTCCATCTATTCTACATTGTAAGCCCCTTGGGGTAGGAACCTGACTCTGATCACAATTTTCCAGTGACAGGCACATTACTGGTACTATAGAAATAATAAGTATAACCATAATAACCCCACTGGGCTGCAATGTATTCATGCTACTTATTTTATCCTACTCAAAACCCTTCTCAAATGCTACCCTGGCTTTAATTCATCAGCAGTCAAGTGGGTACTGACCTGTCAGACTTTCCCTACCAGTCATATCATGTTCGGTGTCAGGGTGAAGGTCACATTTGTCTGTTACTTGGAGTGTCTTAGAGTGTTTTCTTCCAACCCTCCATCCCTGTGTCGGTGTGGTTTCTATCCTTCTTCAGGCTTAACAATTATCCCCAGCTTCAACTTTCTTCTTGACTTTTTTCTTCATTTGTTTTAATATTTCATATTCTATCCTCTGAATTTTATGTGGAGGGGGGAAAGTGATTCTGTTGCAAATACAGAAGAGACCATCATCAGAATTACTTACTCCTCACTATGTCTCTGTAAAGAAGGGAGATGGTTGTGGCAGGGTGAGTCTGTGCAGGAGCAGACCCAGGGGTAGCCAGCAACCTGCCACTAGTCACTCGAGACCCAAGTAGGCAGTAAATTGGCTAAATTGATAGGAATTAACCCTGTTGAAGGTCATTTGGGTAATGAGGTAGGTGACTGGAAGATCAACAGGAAGACCAGCTGTGATGGACCATCCCTCCAGAAGGGGGGGGCCATGGACTTTATCTTCTCAGGACTATAGGGTTTGTACCGTGATAGTGAACAATTGCCTAGAGTAACAAAGAACAAGAAAATCAGCTGAGAAAACAGCGACCCCTTCACAGCAATAGCCCAAAATAGCCAGCAGTGAACCAAGGAGACAGCAAAATCAGGAGTGGTTCCCAGTCCAGTAAGTAGTTAAGAAGACTAGGCTGGGCTGTGTAGAAGGTGGGAGGAGGGGTATTTAAGGGGTGTGCTCAGGGAGAAGAGGGAAGCTGTATGGCTCTGTCCTTGTGTGCATAATCGCTGTTCCCTTACTCTGAGCTCAGTATTTCAGTGGTTGGGGTTAGGAACTAGGGTTGCTAGTTTTTGCAGTTTGGCCTTAAGACTCCCATTTTGGCCTATGGGAGTCTCAGGGTCAAACCACAAGACGTGGCAACTGTAATAAGAACTGGACCCAGGGCCAGATCTGGTAACTGGAAAGGGATAATAAATAAATAAATAATGAATAAATAATAATAATAAAAACTAGCTGTGGGCTGCATTTGGCCTCCGGGCCTGATTTTCCCCATCTCTGCAGTGGTGAACATGTCATTTGTTGAAGGGGTCATGATCTGGACTAGGGTTGCCACCTATGCACATTTTTAAGGAACACTTATGAAAAATACATGTTGCAGGCCCTGCACTGGCGCCTATGCAGGCCCGACAACAAACATTTGTCATGTGTTCTTTAAAAATATGCATAGGTGGCAACCCTAGTCCAGACTGGCATTTGATACATTTTGCATGTCTTTGTTGCTGCCTGGGGTCACAGGGTTCTGTTTAAATTGCAAATTGGGGTCACAGGCAAAATGTTTGGGGACCACTGCGATGAGGCAACTCTACACCATTTTGGTAGTGTACAGGGCCTTCAAGTAATAGTCTATGGATTTTATTCCACTGAACATCAGAAAAAAAATCACCACAGCCTACTACTAGAGCTCCGTTGGGCCTGCACCAGGGAATGAGGGCTCATTTCTGCAAGGCCTTTATGCCAGTAGCATCAGTGGGATTTCCACACTCAGGGGTTGCAGGACTAGGCTTCCTAAAGGCTTTTCATCTCTGGACCTATGTGAAAAGCAGCACGCTGTGTCACGTTCTAACAATACCAGCCGCTCCTTCTTCACCATATACAGTATTCATTACCCAATATTCCTCTTAACAAGCAATTTGTCTTCCAGTACTCCAGAAGAACACAATCACACTGCTAATCGGAAAAATACAGTTTCATAACAGCAGGCATGATTACTTAAGACCACGAGGGAAATAACGACTGGCCAAGGATAATGACCTGGAGCAAATTATTCCAGTCGTCGGTCATTCATGCCCTAGAGAGGTCCCAGTTCTCAGTCACTGCTAGGTTTTTTTCAGCAAGATTTTCTGCCACAGCTAAACTCCGCTAAAGTAAGTTGCTGTAAGGCCATTTTTAGATGAGAGATGCTAACCTGCACGTGTGCAAATGCCTGTCTAAAAATGGTGGTGGGTGGGCGCACGCTCCCATGACCCACACACCTCTACCCACCCATCTCCCTGCAGAGAGCAGCCTGGGGTTTCCCAGTCGCTCTGTGTGGGGACATGAACGGGTGGTGCATGAGTGTGGGCGCGCACCCAGCACACACTCATACCCCACTGTGTGAACGCCCTCCTCCATTCACCGGAATCCCATGTGCAGTCCACCGAGTGCGCACGGAGCTGCCTCCCAGCCGGGTCTGTTTAAAAATGGCCTGTTTGCTAGCTCCAGGGCACCAGAAAAATGGGAGAGGAGAATAGACTCCAGGCTTTAGCAGTTAGACTGTGGTGGAGATAAGGGTGAGGGAGACTGGAGTTGTTTTGAAACAGAGGTGGAGCTAGGTTGGAATGGGCCCAAGTACAGAGGATGGAGTGGGGCCTCTACCCTCTCTCTCAGCAGCAGGAAACACAATTAGGGTTGCCACATATGCAATTTTTGTCAGGACACTTATGAAAATACAGGTTGCAGGACCTGAAAATGGCTGTTTCGGTTTAAAACCAATTAACTGAAGGGTCCAAAAATCAGGCCGTTACGTTTCCCGATTTTCAGTTCTGTATCTTCTCTGGTTTTCTGTATTTTTCCCAATTTTCAGTTCTGTCATCTTTGACTCACCCCTTTCTTTTAAACCCTACATTGACTCTGTTGCTAAACCCTGTCACTTCTCCCTCCATAACATTGCTAAGATTCACCCTTTTCTCTTTGTCTCGTCTGCCAAAACTCTTGTTCATGCTCTGGTCATCTCTCGCCTCGATTACTGTAACCTCCTTCTCACTGGCCTTCCCCGGTCTCACCTTTCTCCCCTCATCTCTGTCCAAAACTCTGCTGCCAGGGTCATCTACCTCGCCAGTCGCTTCGACCATGTGCAGCCCCTCCTCTCTTCGCTTCACTGGCTTCCCCTTCCTGAACGAATCCTGCACAAGCTCCTAGTCTTCACCTATAAAGCTCTTCACAACCTTGCTCCCCCCTACCTCTCTGCACTTATCGCCCTCCATACTCCAGCCCGTGCACTTCGCTCCTCCTCTGTCCCTTCTCTCACCCTTCCACGCCTTCCCTGCTCCCCTAAGCGCCTTCGTCCCTTCTCACTTGCTGCCCCCCATGCCTGGAACTCCCTCCCTGTCCACATCCGCCTTGCCCCCTCCCTTCATACCTTCAAATCTCTCCTTAAAACTCACCTCTTTCGCTCTGCTCTGTCTGACTCTTTATCCTGCTGAGCCACTATTCCTATACCTACGATCGGTTTACCCTTATCCTTGCAACATGGACCTGCCTGCTGTCATTCTCATCGTAACCAAGCCAAGTACGTGCACTTGAGACCTCGCATCTTCATGAATGTTAGACCCCTTGTCTCTCCCTCTGTTCCCCTTCCTATGTCTCTCCCCCAGCTCCTGTCTCTCAAATTGTAAGTCCTAGGGGCAGGGACCCTGTCTATTTTATTACATTGTAAAGTGCCAGGTACACTGCTGGCGCTATATAAATGTTTGTTAATAATAATAATAATTCTCTTCCCACTGAAGTCAATAGAGAAATCTTCCAGTTGACTTCAATGGGAATGGGAACCAGGGTCCAACCTCCCCCATCCCTATTCCCTGGGGCCCACTACTGGCCTCGGAGGGTGGGAATCTGAGTCCCTAACACCCCCTGGGGCCCCGGGGCCCTGCCAGCTGGCATTTACTTACCAGTCTGGGCCTCAGAGGTGCCAATGCAGACCCTGCAACATGTATTTTTCATAAGTGTCCTGGAAAAATGTGTATATCTGGAAACCCTAGACACAACCACACCAGGGAATACGGACCCTCCAGACTTCCTATTATAGCTGCACCCTTGGTTTGAAATGATCTCTTTTTGTAACCAATTCTGAAAATATATTTATTCCTCATGTGTGTCTTTTCAAAGTTTTGGAAACATGCAGATATTACTCTTTTTTTTCTTTTCTTTTGTGGTTTCTGAAAACAAGACCAAGAAATTGCCCCATTTTTCCCAAAACATTTGAGTTTTAAAAAACCAAGACACTTTACACAGCAACAAACAAACAAACACTTTGTCAGTAAAAAAAATAAAGGTGAAAATTCCAACTGTAATTTTCAGAGTAGATAAAATTTTAAGAGATTTTGTTGTTGTTTTTTGTTACCAATTTTGGAAAAAATGTTGGGGGTGGGGAGGTGTTGAAGTTTTCATGGAACTGTCTACCAGCCATATTCGTGGTTAGGGTTACCACCCCTTGGGTTTCTCCTAGGGAGGCCATTAGTCCTGTTTTATACAAGACAGTCCTCCCCCCCCCCCTTTTTAAAAAAAATAAGGATTTGTCCTTTGTTTAAGCATTTTTTGTCCTGTATTTTCCATCTGCTGCTGCTGCTGCTGCTGCTGCTGCAACTTTCACCACCACTCCTCCAAGAAGTCGTGATCTCATGACTTCTTGGAGAACAGCAGCACTGATATTCTCGGCTTTAAAAAAACAACACACCACTGCCGGAGCGCCAGACACTCCTCCTGTGCCAGTGTTCCTCCCCGAGTCCTGCTCTCAGCTGGTTTCCTCTGCCTCACTCCTTCCTGCAGCCAAAACGCATGTGCAGCTTCCCCACCTCAGCTGATGATCAAAGCTGCAGCAGCGGCTTCTAGAACTCCCTCCATGCTGCTTTGGAAAATCAGGAATCCCTTTACCTCGCCCCCTTTCTGACGTGGCCTGCCCCTTTTGGAGTGTCATGATGTTGCAATGCTCCAAAGAGGCGTGACCACATCTGAAAGGAGCATAAGAGTCCCTGTGGCCTCTACCCTTTTGGCCTAGCCTCACCCCTTTCTGGGTCAAGACATCTGGAAAGGTGTTTACTGTTACTAGAGGTGGGAATTTCAGTTTCGGTTTTAACCAAAACATTCCAAAAATGGCTGTTTCCATTTAAAACTGAAGGGTCCAAAAATCGGGTCATTACGTTTCCCACTTTTTGGATCTGTATCTTCCTACTGAAGTCAATGGAAAATCTTCCCATTGACTTCAATGGGAATGGGAACAGGAACCAGAATCGAACCTCCCTCATCCTCATTCCCTGGGGCGCACTACCAGCCTCAGAAGATGGGGGTGGGGATCCACATCCCTAACACCCCCATGGCTGTCTTTAAACCCCCCTCCCCGGTGTCCTCCTGGCTGGCATGTAACGATCCGGGCCTCAGAGGATGGGGGTGAAAAGCTTCGGTCTCCATTGCTGGCCAAGTAGGATGGCCACTGAAGCAGCGCCAGAAAAGAGGACACTCATTTTCATGAAGTTTACATATGCTAATTCTGTACTAATATATGCAAATTTGTGGGGCAGTGGGCAGAGCTGGCCAATGGTAGGCGGAGCCAACCCAACAGTAAGTGGAGCCAACCAAACGGTTAAGCCAGTGGTGTGGCTTAACCTAGCAGCAAGGAGTTCCTAGAGTTAACATTGGAGGGAGATTATGTTAGTTAACCCTGTGAACTCCTTGCTGCTGCATGAAGCCCTGCCACTGGGGGATAGAGAGCCGATGACTTTCTCTCACTAGTCCCATTTCTCCCTAGCAGTGTAAAAAAATAGAGCCCAAGCTCACTGTGAGGAAAAACTGATGTTTTCAGTGTCATCAAGCCGGTAATAACAACCAGTGATTCTCTACCATTTCAGCCACCTTTCATTTTTTACATTTGTCTTATGGTTTTTGTTTCCTTTTTTATGGGGAATAACACCAAGGTCAACCGCAGAAACCTTTGAATAACATTGCACATAAGAACAGTGGGGATAACACACCCAGGTCACCCTGTAAACCCTTTGAACAAGTTTGCACATAGTATTGGGGGGTAACACGCTCACATCACTCTGAGAAGCCTTTGAGTAGCGCACGTAAGAACACTGAGGGTAACACACTCCAGTTACCCTGAAAAACCTCTGAACAAGTTTGCACAAAAACATTGGGGGTAACACACCCACATCACTCTGAGAAACCTTTGAACAACAGTGCACATATGAACATTGGGGGTAACATACCCAGGTCGCCCTGAAAAACCTTTGAACAAGTTTGCACATACAAACGCCGAGGAATAGGGATAACACACCCACATCATCCTTAGAAACCTTTGAACAGTGCACATAAGAACATTGAGGGTAACACACTCGTTACCTTGTAAAACCTTTGAACAAGTTTGCACATAAAAACATTGGGGGTAACACACCTACATCGCTCTGAGAAGCCTTTGGTGGGGGGGGTGTAGCCGAAAGGGGGTTGCTAGGAGGAGGAGGTTGTTGGGAGGAGGGAAGGAGCCAGGAGGGGACTGCTGGGAAGAGGGGAAGATTTCCTGGACTCGAGGGGGGGTTGCTGGAGGGTAGTAGCCAGGAGGGTTGCTGCTGGGAGGGGGGGTAGCTGCCACCAGGGGGGGTTTCTGGAAGGGGGAGGAGTTGCTAGGAGGGGGGTTGTTGGGGGAACTCCCAACAATGTTGCTGGGAGGGGAGCGGGGGGGTTGTTGCTGGGAGGGGGGGTAGCTGCCGGAGGGTTGCTGGGAGGGGGAGGGTTGCTGGGAGGGGAGGAGCCCAAGCCAGGGGGTCATCGAACCACTCACCATCACCACCAGGCAGGAAAATTGGAGAGGTCAGGCAAGTCGTAGCGGGGTCCGGGACGGGAGGGGGAGAGAGATGACTCTGGAGCAGGCGAGCAGCTCGTGCTCTGGCTCAACTGGCAGCTGTGCGTGGTGGTGGCGCATACGCAACATGCGAGCTGCGCACGCCAAAAAAGTCTGTCAGGAGGCCGCAGCTACGCTCTCTGTACTTCCACCCAGAGCAGAAGTGCAGAGAGCGCAGCTGTGGACAGCCGGCAGGTGGTGAGAGAGAGACACTCGGATGGAAGGGGAAATCTGGACAGCTCAATGGTCCATCCGGAGAGCTAGAGCTGTCCTAAAAACCAGGTGGTCCGGGATAATCCTGGACCCCTGGTCACCCTGTGGCCAGGTCTCCTCTGCTGCTGGATGGCCGGGTGGCCCGACTTGGGCCACAGCTGTTGTTGGGCTGGGCCCCAGCCACTCACAGGCTGGGCTGCTGCTGGGCTGTAGCCGTAGTCAGCCTGGGTCACAGCCAGGCTGGCTCCGCCTACCATTGCCCTGGCTCCGCCTACCGTTGTCCTGGTTCTGCCCCTAGGCCCACCGGTGGCAGGTTCAATGCGCCCACTGCCCCACCAGCCTCCAAACCCACCAGCCACCACTGTGCTTAAGGCCAAACCTTGAGGGGATCTGAGTACCAGCAGCTCATCCTATAATGAAGCCACCATGTATTCTGGTTTAGGAGGAGGCACATCTCAGGACAAAGTGATGAGCAGAGAGAAGAGACAATTGAATGAGACTTGAAGGAGGGATGAAAATATTCCACCACAAGTATCCGGCATTGAGACTAGCACCAGACCAACAGGCAGGTTGCAGTCCCCAGCAAGCAGCTTGTACTGCCTGCTTATTCCAGACTTTCTGCAGTAATGCTCATTATCTTCAAATGCAAAAAAATCCCCACTAATGAGGCTGTTAAAAATATAGACTATCAAAGAGGCAGGCGAGAGAAAGGCCTTGCAATCTGATTGTTGGGTGAGAGCTGGGAGCCGGAGCACACTTCACAGCTCAGGACACGGAAACCTTGCTGCCTAATTAACATTTATAAATATGTTTTTAGCAGAAAATGACATTCGGTAATAACAATAAGGCACCCGAGATTGTGAATTATCCCACACTGGTTCATACCTGGCTGCATCAAAAGCATTCGACCTTAGGCCTCATGCTTAACTGTACACGAGGTGGGAGAAGTCACGTCTTAACATACTTCATTGACACCAGGTCCCACTCTGTATCCAGTAGACTCTGGCTCCCTTTAGGGGGGAGATGGAAAGCTCAGGTTTATAATGGGCCTGTTTAAAATATGTAAAGCAATTGTTGCTAGGAAAGGGTAAGAGCTATCACAAGCACATCTTGGAGGGAACTTGTCGTACAAGCATTACCTTGGAGACAACTAGGGCTTAATTTGCACCAGGCCCTGGCCCCTCTTTTCATGTTACAGTGCAATTCTGGCATCCATTCTGTGAATGTTTGTCTTGGTAGCAGTCAGCTCCAAGGTAATTCCCTTCTCAGCTGCATGATGGCCAGCAGGTTACATGAGAATCCCATCAGACTGAATCCAGCAGTGGGTGGAGGCAATGGCTCTCAGGGTCCAGTAGAGCACTTTCTCTAGACCCTCCAGGGATTCTTGTGCTTCCAGGATTTCGCAGTACTTGAGCCCTGGCACCTTGTCTTTTACAAATGAAACAGGTGAGACACCCAGACACCTGGGTAGTATCCAGTTTGCCTTGTACCAGTTGGTAAGAGAACACAGAGCCTTTGCCACCGTAATTAATTTCATCTCTATACCAGGCAATGAATCGCACAGGTTAATTATGTGGTGTGTGAAAAGGTACTTCCTGTTGTTTGTTTTAATCTTGTACCTGTTAATTTCATCAGATGCTCCCCAGTTACTGGTATCATGAAAAGGGGTGAATAGTAATTACCTTTCTCCACACATTCATGATTTTAAAGAGCCCTGTCATAATTATTCCCCTGCATTTGTCTCTTTTCTGAGCTAAAGAGCCCTTATTTTTTAGCCTCCTCTTTACAAGACCCACTCCAGACCCACGGCCATCTTTGTTGCCCTTTTTTGCCCCTTTTCATTTCCACACCCTGAGAACCCCTGAAAAGGAAGGTTGTTCCCTGTTATTTTAGGCATTGGTGTGCTTTGGTCATTCCCAATCTCTGCATGTAGCATATTTTTATTATAGGGCCTGGTTAATGGTTGCTAGATTTTCTGTATGGGCAGTTTGGATATGGTGAATCCTACATCGGTGCAGGGGCTGGGTTAGATAACCCCCAAAGCCCCTTCCATTCCTAGGACTCATTTGTTGTCAAATGCCCATGGTATTTTTGGCTAGGTGGCACAGAATCCCTTGCACTTCCTGTGCTAGGCAGTTTTGTCTTAGACCAAACTGTTCAACTATTGCATAACGCACAATGGTGCTATCCACAATGTGGCCCAGACAGTGTTTGAAGAAATACTTTAAAACCAGTGGCTGCGGCATGTTTTGTCTGGACAGTGTGTGGGGAGGATGAGAATGGTAATTAGGTTTATTCCAAATTTGGGATGAGTGTCAGAGGTGATAGAATGGTAGCAGCTGGCACAGCTCTGCCTTTTTTGCCATGAGATCATCTGCTGTCTGCCACTTACTGCAAATGTCTCTCCCCCTCTGTCGGATCAGCACCTGCCTCAGACTCATAACTTTTATTGCTACCTTTATGAGAGAAGCACTCTCCATCATTCTAACACTGTGACATTGGGGAGATTGCTAGGTTTTAAATCCCTCAGAGCAGTATATTTCATTGCTCCTCTTCCCCACTCCCTTCCTGTTTCTCAGCATCCCTGAGGTTAAGGCATAAAACAGAAAAGACTGGCAGTGCATTGCTATAGGAAGGCTTCTCTCCCTGCTGATTGGATGCTGATTGGAGGCATGCATGCTAGAATGGTGCAGTGGGCCTGTCATGGCAGGAGGATAGAAAACAAAACTCACCATTATGGACAATGTTAGTGCTACTGACATTGCCCACCCGTGCAGAGAGTCACTGCAGGGATCATGTGAAGAAGCGGGAGAAAAAGAACACTCAAGAGCCCTTTTGAAAGGGAGTACGTTGCTGGCATGGCAGCTCTGGAGGCTGAAAACCTCTGTGAAGGAGGGACACAGCTCATGCACCACTTCTCTGGCCTGGAGGGGCCTCACCCCTTTAGCTATGGCATCGGGCTTTCAGTCTCGATGGCCCATTCAGAACTTTTCAGATGGAGTTGGTGAAAAGTGCTCCTGGCCACTGCTGCAACCTGACAATCCAGGTGCAGCAAGGCATTCAGAAGCACTCCAAGACTGCAAACCTGATTGACAGAGGGAACCAGACTCCATCAATAACAGGAGTCCCAATCCCCTCCAGATCACAAGACCAGCCAACCATCATCACCTCAATCTTGTCTGAATTCAGCTTCAGTTGGCTCACCCTCATCCAGTCCCCAACAGCAGCCAGGCATTGGGTGAGCACCGAGACTGCAGGTCCCGTGTTTGATAAAAAAGAAGGTGGAGCTGGGGGTCATCCTCATACTAATGGCACTTCAATCCAAACTTCTGAATGACCTCATCCAGCGGCCTCATCTACATGTTGAACAGGAGGGGAGACAGAACCCTGTGGGTCCCCACAGGGGAGGTCCCGAGAGGACGATGAGTAATCGTTCATCACCACTCTCTGTGACCTCCCTGACAGGAAGGAGCAGAAGCACTTAAGAGCAGTGCCACCCCCCCCCCCCCCCCCGGTCAGGTCCCACAATCGTGTTAACACCTCGTGATCAACCGTATCAAAGGCTACCGAAAGATCTAACAAGATCAACAGGGTAGAATTTCCTTTGTCAGACTCCAGGTGCAGGTCAACAACCAGGGCCACCAGTGCAGTCTCCAATATGCCACACCCACGTCAAAAGCCTGACTGAAATGGGTCCAGGAATCTGATAGCATAGAGTTGGGATTGGAGCTGTCGGGCAAACACTCATTCTATAACCTTCCCTAAAAAGGGAAGTTTAGAGACAGGTCAATAGCTGGCGAGTCAGTGTCCAAAGATGGTTTCTTGAGCAGAGGCTGGACAATCGCAGTTTTAAGGCCATCCGACACCATCCCCTCCCCAAGAGACGTATTGACAAACGAAGCCAGCAATGGTCCCAGCGTCTGCCAGCTGATTAACAACCAGGACGAGCAAGGATCTAATTCACAACTGGTTGCCCTCAACGCCCCAAGCATCTCCCCCACATCAGTAGGATGATACCAATTGAAATTGATAGAAGTAAACCGGGCAAAGCTGGGCTTCCATAACCCCAAACTCTGATATTGAAGATGAAATGGGAGCACCCAACTGTGGTGAATACAAGCGATTTTGTCTGCAAAGTAATTAATAAAAATGTCACAACGGGCATGAGATGACTCCGGTTCCAGGCAGAGGCACACCAGATTAACCAGACTTCTCACCACCTGAAACAGCTCCACCAGACAAGACTTTGAAGACACTATGATAGTGGAGAAGAAAGCTTTTTTCGCCGGCATCACAGCCACAGCATAATCCTTTAAAAACAATCTATGATGCAATCGGTTGACTTCAGCGTGAGTCAAGCACCACCTGCGCTCTAACCGCCTACTCTCCCACTTCAACCACCTCAGATCCTCCATATACCAGGGGGACCTACACTGCTGCAGCAGTGGGGGCAGATACCTGGGTGCAACCATGTCAATGGCCATGGTCAAAATGCAATTCCACAAAGCGACCAGGTCATCGACAGAGTAACCGCTAAAGTCAGTAGGTAAATCCCCCAGAGAATTCTGGAAACCAATTGGATCCATTAGCCTCCAGGGGTGGACCAACCTAACCATTTCACCATGCCGATGAGGACATAGGAGGGCCGGAATCTGGGTTTTCAGGTTAGAGGCAGCGACAGAAATGAGAGGGCTGGTGGTGATGGGGTCGGTGGCAGCGGACCCGGAGAAGTATGCCGAGGGGGTTGGTTGTGTTCAACCCCCCCCTTTTTTTGAGACGATGTATGGGGGCTATGGGGCTCAACCTCCCGTTGCAGGACTTGGCATTGGAGTAATTAGTATTTGGATACAAGGGGAGTGATATGTGTTTTTTTTAGGCGTGGGCTCTCCCTCCTGGTGAGAGCGGAGGGGCTGAGGTGGAGAAGGGACCTCCCCCTAGTGGCAGCAGGGTGGAGGTGCAGGACCTCTGATATTGCCTGTGTGTATTTTTCAGAGGACTGCAGGATTGAGAAGTAATATATTAGCTGTTGTTGGGAGAATTGTATTCTATTGTACAGTTATAAAAGGTTGATGTTTTGGGGGTGGTTGTGTTGAAATTGTAATGATCTTATGCTGCTGTTTATGCTTATCATGTATTTTTATGTATTATGATGATTATTTGTGAGCCGCCTCAAGTCATTCTCGAATGAGTGTGGGATATAAATTAAAAATGAAAAAATGTAATGCTCTAACCATGACAATTGTGTTGTAACAACACCCCTGATAATCAGAACCCCATATCCATGCTGGTGCAAAACATCAAATCCAATGTGTGCCCTGCCTCATGTGTCGGGTCAGATACTATCTGGGATAGACCCATGGTTGGCATGGCAGCCATGAACTCCTACTCCGCCTCTAAAAGGCTAGCCTCAGTGTGCATGTTGAAATCACCCAAGACAATAAGTCTGGGTGACTTCAACATCACCTCCGAGACCAGGTTGGCTAGAGCAGTTAGGGCTGTATCAGCTGTGCAACGGGGGTGGCTGGTACACTGAGATGATTCCCAATCTATCCCCAGCCAAATCCAACAGAAGGTGGACACTAGAAATGGGATTTTTCCATTGATTTCCAAGGGTGGACAGTTAGGCCCATGCTGAGTGCATTTGAAAACTCTGTCCTAAAAGACAGCATGAACTCCCACCAGCTTGGTACATAGACACTAAATGTCAAAACCCTTTCAATCATGTCTGACCCTGTCTGGATTCAAACCAGGGATCTTAAAGAGAAGAAGTGCACAACAGATCATAATAGAGTGGTCCATTTCCTGCTACCTGCTAGCCACGCCCAGCCCTGACACTCAGAAGTCTCAGGGCGCTTTTAAACGAGACAAGAAACGCAGCTGATCCTTTGATCAGCCACCTTTCTTTGTGCTCGTTTAAAAGTCTAACCTGCTTTGAAGCCGGATCTTCCCCGCTTTTGACCGGCCCGGCGATCCTGCCCCCTCCGATCCTGCCCCCTCCGACATGGAGCGGGATTGTTTAAAAGCGCCCTTATCCCCAACCAATTTGACTAACCGCTATTTATGGACCTATCTTCTTTTGAGCCAAGTTATGCAATTGGTCTGCACAACAGCCCCTGGCAATGAGCTCTACAGGTTATTGGTTGAGTGAAAAAATACTTCCCTTTGTTTTCAATCTGCTGCCAGCTATTTTGCTCAGGTGTCCCCAGGTTCTAGTATTTTGAGAAAAGTAAGTAAGAGTTCCCTTTACTGGCTCCACACCACTCAAGGTTTTGTGAGCCTCTCTCATATGTCCTCTCATTGTGCTTTTCTAAGCTGAAAAAACTCCTTAGCTTTTGAGACTCTCCTTGTATGGAAGCTGTTTCATACCTTCAGTCATCTTTTCTACACTTCTCTGTACCCTTTTCAATTTTACTATATTGTTTTTGAGATGGGCAGACCAGAACTGCACATAATATTCAAGGTGTGAGTACACCATAGATTTATATAGTGGCATCGCCATATTTTCCTATTTTTGTCTTTATTCCTTTCCCAATAATTCCTAATGTTCTCTTTGCCTTTTTTTTGCTGCTTTGCATATTAGCCCTGATGAGTGCTCACTGCCTTACAAAATTCAGTGAAGAACCATTTAATATGGCTGAAGTTTCCCCTGGATCGTACCTCTTGTTTCCCAAACATGACCATTGAACACCCAGATCTTACCTACAAAGGCCAAGCTTTCTCCATTATGGTGGCCACATGCACACAGTGCTGGTCTGTCTTTAAACCAGCCAATCCGCAATGGCAGCTGAATCAGAACAGGGACAACAGTTGGTCCATTCCATTATCTGCTAGCTGGGTCAGAGTGGGGCCATCAGACTGCTCATTGTGACATCACACCTCTTGACCCAGGCTACTGCTGTTACCCCAAAAGACCTTTGGCTGCTGGAAAGTGAACTGCACCCATCCCTTAGAAACACAATTCTTCTCTGAGATGCGAGGCACAACATGGGGAAGCGAATAAGCAAATCTCCTGTATGGAATCCACAGATTTAATACAGTACCTTATTAACTGACAATGCTGCACTATTTCTATCAAAGGAGCCATATTGACCTCAGAAACAGACACACATCACTTTGCTGGATGGTCTGCTATTTTCTCCCCTCCCACAATCAGGAAATGGATGGTCTGTTTAGGGCAGGGTATGGTGGAAACCTTGGAGAAACCATACGGTACCGAGGGCAGAGGGAGAAACCTAGGAATGGATAAGCATGGAGACCATGCTTCCTCATCGTCTCCAGGAGAAGTAACTCAGACAGGGGCTGTTTTCAGATGAGCATAATACTGGTATTATTCCCTATAAATTTGGATTGAAGGTGATCGTCTGAACAGCCATACCAGTATAAATATAGTTCTACTTCCGGGTTGAATTCTGCTTCCGGGTTGAATGCCAGTATAGTTCAGCATGGATTTAAAGGTCTTATCTAGATCTGATTGAAATCGTGTTTGAATAATGTCCGTGTGAAGGCCTAAACCAATATTAAGCCTTGAGACCATAGAGATTTGGAGGTAGAGTTTTCATCCCATCTATCCATCTGCTCCAGGGACCCATGACTGCAAATGACAGGCAGCAAGGACGTTGTGAGGAGAGGGGCTCACAGCTGCCCACACAGCAGCCAGGAGAGGCATCGGGCAGGAAGAAGACCAGAGACACAGGGACTCTGTTCCCTGATTTCTTTTCCTTTTATTATAGATTTATTGAAGTTTTTTTCTCATTCCTTTATCTATTTTTTAAAATGTGTGGGCTGCATCTGGGCAGCCATCTACTGCACAGAGGGCTCTGCCTTCTCCCCACTCTCTGAGCCTCGGCAAGGCAGGAGCCCTGCAAGATGCACTCTCCCTCCCCCACTCTGGAGTCTCAGGAGTGGATTGAGCAGCACTCGTGCTGCCTGAGGGTCTCCTCTCCTGGCCAGGCTTGGAGACCAGGACTGGCACTCTCCCCATCCCAAAGGGATTCAGGAGATCCACGCCAGCTCCCAGCTGCCACATTTCAGGCAGAGGCACCCACAAGCCACTTCTAAAGAGCCACAAGCCAGAAGCAGGTAAACAGGATGATGATCCCGTGTGCCTCGCCTCTGACCCCCTTGAATCTCCCTCTGCAACTGGAGCAGCAGAACCAAGCCCACCTCCAAAACGGGAGTGGCAGAAGGGGAATAGAAATTCAGCTTCAGTGAACCATGGGATTGACGAAGTCCTCCTTGCGACCCCAGTCCAACATAAGCGTTCAGTTGGCCATGCCGGTTCAATGATTTATATCAGCATGACTGCAATTGTCTGAACACTTAATCCTGATTAAAAACCACATGACCACAATGCCAGTTTTATAAATAATGACAGCATTAGGGCTTTCGCCTGATAACAGCCAGAGCTGAGAGATGCTGAGCTTGAGTAGAGAAGTCTAGGGCTGAATGAGCTTCTTGGCTAAGTTTGCCCTTATCTGCCTTCTTCCACCAGGAGAGGAGATTTCTTGTTCAGCATCAATTAAATGACTAGATTTTGAAAATCCCAAAGTGGGATGCTCCATGTCTGTTAATGTATATAAATATGTATAAAATAATACTTTTAAATATGTTGTGCACATTTAAAATAGCTCATTGCCGAACTCTGAGGCTAGGCTGGGGAAAAAACTTTTCAAAAAAGCAAACAAGAATTAGGTCAGTCATGAACACACAAACAGAGTCATTGGTGATGGAGGTGGCAGGTCAGGGCTTGGCTCCATCTTGTGCCACCTATCCATGGTGCACAACAAACCCAGCTTTCACACAGCCTGGAGGTTAAGCGAGACATTTTGCTAGTCCAGCTTGACCTCCAGGAGGCAGCATGACTGGTCAGCTCAAGCTGTGACTGTCCCATAAGGCTGCTATAAGGTCTGGCCATTATAAGCATCAGCATTTATTTATTTATTTATTTATTTAATCTAATTTTTACCCTGCCCTTCCCAAATGGTTCAGTGTGGCCTACAAAGCAAATAAAAACAATACATATAAAAACAGGGAGCTTGGAAAACACCAGTGCTTGATTCAATTCCTTCCTTCTGTTCTATTCCAACTTCCCAGCATTATGTTCCTCTCACTGACCTCTCTTCTCCCAGAACACGCACAAGGGGCACAATAAAGACACTGATTGCTCAGTAACTGCGGTTCTTGCAGAGCTTGTCCTATCAATAAAGTAGCACCAGACTGAATTAATTCCCCCTGAACTAGGATAGGAGGCAGGGAGATAACTTGTGAGTTTCTTATGCCAGGAACAGGGTCTGAAGTGAGGGGTAATTTGAGCTGCATAAACGCCAAACCTGCCAGCTCCAGTGAATAAACTTGCAATTAGATTGAAGACCTGGAGGCCTGATAGCATAGATGCTGATAGCACAGCTCCATTCAGCTCCCACTGAAGTCAAGGGGAGCTGAATGCCCATGGGGTGCGTGAGCTTTTGGATTTTACTTTTCGCTACACCCTACAAAGGTAAAACTGTGTCTCTTTCACAGGGATTAAGAGGAAACTTTCCTGGGGACAGGTTATCCCATATCTGTCCACTAGAGGGTTTCTTATACCTTTCTCTGAAGGTGCTATTAGGCCACTGAACTAGAAGAACACTGGTCTAACCCAGTATGGTCCTTTCTGTCTCTCGTGCTTGTGTGTGCTGTTGTTACAAGTGCTCTGTGCCTAACTACACAGCTGGGTTAGTGAACAGGTCTTGCTCATGTACAGCCAGCATTGTGTATATATTTGGAATGAGAAGACACCAGTACAGAATGCTTTGCACTGTCTCTTAGCTTGTGTCTGCCTCTCTACGGGTAGGCCTTTCTCCACCTCTATCTCACCAGCTGCCTCAGAGAGTCATTTTTTACTCCCATCTACCCCTGTGCAATCCTATTGGCCGTAGCAGGTATGTCCGAGGGCAGAATGCAGCCAATCCTGGTTTGCTGTAGTTGCCTGCCCACCCGTCTGCCTCCTCTTGCTCAAACTGAAATCACAGTCAACCCAGAAAGCCTGCAGAAAGTCACACTAGTGGCAGCACACGCTGAAAGGCGGGGAAATCACACTGACTGGTGAGAGATGGGCCCTGTGCACTCCCAGCATTGCCTGCAGAAGGCCTTGGCCTCCAGACCAGTGACCCCCCTGGCAAACTCTTCCCTTCTTTATCCTCACCAGTATTTCTCTTGTCCTTTGTTTATGGCATGAAGGCTAAATCCGAAACTACAGACTCAGCCCCTGCAGCAAGAGATCCTATGGAGGGTGAAAATTCTTGTTGTTGTTACATCATAGATGTACTATTCGTGGATCCTCTAGAATTGGCAGCAGCCGGCCGCTCAGGTGAGTACCTTCTTCCTCACAGGCCCAAGAGCTGCCTTAAGAAGTACCCTCACAGCTCTCAGTGGTGTCAGTGAGGCTGCTGGTATGCGACCAAGGGCAGAAGCAGGCCCAAGACTCTCCAAGTCCTGGGTGTACTAGGTAGGAAGCAAGCACGGCGTCAGGAGGACTAGAGCTCTGGGAAAGGCCCTAGAGGAAAGCACATCTGACAAGTCACCTGCTCTTGGGCCTCATCCCCAAACGTTTGGCCCCATGCATTGCCTTGAGTTATGAAGTCAATAAGGACAGATGGAGCCAAAAAATGGTCCTCACTTTTAGGACAGAGATTTAAAAATGCAAGTCCAACTTCATCTTTAAGTTTAGCAAGTGTCTGCTAGCATTATAGTGAGCCAGAAAGCTCTATCATTAATACCCCCAAGCTCTGTGGATGGCTGAAATCCAAGGCCAAATAAGTCTGAGCCCAGGTCCAGCTCTGCCACTAAGGTGTGATAGGCAAATGTAAAAGGTTCTTACATTTGCCACCCTAGGGCAGGGGTGGGGCAGGGCAGGGAGACTAGGGCCACCAGGAGGGCAAATCTTTCCCTAAGAGGGTGGCCCTACTCTGGTTAGCTTGCCCCAGCTCACTTGATGGGCCCTGACCTCCCTACCACACCCCACTGCCCACTCAGGTAAGCTCATGCCACCCTGTACCAATGGCCCTGACCGACCCACCCACCCCACATCTGGCCCATCCCCACTTTGCCACGTGGGAAAGCAAAATACCTAAGACCGACCCTGCCTGAGTGCATCTCTCATTGCCAGAGAAACTGGTGTGAAGCCAGGGAGATCTCCACAGTGATCTCTGATTCAATTCCCCTGGGAATGCTGAGCCTTGTTCAATGCCTCCCACCTCAACCATGCCTGCTTCTGGCCCAAGGAGCCCTGGAAACCCAAACTCCTGCGCTCCATATGTTGGACTCCTTAGTAGACAGTCCCAAAATGAGGATGGGAGCAGTTCCCCGCCCCCCTCCTCTCCCAACGTCACAAAGCTCTGCCCCCTCACACACCTCACCACCAAAATGGCAGTGGCTTCACCTACTCACCCATTCTGGGAAATTTAAATTTAGGGAGCAGAGTGGCCTAGAGAGCAGTCCCTTACTTAATTCAAGCCCCATGACCCCTCCCTAAACCACCATCGTGGGGATTGCAGGAGGCAAAAATTAAGGAGGAGACTATGGGTGTTTTTAGACGGACCCAGGGGTGGCTGCTCCGGGGGTGGGTGGGGAGCACTCCCGGGTCTGCTCTGGCAGCAGCAGGTTGAAATGGATGCCGCCACAGACTGCAGTCCGCCCATGCCCCCCTCTCCCGCACCATAGATCTGCAGGTGGATTGGTAGCCGCTCTAGGCTGCCGCCCACAGCTCTATGGCAGTTGCTGGGGCAACCCATAGCTGGGAGCAGAGCTTAAACGGACCGCTGCTCTGCCCCTTCCGGCACTGCTCCAGGTTTGGGTGGCCTGCTTGGCTTGTGGTGCTCCGGGATGTTCCAGAGCACTGCGAATGGAGCTGGCCCATACCAGGTGGTGCCTGCTTTGCTCCTGCTTTTCCTCATCCCAGGGTGGCCTGCTTCTACATAGACAGACCACCTGGAGGTGGGGTGGAGCATGAGCGAAGCAGGCGTCCATCTAAAAACACCCTACGTCCCACCCTCCAAACTCAGGGGGAATGTGTCCCCTCAGCCACTTCCCTTTCTCTTCCCTTGTTCCCACACATGTTCTCTCAAAAAGTCAGCCTTGTCAGAGCAGCATGAACCTTTCAGGAGTCTTCACAGTCCTCAGTCCTTTGCCCCAGAAATCCTATCTCAGTTGGACCAGAGTTCAGGTTTGCTGACCCTTGCCCTCAAACCTGGACTGATT
The DNA here is from genome assembly GCA_003113815.1 of Sphenodon punctatus. Taxonomy (NCBI): domain Eukaryota; kingdom Metazoa; phylum Chordata; class Lepidosauria; order Sphenodontia; family Sphenodontidae; genus Sphenodon; species Sphenodon punctatus. The sequence continues at coordinate 2,311,903 of QEPC01007158.1, forward strand.
CAGATCCAGGCTCTGTTTTAACCATTCTGTTGAGGTTCAGGGAAGTCTGGCTAAATATCCAATTTGGATTCTGAGCATGCTTACTGCTTAAGAGGGTCCGGGCCTCCCCTCATGCCCGCCGCCACCTGGCGATGCTGACACTACCCTCCACCGAGCCCCCTGGCCAAGGGTCCATCCAGGTCCGGGTTTTTCTGGATGACGAAGGTGAAAAAGACGGAGGAGGCGTGGTGCAGAGACCTCTGTCGCCAGCTCCCAAGAGTGGTCTTCGGGCCCGTAACCTTTCCAGTCAAGTAAATAGTAGAGGCGGCCATGCCACCATTTCGAGTCCAAGTCCTCCTTGACCTCGTACTCAGGGCTGAGGGGCGTGACCCCTACAGATCCAGGGTCTGTAGGTGAGTCTTGCGGGGGGATGACAGTGGCCTTTTTTAGAAGTGACATGTGGAACGTGGGGTGAATTCAGAGCGTAGGGGGCAGCTGGACTTTATAGGTGACTTTGTTTAGTCATTGGAGGATAGGGTATGGGCTGATGTACCGATCATAGAGCTTCTGGGAGGGACGAGTGGAGGCGTAATGACGGCCACTGACCCAGACGTAGTCTCTGGGTTCGAAGAGCAGTGCCGGGCGTCGGTGTTGGTCAGCCTTGTTCTTATATTTTTGATGAGACTTCACCAGAAAGGACCGTGCAGCCGCTTGATGGGCTTGGATCTGTTGGGCCAATTCACCAGCTGCGGGGACTTGTATCGAGGGGATGTCTGGAATACCAATCTGGGGATGAAATCCATAGGAGATAAAAAAAGGGGACTCCCCCAAGGAGGTGTTTGGGGCATTATTTTGAGCGAATTCTGCTAGGGGGAGCCAAGTGTACCAGTCATCTTGAAGATAACTGGTATAACGTAAGTATTGCCGAGGTTTTGGTTTATCCGTTCCACCTGGCTGTTGGTCTGAGGGTGATAGGCTGTGGTTGGCTTGAGTTTCACGTATAGTGCGGTGAAGAGGGCTACCCAAAACCAGGAGACAAATTGGGTTCCTTGCTCACTCACTAGTTCTAAATGTCAGCCGTGTAGTTTTAATACATGTTGGATAAAGAGAAGAGCAGTTTGAGAGGCCGTTGGTAAGCCCTATAAAGGCTATAAAGTGAGCCATCTTAGTGAAGTGGTCTACGATCACGCAAATAGTGTTGTATCCCTGGGAGTGGGGTAGGTCTACAATAAAATCGATCCCAATGCATTGCCATGGCCCTTTTGGGAGAGTGTCGAGTTGAAGAAGACCTGTGGGTGCCTGTCTAGAGGTCTTGGTGCGGGTGCAGATGGTACGCTGGGTAACATGTTGTTGCACGTCTTGTGCTAGTGTAGGCCACCAAAAGGAGCGACGAATGAGACGATATGTTCGGGAGCGTCCTGGATGACCCGCAAGAGGGGCATCATGATGGGTCCACAGAATGTGGAGTTGATAGGAGGGGAGGACAATGATACAGTTATCTTTTTAAAGGAGTCCATGTTCCAGGATATATGTGGGATCCGGGCACGGGGTGAGTTCTTGTGTGGTCGTGTGTTGCAGGTCTGTCAATTGAACATAGGTGGTCGCAAACACCTTTGGTGACAAGATGGGCCCGGGCGTCGGGCGGTCCAGGTTACGGCTTTCATGGTAGTGAGATAGAGCATCTGCTAGTATGTTCAGTTTTCCGGGGCAATACTGGATGGTAAAAGAGAACCGAGCAAAGAAAAGGGCCCACCGGGCATGTCGGACATTGGTGATTTGGGCTGTTTGGATACGTGAGATTCTTGTGATCAGTTATTACAGTCATTGGGTGTGTTGCACCCCCCAAGAAATGTCGCCAGTTCTCGAAAGCTGCCTCGATGGCTTGAAGTGCCCTATTGAAGATGGTATAATTTCGTTCGGCAGCAGTAAGCTGGCGAGAATAATAGGCGCAGGGCAACATCTTTTCTGTGCCTGTTGAGTCTTGGGATAATACCACTCCGATGGCGTCGCTAGAGGCATCTGCTTCCACCTGGAACGGTTTTGTAAAGTCAGGGTGTTGCAAGATCGGTGCCGTGGTGAATACACCTTTCAAATACTCGAAGCTATGCTGTTGCTCCTGACCCCAGGCATGTTCCTGGTTCTTTTTTAACAAGCGTGTCAACAGGGTAGTGATCTCAGCATAGTTGGGAATATAGTGGCGGTAGTAATTCGTACTACCGAGAAAGCGTTGTAATGGTTTCACTGCACTGGGTAGGGATCATCGTATAATGGCTTCCATCTTTTGGGCGACCATTTCAGTGCCAGAAGGTTTGATTACGAAGCCCAGAAAATTCACACTTGTAAGGTGAAAGGCACATTTTTCAAGTTTGCAGTAGAGCTTATGGTGATGTAGTTGTTTCAGCACTTGACGGACATGAAGGATATGTTGGGACATGGAGGTGGAATAAATCAAAATGTCATCAAGATACGCAATCACTGAAAGGTCCAAAAGGTCTCGTAGAACATTGTTGATAAAATGCTGGAAGGTGGCGGGCGCATTGGCTAGTCCGAAAGGCATGACCAGGTATTCAAAGTGCCCGTATTGGGTATGGAAGGCAGTCTTCCACTCATCCCCTTGTCGATTGTAGGCTCCATGCAAGTCTAGCTTAGTGAATACACAGACCCCTTGTAAATGGTTTAGTAGCTCCAGGATCAGTGGCAGTGGGTAACGATTCTTGACCGTGATTGCGTTCAGACCTTGATAGTCAATGCAGGGTCAAAGCCCCAGCATCCTTTTTGGGGACGAAGAAGATGGGGGCCCCCGAAGGGGACGTAGAATGGCGAATGAACCTGTTTCATAAACTTTCATCAAGATCGAGGCAGAAGGCCTTGAGTTCAGGTGGCGAGAGGGCATAGATGCGCCCAAATGGGGGTTCGTGTCCCAGGTATAATTTGATGGGGCAGTCATATGCCCGATGGGGCGGCAGTTCTGCCGCTTGAGTCTTGCTAAAGATGTCTGCTAAGTCCATGTAGGCTTGTGGAATCTCCGAAACTTCCTTGCTGGTTCCTGCATAAAGGTGGGCGGTGGACTTTAGGGTCGGGCCGACTTGATGGCATCACTGGGTGCAATATCGGGACGTCAGATGTACTTGTTGTTGGGTCCAGGAGATCTGGGGATCATGTTTGTTTATTTATTTATTTATTTATTTCATACATTTTTACCCCGCCCCTCCTGCCATGCAGCTCGGGGCGGCTTCCAAAACATTAAAAAACAATAAAATCAGTTAAAATTATCATACATATTATAAAACATTAAAACAGGACTAAGATACAGCATAAAAACCCAGGTAGGTGGAGAACTAAAACACCCCTCCCTACCCACCCTCCCTCCCAAAGGCCTGGGTGAACAGCCAGGTCTTACAATTTCGCTGGAATATTAACAGGCATGGGGCCAGGCGAGCTTCCTCCGGAAGGGAGTTCCAAAGCCGCAGCCAGGTCTTACAATTTCGCTGGAATGTTAACAAGCTAGGGGCCAGGCGAGCTTCCTCCGGAAGGGAGTTCCAAAGCTGCGGCCCCACTACCGAGAATGCCCTCTCCATTGTGGCCCCCCGCTTAACACGGGGGACCTCCAAGAAGGCACCCCCGGCGGACCGCAGGAGCTGCTCTGGGGTGCGGAGGGCGAGGCGGTCCCTAAGGTATGAGGGGCCGAGACCGTGTAGGGCTTTATAGATCATCACCAACACCTTGAACTTGGCTCGGCACGCTATCGGCAGCCAGTGCAGAGCTCGGAGCACAGGTGTAATATGCTCCTGATGGTCCGTCCCCATAAGAAGACAAGCCGCCGCATTCTGCACTAGCTGCAGCCTCCGAACCAAGAACAAGGGAAGCCCCACGTAGAGCGCGTTACAGTAGTCAAGCCTCGAGGTGATGAAGGCATGGATGAGAGAGGTCAGGTCAGGGCCGGAGACATATGGACGCAGCCTACGCACTAGATATAGCTGGCGGAAAGCAGCCTTAGCGACTGCCTCCACCTGCCGCTCCAGACGAAGGTCCGCATCCAGTATTACCCCCAAACTCCGAACCTGCTGAGCTATAGGAGGGTGAACCCCCCCAACTAGGGGGGCCACCACCCCTTTCGCTTTCCCCACCAACATCACCTCCATCTTATCGGGGTTGAGCTTCAGTCTGCTCAGCCACATCCACTCCGCCACGGCCTCCAAACATTGGGACAGCAACGAGATAGCAGGGTCTGGGTCAGTAGAAAAAGAGAGGTACAGCTGAGTATCATCAGCATACTGGTGACATCGCACCCCGAACCTTCTCACAACCTCCCCCAAGCGCTGCATATAGATATTAAACAACAGCGGAGACAAGATCGAACCCTGCGGAATGCCACACGGTAAAGTGCGGGGGGACGATGTCTCCTCCCCCAACACCACCCGTTGGCTCCTCCCCGAGAGGAACGAGCGGAACCATTCAAGAACAGTCCCATCCAAACCCCCAGGTCACGCAGTTGCCTCAGCAGCAGCCCATGGTCCACGGTATCAAAAGCGGCTGAGAGATCTAGCAGGATAAGAAATGTTGAACATCCTGCATCCATCTCCCGGTGGAGGTCATCTACCAAGGCCACCAACGCCGTCTCGGTGCCATAGCCGGGGCGGAACCCAGATTGAAAAGGGTCTAGGAAACCAATGTTGTCCAGATGCACCTGGAGCTGGAGTGCCACCGCCCGCTCAATAACCTTCCCTAAAAAGGGAAGGTTAGAGACAGGTCGGTAACTGGCGAGCGCATCTACGTCCAATGATGGTTTTTTCAGCAGGGGGCTCACCACAGCCTCTTTAAGGCAGGGCGGCAACCTCCCCTGCCGAAAGGACACATTCACTACCCTCGCCAGCACCGTCCCCAACGTCTCCCTGGAAGCTTTCACTAACCAGGACGGGCATGGATCAAGTTGGCGGAGCCAGGGGATGCCCAAAATGAGGATGAAGATAGGGGTACAGACCACATCAAGGGTTAACTGCTCGTGATGTGTGCCCACGATGCAGTGCAAGGGACTCGTCTGCAGGGTAATCGGGCCGGAGATTAATGGCGAATCATCAATGAAATGTACGGGTTCCGGCTGCTTCTTGGGCGCTGTTGGAATTCCATGTGCGCGGGCGAAGGCCAGGTCTAAAAAAGTCCCTGAGGCTCCAGAGTCTATGAGGACCCAAGCAACGATCAATCTTTGAGGTCCAACGAGTAACATCATGGGGATTCGAAGGTGGGTGCGAGGAGTAGCAAGGATCAAGGGAATCTGTTTCACGTCCGGGCCGGCCCTTGTCCATCCCAGACGTTGGAGTTTCCCTGGCTTTTCCGGGACGTAGGAAGGAGGGGGCATTCTAGGACGAAATGGGAGGGGTCCCCACGTAGTAACAAACCCGGACTTTTTGCCGACGTTCACGCTCTTCCACAGTTAGGGCACCCCATGAGGCTCCCAACTTCATGGGCTCTAGGTCTGACCCCTTTGCCCCGCCGCCAGTCTAGGGGGTTACCACAGGGACCCGAAGGAGATAAGTCCTCCCCTCTTGCTTCCTTTCCCGGCGTCTCTCAGCTAGCCTGTCTTCTATCTGGAGGGCCAGGGCAGCTACCTGTTCCCAGGTGTCAGGCAGCACTGTGTAGGCTAGCTGATCCTTCAGCTCATTGCTAAGCCCTTTGCGAAAAAGCACTTTTAATACCTCATTTGGCCATTGCAACTCCAGAGCCACTTGTTGAAATTGTGTGAGGTACTCTAGCAACCCCCCTCTCACTTGTTTAAGGGACATAATTGCTGCCTCTGCATCCCTGACCCGGTGGGGGTGATCGAATAAAAAGGTAAATTCCTTGAGAAAATCCTTATAGTTAGACAGGAGGGGGCTATTGCCTTGTAGTAGGGTGGTGGCCCAATCGAAGGTGACCCCCCACCTCAGGTTCCCAATAATGAAGGCTACCTTGAGGGGGTCTGTAGAATAAGTCGCAGGCTGCATTGTGAAGTTTAACTTGCACAGTGCTAAAAATCCCTGGAACCGGCGCCGGTCCCCCGTGAACTTGTCTATTGTAGGGCCTTTAGGTTCTTGGGCGGGTGCGGAGGCTGCTGCAGGAGCAGGGGAAGGTGGTGCCGCAGTGGCTGGGGGCACCTCCGCAGTCCCTGCTCCGCCCCAGCCACAGCTGTGGCTAGTGCCGTATGCTTCTCTTGCAAGTCTCACATCTCCAATGCCAGGGAATGTACTGCCCTTACTAAATCACTTATTTCCTTTGCCACATCCATGACCCTCCCTTGATCCCTTAAGAGGGCAGGAGTGCCGGTGAAACTGTCACGGAGGGAGGGGGAAAAGGGGACAGAAACTAGGGAACTCACTCACACAGAGGGAATACGCCGTTGACCCCTGCTCCACAAGGCAGTGCTGTTGGAAGAAGCCCATCAGGATAGTATAATGGCCCAATGATCTCTTCAAGATCAGGCCTCTATCATCATTGGGCGTGGAGCAGAGATCTAAGGCAAAGGTATCCCCAAAACTGTGCAAACACACTGCTGACACAGGCCACGAAGGGGGAGAGACACCATGATGGGGGAATCGTGTAGGGGGAGGGGAACCGGGTCAGAGGAAGGGAGTTGGGATAAGGAATTCTCGCTCACCAGAGGGAAGGGGAAGCAGAACCCACAGGGAGGAAGAAGGGCTTGCAGCTCACTCAGTCTTTCACCACGCAGTAACACTGCCGGAGGGCAGGGTGGAGTACACAAGGGATCCACACACACTCACGCAACAACCAAGCAATAGTCAATACTCAATATACAAGATATACTCAGCTTTCACAGAGGGGCCAGTCTCGCAGAACTCTGTTCACCGGCACTGTGTCAATCCCAGTGTCGGGGATTTATCCTTGTAGCTCTGCCCTCTTGCACGCCCGCAATGTGCGGAGCGCCGCACTGCCATTTGACCCGCCCCTCCTGCCAACGTGGAGGTGGTAGGTTCCGCTGCTTCTTCCAGTGTTGGGGTTGCCTTGGCAACCCGCTGTTGTGTCGGAGGCCTAGGCTCTCGGTGGGTCTGCGAGGCTGGACCAGGCTCCATGCTGATTGTGGTGGGGGAGGCCAGGCAGCAGCCTGTGAGGGTCCGGGCCCCCCCTTCATGCCCGCCACCGCCTGGCAATGCTGACAGTTGGTTCTGACAATTATGGAACTCTCTCCCCATGGAGATTTGTCTAAGCCCGAGCCTGGTCATCTTCCAGAAGTGATGGAAGACCTTTCTGTTTGGCCATCAGGGATAGGATTGGGTGGGATTGGGTTTTGGAGTGGAGGCATGGTTTTTAAGGGGATTTTCAGATGTTTTTCACATTTATTATTATATTAGGCTTGGCTCTCGCCTTAGCCAGAAACACAAAATACACAAAATACAAAATATAAGCCACCCTGCGCCTTAATGGGAAGGGCAGGGTAAAAAATTGAATGAATTAATAAACAAATTAAATAAATAAAGGGGAAATGAAGGTTATTCTGTGGCTCATCCTGGTGCCATCCCCCCTCTCCTATAGTGATGCACAATTTCTTTTCTTCTCTTTTCAGAAGAAAGCAGTCTCTCCCCTGCCTGCTTCCCCCCTGCAGAAGGACCCCAAAGAAAAATCTGCCATTGCTATCCAGTCATGGTGGCGAGGTGTGCTGGTCCGACGAAGTCTGAAACAAGTCACAATCTGTGTGTTGGTGATCCAGCGGTGGTGGCGCCGAGTCTCCTTCCAGCGGAGGGAGGAAAGGCGGGTAAGGATGTTGGTGGTATACATACGGCCTGAGAGAGCTGCTGTCTTTTTGCAGTCACTGTTCAGGATGTGGTTGGCCAGGACTCAGTACAAGAAGTACCAAAAGGCAGCCCTTGTCATCCAAACCAACTGGCGGCGTTACACGTACCAGAGAGAGTCCATGGTACATGCAAGCAGCAGCATGACCGACGAGGGCGTGGACCTGAACATTGAGATTTTCATTGGCTAAAGCAACTCCCATCGAGGGTGTAGAAAGGGCTCTGGACAGATACAGGCACTAGCTGGTGAAATAAACACACCTCTCAAACACCATCCGCAGAAGAGAAATCATGGTCTTTTCAAGGGAGCTGTTGATGAAAGCTACAGCTTTTAAAAACTGGCTGCACAAGCATCTGTGTGTAATGCTGCAGATATAGGGCAAGGGTGGCCAACCTTTCCCTTCTGTAAGCCACTTTGAAAATGAGTACAGGCTCCGCAGGCTGGTTTGGAGTTGGGGGCAGGAGTGCTTAAGAGAGGTGGTCAGGCTGAAGCAAGAAAGGAGAGGGACCAGATCATGAATCTCTGCCATGGAGCCATCCTCTCTCCTCAAGTGCATGTCCCCATTTCCACTCCCCTAAACTCACTTGTTCAGTGCTTGAGGGCAGGGACTGGGATCCATGGGCCCACTCCAGGAAATGGTAAGGGGCCAAAAGAAAACCCCCTAATGGGATGGAGTTGAGCCATGGGCTGGAGGGTTCCCCATCCCTGGGGTAGAGTATGTCCCTGCCTTGGGGCAGGGAGTTGGACTAGATGACTTGGGATGCCCATTTCAACCCTGCAGTTCTAGGAGTCTGATTGAAAGGCTGTAGGACTAGATAGTGGAGGTGGGGCATGTGAAAATAGGGTGGGAAATGAGCATGTAAGAAGTGTGATCAGAGCTGCTTCAGACCCATAGGTATCTATGGCCCTTTTCACACTGCGCATGTGTGGGGTGGGGGGGCACTCTTGCGAACGCGCATCCGTGGGAACGGTGCCCACGGTGGGTGGGAATGCGTGTGCACTCCCCCCATCACCCGTGCACGGAGCAATGGGCTCCATTGCCGGTTGTTCCATGCGTGGAATTAGGTGGAGGTGGGTGTGCGCCCGTGGGAACGGCTGCACAGTAGTCTGCATCCAGCAGATAATCAACTTCAGCATCTGAGCTGGATACCAACCTGGATAATTTCTATGAGCAATCTCTGACTGCCGGGAGCTAGGAGTTAACAGCAAAGAATGGCTCATTCCATTATGACCTACCAGAGACGTCTCCAAAGTGACTGAGACTGGCTGCTGATACTGGGCTCAATGGAGCATTGATCTGACCTAGTATGGCCCTTCTTATGTTCTTATGACCTAAATACCCCACCACCATTTCCATTGGACTATACTCGTTGCTTCCTGTTAGAAAGTGTTACGCAGTGTGGCAGCTCAGAAGAACAGTTGCTGTGTTCCACCCAAGAGCTGGCTGCTTTTCACCAGTAGGTCTAGTTCTCCTGTCAGTCACACTAGTGTAAATCTGTGGCAACTGCACTACAGTCCCAGAGAGTTAATTCAGTTACACTGGTGTAATTGGGCCCTATTGTCTGTGCCAATGCTGTCAGGCCCTTCTGGGTGAGAGAAGTCACTGTCATTATCCTCAATTAAATTTCCAGCACTGATTGTTCCTTCAAGGGAAGTCAGAGGCTGCTTATTAAATACAGCTAGTGCATTTGATTAATTATAAAGGTTTCTGGCAGGGAAGAACTGGTGGCCAGGTCTTGAATAGTGTAAGTATGCGGCTACACTGTACATTGTAAGGTTAGCATCGAAGGATTGTAAAGGAACCACAAGTTCAATGAGACTTCCACAGTACAGGAGCAGTATAGGGCTAGCATCATTGCCCTTAACCTGTATCCTACACCAGCCCTGCATAGGGGCAGGCGGTCACAGCACATTCTGCTATGACGGAGGAATGCTGCACAACCAATACGTATCCTCTGGGAGGGATGTAGCTAGGTGACAGTGGGCCCTGGTACAGAAGCTGGAACAGGCCCCTGCTGGGACAACCCACTCTAATGGGCATATGCATTCTACATGCATGTGTCCTCCCAGGAACATGGACCCCAGTGCAGCTGCATCCGTTATAGCTATGCCCCTGCCTCTGGGGTTGCTTTGATTTAAATTGGAGGCTCCACCAGCACAGACATTGGAGGCTTATTTGTCGACAGAATGTACTATACAAGATGTCTTCCCACAGGCCTCTGCCAGTGGGCCTCTATCCTTGCTGTGAAATTAGGAATGCTGGGCTCCTTTTTGTGGATGGTTTGTGTGTTTAACTGTCAGGCAAATGGAGAAGGAGGCTCTGTGCGTGTGTGTGGCAGAGAGAGAGAGAGTGTCACACGTGTGCCTCCCCTTTCCAAACAGCCTCTGGTTCCCCATTCCCAGGGGAGCAAAGGGGGATGAAGGGATGTGGGGAGGGTGCTAATGCAATGTCTACTTCAGAACTGCGGTGTCTCAGCTGGATCAAATCCGTAGCTCTCTGTGCTGGCCCCAGGGGACTCACAGGAGAGAAATCAGAAAGAGAGAGAGTGTGCGCTCTGGTTTATTCCAGCCTGGAGGGGACACACACAGTGCAGGGGACGGAGAGGGAGAAAAGCCCAGCCAGAGTTATTAATAAATGGCTCTGTACTATCATCACTATTGCTGCCAAGCCCTGTCCCCAGCCATGGACAGGAGCTGCTGCTACTCTAGCTAATTATCTGCTTTTCTTTTTAATGAGCTGCCTAATTATCTCTGTGTCTCTCCCTCTCCCTTTGTGTAACTCGTTGCCCAGCTTTGTATTTACCCATCTTTTGGGGCTGTCGATTTAGCGAATGATTTCTTTATATAAGTGGCTGTCTCTCTCTCTCTCTCTACTTAACCATCTATCTCTTTCTTATGTCTATATATGTAGACACAGACATACATACCCCTTTTCTCTTCAAATATCTATCTTCATAGAGCATCAGAAAAGGAAAAAAAAAATTCCTTTATTTCCTGCCACCACAGTGGTTTGTCATCCCTTTGGGAGTTCCCTTGTGGGGTCCCGCCAGGTTTCATCTTGTCCCCACTCCTGTTGAATGTGTATTGGAAGCCCCTGGGTGAGGCTGGACAGAGATCTGGAGTGAGGTGACATCAGTATGCTGATGACACCCAACTCTGTCTCTCTTTTGCATTTAACCCATGTCCTGCGGTCTTGGTGCTTACCCAGTCCTGGCTGCCTTTGGGGACTGGATGCAGGTGAGCCAATTTAAACTGAATCCAGACAAGACCGAGGTGATGATGGTTGGCTAGCTTTGTGACCTGGGGGATATAGAAACCCCTGTTATGGAAGGGGTCCAGCCTCTCTTGGTCACTCAGGTTCACAGCATTGGGGTGCTCCTGGATCCATTGCTGCTCCTGGATTGCCAGGTTGCAGCAGTGGCCAGGAGCACTTTTCATCAACTTCATCCAGTGAGAAGGCTTCAACCCTTTTTATCAAATTTGGATTTGGCCACTGTCATCCAAATGCCCAGGTGATGGCTGTGGCGAAAGGAGCATTTTGCCAATTACATCTGGTGTGTTGGCTGAAGCCGTATGTCTCAGATGCGGATCTTGCCACAATCATCCATGCTTTTATTACCTTGAGACTAGATTACTGCAGCGCGCTCTACGTGGGGCTACCCTTGGTGACGGCCCGGAGGTTGCAGCTAGTGCAGAATGCGGCGGCCCATCTCCTAACTGGGACGGGACGGCACGAGCACATAACACCTGTGCTCCGTTCTCTGCGCTGGCTGCCAGTGATGTACTGGACCCAATTCAAGCTGTTGGTGCTTACCTTTAAAGCCCTAAAAGGCCTTGGCCCGACATATCTCAGAGACCACCTCAACCCCTGGGTTCTGGATCGGCCCCTGCAGTCATCGGGGAGTGCCCTCCTGTGGGTCCCCCGAGTGTCTCGGGTGTCGACCATGCGGAGAGTGTTCTCGGTGGCCGCACCACGGCTGTAGAATGCCCTCCCGTCGGAGGTCCGTCTGTCTGCAGACCTCCCCTCTTTTCGTAGACGATGTAAGACCTGGCTGTTCCGCCTGGCCTTTGGGGAGGGGGAAGGGAAGGGTGGGGGGCTTGGTTGTTAGATGGGGTATTATTGCTGCTTTTATGTATTATTGATTTAAATTGTTTTTAGATGTTTTATGTGTTTTATTGTTGTACGCTGCCCCGAGCTGCATGTGGCAGGAGGGGGTGGCATAAAAGCTGAATAAATAATAATAAATCCATGCCTTTGTAACCTTGAGGTTAGACTACTGCAGTGCATGCTACATGGGGCTGCCCTTGATTAGTGTTCGGACGCTGCATCTGGTGCAGAATGTGGAGGCCCATCTTCTGTCGGGGCGGGTCACCGGAAGCACATTACACCAGTGCTCCAGAGTCTGCACTGGCTACCGATAGCTTTCCAGGCACAATTCAAGGGGCCAGTTTTTACCTATAAAGCCTTAAATGGCTTGGCCCCCAAGTGTCAGAAAGACACTTCGTTTATGTTCCATCATGGCCTCTGAGATCATCCAGGAGCACCCTGTTGCGGGTACCATCTGCCCATGAAGTAGTTACAAGAAGGGCATGCAGAGAGGCATTCTCAGTGGAACTCCCTCCCCTCGGGGATCTGCCCGAGGCTGAGCCTGCTCATCTTCTGGAAGAGAGGGAAGACCTTTTTGTTTGGCTAGGCATTTGGCAGGCAGGGATAGGATTGGGTGGAGGGGTTAGGGAAAGGTTGGGGACGGGCTTGGGTATTTTCTATCTGTTTTGTATGTTTTTATATTTTGTGAGCTGCTCTGAACCTCTTTGTGAAGGGTGGGATAAAAATTTGAATAAATAAATAAAATTAAATAATGCATTGTCACTTTTAATTCCCTTCCCCAGTCTCTCATCCCTGCATTTTTCCCTCTCTTTCCCTCATCTTTCTCACACCATCAACTCTTTCCCACTCCCTACTTCCTTCTATACTCCTTTCTTCAAGTTCCTCTGTTTTCTCCTCACCCTCTTTCTTCCCTCATCCCCCCCCACACACACACACATTCCCTTCCTTCACTCCACTTCTCTTTCTTCCTTTGTTTCCATCTTCTTTCGCACCCTTCAGAAATATATATTTCTCCTCCCCTTCATCAGGCTCTTGACTCAGGGAGGACATTTGTTTACTAGCTGGTCCCAAGGTTTCCTCCACAGACTCAAAGGGGCATTGTCTTAATGTGGCAGGGCTGACCTGAGAATTTGTGGGGCCCAGGGCAAAAATAAAATGCAGGGCCCCTGGTGGCCCCATTTCCACCCCTGTGGCCCTGCCCCCTCAGGGGCACCCTCTGCAAGGCCCGGGAGGTGGGCATGTTTGGGGCCCCAGTGGGAGGGAGTGGAGGCCCTTCAGGGCCAGATTTAGGGGCAGGTAACCCAGGCAACTGCCTGGGGCACCGGGGCTTGGGGGTACATACTTGGGGGGTGCCTGTCACGGCCTATGGGGGCGTGTAGATGACGCTCCTTGCCTGGGGTGTCCTGCACCATGCCCTGGTGAAGATGGGGACTGTTGCAGAGAAAATAGTGGGGTGTGGGGTGATTCCCCTGTTTTTCCCTGTGGTGAGGCCAGCTGCTTGGAAGTGAAGGGAGAGGTGATCGCTCCAGCTGTTCAGCAGTCTTCTGAGGGGAATTTGGGGAGTAAAGGGAGGGGAGGCAAATGGTGAAATCCCATAGTAAGGAGTCCCACAGTGGGAAGGGAAGAGGTAAAAATAGAGGGAGGGTTGCCTGGGATTCATACATTCATTCCTCCTTAATAGATAATCACAACTATCTTTCTTTGCTCTCTCGTTGTCTGTTGATTTCACTCCCAGGAAGCCCAAGGCCCAGTTCCCTCTCTGCTGCCTGCCTGTTGCTGAGCTGACTCCAGTGACGTTACACCAAGGCAGGGGGCGGGGTGATTTGGCCTAGAGTGCCTGTAGGGAAGCTCCTGACATTAAGTGACAGATGGTGAGGGTCTCAGGTGTGGGACCCTGTGGTATTCTTTTCCCCCTGGAGTCAGAAACGAGGCTAAGACAGCCATGGCATGAGGCAGAGGTAGGCAGAAAACACAAATGTTGTGAACGGGCATTGGCAAAGCAGAGCTCAGGGCCCCCTCCCCCCCTCTTCTTCCCCTCTCTACTGCAAACAGCAGCTCTTGTGAATGAATGAATCTCCCATGGAAAGCAATAGGCCTAGTCTGAAGAAATATTCCCATCATGCTCTGCTTTGCAGGCCCGGGCCAGACACCTGATAACAGCAGAGTCCTTGAAGAGGCACAAGGCGTCTCTGCCTCTGCACAGGAGATAATTAGCAACCCTCCCTCCTCTGCTTTGCGATGGACTCCATACGTGATAATGATATATTAATTTTCATTAATTATGGTGTTAATACACCCTTGGAGCGTCTCAAGAACAGAAACTAATTACCTTGTCCTGCAGGAGCAGCACACCATTAAACCCTTGGGATCCGGTACCCATGTTAATTGGTTTGCAGTCAAACAGCTCGCGGTGGGAGGGGCAGCCCTGATGGCAGAGCAGGAAGGCTGGGCTATAAAAAGGGCTCCACGCCTCCTGTGTGCAGGTATTGGAGTCAAGTGGTAATTAATGTCTTCACCCAGGCATCTATGCAACACATGGGAACACCCACATCAGCGCCAGAATTCACAAAAGCGCTGTGGGTGACTCTGGGACACCGACACGTTGAGTTCCATGTGATCACCCCTAGAGCCTGAGGATCACTGAAATGACACCCCCCTCCCTGCCCCATTCCATGATACCGGCCCTTTTTACAAGGGGGTGGGTGGGTGGGGGGATGGGTGTTCTGGCATGGTGGGTGTGTCCCCCTTTACACGGACACATACCCATCTCCAACCACGGAGCCTCCTCTGGTTTTCCGGAGGGCTCCGTGGGTGGAGGTGGGTGGGTGATGGGTGGAGGTAGGTGTTGCGCGGGAGTGCGCAGGCACCCCCAGCCATCCTCTTGGTGTTCACATGGACGAACACTGAGTGAACACCCACCCACCCCCCGCACACCTGCCCAAACACCAAGCGGGGGGGGAGGGACGTCAGTGTAAAAAAAGGTCATTGTTGCTAAGGGGCCTGTTCTCATCCCGCTGGTGTAGATGTATCTGGCATAAAAGGGTTTCTCACTCCCTTCAAAGATTGTTTTACTGGTTCCATGAAGGCTCACAGCCGTGCCACTTAGTTGTACAGCTCACTACCCTGTCCAGACACTGAGAAATACCGTGACTACTCTATGGTCAGCCAGGAGCTGGCCATGACTTCCATGCATCGAGTATGGACGGGGAGGGCATGGGCAGATGCTTAATTCACAGTAGCTGTTCCCTGGCTTCGGCATTCCCTTCTTGAGGTCCCCCAAAGTCTGAGCCTGTGTCTTTTAAAAATGGTATAAAACAATTCTGTTTAGGCAGGCAGGCTTTTGAGGCCAAGACTGTCACTGGTTAGGGCATGGGGATGCTTTTTTAATGGGTTTTTATCAGTCTTTTAAATGTATATATGGTTTTATTGTCACCTGCCTTGAGCCTGTGGTCTTTGGGACAGGCTGGGATAAAAAATCTAAATAGCTAAATAAAATAAATATTAATTTCTTGACACCCCCAGGTCAGTTTTGTTGAATAGCAGTTTCTTAGGAGTGTCTCAGACTTGGCAGGAGCCTGCAAACTCTATGGAGTCTGGTGACACTGGACCCACCAGCCACAGCAGCACTGATATGGTAACTAGTCCATCTGACGCTTACCCAACATGGGGAAATGGACCATCTTCTTGGAAATACTGACATTACTGACAGGATTTGTGGGGATGATGCTTGTGTTACCACAAGAACTATTGCCGTGCCTGGGAGCACTTGGCTCCTTTGTTGGTGCTCACTATATAAGCTCAAAGACTGAATGAGACATTGCGACTGGATCTTAGGAACCTTCTTCCAGGCCAAGCTTGAGGCACACTGGTGGGACAATGTATCTGGAACTAAGTGCTGCTGCCCATGCTGTACCTGGCATGTTGATACAGGGTTCATGAAAATCCATGCCACATTCATTATGCAAAGAGACTGATTCTGGAAAAGAACTATATTGCCATTCTAGGTCAACGAAGAAGAAGTACTCTTGGCAAGGCAGGCTAGGGTGTGGAAATGGATGGGGAAGAAAGCCCTGAGGAAGAAAAGCAAATCCCATGAGAGTGTGGGTGGAAGTGCTAACCCCATCAGCAAGCTCCATCATCGCCACTCCTGGAACAGTGTCATTTCTAGCTCCAAGGATTAGCAGTGCCCCACACTGGGAGTGACACTGACAGGCTCCTCCTGTGCACTGTTATTGAGGAAGCAGTGAATTGTGGGCTACAGAAAGCAGCACTCCAAGAAGGGGTGCACCCACAATGGACCTGTGCCAGGGCCACACCTTACATTTACCAGGGTCGGTCACTGTTCTCCACAGCACGGAGTCATGGCACATCATCTGCTCTCATTCACGTGCACTTACCTTCCCCTCTGTTTGGCAGGGCATAGTGCAGAGATAAGGAGATCTCCCACAAACACAAGCGTTGCCTCTCCATCATACCTCACTCCCATCCCACCTGCCTTGAGTGAACAGAGACCTGTTTGGCTTAAAGAACCTCCATCTCCTCACTGTACATGTTTCTCCACCACTTCACAAGAGACAGCACAGGGAGCCATGGGGTGGGCAAGGGAGCACTGGTAACTGAGGGCTTGGCACAAGAATTCTAGAGTTTGAAGGAATTTCATGGGTCATCTAGTCCATCCTCTGCTTGGATGCATGGTAGCTAATGCTACGTTATCCCTGACAGATGACTATGCACCCTCTTTTTGAAAACTGGCAGTGATGGAGAGTGTACAACTTGTTCCATTGGTGCACAGCTCTTAATTTTGTAAGTTTTTCCTGATATTTAACTGAAATCTATTTTTCTGCCACTTGAGTCCCTTATTTCTAGTCTTGTCATGTGGACATCAGTGCAGAATTTAACCAGAAACACTCACTGCAGAGGGTGGGTCCGTGGCTCTCACTTTTTTCTCTCATGAGACCCTCTCACCCCCCACGCCAGCTAGGATTCCTCGTTCATCTTGCCAGGATCCCACTTCTATTTAACAATATGGGAAGGCCAGAGTGGTCAAGATGCTCTGACATCTAATTTGACCACCTCTAGGCTAGCGTCCCTCCCTGTCCTCAAGTGTGAATGCAAAGATTATATGGCCCAGTGGAAGTCTTTGTCTAAGCTTAATGACTGATGATGGGAGTGCCTAGATCATTAGTGCTAGGAAAAGTCTGAAGCTGACATTCTGGGAGATGGAGCTGCTGGATTTGTCAGCAAAACAGATAAAGAATGTTCAAGCTCCCCTCACACTAGACACCAACTCTAACCAGGCATGGTGAGAAGGCAGATCAGTCTCCATGGCCTGCTCAGTCTTTGACCTCTCTTGGCCAATGAGCACCAACTCTGGAGGAGGGTTTTTGTGCTGGGAGTGCCTCTTCACTTGGATCTGGATTACAGTCCATTCAGTTCAGTTTGCACACTGTATGCTGCTACTCCACAACCGTCAGGTGGCCATCACTTTTATTCCCAAACATCTAGTGCTTAATTTAAACCAGCCACACAATGATTGCACATTCTTCCTTGCACATCCTTGAGCTCTGTATCCCATAGCCATCCCTTCACATCTATCAGTCCCTTATCCCATGGCCATGTATCCCAGAGAAAAATCCTGGGCCCATTATCCCATCCATGGTCACTCCCATAGGTCCCCATTCCAGGGCTATCCCTTGGCTCACTGTCTGGTTTCTGATTCCTGGGCCCAGTTTGCCATTCCCAGCTCTGATCCCCAAAGCCTACTAGCTCTAACCCCCATTCCCTGTAGCCCCACACCAGGTTTATCCTCTTTGCCTGTGATACCTGGATGGAGACATCACTGTAGGAGCCCCCGATGACTCCTGTTATGGCCGTGGGCACATCGTCATGGATGGCGTAGGAGCCATCAGGGCAGATGTGTTCGGAGCCATCCACTCTGGTGAGGGAGGCACGGACGAAATCCAAAGACTGCTCGAGGGCATAGGTGTCCTTGGAGCAGGTGTCCAGGATGTGGGCGCCCAATGTGATGCCTGGCAGGATGCTCTGGTCCTTGTTGATCTCGTCCAGAGCGAAGAGCATGGCCTCAAGGCGCTGGATACCCCGATGCTCATTGATCTTGCCACACTCTTCTGTTGGCCCGCCTTTCTCGTGGACTGGAAAGAGCCCTCCAATGACCACGTCACCCTCTGTGCTAATCTCCTTCTTGGTTACAACACTGTAGCTGTTGGCGATGCACCTGGCAACATGGAGCAGCAGAACCCACAGGGTGGCAGAGAGCAACATTGTGCTGCTTCTAGGGTGTGATGAGAGCCACTTTGAACCACCAGGTGGAGCTAGTCAGACAATGGCCTAAAATTAACCATTTGCTGTGGACCGCCAAGTCAGAAGGATGGTGTTCCAATGTGAAGAGCTGAGGGCACCTGCAGCTCAATTCTCAGTCTGAAGTTCACCCCAGGAACAGGGATGAGCATAGAGTCCTTGGAGGTAGCAGTGCAGTCCTGAGGGGCAGAGGAAAATGCTTGGCACCTGCAAGAGGAGAGAAAAGAGATAACCAGTTACACGGCAATTTGCCTAGTAGACAAAGAGACACTATGGTCCTACCCTGGGTCTGTGATACCAGGGTGAGTAGTGAGGTAACTGATCGCCTTGTGACAAGGGTATTATTACTACTTAACATTTCTATAGCGCTACTAGGCGTACGCAGCATTTTACAGTCAGATTTTTTGGAAACAGGTCCTTGCCCAGTGGGTTTACAATCTAATATGGACAAAAGTGAGGGAAACACACAGACATTCCCATTTTACAGATGGGGAATTGAGGGTGAGAGACTGTGACTTACCCAAGGCCACCCAGTGAGTTCATGGCTAGGGTGCGATTCAATCCTAGCTTCCCAGATCCAAGCCCAGCACCTTAGCCGCTACACCATACTGACTCTCTATTACCTCCATTGGGGGTGCCCTAAACTAGCCCATTCACAGCACCTAGGCAGACAGTATGAGCAGCTGTTCCCAAGGAGAGCTAACTAGGTTTGGAAGAGGCCTGCAGCTCTGTATCCATTCCCTGTACCACACTTCCATAGAAATGAGAGTGGACAGAGATGCTTTGGGATAACACAGGGAACGGACTCCTGGTACCCAAGTGAAACCCAGGCTACAAAAGGCAGCCTACCCAGCCCAGACCTTGGCCAGTTGGCTACCAAAGAGACTGCTATTGTGTATGAGTAGGAGAATCGAATCCTAAAAGAGTAAACTCCCCTCATCCTTGCTCTCTAGTGCTGACAGATTAGTCCTTGCCCCACTTTTCCTTCACCAGTTTTATTACACTCTTATTTCCCAGCCCACCCTTCCTCTCAGTCTGCCATCTTCTCTGGTGACCCACTAGGCCCTTCAAGGCCTGATCAGTTTGGAATCCTACTGTTCTCCTCCTCCTATTCAGAGGAAGCCACCTCAAGTTTGGCCAGCTTCTTCTCACTCACCTACCTTCCCCTGAAAGCTGCCTCCTCTGCCTCCTGTTACTGTCCCTAGACTGGGGTCCTGAGATATCCCAGCTGTATGAAGAAAAGAATCTGACCAAGATGTAAGGAAGGATGAAGAGACCATAGAAGCTGTAGGTGATTTCAGAAGTGACGTGGTGAATGTCCACCACAGTCAACCTCAGTCAAACGCGTGGGCTGGTGAAAGTGCCATGCATGTCTGTTTGCTCGCATCCAGATGTTCACCACAGTCAAACGCGGCCGGGGTGACGCTAACCACGCTTCGTGAGGTCGGAGCGGGAGGAGGTCCAGGAGTGTGGTGAATGGTCACCACGGCAGGGGTGAATGAAAAGTAACTTCTGAATGGAAACCCGCAGCCACGGTGGAAGGAATTGACCCCAGCCGTGGTGCATTCTGGGGCTCGAACCATGGTTCACATCTCCACTGCATGTCTATTGTGTTCTCCCGGCCCATGTTCTCTCTGATTGCCCCCGGGTGGTGGTCACGATCCTGTCACTTCTGTTGTGGCCGTACGTGTCACCACACCCACGGTGAATCCATTCACACCAAGGTGGGATTCACTGTAGTGAATTGGAACGCGTCACTTCTGAAATCACCCTGTATCTGCTGGGCAGCAGGTGCAGGCCCACTGTCTCCTTTCATCAGGGATAGGGACAGCCAGCTAGAGACAAAGGGCCCCCATTTTTTGTTGGGCCAAGCTGTGCTCCAAGTTGGGCAGATGGCCAGGATCCACCCTAGAGAGCTGGGACGTTGCATGAATGAGGCCATGCACATCAGTGGAGACAATGGGTGATTTCAGACGTTACGGCTGGCAGCACTGACCCCGGGCCGTGGGGTGGTTTGGACCACAGGCGGGGGTGAAGGGGTGCGCCAACAGACTTTTGCCCCTTTGCCCCCGGCCATGGGGACCGCCGAACCACGTCTCAGGGTCAGTGCTGCCGGCCGTAACGTCTGTCGAGCAACCCCCCCTCCTGGAGGGGGCGGGGCAGCGCAACGCAGCGTGCGGCCACACGGCCCCGCCCCCTGCGCTCCCCGGCCGCCCGCCCTCCCCAAGACAGGCAGCCGTAGCAGCCTATGTGGCCGCTGCCCACCACCAGGACTCTGGAACGCGGTGATGGTAAGGTAACAGACATTACCTTTCCTTCACCGCATTCCGGATTCCCCCTAACCACGCTTCGTTCGCTGCCGTGGTGCGGGAGAACAAAGCGCAGTTAGGTTCACCGCGGGGGGTGGTTGACTGAGGTGAACATCTGGATGCGCGCAAACAGACGTTCACCTATGTTCACACACCACCACCCCCGCGGTTGACTGAGGTGATTTCAGACAACGTAACATCTGAAATCACCCAACATCACACACATGGACACAAACACACTGTGATCATTCCATCCTTGATAGGGCTGCCACCTTTTTAGAAGCTTTGACCCATGGGCTAAAGGATCTCTCGTCTGCCCTATTTCAGCATGGACTAGAACACCAATTGATTCTGCCCAGGATCGGATCAATTGGGCAGGACTCCTTGAAAATTTTTTCCATGGGTTATCCAGGTACCCCATGGACAGCTCAAGGAAATCTGGGATTCAGTTGGAGTCTGGAGGTGATGCATTAAAACCTGAAGACTCCGGGTCAAACCCAGGAGTGGTAACCCTAATCCTGGGTGGGCCAATGAACCTATGAGGCTGAGAAGGTGGGGTTTTGCGATCCCTCACACTATAGTGACACTTGCATAGTTTGGCCTGGTACGAATGAATGAATGGTACGAATGATTTGGCCTGGTATTCAAACCTCTTCGCGCTGAAGGGAAATTGAACTGAATTGCTATGGGCTGAATTCACTAGCTCTATGACCTGCCTTGCTCCCTGCTCCCCTCGGAGGCAACAGAGACCCGTAGCTGAATAGAACTGTGTCAATGTAACTGGCTAACCAAGGAAAGGAGAAAGCTGCTGATAGATTCCTGCCTCTTGTCTCCACTGTCCCATAGCCCTCCTGCAGCCTCTCTGCACCGTGGCGCCTGCAGGGCAGGATTATTTATTTATTTATTTCCACCATTTATATCCCACCTCTCCTGCCTAGGCAGCTCGAGACGGCTTACAAAAATTTGCGCTTGGTGACAGCAGTTAAAGCAACAATGCCAGCCGGGGATAAAAATCAATACTTCGTAACAGGTGCAATCATATTAAAGGGAACTCCTTGCTTAGCAACAGGTCAGGTTAATGTTAGCTAAGGAGGAGAAATCTCTTTTAAACAAGTGTCTGCCACCTGAGTGACCCTGCACAAACCTGCAGAGGCCTTGGATCAATTGGCCAGGACTCCAGAATTAACTGGCCTCCTTCCGGGCGTGAACTGGAAAATGTCTAAATGCACATATGTTCCTGTGTGTTGGTGTTGTTTGCATGTGTGTGTGATGGGTTCATTTGTGTGTGTAGGGATGTTCTGATTGCATCCATTCAGTTGCGTATACCAGTGAGCAGAAGTACACAGGTGTGTACGTTTATGCTGGCATATATGTCCCAGGCATGACCAGCAATGCACATGGCTTTAGAAATGTTTTGCATGTTAGCACATATATGTTTATGCCTATGCACTGAGATGTAAACACACAAAGTTTCCAGACTTAGATTTCACTGTTGGACACTTGCATACAGATCTGCTGTGCAAATATGAACATGGGAGCCTGCATCACTGGGTGTATCATACATACACAGTACATAGAGTATCTTCATGTAGATACTGCCCTGCTGCCAAGGGCACAGCTATAATAATGACAGGAGGTGCAGCTGCACTGGGGCCCACAAGTCCGTGTGGAATGTGTGCATAGAGAGATGGGTGTTTAACCTCTAAAGGGAGCCGCTCCAACTTCTGCAGCAAGCCTATTCCAATCTAACTAAGGGTAAAAACAGATGCACTGACAGCAGGGCGGCTCCCTGGCCTGCTCCAGGGTGGAAAAGCATGGCCACCGGTCAGCGGGTGGCACGCAACAGATGTGTCTGTGACTCCATGTGGTTGGAGAGCCGTTGTACTGCCCTTATGCCCTGGGGGAATGCAACAGATGTGCGGGCAAGTGTCCCCCCCCCCACCATGGCATGCACCCATGGCAAACAACCATGGCAGCCCCTGCCCTGCAGGGATAGGTGAGCTCAAGAAGACGCATTGGCCTGTGTGGGTGACCCTTGGGCCAGGATGGTCAGACGGGATCTTCAGGAGGATGCATCCTCGGCCAGCCACCTACCTACCATGGGGTGTCTGCGGCACAACATCTGGCAGCGGGGAAACAGACGAATGGGTGAGGTCTGGGTCTGCGTGGGCCATAGCAGGCCAATGTGGGCAACAGTCTCATCTGGTTTTACCCTATGTCTCTACACTAATCACACCGATACTGCACAAAATGATTGCACTGAACAGAAATCACTTTTGTTTAGAAGTGGCTTGTGTTTAGAAACATAGCTAGATGTGTGTTTTTCTGTATGAGGATTTGTGTGTACATCAATCAGATGAGAGTGCATGTGGGGCATGAGTGAGCTGACAGTAACAGCCAGTTTTGTACAAGCAAACAGTATATGGTCAGTTTTGTGCAAGCAAATGTATTGCATTAATATGTAGTGTTTACACAGATACATGTGTTTATTTGGAGGGTGTGTACATGTGTAGTTTTGTGTGAGCGTGTAGATTCATACACAAGTGTTTTTGTCTGCATGCATACACACATCAATTTTTGTGTGTGAATTCATACATTCATTAGTTTTGTATGTAGACTGAATTCATACATGTATGTGACTTTGTCTATTATTTATATATTCATATGTAAACAGAGCTGCATGCCTGTTTGAATTCACATAGTGTTTGGACTTGTGAGAGCATTATCAGTTTATACACGTGTGCAATTCAGTGAGTATAATTATAAATATGTAAACAGGGCAACATGCATGTTTACATACATGTGTGGGTGAGCAAGTGTGCTGTTTTGAGTTTGTGTAGATTTTTGTGAGTATGGGTTCATGCATAAACAGGTTTGCAGCAGGCATGTGGGTTTTGTCTGTGTGCAAACATGAATTTCTGTGGATATATGACTCTATACGTGTGTGGCTTTATGGGCCTTCATACCTGTATGTGACTTTACCTGAGTCTGCATATACATATGCGTGTGTGTGTGCGTGTGTGTGTGTGTGTGTTCATACTTGTGTGCCTCTGTGGTGAGGGGGTGGATTCATACTTGTGGTTCTGCGGGAATGAGAAGCGTAGGCTTTTGCAGTCATTAATGCCTGTGAGATTGAACTGTTTTGCCTCTTTGCTACTAACTAAATCAATAAGAGAAAATGATACAATAATTGTTTAATTCTATAATTAAAACCCCATTAAGAGGAAAGCACTTCTGTTTATAGCAGTGAAATGAATGCAGTCATGATCAGTATCAATTTGCCTGACCCGCTGGCAGGAACAAGAAGGAAGGAGCAGTCAGGGCTGCAGGGGGAAATGGAAAGCATGGTGAATGGAAAAGAAGAGACAGTTCAAGAAGGGGCAACCCCTTGCCTCCTGCTTCTTATGCTTTTGTATCATCGCTTCTGGTCCTTTTCACACTAAGGCGCAGTGTAAAGCAGGGCCTGGCTGATACAGTTTCTGTAACTGCAGCCTGTAAAATATCTTCCAACCCCCAACCACATCAGAAAACTCAAGCTAAGGTGAATCAGAGGTTTCTGTTTAGAGAAGAAAGGTAGATCTAGCCAGACAGGAATTCCACCTCTGTGGAAAGCTGGCCAATCTGGAAAGAGCAAAATCTTCATCTAGCAATAGGGATGATGGCTTAGGGGCAGCTGACCAGGTATTGGCAGCAAAGAAATAAGGAAGGGTTTACACGCTCAGTTAAGGTCGGTCAGTGTTTGTCATTTCTCTGTCAACCTTGCTGAATCAGATTTCATTCCCCAGCCCTGAGGGAAGAGTAAGCACACTGAGGGAGCCAGTTGAAAAGAAGAGGGGAGTTGCTGAAAGTTTTAATAACTGCTTATTTATGTATCACATCACGATTGCTTTCTGGGTTCAAGCCACCAATTTTCAAGCCTCCTTCTGCTTTTCTGATCCTTGCTAGGGCTGGTTCAAAACAGCTGTTTCAGTTTTGTGGGAAAGTTCAGTGAAATCAGAATGACTCAGAATTCCAATCAAAATAATTTTTCAACTGGAATTCTGATTGCGTGATTGCACATGTACAGAATGCCAAAATCATTTCCGATCAGAATTCTAAGCAGACCAATCAAACCTCCCAGTTCCATCAAAAACAAAAACTGGGCTGAATCCTTGCAGCTTGCAGGAGAAAAAAGTTAGAAGACTCAGGATTTTTGCCATGTGGGATCTCTAGATTAAAACTCCCCTTCAGCAACTTGTACCAAACATGCCCTGCTGTTGTCAGTAACCTTCATCTTGCCTCCATACTAATTTTCATGTTGTTAGCTCACTCCAGCCAAGCATCCATAACTGAATTATAAAAATAAATAAATCACCTCTTAAAATGAAACGTAGGTTTGCCTTAACTACAAGACAAAACAACTGTTGCCCTCTAATCTAAGAGGTGTCTGCCAGGACTTTGGCGTTCTAGAGAAGAAGTACCATGGGGGGAAACAGAAGTGAGGAGTGAGAACTGCTGAGCAGGTGCAAAGCAGAGGGAGGAAGAAATTGAAGGCTCTAGAGCACCAGGTGTGTCAGACAAACCTGTTCATAAGAATGTAAGAACATAAGTAGTGCTATGCTGGGTCAGACCAATGGTCCATCGAGTCCAGCATCCTGTCTCTGACGGTGGCCAATCTGGTCACTTGGAAGAAGGGTGGGGGGGCTGTGGCT
>QEPC01007158.1:2337639-2369259 GCA_003113815.1 Sphenodon punctatus
GGCCCGAGCCCCCCCCCAGGCCAGCCATCCCCAGGAAGCCCCAGCCGGCCCCAGGAGTCCCAAGCCAGCCCTAGCCGGCCCCAGCTCCCCCCCAAGCGGGCCCAAGCCCCCTCCCAGGCCAGCCAGCCCCAGGAAGCCCCAGCCGACCACAGGAGGCCCAATACGGCCCAAGCACACACACACCCAGCTGGCCCCAGCCAGCCCCAGGAAACCCCAGACTGTCACGTCACAACACCATGGCATGTCCCAGTGGCGGAGAACCCGGGGGCCGCCCAGGCAGAGTCAGGCAGAGAGGAGAGCCACCGGGGTCCCGGCACAGGGAGACTTCCCCCCGGGCGTAAGCCAAGCCCCGCCCCCGCATCAAGGGAATGCACCGCCTGTGACACCACGGGGTTTCCCTTCCCCGCGGCTGGGCGCTCCTCAGGCTGCGGCTCCAGCCCTGCCCCAGCATAGCACGTGCCTGGTGGCAGAGCGTGCGCAGCAGGGGGCAGGGCCTTAATCACTTCACAGGTGCCTGTACTTGGGCTAGATAGAGGACTCATAAAAGATGCCGGCAGGGTGTCAGTTCCCTGCCGGTAATCATGAGAGAAGCTGGCCCCTGTTCCTGTGTAGAGAGATAAGTGATTGCCTTTTGATAAGTGATTGCCTTTTGATTGTAGTGCTGGTGACTGTTGGTGTGTCCCCTCCACCTGTCTTGTTGAACCATTCCTTCCTGTTGTAAGTTTGTGAAAGTACCCTTCCTGCACCCCCTTCCTTGTCCTTAACTGACCCATGGGTTTTGAGTTCCTTCTGTGTGTATTCTTTGCCCTGTAATCCGCCCTTCTGATTTCCTGAGTTGTTTCCCCCATCCCCTTGATTCCCTCCTGCCCCCCTTGCTCCCTGGCCCTCCCCACTCCCCGTCCCCTTTACCCACTCCCCTTACACCTTTAGCCCCCACTCAGTGCTTCACAGTGGTGTTTTGGGCTGTGTGTAGTGGTGGACGAGTGTGACCCCCTCCCTGTGTTATCATTGGTTGGCACATTCTCTCCTCCCCATAATGAAAAGGGTTGCCTTCTGAACAGGAGGAAAGCCCACCCTACAACCTGAGGGGATTATTGGCAACTCAGAGTGCCATCGGAGAGACGGCCGTAGTGCTCCCCCCCCTTCCTAACACAGCTGGCCCCAGGAAGTCCCAGCTGGCCTGAGCCCCCCCCCAGCCCCAAGAGGCTTGGGCCTCATGGGGGCTGGGAGCCAGGACTCCTGGGTTCTCTGGGATGGGAGTGCGGGCTAGGGATGGGAGTGGGGGCTTGTGGGTTAGAGCAAAAGTCAAGTATCTTGACTTGTGCAGCTTGCAATGAGGCCATGTTATAGCTTCTGCCTAATCATGATACCTATCATTTCCACACAGGCCCCCCCCCCAGCAACTTTCCTGCTGTGGATCAAGGCCAGCCTCAGAGCTCAAGACACCAGCAGTGTAGAGATGCCTTCTGCTACGGAGCAGGGAACAGAGGAAGGTAGTTCTGCCAGGGAGCCTTCAACATCACAGGAGGCATCCAAAGGAACTCGCCCTTTTCCAATGGAAAAAAAAAGAAAACTCAAAGGTGGGGCTGAAAAAATCTGTGACAAGAAGAGACTGTTGGCCTCAGAAGCGGAAAAGTGTGCCAAGCTGACTTCCCTATTAAAGTTGATTCTGCTAGTGGGCCTTCAGAGGCACAGCAGGCATCAAGAGGAAGTGAAGACATGGTAACTAAAATCTCCAGTGAGGAGGAGCCTTCTGCAGCACAGGCATCAGAAGAAGGAAAAGAGGAAACAATCGAGAGTACCAGTGTACAATGGTCTTCTGAAACTCAGGAAGTAACTGAGAGCTTAGATGTGGAAGCCACCAACCAGGGGACAGAAGCTGGAAATAAGTTATCTGAGGCAAGATCAGATAATCAGCAGGCTGAGGAAGTTGTTGATATTTTTGTCAGACCCAAGGAAATGGAGAGGGCTTTTTTTTTTAACCGTCATCCTGTACAGCCACTTGAAGATACGTCTCTCCCATTCAAACCGAAACAAGTATTCGAAAAAGAAAATGGTACTCGCCGTAATTGGGTATCCTATAATAAGTCATCAGGTGCCCTCTACTGCACAGTATGTTTGGCGTACAGCAAGAGTAATGAAAGCAACGCGTTTACAGAAGGTATGAGTACCTGGTCGCATGTTCACCAGCGCATCTCTGAGCACGAGAACAGCAAACACCATATTTCCTGTGCAGATGCTCACATGCAGAGTGCGAAGAAAAAAGATATTGGGGAATTGCTGTTTTCACAACAACGACAGAAGAGAAGAGGCAAAATTGAAAACAACAGACAGGTCATGAAAAGGGTCATCGAAGTAATAAGACTGATTGGCAAACGAGGACTGAGCTTCAGGGGGAGTAAGACCGAAGCAGAAGCGGCATACGCATTGGATAATCCATTGTTTGACCACGGCAATTTTTTGGAAATGCTCATACTGGTCAGCAAATATGATCCATTGCTGAAAACGCATATAGACCAAGTTGTGAAGAAGAGTCAAGCGGCACACAGCGCAGGGAGTAAAGGGCGTGGTAGTTTGGTAACATTCATATCAAAAACAACAGCTGAGAATGTCATACAGGCGCTTGCATTGTTAATTAAGAAGACTGTGGCAGATGAAGTGCGGGAAAGTGGCATGTTTTCTGTACAGCTGGACACAACGCAAGACATCTCAGTGAAGGACCAGTGTTCCATTATAATTCGGTATGTGGACAAACTGAAAGGCATCCAGGAAAGACTGCTAGCTGTTGTCAACTGTAAAGATCCCACAGGAAGAGGTTTCCTTGAACTTCTGCAAGGAGTACTGACAGAGAATGCCTTGGACATAACTCGGTGCATCGGTAATGCAACAGATGGAGCAGCAAATATGCAAGGAATTTACAATGGTTTTTCTACTTGGCTGAACAACGAATCACCTGGACAAGTTCATGTCTGGTGCTATAGCCACATATTAAATCTCGTGATTAGCGATGCAACTCGATCACCCATTGCTGCAGCCTCGCTCTTTTCTCTATTAAATGCGATTGCTGTATTTTTCAGGGAATCGCATAAGAGAATGGCTATATGGGATAGGATCCGTGGACAGAGCAGTGCTGGTCAACAACGGCTACAAACCATTGGAGAAACACGTTGGTGGGCGAAGGATGCAGCACTGACCAAGATATTTGGTTCATTCCAAGACGGCAAAAGTTCCATGTATGTGGATGTGATTATCTCGCTGCTCACGATTGAAGAATCGGAAAATATCACATCCGATTTACGAGTAAAAGCTAGATCGTTGAGAGAGACGCTTCTATCGTATGAAACGATCATGACAGGATTTATTTATTTACGCATCTTTCAGTTCACATCACCTTTATCCAAATATCTGCAGACAGTTGGAATGGATCTGCTGAAAGCACATCAGCTGGTGCTGGGTACTCTGGAACAGCTGGAAAAAATACAGCGGGACATTGAAGGGGTGAAAAGTAGAGTTGCTGATTTTATTGACTGGGCAACCGAAGAATTTGGAGAGCAAATACCCCCCCGAAATATTGTCATCCAGGAATCCTTTCCAGAGAAAAGAATACGGAAGAGAAAACGCATGCCTGGAGAAACAGCATCTGAAGAACCAATTGCCAATGCGTTTAAAGACTTTGAAGTGGGTGTGCACAACCGGATATTAGATACAACAATAGAAAGTCTGAAAACAAGATTTGCGAAAAATGGGGCATTGTATAGGGACCTGGCCTGCTTGTCTCCTGTACAGTTTGGAGAGATGAAGACATCTATGCCTCATACTGATGCGCTTCTGAAGCTGAGTGAAGCACTTGTGAAGTTTGACAAGGAAGTAACCAAGGAGAAGTTGCAATTGGAGCTTATGAATTTGGCAGCTAACTGGGACAGGCTGAAAACATCGCTACCGGAGGAATACACCTTGAGGAAAGAAGAGGAGAAGGTTGAGGATACTGACATGACAGTTACAGAGAATTATGAGGAGGAGGAGGAGGAGTACAACGAGAAACAGTCAGTGTGCAAACGATGCCAAAACTGTGCAGTATGTGTTTACCATACTTTGGAGCAGTACAACCTGTACACTGATGCATACAAAAATCTAGGTCTGGCATACAAATACCTTCTAACACTTTCAACAACTCAGGTTGCATGTGAAAGAGGATTCTCAACACTCAAATTTATCAAAAACAGGCTAAGGAGTACTCTGAGTGCTGAGCATTTGGAATCGTTTCTTTTGATGGCCGTGGAAAAAGACATTCTACAACATTTGGACCCTGATGCCATCATTAATAAAGTATCGGATACAAGTACACTGTTACGCCGGGAGCTATATCTGGAACAATAATCCTTGAAAAAGAGAGCAGCATTTGTTGACGTGGAGCTGAAGGAAGCACATCTCAGAGGAAGCAAGAGTGCTGTGGCTAGGAAGCCCAAACTTTTTCAGGGAAGCAAGACTGCCAGGGATAAGAAGCCCAGGCACAGCCTTAAGGGATGGGGAAGTGATATCCAGTGTCATGCGGGCACAGCACACACTGGGGTCATGACCCTGGGAGGGATATGTTCTGAAAGGCAGAAAGGACATGCGCTGTCTGCTGGCTGAAGAGCACCTACCTCCTTACTCACGCCCAGAATTGGGCATGCCCCTTCTTTGGCTAGAGCCAGGATGCTGTCGAGAGGGGGAAGGTTGTTGTTTAAGGGTGCTGATACTGGAAGGCACATCCACGTCAGTAACCCAGTTCATAAGGACTGTTTTTTGTAGCTAGCATACTGGACCCAAATTGCCTGGGCAATTACCCACTGGCCTTCAGCAAATATCAAATAACAGGGACCCTCCAGTAACTTGTAGATTCCTTGTCCTTCTTAAGCTGGAATCCAACACCCAGATGAGACAGGGCTAGGAAGCCCAAACATCTTCAGTGAAACAATCCAGGAAAACATCTCCAGCCAAGGGCATGCCAGGAATGACTAAATTCCCAGGCCTTCTTAACGGGGAATCCAACTCCAACATCCAGATGGGACAGGGCTGGGAAACCCCAAAATCTCCAGGGAGGCAAGACTGTCTTGCTTCACTGGGAAAATGACTGGGCCCTCCAGTCACTACTAGATTCCCAGGCCATCTTAAGGAGGAATCCAAAATTCTGATTTGACAGAACCATACTATTGATATGCTATCTTGAAGTAAGGGACCCACCATTGTTGGGAGAAGGCCTGGTACTGGTGAATGAAGGACTGGCTGTAGGGGTGTGTGAGGAGGCCAGTTTATAAATGTAGAAGTCATGGTCTTATGAGGAGGGCCTCTTTCTTGTCAAGAGGCTCAGCTGTCGCAGGGGAGTTGTGTGAGAAGGCAGCTGTGCATTAGCAGAAAGGATGCATTTCTTCAAGGCTGTTCCTTAATTGTGTTCCAGTGCAGCATTACTACAGGTGCAAGGAATGACACCTTAATATACAATAATGTAGATATTGGAAGTCTGGTATCAATTCTCCCCTTAGTCTGCCCTTTGCTAAGCTAAACACAAGGCCTGTGGAATACTAGTGCAGCTGGTGCAGGAATGAAGAAGCCTTACTGTAGGATGCATCGCCAGGGACAGAGTGATTTTTGGTTGGGGGCCACTGAGCACTGAAATGGAGTGATTTGGGGAGCCAGAGCACTGAAATGAGGGCCAGTACCCCCACCAGTGGCAGTCTCCCCCCTGCCAGCCCCCCATAACCTCCCACTCACCCCTGCCAGGCTGCTGAGGCTCAGCTCTGATAAGCCCCAAATCTGGTGCACTCTGCCTGCCCCCAAGCCACGCTCCCTTGGCCTGTTTCCACCGCCAGCACAGGGCCACTAAGACTATATTTTCCCAGGCCACTTTGATTTCCCAATCCGCCCCTGCTGAAGATCCCTAACTAACGTATCAAGCCTCTTCTCATACAGAAGCCCTGCCATTCCATGCCCATTATCATTTTTATCTAGTTCTATTATATCTTTTTAAAGATGGGGTGACCAGAACTGCACACAATATTCAAGGTGCAGTCACACCATAGATTTATATAGAGGCATTATGATATTTTCAGTTTTATTCTCTATCCCTTTCCAAATAATTCCTAACATTGGGTGTTTTCAAATGTGATGGTGGCACTGTTTAACCTGCTTTAGGGTTGCTACCTGTGGTGGTTTTTTACCTGACACTCCCATAGGCCAAAATGGAAGTGTCAGGTAAAAACGAACAAAGGTGGCAACCCTAACCTACTTTAGCGCAGGTTAAACCGGGAGTCACCATCACATTAAAAGGCACCCGCCAGATGTTAGCACAGGCTAGCTCTTGACCTTGGGGGTGGGGGGCTAGCCAGGGCTATGACTTGGGGCTGTCGGACCCAGAGTAAAGCGGGCTTTCATGTTTGAAAGCCCCCTTTTATTTGGCCCCGGTCCAGGGTGGCAGGGGGACTGGGCACCATGGCAGCTATTGCTGATCAGCTGGGGGCGGGCTGCTACATGCAGCGCAGGGGTTAGGCTGGGCAGACACACATCCATGCATCTCCCTGCCCCCTCCCCAGCCTGGCCGCCATCACATTAATTTGGTGGCCAGGCTAGATCCTGACAGGAGTGACAGCTCCCACCACTGTCCAGATAAGTCCATGATGGCAGTGGGAGCCTTCACTTCTGAAAGCACACATTGTTTGCTTTTTTGACAGCTGTCACACACTGAGCTGAGGATTTCAATGTATTGCCCAAAATGACTCCAAGATCCTTCTCCTAAGTGGTAACTCCTAATTTAGAACCCAGCATTGTGTACCTATAGTTTGGGTGATTTTTCCTTATGTGCATCACTTTGCACTTGTCAACATTAAATTACATCTGCCATTTAGATGTCCAGTCACCCACTCTTGCAAGATCCTCCTGCAATTTAACTACCTTGAATAACTTTGTGTCATTTGCAATTTGATCACCTCACTCTTTACTCCCTTTTCCAGATCATTAATGAATACATTAAACACCACTGGTCCCAATACAGATCCCTGTGGCACTCCACTATTTACTTCTCTCCATTGTGAAAACGGACCATTTAGTCCTACCCTTTGTTTCCTATCATTTAACCAGTTACCAATCCATGAGAGGACACTGCCTCCTATCCCATGGCTATTTAATTTCTTTAAAAATCTCTTATGAGGGACCTTATCAAAAGCTTTCTGAAAATCCAGATACACTGCTCACCCTTATCCACATGCTTATGTATACACCTTCAAAAATTCCAATAGATTAGTGAGGTACTTCCCTTTGGAAAAACAATGTTGATTTTCCCCATTATGTTGTGTTTATCAATAAGTCCAGTAATTCTGTTCTTAAAAATCGTTTCCACCATTTTTCCAAACACCAAGTCAGACTCACTGGTCTGTAGTTTTTCTAGGATCGCCTCTGCAGCCCTTTTAAAAATATTGGCACAACATTCGCCCTCCACTCTTCAGGTACAGTGGCAGATTTTAGCAATAGGTTACAAATTATCAGTAGTAGGTCTGCAATTTGTTACTGGAGTTCTTCAGAACTCTGGGGTGAATACCATCTGGCCCTGGTGACTTGTTACTATTTAGTCAGTCATTGTACTCTAGAACCTCTTCCATAGTCACATTGATTTGTGACAGTCCTTCTGATTCATCACCTACAAGTAAGTAAGTTTATTAGGCATTAGCTTACGCCATAGCCATTAAAAATAAAATACATACATACATAACAAACCGCACATAAGTAAACTTGAACAGGCACATACAAAGCATATAGGTAAAACACCCAATCACCGTGGCGAATATGTGCTCAAAAAAAGATTCCAGAGGAACGCAGTATTCAAGAACTTACAGATTGCAATGGTTGTAAATAAGGAGTGGACTATTTAAGTGTGTATAAGCTTTGTGGAGTATAAAGGGATAAGGTAGGGATTGTTCCCTGCCCATAGTATATGATGTTTATAATTGTTTTATCGTGTACTGCTTTTTTATTCCTATTTTTGTTTTTTGGCTTAAGCCGTAAATAAATAAAATCAAATATTCAAGAACACGAAGACCTTGCCCCTCTCAGGGTCCATGCTGAGAGGACAAATTTATCTATTTATGATCATTAATCTGTGTCATAGTCCAACATACAGTTAAGATAACACAACATATAAACTGAATATTAAGAGGATACCACTATCTATACTTAACAATAGCCTTGCCATCCTCCGCAGCTGGGGACTCACTTGCTCTCTTATGCCACAGCTTTCTCACGTAATCATGTAGCTAGAAGTGCAAAGGATGCTACTGAACGCATACGTTTCTCGGTATGTCTGGCTAATAATGATTCTATTTTACGATATAATTTTTTAATTTATTTATTTATTTTATTTATTTAAAATGTATATCCCGCCCCTCCTGCCCACAGGGCATCTCGGGGCGGCGAACAACACTTAGTAAATTTTTTTAAAAAAACAATTTAAAAATACAATACAATGTGGTGAAACACCCCACCCCTACCCCTCGCAAAAAGTGTGACGGAACAGCCAGGTCTTACATACACGCCGAAACAGCAGGAGAGTGGGAGCCAACTGAGCCTCCTCCGGGAGCGAATTCCACAGCACAGGGGTGGCCACCAAAAAAGATCTAACATCGGTGGTCACCCGCCTCGCCCGGGGAATCTCCAAAAAGGCTCCCACAGATGATCTCAAGGGTCTCACGGGCACATGGGGAGTGAGGCGATTCCGCAGATAGGCAGGGCCCAGGCCGTGAAGGACTTTAAAGGTTAAAACCAGCACCTTGAACCGGCCCGGTGCTTTATAGACAGCCAGTGCAGAGCCCGGAGCACTGGTGTCATGTGCTCCCTGTGACCCGCCCCCGTAAGGAGACGGGCCACGGCATTCTGCACCAGCTGCAGCCTCCGGACCAGCTTCTCAGGAAGAACAAAGGGAGATGTTCCTTCCCTTCCCACAGTGGCACCAACCAAGTTTGCAGTATATTCACATAGAGAGGACATCTAAATACAACATGTTGCAACTCCTCTACTTCCAAAGTATCACATGGACAGGTTCGCCTCTCGTAAGGTTTGCCAACATAGCGACCTAGGGTAACTGCCGAGTTAAACAATTGAAAACGCAGCAGCACAAAATTCCTTCTTAACGTTGGCTCAGCCAGGTTGTCTAAATATTCTTCAAATTTGTGCTATCACCTACAAAGAATAGTTCTGGTGTGGGTATCTCTCCAACATCCTCTGCACTGAAGACCAAAGCAAAGAATTTATTCAGCTTCTTTGCAACGTCCTTAGTCTCCCTGAGTACCTGTTTCACCCCCTGATCATCTAACAGCCCAACTGACTCTCTAGTAGGCTTCCTGCTTCTGATCTACTTGAAAAAGTTTTTTATTATTAGTTTTTGCATCTTTAGAAAGTCACTCTTCAAATTCTCTCTTGGCTTGCTTTATTAATGTTTTACTTCTAATTTGGCAATGCTTATGCTCTTTCCTATTTTCCACATTAGGATTAGCTTTCCGTTTTTAAAAGGATGTCTTTTTGGCTCTAATAGCCTCCTTCCCCTCATTATTTAGTCACCCTGGCAGACGTTTGGTCCTCTTGCTACCTTTTTTTAACTTGCAGAATACATTTAATCTGGGCTTCCAAGATGGTGTTTTTAAATAGTCTCCATGCCTCTCTGAAACATTTAATCCTCACAACTGCTCCTTTTAGTTTCCCTCTAACTAGTTTCCTCATTTTTGCATAGTTCCCCTTTTTAAAGTTAAATGTTACTGCAGTAGTTTTCTTTGTCATTCTCCCTCCTATAAATATGTTGAATTTGATTATATTATGATCGCTACTGCCAAATGGTTCCACCACCTTTACCCCTTGTATCAGGTCCTGCACTCCACCAAAGTAGCTCCTCCTCCCGTAGGTTCCAGGACCAGTTGCTCTAAGAAACAGTCATTTATGGCATCAAGAAATTTTACCTCTGCCTCATGCCCCAAGGAGACATGGGGTGATTTCAGAAGTGATGCGTTCCAATTCACCACAGTGAATCCCACCCCAGTGTGAACGGATTCACCGCAGGCTGTGGTGACACATGCGGCCCCAACAGAAGTGACAGGATCATGACCACAGCCCGGGGGCAATCAGAGAGAACATGGGCCGGGGGAACACAACAGACATGCAGTGGAGACATGGACGACGGTTCGAGTCCTAGAATGCACCGCGGCTGGTGTCAATTCCTTCCACCGTGGCTGCGGATTTCCGTTCAGAAGTTATTTTTCATTCACCCCTGCCGTGGTGACCATTCACCACACTTCTGGACCTCCTCCTGCCCCGACCTCACGAAGCGTGGTTATCTTCACCCCGGGCCGCGTTTGACTGTGGTGAACATCTGGATGCGAACAAACAGACATGCATGGCGCTTTCACCACCCCCCGCGTTTAACTGAGGTTGACTGTGGTGGACAGTCACCATGTCACTTCTGAACTCACCCATTCACCCAGTCAATATTAGGGTAATTGAAATGTTCATCAGAGGACCCATATCCCAAATGCTCTACTATTTTCTAGTCATTCTTTATTCAGGCAGAACTTCAGGAGAGCCTCATGCTGATCTCTCCTGTCCTGGGGTAAATCAAGAGTGGATTCCTGTAGCTAAGACAAGCTTGAAAACAGCTTGAGATCAGGTGGGATGCTTAGGTCTTGTCTACAGTGCAGTAGTCTAGGAGAGGCTCCATGCTGGGAACACAAAGAAAGCTCCATTCCTACACTGGTACAGGGACTGAGGGAGGAGGTCTTACACTCCAGCTACTAATACCCTATGGCATACCTCCCAACAGTCCTTATTTTGGAGGGACAGCCCAGCTTTGGGTGCTGAATCCCACAGTCCCTCACTTAGGAATCAGAGTCCCTCTTTTTTAGGAAAGAGAGACAAAAAGATCAGTATTCAAGCCAGAAGCACCTCCTTCCTGGTTGTCTCCCAGAAAAAGCACCTGAGAGAACAATGTGGAAATGATGGAATGAAAAGATACTAAGAGGAATGATAAGCAGGAGAGCGTCTGTCCCTCTTTATGTACTTGGAATATTGTGAGGGGTGTGTGCATGAAGGGGTGGAGATTATTTACTGAGTGGCAAGGCTTTTTGATCAAGGGGGCATGGCGTGTGCCTCTTTGACAGCAAGTGTGGAGGAAAGCCTCATCATCACTGTCTCCTCCTGCCCTTCCATCTCCACCTCACCTGGAAACAACTTCAGGAACACCCACTGCATCCAGGGTAGTTCCTAGGAGAAAGTGGTTTTAAGGTGGCTAGGCATTAATGGGTTCTAACAGCCCAGGGAAGAAGATGACTTAGGGTGTTCCCATGCACTATGCTATCCACCTGCTTAAACCTGCATGTTTTTGGACACAGATCCCTGTTTTGGTCTCCCCTCAAAAAGATGAAAGGTGTTTTCAGACAAACGCATTTACCCACCCAGAATTATTCACTGATTAACCATTGGTCACAGTGGGGGTTTCACACAAGCAAGGTGAGTACTGGGTGCGGAAGCACTTGTCTGAAAACACCCAGAGCCATCATCCCACATTTTCCCTCACGTATCGCCAGTGCAACATGTGAGCACACTTGCACTTGCTCACCTCTGACTTCTGACCAGGTCATCCCAGTGAGTGAGATGTGGAGAAATGAGAAGGGCAGAACACTACACTCTTCCTCATTCCCTCACAGTTTCTGTGATTCAGGAAGCTCCACCCCCAGCACACTTGCATATAAAAACAAGGTTCCATTTTAAATAGCATCATTTTCCTCTGCATCCGGGCTGTGTGTTTGGGTTTTAGTAAAACACAAAAGCCCCTTTCATCTTCCATATTCAAAACACGAATATGAGGGCTGTGTATTTGGGTTCAGCGTGAACCCAAAATTTCCCTAAGAACATGGTATCTGAGGTCTTGGTGTCGGACTGCAAAAATGGCACCACATTTCCAGCTCAAATCTGGGCTGTTCTCTGACTCTCAGCTTAGCCACCTGCCGAGGGATCCTGTAGTGAGCCCTCCCTGCTTGCAGGGGCTACTGCTGTCTCAGAACTGCAGTCTCCAGCAACTCCCCCCTCTGATCTGACCCATACACCATTCTACCCTCCCAAGCTAACAACCTCCCCATATTCTCCACCCTCCCCCAAATTAGTGCCCCCCTTTTAAAACTGGTAGAAGATTTAGTAGCAATTTCCTCAAAAGGTCTGTCAAACTGGTGAAGCTATACTGCACTTCTGCATCAAAATAATCTATATACAGGGAGCCGTGCTCATTGCGTTTTTCACATTGGTGACAATTGGAAACATGCAGTGAACAGGGAAAAATTTGAATACAAATAAACACAAATACTAAAAATACTGACCCAGATACAAATAGGTCACCCTGTGCACAGCCCCTATTCTGCATTGTGGTGCTAGGTGAGTTGGGCTGAGCCATTTCAGGTAACTCATTCAACCAGACTCTCCTACTAGTGTGAAATACATCGTGTGGCTGTCAGCGGGACAAGCAAGCTGCTGGAGGGCCGGGGTGGGCCCTTCCTGGCATCATTGATAATTACATAACTAGACTGTTGGCAGGGCTGAGGTTCACCCAACCTATCACACCAGTATTAGGATTGTGAATTTGGGAACACACACACACACACAAACCCTTTCAGCTTCCATATTTGAAACACAAAAAATGCTCTGCAATTTTTGGGTACATTTATTTATTTATTTATTTATATTTATTTATTTATATAAAATGTTTATACTGCCCCTCCTGCCCATAGGGCAGGTGTGCTTTGTGCCTGTCATTTTCTACTTCTAATCTGGTGTTTTTAATTGATGATCTAGTAGTTTGAGCATCTTTGAAGTTCCCTGGTATGTTGTACTGGTCAGGAGGGAGTTTATCCCCAACAATGGTGAACTATAAAAGTGGATTGTGTTTTGATTTAGGTTTACTTTTGATCTTTGAGTGCTTTGTGGTTCAGGAGCTTAGCCTGCTTCCACAGGCAGCTGGAGCCAGAAATGCACAGTGCACCTTGCCATGAGATGGGCAAGGAATGAGATTCCCCTGCCTGGTGGTCAGGAGCTTGCTGATACCAGGGTTCTTTACTGTTTAATTGTAGGATCACACACACACACACCTTCACCCCTCTTACACGCACATACAGGCTACACACAGAGACTGCAGCCTCCTGCTTGCTTGCTTCCCAGTCAATTGTAACAGTTCCCAATATTTTGAGACACAAAACACCACATAAATTGGCACTGAAACCAGAATAGAAATCAGAAAGGGACACACACCCTAGCCCTAAGCGGGGGGGTGAGTTTGTGACCGCCCACCCCTGAGCAGGGTGCTGGGCGGGGAGGGGGCAGGGGTTTACTTTGCCCTCCCCCACCTGCCTATTGGCAATGGCACAAGGGGGGCCAATAGGGGGGAGAGGAGGGGCACCTGGGAAGGGGGCGTAGACGGGTATATTTACCTGTGCCGGCCAGGTGCCTCCTCTCTACAATCCCGGCGGTCACTCGCAGAGGCTTTTGGTAGGAACCATGCTGTGGTAAGGCTCCCTATGAGCTGAGGGGGTCGCGCTTGTACCCATTACCACTTGGGGAGCGGGGGGGTCTGAGGGCTGGGGCCCCAGCCCAGGCTCGGAACGGCTGGTTTGGGGCTGATAACCCGGTTTGACCCAAGGGGAGGGTGAATTCGAAGGGTCGATTCACCCGGGCAGGGGGGGTGAGATTTAGCTCAACACCCCTTGGGCCTGTTTTTTTCTTGTAGCATGGCTCCTCCCCGCTATTATTCACACAGGTTGTTAATATAGTTATATTACTCATATGTGTATGTTATGTTTTAATAAAATTGCGGGCAAGGCCTTGTAACCCCAGAGCATGTCTCTGTCTGTTCATGTGGGTGGTGCGGGCACAAAACAAATTTTGCCCCTCGTGCACATTCCTTACTGGTCTTAGCACACCACCACAGCTAAGCAAATAGCAAACTGCTGTGCAGTGAGTGTGTCTCATGCCCTCATGGACCACACACACACTCTCTCCAACCCATGAGGCACTGAGACTGGGTGGGCATGCCCAGGACAGGTGTGTCAACCGAACCACCAAGAGGCAACAAAACTGTGCAGCCAAGCCTGGGTCCACACCGTCAATTGGGGAAGATATGGACATCAGCACCATGTGGCCATAGCAGGCTGTGCAAGTCCTGTTCCCCACAAAGCTACACAGTCCATGCAGCCATGCTCAGATGCACATGCCAAACCCAAAATTCACTAAAGGACCAACCCCTCAGCATGCACTGAATGCACTGATCTGGTAGGGTGGCATCTGGGGATGCATGCAAGTGGAGGAGGTGGGGGATATAGCATAGCCATTCCAGCCTACAACGAACACAAGAGCAGGCCCACATGTGAATTCAGGGCTATGTGTGCCATTCCATGTGTTGTTTTGTGGTAAATACAATGTATAGACTCTCTGTGTCAGTGCAACTGCAGAAGGAAAAGGAAGCTAGGGCGACAATGCAAAGCAAAGCAAAAACTCTGAGCACTTTGCATGAAACAAAGGAAACATTCTACCCCACTAATTAATTCCTTGTTTCAAATGCATTTATTTTTGAAAAAAATAAAGTAGGAGGTTTCCTGTGCTTTTTAATAACAGTTTTTATTTCATGGCCACTAAAGTGTTATTGTGTTTTCCTCTCCCAGAAAATAGAGTTTGTTGGTTTCTTTTTTAATTTTAAACAGAATTTTTTTTCTCCACCCCACCAATTAAGTGATTTTAAATAAATAAAAAACAAAACAAGCCAACAGCGTTTTCTCTCTGCACAAATGAACGCGGGGGCTGGGGAATCGAAAGCTTTTGCAACAGACTGAGATGTTTTTTGCAATAAATAAAGTCTCCTCCAAGATGAATTGTCTTTTCCCAAACAATGGGAGCCTTTTGTTGTTCGTTTAAAGTCGCCTTTGGAACAAAGTGAGGTTTCCTTTCACAGTCGGTACCACTTGCCTCCCTTCCCACAGAACAAATGCAATGGGTCTGTTTCAAAGACATGTTCACTCTTGTTATGTTTGGAGCCCCATTAGCATAAGCTGGAGCTCCCTGAATGCAGGAAGACTGGCAGATGGTGGAAAGAGGGATGAAAAGAATGGAGAGATTCCACCCTCTCCTTTTGAATGATACAGAAACAAATTACATCTTCCTCTGAAACTGCTGGTACCAGTCTCTGCTGGAGATCAGGTGTTGAGCTAGATCAATGGTTCTCAGACTTTTTGGAACCATGTCCCCCCCTTCCACTTGTCTGTTGTAGATGAGGCCTCTCTGAGTCTCCATCACAAACACATACATCTTCCTCTCTCTCCCCTTTCCCACCCTCTTATTGTTTACCCTCTCCCTG
Organism: Sphenodon punctatus; assembly: GCA_003113815.1. Lineage (NCBI taxonomy): Eukaryota > Metazoa > Chordata > Lepidosauria > Sphenodontia > Sphenodontidae > Sphenodon > Sphenodon punctatus. Next base: position 2,353,040 of record QEPC01007158.1, read on the forward strand.
GTTTTTTTAATTAATTTATTTATTTTCTATTCTTGCCACTCCATTATTTTGGAGATTCCTCTGAGCTCAGTGCCAGTGAGAGCATGGAGCAAGGTGTTTGACAAATGGGGTCCTTTGTGTGCTTCCCGGCTCCAAACACTCGCCCTCCAGTATGAGATCCTAAGGGCTAGATGGATCTTGGATCAGGAAGCTCCTATCATCCTAGACTCCAAATCCTCTTCAAACCATATAATTGCAACTAGGGCTATGAGGTTTCATAGGTGTATGTGGGTAGAAGGCAGAGCTAATTATATTCTATTCAACAATGATCATGATGCAGGTACAGATAAGATGTGACCCATCCAGATATGCAGAACAGCACAAGTGTAAGCTCCTACCAGATACTTCCAGCTGCTATGCAAATGCAAAGACAATGGTGCCGTTTTCCTTAGCAAGGAACTAGAAAATCACCTCTCCCTGAATGGTCTTTGCTTTAGGTTGTGGAATTTACTGCCAGGGGAGGTGGTCAAGGCCAGCAGTATAGCTGAGTTTAAAAGAGGTTTGGACAAGTTTCTGGAAGATAGGATTGGGGAACAAAACCCTTTACTGTTGGGAGCCTGGGGATGGCCCACAGGGAATGGATAGCATGGTGACCTGTTGGGTGCTTCTCCCAGACCCCTGTGATTGGCCACTGTCTGAGACAGGATGCTGGGCTCCATGGACCGTTGGTCTGACCCAGTATGGCACTTCTTATGTTCTTATTAAATTCCTCCTACAAAACATCCTGGTTCTCTTTGGAAGATGAAGACTCCTTGAATTCAACATAACTCCATACCTGAAGAGACCATCCCAACAAGCAACTCAATCTCCATGACCCATTCAGACCCTGATGTCTGAGCTGGATGGATCAGGAGGGGCCCACCAAAGCCAGTTGCATAGGTGGGCTTTGTGATGTGCAACTGAAATCTTCAACTCATTCACCAAAGACCAATTGATTCTAGTGGCTGCCCTTCAATCCATCTCAACTGGATTGGAATGCTCAATATACATTCAAGTGCATCTTGGTATTTTACAAAATGACTGGTTTGCCCATTAACAATACAGTGTAAAGCAGAATCCCAGCCTCTAGGAATGGAGCTTAAGCCACAGTCTGTAGCAAAGAGACAAGAGCTGCTAATGATGAGTGTCGAATGATCAGCATGGACTCCTGGTGGGAGACTCTGCATGATGGAAGTGAGATTCACAGGCTGTAATAAAGAGCAGTGCAGATGTGACTCATAGAGCCAGGTCATGGAGATGTGATACACAAACAAGCAGCCAAATCCACAAGCCAGGGGGGTTCAAAAAAATTCAAGGGTGGTTCAGTTCTACTTCTGGGCCAGGGAACATGTTAGTATCAGCCTCTGCACTTCATTGAATTATCTTTGGGGTGGGAGGTTACTTGAGAAATGGCATGAATTTCCTATGAAACAGCTCCTGATGGATGATCAGTGAGGGAGGAGTGACGTGCGAAGGAAGTTGCCATAAAGGAACCTCAACCTTTCTCTCCAACAAAGCGACTTAATTACAGCTCCTCTTTGTTATTATTTATTATTATTATTTATTATTATTATTAAGCATTTATATAGCGTGAGCAATGTACCTGGCACTTTACAAAGTAATTGAATAGACACGGTCCCTGCCCTAGGGCTTACAATCTGAGATATTGGGGGGCGGGAGACGAAGGAAGGGGAACAGAGGGAAAGACAAGGAGTGTAACATTCACGAGGATGCGAGGTCCCAGGTGCACGTGCTTGGCTTAGTTACATCAGGAATGATGGCTGGTTGGTCCATGTGGTGAGGATAGGAGTACACAGACCTTGGGTAACAGATTGTACTGGATGGAGGGTATCAGCAGGAGTTAGGTGAGGGGAGCGAGGAGGAGTCAGGGAGGGCAGAGCGGAAGAGGTGGGTCTTGAGGAGGGATTTTAAGGTACAAAGGGAGCGGGCGAGGCGGATGTGGGCAGGGAGGGAGTTCCAGGCATTGGGGGCAGCTAGGGAGAAGGGACAAAGGCGGTTAGGGAGCAGGGGAGGCGTGGGAGGGCGAGAGAGGGGACAGAGGAGAAGCGGAGTTCACGGACTGGAGTATGGAGGGAAATTAGCACAGAGAGGTAGGGGGGAGCAAGGTTGTGAAGAGCTTTATAGGTTAAGACTAGGAGCTTGTGCAGGATTCGTTCAGGAAGGGGGAGCCAGTGAAGAGAGGAGAGGAGGGGCTGCACATGGTCGAAGCGACGGGCGAGGTGGATGATCCTGGCAGCAGAGTTTTGGACAGAAATAGGGGGAGAGCGGGGGAGGCCAGTGAGAAGGAGGTTACAGTAATCGAGGTGAGAGATGACCAGGGCATGAGCAAGGGTTTTGGCAGAGGAGACAGAGAGAAAAGGGCAAATCTTAGCAATGTTATGGAGGGAGAAGCGACAGGATTTGGCAACAGAGTTGATGTAGGGTTTAAAAGAAAGGGGTGAGTCAAAGATGAAGCCTAAGCTATGGGCTTGGGGGACAGGAAGGATGGTGACCCCATCGATGAGGATCGACAGGGAAGAGGGAGAGGAAGGATGAGGGGGAAAGATAAGGAGTTCAGTTTTAGCCCTGTTGAGTTTGAGTTGACGTTGAGACATCCAGGTAGAGATGTCAGAGAGACAGCTGGTTAGGCGAACTTGAATAGATGGAGAAAGAGAGGGAGTAGAGAGATAGAGTTGAGTGTCATCAGCAAAGAGCTGTCTCTTATACACATCTAGATGTGTATAAGAGACAGGGTCAGAGAGGTAGGAGGAGAACCAGTCGAGGATGGAGCCAAGGGAGTGAAGTGAATCCAGCAAGAATGAGTGGTCAACAGTATCGAAGGCAGCAGAGAGGTCAAGGAGGACAATAATGGAATAGAGGTGGTTAGATTTAGCCACAAGAAGATTGTTGGTGATCTTTGCGAGAGTAGTTTCAGTAGAGTGAAGGGGGCGAAAGCCAGATTGGAGGGGGTCAAGGGAGGAGTTGGCGGAGAGGAAGTCTAGGCAGCGGGAGTAGACAACACTTTCAAGAAGCTTGGAAGCAAAAGGAAGGAGTGAGACAGGGCGGTAGCTAGAAGGGTCAGAGGGGTCAAGAGTGGACTTTTTGAGGATAGGAGAGACAGTGGCGTGCTTGAAGGCAGATGGGAAGGAGCCAGTAGTGAGGGAGAGGTTGATGATGTGCAGGAGGGAAGGGGCAACAGTGGGAACAATGGTGGTCAGGAGGTGGGAGGGAATGGGGTCAAGGAGTCAAGTGGAAGGGTTGGAGAAGGAGAGCAGGGAGGAGATTTCCTCAAGGTAGGTGGGAGGGAAGGAGGACAGGAGAGAAGGAGGGGAAGGAGGGAGAAGGGAAGGAAGAGGAGAGGAGTGGGAAGCGATGTCGAGGCTGACTGTCACAATCTCACTGTGAAGAGCTATAGTTACCTCACAGCTCCTGCCTTGCTCACCCTGTTTTACTGTGGGTGTATTTATTATTATTTCCCTAGTATCTTTACAACATGTCTTTTTTTACATCTTTTTTTTTTTTTTACATATTTCTGACTGGCTACGCTACATGCCTGAGGAAGGGCCCTATGTTGCCTGAAAGCTTGCTTATTTCCAACAACAACAGGTGGTCCAATAAAAGATATAATTTGAACCACTCTGCTTCCTCTCTCACACAATCTCTCTGGATTTCAACATGCCAAGCACTCTATCTATCTGCCAGCTAGGTGCCCTCTGTCTGGCCTGAGGCCCATCCCCCTGCCTCCCTTCCTCTCACTGAATATCCCTGACTACCTGATCTGGCAACAGAGCAGAGAGTTGGCGTGCACATCTTAGAACAGCAAGTTTAGTCAGGAACACTCAGTCATCATCAACACCAGGGAGAGTGATAGATGATGCTCCTGGGGCCAGATCCAGAGCCCACTGAAATCAGTGGAAAGACTATCAAATATGACTAAGACTGTGCAAGGGATCCTCTTGGATCATTTCTAGAGGAGAGCGACAAGTCAGGGTGGATTCCTGACCTTGGGATGCTCTGCTGTTGAGTGTAATGACTCAGGACAATTCTGTGAATAATGTTTGTGTATAATATGGTTAAGGAAGAGATCTGTGACAAAAGCATTCCAGACAAGGAGGCATAGCATGAATTAGAGATGGTGGGTGAAAAGGCACATGATATGGGCTGCTCTTCATCTCCTCATGTGGCAATAGCGTCCTTGCTCATTAGGGTCATCAGGCTAAGAGATGTCACCCTATTCACTTCAGTTCTGCAATCTGATCATTAATTAGCCTTTATTGGCCAGATTTGTCCTCTCTTTATTCTCAATCTGGTCTCTTATTTGGTTCCCTCTGTGGGAGTGGAACTCATCAGAAGGTCTGCCTCTGTCTTAGCTTTATATTCCTCCTCTTTGTTCTTGCCCAGCAATGGCCTCCTGCTCGGACAATTTGTTTAAAAGTCCAAATAAACCACTGGAACACACAACTTTCTAAACCCCCTGGACTATCCATCAGGACAACATTTAAGGGCTCCCTTTTGTGATTTCTAGGGATTCAATCAAGGCCCTTCCATCTGACATGCTTTTACCTGCCACTGGAGAGATTAGAGGAGGGAATGGTTTCTATTTTTGCAGGTTGCTCACTGTGTGCATTTGGCACTGGCAGTGCTTTGCAAAGAGCCATTTTTGCTGTTTCTCCTGCACAATTAGCCAGTCAGAAAGTTTCTACTGTTGTTTCTGATGTTTTGGCACAGAGCAGCATCAGGGAGCGAAGCTCTTAAACAACAATAGGCCCATCAGTCCGCAAGGGGCAGAGGTGCTCCATGCCGTCAGAAACATCTCCGAATTCAGTTTAGAAAGTTGGTGGAAGAACCATCTTCAGTCTGTGTCTGCACAGTGCCTGCTGGCAGCATGGGGCCCTGTCCCCTGGGCTCCAAAAGTGACCTACGAACACGTAGGTTGGAGGGGCACTGAAGCCCCATCACTAACCCCCTCAGAAGGCCTGCCCCAGACATTCCCACAGACCCATTGTTGGCCTATCAGTGGCTATGAGAGCTCCCTACAGCTCTGGGCAGGGCACTGCATGTCCAGGGGCCAGTGCTGCTGCTCTAATGGCAGAGCAGCGGTAGTGGTGGCAAGGCTCCCTTGGACAAGCAGCAGTCCTAGACAGGTGCGGTGACCTCATCCCTCCCACATCACATGGGGCTGCTAGACGCCACTACAACAAATATAATACATGTCACAGGCTTGCATGGAAACTGGGGTCAGTCTGTTCCTATCCTCCACATTTCTGAATTAGAATTAGCATCCCCCCGCCCCCCCTCAAAAATAAAACCCAGAACATCAAATAACTCCTGCCACCCTCCTTGCTGTGCTGTTTGGCACTGCTCTAGCAGCTGATCAGAAAGCTAGTGTCTCCAGATTTCAGTACAAGCCTTTCATCTCGCAACTCAAACACCCTCTGGCCACCCATTGAGCAAACACAGCGTTCTCTCCTGAGATGCTGCGCGAGCCCCCACGGCAGTCTGCAAACGCTTCAGCTTCAGCATGAGTGTAGGTCAGGGATGCTGCACAATGGGAGATGCCCTGAAGAGGCAGTTGGCAGCTGCTGAAGACTCTCAGCTTATCCAGTTACAAATGGATTGCACTGGTCACGCTCCATAGACAATGGGTCCATTTCAATACTTCAGGCATTGCCCAACTAGCCCAGCTCACAGGACCTCTAGTCTGATAGCCAGTGTGACAAGGATCTGCTGCAGGCTGTCAACTTTTATTTCACAAAAAAGCCACCACAAAATGATAAATAATAATAAATTGCTGGAGAGGGGTGTATGGAAACCAGTTACAGCTCCCTGATTCTGTGTCACTCTAGGGATAAATCAGAGCTGCCCAGGGGCTGCTCTAACCTAGGATACTGATGTACGGATGGCTCTGCCCTTTCTGTGGCATTGAGGAAGTGAATTCTCAACTGACCATCATTGACAGCCAGAACCCAGCCGTATTGTGTGTCCTGAGCAGCACCAGGATCATACCATGGATTCCAGCCCAATGTGTTTAGCCCTAAAGCAGCAAGGAGTGGAACCTGGCACCATTTCAGTCAGTAGGTAATTGCGCTTCAGGAGATCAAGGCTTGCACCTCGGATGTGTATGCCATGCCCCTGCACCTGATTTAGCCCAATATAGCCAAGGCTGAGAACAGGCAATGGGATGTGTCCAAAGTCAGTTGGATTCAGCCTAATACAAGGCATGCTCATTACTGGACTTAATGCTGGCTTCTTCCCTGACCCTAAAGGCCTACAACCAGAAGCATGAAAGGGTGGAGTGGGAGGAATGTATCCTCCCAAGTTTGTGGTGCAAGGAATGCAGGGTCACGGAGGACCAACATTGCAGAGGGGATTGTCCTCCACACTCACAAACTTGTGGGGACACATCCCCTGTATTGATGCCCCTCTTGTTTTTACATGATGAGTCAGGGGTAGAGCTGTTGGGGAGCCAGAGGGCAGGACTCCCCCCCACCATTGGGCTCTTGCTTCTCCACTGCTGACAGCCCACTCCATACCCTGATGTGGCGAGATTCTCCCTACTCTAGAGGTAGAGCCTCAGCACATTCAAGATTGTGTAGTGGCTGGATTTTCACACCAGTGAAATCCCTTTCCCTGTATGATCACCCAGGAAGGACACCCACGGCAGCTGGGCTAGGAAGCTGTAGGGAGGAAGCAGTGACATAGAATTGCTTGGAAAGGAAACAGATGTGAGGAGTGAAAGGTGATGCGAGCCGTTGATTAGTGGTTCTAATTGTTTCCCCTCGTGAGGCCTCAATCCAACAGCATACGATCCAGCCGCTGTTAGTGTTAAACACTGTCTGGAAGGCAGCCAGCCAGAGTTGGCTGCAATTATCCAATGCCATCGCATCAAGTCCCTGAAGAGGGAACAGCATGGGAGAGGTGATTGCATGGATGGTGCAGAGGAGTTGAACAATCTTCCACTTGTACCTCCTTAGCATCTAACACCTGGTCTGGGGGCCTCATTCGTCCCTTTACCCTTCCACCTTGCTTAGAGCAATACGTAGGTATGTGCCTCCCCTTCATCCCAGGGGGAGGCAGGCTATCAAGGAGGTTCTTCCATAGACCTCCTCATGGGAGTCATGGGGTCACAGACATAGCACTAGCTACTCATATCAGCCGTTTGTATGAACACACGTGCTTACTATAGTTTGGAATCTGAAAAATCTTGGTCGTGGACAACACACATTTGCAGTTAACATGAAACCACTGCTATGTTGAGATGAGCACTCCCCTGCCACCAGTGTTTGGTCATCCAGGGGCCACAGACACATGGCTTTTCGTGAAGGGCCACTCTAGTTCCTTCATGCTTCTATGGTGATTCTGGCAAGGGAGGTGGCAGAGTGGAAGACAGTACAACAAACTAGTGGGGGAAGAGACTGACTGCCAGATGGGAGCTTTCACAGGGAGTGAGGGAAGGGGTTGAGAAGTGTGAGGGAAGGGGGGGGGGGGCTTTCATGGAGAAAGGCCTGGAAGGAAGGTGCTTTCATGGTAGGATTCACTTTGGACGGAAGCTTTGCTCACACCTTCCCAGCAGTTTTTCTCCTGGCAGTCCTTTGCCAGCCTGGATCCAGCTTCTGCCTCCCACACTAAGGGATATCATCATCTGCTGGGATATGATTATGGGCAGCCACAAACACACCATGGCAGAAATGTCTGTTGATGCAGCTACATGCATAGAATGACGTCATTGAATTCAACACATGTTGGATTTGCACATGTTTATAGTTATGTCTGTTCAAATCCATGACCTGGCCAGGCAGCTGTGGGGTGTAGAGAAGCTAAGTGTCTTGATAGCCAGATGGCCTACTTGAACCATTCATGGCTTTCCATTGCAACAAAAATGAGGGGTGCTCATCCCAGGCAGAAAGGTCAGCATAGAACTGGGAACTACTTATGCTCCATTTTAACTCATATAGGGCTAGAGCATTCATGAAGGATCCATTCCATGATCTTAGCCAGTATGTAAGAACGCCCTTTCGTGCCTTGCAAGGCTAACATGAGCATTCAGTGCTACTTGGGCCCTTTGTGGCCCTCTCTGTCTGGGACCATAGGTGGGATGAGAGGGAGAATGGGGAGATCTCCCCCTTTTACTTTTCTGATGGATAAGCTCCCCTCACCACTCACATTTAGGGCCAGAGCTACTGCCAGCACCAAAACCTATTGAGAACAGCTTCCCCCTTCCCTAAAATAGTGGCTGAGTCTTGTTATGATGCAACCACCAACCAGACCGGAGCTGTTGCCCTCTCCGTCACTTTCAAAAGCAGGCACTTTCAAAAGCTGGTTCCTGGTGGTGGCTGAGTCCCCCGCAACAGGAAGAGACCACAGCCAGTGAATCTGGTGGCAGGAGACTAATCACTAGCCTAGGTGAGTCAGTGTGGGGGTGGTCTTCGGATAAGCAGTGGGTGGGTGGTCTGGGGCCAAACAGATGCTGGATTTCTGGGGGCAAAGATGAACACTTGGCTCAGGAGTGGGAGCCCTTCAGGGTCCCCCCTTGAGTTGGGGCCCTTGTTATGCCCTTGCCCAGGTGTGAAATTCTCCTGCAGAAAAAAACCTGTGATCCCTGAACAGCTGTTAACCAGCCCTGGGGGATTAAAAATAATAATAATTAAAAAGATTGCAAAAGAAATGCAGTGCGCAATTTTCAGTAATGAATAAATGCAAGGAAGTGCTGATTTGCTCCCAGGGATTCCTGGAGCGGAAAAAGAGGCTAAATTCATCCAATAAATTATTCATTAAGAGTCTTTGGTGACATGTGCTTGTGCTCTCTCTCTCTCTCTCTCTCTCTTGTGCAGGTATTCACAGGCCAGGATCCAAGCACCTTAGCACAGTCTGGCTGTGGGGAGCTTGGACTGGGAGTCAGAAGGTCCGATGTCTATTCCTGTCTGTGCTACTGGGATTCACCTCTCTGATTCGTCTCCTAACTATGCCTGCCTCATTTTCTATTTAGGGTCAGTAGTGGTGTTTACTCAGCAATGGCCCCATGTAAAACTCCATCCTGGGGCCACTATCCCCGATACCAGGGTCCCCTATCTATATCGCCATTCCAGGACACTCTATTCTGGGGCTCCAGTCCCTATTCTACCAGTAATACTATGCCACAATACTGTGACTGCCAAACTTAAGAACACAGAAATGCCATACTGAGTCAGCTCAATGGTCCATCAAACCCAGCATCCTGTCTCCGACGGCGGCCAATCCCAGTCGCATAGGAGAAGTACCAGCAGTCACAATAGACAATTCATTGCTTCTTGATCACTCCCTGCTCCGACAGAAAGTTCTGATCTCATAATCTAGTTGGCTAATAACCATTAATGAACTATACTCCAAGAACGTATCCAGTCCTTTTTTAAACCCAGTCATACTACTTGTCCTGACAACCTCCTCTGGCAACAAATTCCATAATTTAACTCTGCATTGAGTGAAAAATAATTTATTGTATTTGTTTTAAATCTGCCATCAGTTAATTTCATGGAGTGTCCCCTAGTTCTAATGCTTCTTGAAAGGGTAAATAAACATTCCCTATTTACTTGTTCCACTCCACTCAAGATTTTATAAACTATCTCTATCATATCCCCCCTCAGTCTTCTCTTCTCCAAGCTTAAGAGCCCTAACCTATTAAGCCTCTATCTTCATACAGAAGCCAGTCCAAACCCTTGATCATTTTTATTGCCCTTTTCTGCACATTTTCAAGTTCTATTATATCTTTTTGATATAGGGTGACCAGAATTGCACACAGTACTCAAGGTGTGGTCGCATCATCAATTTATATAGGGGCATTATGATATTTTCAGTTTTATTCTCTATCCCTTTATGAATAACTCCCTAATGTTCTGTTTACTTTTTTGACAGCCGTCACACACTGAGTTGAGGATTTCAATGTATTGTCCACAATGACTTCAAGGTCCTTTTCCTGAGTAGTTACTCCTAATTTAGAACACAGCATTGTGTACATAAAGTTTGGATTATTATTTCCACTTTTCACTTGTCCACATTAAATTTCATCTGCCATTTAGATGCCCAGTCACCTAGTCTCACAAGATCCTCTTGCAATTCTTCACAGTCTGCTTGGGTTTTGACTACCTTGAATAACCTTGTGTCATCTGCAAATTTGATCACCTCACTCTCTTTACTCCTTTTTCCAGATCATTGATGAATACATTAAACAGCATTGGTCCCAGTACAGAGCCCTGTGGCACTCCGCTATTTACTTCTCTCCATTGTGAAAACTGACTACTTAGTCCTACCCTTTGTTTCCTAGCCTTTAACCAGTTACCGATCCACAATAGGACACATCCTCTTATCCCATGACTGCTTAGTTTCCTCACAAGTCTCTCATGAGGGACCTTATCAAATGCCTTCTGAAAATCCCTCAAAAAGCTCCAGTAGATTAGTGAGCTACGACTTCCCTTTGCTAAATCCATGTTGTCTTTTCCCCATTGTGCCATGTTTATCAATAGACCCAGTAATTCTGTTCTTGACAATTGTCTCCACCAGTTTGCCTGGAACCGATGTGAGGGCATCAGCTCCACTATGTACAGTAGAATGGGATACCTGAGGAGGTAGTACCCCATCACACTCAATGACTGAGCCACCATTGATTATTAGGGGCACCTACACTAGGACCCATGAGCTGGGTGGGGAGGGGCAATTCACTTGGTGCAGCTGTGTCTCCTGTTGCAGGGAGGTAGGGTTGCCACCTGTGCACATTTTTACGGAACACTTATGAAAAATACATGTTGTAGAGCCTGCATTGGCACATTCGGCCAGTGCCAAACTGCCAATGCAGGCCCTGCAACATGTATTTTTCATAAGTATTCTTTAAAAATTTGCAAAGGTATCAACCCTACTGGGAGGGGGACTCTATTTTGCCTTCTGCACCAGAGACCATTCCAACCTAGCTAAACCCCTAACACTGATCACACTGGACAGATCTGCTTGATCTCATAAATATATGCCTTTATTTTTATTTTATTTTCATTTTTAATTTTATTTTTTAAATTCTTTTTTTTTTTTTTTGTCATCGTGATTCAAATACCCAGCCCTGGATTGGTGAGCCCTGGCAGAGAAACCAGAGGCCCCGCGTAATTGGATGTGCATTTTCTGGAGCCCGTAAGCCTCCTTGTGGGGAACTAGGAAGTTTGCACTTGTGGAAAATCCAGCTTCAGGCTGCTGTGCCTGGCCATCCTGATTGGACCCCTCAGTACTACTGCTATGCAACGGATCTGTAGTACAGTCGGTTCTAGATATCCCGTCCTGGGGACACAGCCATGTTCCCTTTGGGACAGCAGGACTCATCCTCCCCCTTCATGGGGGCTGGCTCTCACTGGATGATGCCAATTCCTTGTTTCCCACTAGGCCTGCACAAAAGCTAGGGCTCTTGCATTTGGGATCTGAGCGTGAATACAAAGTGCTCCCTGGGGAGGCCTCATCCTGCTGCTCCAATGACTCCCCAGCTCTCCAGCCCCACTCTCTGACAGCCTGGCATGTGGCATGGCTGCTCAGTTTATTTTACCAAATACTCCTCTTTTCCATCCATTTGTTTGCATTTGGAAGCAGCTTTCTGTCAGCTGAATTACAGCAGGGAACGTCAAGCCTGTGCGTCTCTCAGTTCCCAGTTGCCAACATCCAGAGTAGAGTAAAGCAAAGCGCCGAGGCCAGCAGAAAACACTCCTCTGCCCTTCACCTCCCTCCCTATGTCCTTACCTCTGCTTCACCCCTGCCTCTCCACTCCCTTCCTCTCCGTCTGTGTCTCTTTCTCTTTCCCACGTGCACATAGAGGCCCCCAGCATCCCTGGATCCTGGCACTGACCCTATCTTTCCCTAGGGTCCCCACCTGCCTGGCACCTATTTAACACATGTGCAACGTTAGTATCCAGTGCCTCTCCACCCCCTTAGTACAGCCCAACTGAGCAACTTCTCATTCCCCCTCTCTGTACCAAGGAAACAAAGCCATGGGCCCTCCTTTGCAAAGAGCTTTGAGCTCTACAAACGCTGATCCTTGTACACAGTTGTTTACTAGACCTGCACAATATGTTTCCTAAAGCAGACACCACATGCTTGTGGTAAAGATGGTGTTTGACGCCCCCTCCCCCTAGTATTTTATCTGCTCACAGAGGGATCCCCAGCTGGGCTGGGACTGAGGCGTCCGCCTTGCCGGAAATTCACACGTAGCCATTTGTTGTGCTGTTTGTTTACATGCCCTTTCTGCTGTGAACACCTGCCCAGCCTGCCCTGCTTCACACCCCTTTCACACACTGCTCACTGTTTGCACATTTGCTTACGAAGCTTCTAAATTATAAATGTTTACAGCTTGCTAACAGGCAGCTCTCTGGCTGCTGACAAATGCTTCTCGGCTCATCCGACCTGCGGGATGAGAAACACCACGAGGCATACGCTTATTCTCAGAGGCTGAATCTTCTGAGGTTGTGGCTCTCAAATTCTGGAGTGGTAGCTCTGCTCTAGGGCAAACCCTAGGGGTACCACCAAGAAACAGTGTTCCGCCCACAGCCAGAGAGAAGTGGAGATGTTGGTCACAGCCCACAAGCCTATGCACATTTACTCATGAATAAGGCTGCTTTCACACATTGGCAGGGAAACTTCCATCAGAGCAATCACAGCTCTCTTATGATGGGAGTTAGCAAGTGTAAGAATGCACGATTCCACTTTTACACTCGCGTGACAGGGCCCCCAAATGGTACTTTAACAATGACAGGTGTTCTCATGGCATAAAAGTAGAATAGTGCATTCATCATGTGCACTGATGGAGGTGGGGCGGGGCAGGGGGCGGCTGGCAAGCCAGGCTGCCTCTTCTTGCTTTGGGCCTTTTAACTCTTCCAGTGACAAACTATGGAAAGAACCCGTTTCTCTGGGCCCCGTTGTCTGTGAAAAACTATTGTCAGCACATTAGGGGTAACATGAAATAATAATTATCAACTAACAAGACAAACCCCTAGTCCTTCTGGATTCATCACATTCTCCAATTCCTGTTATTTTGAATGGGCAAAAGCCCAAGGGCCTGGCTCAGGTTTTGTCAGGCAAAGCTCTCCACAGGAAGGACAGCCTGAGGCCAAGTCACCATTTAAGCTATGCTTAGCAGTATGCAGAAGGCTCCTCAGAGGGGTGAATGCCATGCAGTTACCATTCCAAGACAGTCAGGGGGAAAACACACATACCAGCAAAAAGAGAAAGAAAGAAGAGGAGAATGGTTAAGGTACTCGCCTGGGACCCTGGAAACCTGAGTGCTGTTCCTGGTTTCATCCTAAGGCAAGTCCCATAACCTATTTAGGGCTACAAATTGTCATCAACCCAGTGGAGAGAGCATGGCTTCCCAACCTCACAGGGGTGTTAGGAAACAAAACGCATTTAGAATCTGGAGTTGCTCTGGGGTGAGGAGGCTTGTAAATACCATGGACAGAGCTACAGTAGTTGAGGCTTCCCAGGCCTCAGTGAAGTTCAAACTCAGGCTTTTCACCCCTGCTCTGTTCTAAAAGGCCCAGCCCATTTCCTTGTTTTATTGCAGTTAAAGATTTAGCTTTCCTTCTCATCATTCAAATATTCAACCTGATCCTGTACACTTCAAATACGCAGAATGCCCGCTGAAGCCAATGGGATCAAACCAAGGCTGTGGTGGTCTCAGGCTCATGTTCCAATTATAGACAGCAGAAGCAGCCTTGCCAGGAAGGAAGTTTTAAGAGTGGGTGGAGCCAGCACTCCATCCTTGCCCACTGTAAACCTCTTTCTAAGGAAATGTTCAGAGTGGGTGGAGCAGTGTGCTGGGTGCCCCTTGCACCATGAATTGCATCAAATTGTATGAGGGAGCACCTGCTGCAACCACTGGGACTTGCAGATTCCGGCATTGGAGGAGCTACTTGCTGTTTGTGTAACAACCCCTGTCCAGTGTGTCCCATATTCCCCCTCTGTGCTGGGTTCATAGAGGAGACAAGTCTGGTATGGCTCGCAGCTCAAGTTGTACTTAAGGTTCCTGAGGTCCACAGCTCAAACTGGTTAGAGTTGCATGTTTAGATCTTTAGCATGAAGGATCCCACTTGAACACCATCTTCCACACCCTTCCTCCCATGAGTACTTGATGTGTATCCTGCCAAATGGCTTTTCCTGGCCCCATCTGAAGCAGGAGACGGCTTCTTCCCATCACACGAACAGGGGGGCGCACATGGGAAACCCCTCCCAAATCTACCTACATCCTGACCGAGTCTATCTGTGGATTGGTAGTGTCTGAATGCTGGGACTCGGGCTCTGGTTCTATAGTGGGCCAGCAGAACTGTAAATGACCCATCCATCTGAACTTCCCGGCTCAGGAATACTGGATGGGTCGACTCGCTATCCCTGCCAATGTACTTTGTGTCCAGAATGTACAGTAACTGGGTTTTCTTTTTGAGTGGCTTGCGTGCCTGCACACACTATTCTGTTGGGGGGGTGTTTGTGTCAGTTATTGTGCCTGGGCGAGCTCCTCCCATTGTTTTTGTTGTGAGAGGAGTGAGTGCACATCAGTCTCGTTCCTATCTCCAGCCTGGCTTTTGGAGCTACTGAGCACCTCTAGCCTCTCAGCACCACTGAGATCAGGCCCTGTGTGTGTGTCTTGACTCTGCTGCAACAGCCAGCACCCTCATACACTGCACGAGGAAGTGTTCTAATCATCCCACAGGGCCAGCCATGGGCAAAGGTGGCAGCTCTAGGCCCCACTGACTCATCAGCTCAGAGGCTGACCTGAGACCACTTCCACAGCTCCAAGACTGGAGGTGAAGACAGCATGCTGCTTTAGATTAGAGGGTGGGAGGTGGGGTTCAAATCAACTGTTCTGGTTCTGCAGAAACTTTCCACAAAATCAGGACAGCAATCGGAATTTCAATTGGAATTCCGATCGACTGAAATGTTTGATTGGAATTCCGATCGAATGATTTGCACATGTGCAGTATGGACATGACCATTTTGCGCCTGAGTAAATGGGATGAAAATTATTTTGATCGATGCAGGCGAAATGGAATCGGAGGTTTGTTCATTCTGCATTTGGATGGATTGAACAATCAAATTCTCTCAGAAATAGGATTCAGTCAAAAACAAAAATTTCACTCCTACTTTTGATCCTCCTCTCTGAAGACTCATTCCCTCCTGTGGTTGCCCAGATTTTAGAGGAAAAGATTTAGTGACTGCTCTTTCAATCCACCAACCCCTTGGTCCCCTCGTGTGCTTCCACTGGAGCTAACTGCTCATCCTGGCTGAGTTCTTTAAGAAAAACTAAGTGTGATGAGTGACATGCATGAACTAAAGTGTCCATAGCATAAGAAAGGAACAAGGGGCTGTGGAGCCTCAGTGCTACTAAGGAGCACCGGCAGTGGAAGTGGTGATGTACCTATCGGGAGTTTGCATAGCTCAGTCCTCCTGAGCTACCCCACAATAACAAACCAGGATGTGCATAGTCCAGCCCCCCTGAACTACCAGCCCAATGTGCATAGACAGAGCCAAATGCTGAGTGCTGGTGTAGCATGTAGCTCCCCAGTGCTCCAAGCAGCCCTTTCCTGGGCCCGGCTAACAGTGAACAGTGTTTCGGTGAAAGCTTGCTTTGCTGAGTCAGTGGTGGGGGGTATGTTGTTTTTTATATTGTGTTTTAATAGTGTTTTAAGTCATATTCTTGTTGTTTAAAATTGTTTTAATATGTTGTTAGCCGCCCCAAGATGCTTTTAGCAGGAGGGGGCGGCATACAAATTTTATTATAAATAAAATAAATTACTATTATAAAGTTCTGGTTGAATAGTATTAAAATGACTGAGCAGTTGGAATTGCCATTTACGGGTACTAGAATCCTAATAATTACTCTTGCTTCAGTATCACACCCCAGCACAGAGAGCCTGGCTGCTGTTGCATTAGTCAAGCACAATCAAGCACAGTCAACCTCCTTGACCTCTCTGCTGCCTTTGACACTGTCAACCACTCGCTCCTATTGGACTCCCTTTACTCCTTGGGCTTCCATGGCTCTGTCCTTGACTGGTTCTCCTTCTACCTCTCTGACCGCTCCTTTAAGTCTTGCTCCCCGGGTCAAACTCCTCCTCCCTCCCCCTTTCAGCTGGGGTCCCCCAAGGCTCTGTCCTTGGCCCTCTCCTCGTCTCTATTTACACCCTGTCCCTTGGCAAAATTATTGCCTCCCACGG
>QEPC01007158.1:2369905-2396084 GCA_003113815.1 Sphenodon punctatus
TTATTTATTTACTATTGTCTTTTAGCCCTGTTTTATTGATGCATTTTATATTTATATTTTAACTGATTTTAATTGTTTTTTATCTTTGTTGTTAGCCGTCCCGAGCTGCATTGCAGGAGGGGGCGGGATACAAATCTATAAAATAAAAATAAAATAAATAAATAAAAATATACCTACTGTCTGCCCTCCTTGTCAGACTGCTGTAACCAACCTGATTGTAACCAAACTAAGCACATGCACCTGAGACTTCGCATCCGCTTGAATGTTTGTTTGTCTTCTCCCCTGTCTCTCCCTCTGTCCCCTCTCCCTGTCTCCCACTCCTTGTCTTTTAGATTGTAAGCCACAGGCAGGGACTGCGTCTATTTCTATGTTTTGTACAGCACCAGGTCACATGTCTGGTGCTAAATAAATGTTTATTATAATAAAATAATAATAATAATAATAATAATAATAATAATAATAAATAATTAGAGCTTAATAGGCTCCGTTTCCCTAATTTCTCTGTCTGCCGAAAGCCCCCAGTGTGATGTAAGAGAAGGCTTTGTTTAGAGACATTGACTGGGTGGGAAGAATGCCAAGTACTACACAACTTACAGCTATCTTCTAAACTGTCATCAAAATACTCTATAACTGGGGCAAAAGCAAAGGGGGAAATCCCTCACATGGGGAACAGATTGTTTTTAGAATCTCATCAGCTGACAAATTCAGAGCTCTCAGTGTGTGTCTGGATGTGAAAGAGTTTACAGATGTGTGTGAGCATGCAGCTGTGGGTACTTTCACGTTACTCGAGTGCTGACCACAGCAAGGCCACAGAGTGGCACATTGTCATCTCATGGGTGTGCCAGGAAGTATGGCAGTACACTCAGGGCCACCCATAGCAGTACCTGCTCCAATACTCGCTGGGGCTGCTATGGAGAGAGCTAGGGTTGCCATATATGCAAATCTTTACTGGTCACTTATGAAAAATACATGTTGCAGGGCTGCACTGGCACCACTGCCATTTAACTTTAGAGTGTCCCCTTGTTCTCTTATTATGAGAAAGGGCAAACAACAGTTCCTTATTTACTTTTTCCACACCTCTCATTATTTGTATAAACTTCTATCATATCCCCCCTTAATTGCCTCTTTCCCAAGCTAAACAGCCCTAACCTGTTGCACCTCTCCTCATATGGAATTTGATCCATCCCTTTTGTCATCCTTGTTGCCCTTCTCTGAGCTTTTTTCAATTCTGTTATATCTTTCCTGAGATGGGGCAACCAGAACTGCACACAAGATTCAAGGTGGGTGTGGCAGGGAACAGCGTAGTGGGGCTGCTGCCCCTTTAAGAGTGCTGCAGGCACCAGCCGGAGGACTGGGCAGTGACTGGAACTGAACCAGACAGCTGGGTAAGGGTTTGGCAAACCCAGCCGAGACATAGGAGAGAGTGTGGCAAGACACTAGCCCTTTAAGGACTGAGAGCTTGGGGGGCTGGCCACACCCACCGTGCAGATATAAGAAGAGGGAAGCCAGAGAAGCTTTAGTATGTGCCTGAGTGTGGACGAGAAAACATCTGTGTTGGGAGCTGAAGCTTTGAAAGGAACTCTGTCCAGGGTGCTGCAAGACTGGGGAGATTGCGGCTGAAGGGACTAAGCGAGGATGGCAGTGGGGAGTTGATGCCTGGATCTCTAAGCAGCGTGTGCCTGGCCTGTAGCTGTGAGAAGCCTGCCTGGACAGAAAAGGGACTGTTCAAGCCGGAGGGGCTAAGGTAGAACAACTGCCCTATGGCATGGACTTTATTATGGTACTGTGTGTATGTGGAACAGCCAGCCAGAGGCGGGGCCTGGCTGAGGTAGGACTAGAGACAGGGCTTGCTGGAGGGCTGTTTTCTAGCTTTAGTGAGACTGTAAGAATGCTGTATGGACTGTGGATACAAATGACTGCTCCTACGGTGGAGAAATATGGAGAGATATGTCTATATGATGAGACTGTATTCATAAACAGACAGTGAGCTAATCCCAAACAAAACACCTGCGTAGTGAGTAAATTCCCAAGAAGTACAAGCCGGGGGTCTGATCCTGTACGGACACACCCGAGAAACCGTGCCCTGTTACAGTGGGGTTGTACCAAAATTTGTACAGAGGCATTATCATAGTTTCCCTTTTGTTTTCTATTTTGCAATAATGCCTTGCATTTGCTTTGGCTTTTTGACTTCTGCTGCTGCGCCCACTGAGCCAATGTCTTCAAGGAACTATTCGCAATGACTCGAAGATCCTTCTCCTGACTGGTTACACTCAGATCAGAATCTAGTATCATGTATATATTGTGAGGATTATTTTCCCTATATGCATCATCTTGCACTTATCAACACTGAATTTCATTTGCCATTTTAATGCCCATTCACCTAATCATGTGAGATCCCTCTGTAGTTCCTTGCAGTCTGCCTGGGTCTTAACTATCTTGAATAATTCAGTGTCATCTGCAAATTTAGCCACTTCATTCTTTACCCCTTTTTCTATTTTTCTATAGGGGTCCCACTATTGACCCCTGAGGCATCCTGCTATTACCTTTCTCCAACTTGAAAAATGACCATTTATTCCTACTCTTTGTTTCCTATCTTTTTAACCAGCTATCAATCCATGACAGGACTCTTCCTCTGATCCCATGACTACTTAGTTTGCTCAGGAGTCTCTGGGGAGGGACTCTGTCAAAGGCTTTTTGAAAATCCAAATATACTATATCAACTGGATCACCCCTATCCACATGCTTATTAACGATCTCACAAAATTCCAATAGGTTAGTGAGGCATGAGTCCCCTTTGCTTAAAGTCCTGCTGGTTTTTACAAAAAAAAATAATCATGCTTGTCAAGATGGGATGGGATGTCTTACACTTTCTCTGCCAATGTTTGTGCTTATTTCTATTTGAAATGCTTTTCCATTTGTTTCAAGGAAAGCTTCTTCCAGGCCATCCCCTGCATGCCCTGGGATTGGAGAGCAATCTGGCAGGTTGGCTACATCACACCCCAGCAGGGCTTTAGGGGCCCCAAGCCCAAAGGTATGACCCACTTGAGCTAGGGACAAAGACTTGTGTCAAAGCATGAATTTGACGAAGTCTGGAAATTCAAAACTGTGAATTTGCATTTCCGTGCACATTTGTGAATCTGGTATGTGATCTCACACAAAACTAAAAATGGATTTGGTTTGTCTGTGATTATAAGCAGGGACCCATGTTCACTGCATTTCCCGCACTGGCATCAATGGGGGGAATGCAGTGAACAGGGGTCCTTGCATGAAGCCAATCAAAGCACCAAACCTACATCAGAGAAACTCCAGCTCTCGAAGACTGTGTATTCGAATTCAAGGATTTGATAAAGGGAAGGAATGATCAAATGTGGAAAGCACTCTCCCTCCCAGCTCTACACATGAAGACGATCAGCAGGAGCAGACCTTTGTATACTGTAGGCAGCGTGTGGTGTTGGCAGTCACCAACCAAGTGCAGGTTCCTTCCTTACCCTCTGCCAGTAGGGTTACCACACTTATTAAAAAATACAAGGTGCAGGGCTGCATTGGTTCCCGTGCAGCCCTGCAACATGTATTTTGCATAAGCGTGCTCTCCCCAATACAGAACTAACTTGCCTGTGATTCCAGTAGTGCCCGAGAACCACCCAGGGTGTGGCAGGTGCAAGGCAGTAAGGAGCAGCTTAGTGGTGTTACTAGATCTGCAGCTACTTCTCCCTTCTCTATTTCATGCCAAGTGATATTCCTTTAAATGCAAAATCAAGTTTCTTCCCACCCTTATCTCCCCTGAAACATAGGTAATTAAGCTGGAGGGAGGCTGTCCCAAGGCTGCTTCTGAGTGGAAGGCTGAATGGGATATAAATAGGCCAGAGCTGGCTTCCTTAAATTAAACATTTGCTGACCCCCGCTGACCTTTCCGTTGTTAACGGTGCAATGGTGCAATCAGGCATGTCCTGGCAATCCAAGCAGAATCATTACTCTATTGCTCTTCACAAATATGGCTGAGCACAACTGCTCAGGGAACTGGAGATTGGATCTGAAAGGCTGTGATGTCAGAGCCAGGGTGAGCCAGAGAGGGGAAGATTCATGCAAAATGTCTTGAAATCATGCAAGTTCAGGCCTGTGAGGTACTGAGAGGGGCTGAGAGACCTAATCATTGAGTACAGAGATTACTTCACTTCGTGTCCCCAGGGAGTCCTGCCTTCAACCAGCCCCTGATTAGACTCACAACAGAGGCTTCTGCCCCTACAGCCAATGTCTGCTCCAACATCACAAGTAGACTTAAATAGCAGATGACAGGGACTGCATTTTTCTCTAAGTGCCTGCAACTGGAAAGCTGTGTCTGCTTCTGCTGTCACCGAGAGGATTAACACCCGGCCCACTGGCATCACGTCCTTGCCTCTGAATCTTCATATCAAGGTGGGTCTGGCACTCTGGTGTGGCCGCAAGTGGGTGGAAAGTGCCATCAGACAGGCTGAACCAATGTGTTACTCCCTCCCCCAGCTAGCCACACAGTGTCTTGTCAAACCATGGCAAGGCAAGGAAAACCACGGGGGATGGAGAGAGGATTCTTTTTTCTCCAGGCCACAGCCAGCCACTTAAGCAGGTCCCTAGATTTAGGGGAGTTTCTGCCAGGGTGCTTTACAAAACCAGGCATTCAGACAAGGACCATCTGAAATATCCTTTGCCAGAGTAACTACACAGCCCACAGACCAGAGGTGAGATTGAGGCAGAGAGACACTTACCATGCCAGGCTCCCAAACACAAGGAAGGGTGAGAAAGATACTTCCTTGGGTTAGGAGGTATGGGTGCTGGGAGAGGGGTGCAATAACAACTTCTGACTCCCACATGCCCCCTCTGAGCAACATGACATCAGGATGTTTGGGGAAGGGGTGTGGTCACATCAGAAAGTGGGTAGGGCAGAGTGTTTCTTTTACCATCTACCATCCTCCGAACATTATTCTGCCGGCACCCTGGCTATCGGGGATTATACAAGATAGAGTGATGGGAATCAGTGCTGGGATTAAGGAGAGAGATTTTATTATGCTACAGAGCAACCTGTTGCCGGATCAGGAAAGGACAGCCAAGACACATGAACGTAGGGAATCGTATGCCCAAACGGATACGTGACCCACCGTGGGTGGGTGCTTCCCAGCTCTGACAGGTCTCCACCATTTCTCCCCCACCCCCTCCACGGGCTGGATTATCATCCAATGTGCTGACAGCATCTGAAAATCTGGCCTGTAAAACTTGGTTATTCATTCAACTGTGTTCCCAGCATATCAATGTAATTCCAGCTCAGTTTGAGGCCTGACAGCCATCAGTGAACCAGCAATGAAGATTCCATCTGTCCCAAGGACACAGAAGCAATAGAGGGCTAGAATGTTTTGTAAATCAATGTTTTATAAAATCAGGCTCCTGCTGTACCAGGTTCCAATTTACTGGGGCTGGGAGGACTGTTCAGGAAAAGTTCCAACCATACAATCTCCACTGATCTTTTAAAACTTGCACACTTTGATGATGTTTGGGCGCTTTCTGTTTTCACATTTAAGCAAATTTTAGATCCATAAACCTGAGCTTTGGCATCAAAAGTTTGGATCCAAAGGACACGCCCTCTGGAGATTCTCCACTTTACCCCAGCTACAGACCTGGCCCTACAAATTATGCGTATTGCTTATCCAGTCCAAGAACAGCACAGGCACCACATGACCTATTTGTCCAATCAAAAATGTGCTATCACATCTTGGCTTTCTGAATCTCTGCTCACAAAGAATTTACAGATCAAGTATGATTTGATTTCCAGAGGCTAAAGGAAAGAAATGAGAATTGCTTACTTGGGTCAACTTCCTACACAGGCCCCAAATCCCAGGGTCCTCATGTGGTAGAGCAGGTAGGAATTTGTCCCTGAGGAACTAGTGAGACCTTGCTGAGTTACTATCCTGCTATGGCACAGTAATTGCACCTTGCTACAGATCACACCAAACAGGCTAAGGAGTGAATGCCAGGTAACCGTTTCTCCTCTTTAAAGCAGGCATTTGCCTTGTAATCCAATCGAGTTGTGTCAATCCCTCTGCCCCCATGTGCCACAGCCTATATAATGAGATGCTCAAGACAATTCCCATATCAGCACTGAATGAGTGACAATGCATAATGAGACAATTCACATGCAAGCACCAGGTGAGGAGGATTTCACTGGTAGGAGCAAAAGGAGGGTCTAATCTGCCAGTTATTACTGGTATTTTCCATACAAGCTGCTGACCTCAGAAATGCAAAGTCGTGGAGCAAAGACACAGTGAAGAATTTAATCCTAGCTGCTTGACATCTTTCTGTATTCACCTCTGCACATGCTGTGTACTGTATTGATGTCTGGCTGGCTGTCACTCACTGTGGGTCTCCGACACTATTTAATGGACCAGCGCCCATATATTGCTCAAATTCATGAGTTAAAGTTGACCATTCAGAGAGTGGTTGCTGTGGTGCTTTCGGGTATGAAAGAGAAGTTGTCAAGATGAAAACTTTCATGGAACCAACTTCATTCACGCCACACGCTCACCAGGAGAAGCTGGTCCATAAAAGATATTGTAACACATCTTTGTTTCCTGTCTTTCTTAGAACATTATCACAGAAAGTCTCACTGACAGGGGCTCAGGGGTTGCACTGGGACTCCATCTACAAACCACTTTCACCTGAGGGCTTCACTGAGTCTACTCTGAAGTAAATGGTTTGTGGATTATGGCCATGAAGTTTTAAAAATGCGAATATTGATTCTTTCAATTTTCCTTCTGGTGCTGGAGTCTTTAGGCACACCCAAGGCATATTTGACAAGCTTGCAATCACAGCCCTGAAGGCTAGAATTGGGGTTTTGAAGCTTGTCAAAAAATTTCAAATGAAAATTTACAATAAATCCTTCAATAAACGTGAAGGAAAATTAACATCCTAATAAATCAAAATGTTCACAAAACCTTTGTAATCCCACCTATTTTTTATTTCTGACTTTTAAAAAATGTATTGAATTTATTGCTTTATTTTTAGCAATGAAAATGTTCAGACTTCTGTATATTTTGGTGGCAGGGAATTGACAATGTTCCACTATGAATGCATTTGAGTGTATTGTTAATTTGTCATTTTTAAACTGTAATTATTAGGAGGGCATTGGCATTGGGGACCTATTGTGGAAATGGGAGGGAGGGCTTTTAGGGATGACTATGACCTGTGTGTCAGTGCCTATGTGCATACAGGCTGGGGAAAGAGATTATGTGGCGTGTGTGAGCGGGGAAAATCCCCCAAGTGGGAGGTGGAGGAAAGGAGTGGTGGGAGAGGGGGTTTCTCTGCCTCTCTTCAGATCTAAAACTGTCTTATCTGGCCTTGCATTTGTCAGGCAGAGACAGAGTTTCTGGGGGTTGAGGTTTTAGGAATTTATACATTTTAAAATTTATTTATAACTATTATTGCATGCTGGTTTTGTATGTTGTTACCTGCCCTAAGCCTTCGAGAGAGGGCGGGCAGGATATAAATTAATAATAGCCACAAAAATAACTATAATAATGTCTGCAGTCCACTGTTTTCCACAGCTGAAAGGGATGTGTTTTCCCATTCCCATTTTCTGCTTCTGAACACTCCTGGTTAACAAGTCCAGAAACCAAAAATATTTGTTTTTGGAGAAAATAAAACAGTGGTTTTCAAAGTTTTCTCTGGGAAAAGCAACACAAATGAAAGCAGGTGTCTCCCGTAATCACATAGCCAGCACATAGCAAATGCTTGTGAGGGGAGATACTTTCCTCACCCTTCATCCTTGCAGGGAGCAGGATCCAGGGTACAGAGCTACCAGATCATTCACAGAGGTGGAGGTTTTTTTGTTGGGGGGATGTCAGGGTGTGGCTTCCAGGTCAAGTGATGGGTGTCCTGAGCCATGGCTTCAGCCTTTCCAGGGGGTTCACATGCTGCCAATGCATAATCACATGATTCCAGGAACTGGGGCTTTGTTTAAAAACAACCTCAACTAATATGAAACTCAAGCTAAAACTATAAGAGGTGGCAGCAGTGGGAAGCGCTCGGAGCTCTTGGACATCATGCCTTACTACAGGTAGGCATAGAAAAGCAATCATTCATCCATCTCACTGGTGGTACTAAAGGCATGAGCCTGCACCCACTGAATGCAATAGGATCTGTAATTGTAACTGGACCTCCAAATCAGAAGGAGTTGCCTCTGGGGGAGAGAGATGAGAAACAACCCAGAGAGCTAAGGAAATTAGAAAACTAACAAAGCAGGAGCTAGCTTGGGAGCCCTGCAGCTCTGGAGCCAGAATGTGGAACACAGTTCTGCAACAGGAAGGGATAGCCTGGCAGGCAGAGTTGCTTCAAGGGATTTGCAGTTCAAAGGAGACATGAATGTACAGAGCGAGCTCCCCACACACCAGCAATGTGTCAGGAGAGAGGGTAATCACACCCCCACCCTGAATCAGTATAGTGCCACTGACACCAGTTTACACCAGATAAGGATCTATCCGACGGTTCTGGGGTGTCTTCTTGCCAGAGAGAGGTTGAAAAACCTCAAGGAGTTCAGAGGAGAGCAGTTGGGGAGCTAATTTACAAGGGAAGAGAAAGAAAGCAAAACTTGCCTGGCTAGGAGATGTCTAAGGAAGTGTAGGAGGAGGCAGGTCAAGCTTGTAGCACAGCAGTTCTGAAGCCTCTAAACACCAAGGAGATCAGGAGTTATTTAGTGCAACTTGTGCAGGTACAGCTAGGATAAATGGGATGATATTAACCAAAAACATCTAGGATGAATTCCCTGCTAGTGAGTGAGGAGTGTCTGGGAACAGTTTTCTAGGGAGTTGAGAAGAGACCCATTGTTGGGTGTATTGAAAACCAGGCTGTACAAGGCACTAGACAGTGAAAGGACCAAATCTTACTTACACCACATCAAAATTTTCCTTTGTAGGAGACAGCTTTGCCCTCACTGTGCTCCCACCTAAGCTGAGAGGAGTCTTTAAAAACATAAGAAATGCCTCAGTGGGTCAGACCAATGGTCTATCTAGCCTTGCATCATCCTGTCTCTGACAGTGGCTGATTTTGCTTTAGAGTGGCTGTTTTAAAGAAGTGTATAATAGCTCATAATGGAGTGATTAATTTCCTGTTGTTAATTCCCATCCCCTGGCAGTCAGAAGTCTCATCCCCTGACCAACTTTTTATTGATCACAATCAGGGGAGGATTAAGCCCAAGATGATCACTTTTTAAAATCCCACCCCTAACTTTTCTAGTCAATGATTCTCGGTGTTAACAAACAAGACAATAACTGGTTGGAGAACAGGTTCAGTCCATGCAGCCCCCGCTCATATGGTAATCCTCCACAAGTCATTACATAGAATGCGATGGCTGGGAAAGAGCTAGCACTGGGCCCTTACTGCCAACTAGGAAGAGCTGGGAGACTGCATGATTGAAAATGGCACAGTGGCTTTTAAGATGTTATGTGTATGGGCATGCCAGTAAGTGGGGGGCAGAAGTGATAGCTCTGCGGAGCACTCTAGGCTTTTTCGCCCTTGGCTTAATGGTGCTGGTGGAACTGGACGCGAGGAGATTGCACGCAACCTGTCAGGACGCAGACGTGTGTGCACATTAGCCCATGTTTGCCTGCACGGTGGGTCACATGTGCTTTGGGACCCCACCATGATTGAGGTGGTGGCCACATGGCCAGTGGGGGAGAACACCTAATAAACAAGCCCACCTGGTCTGGGCTATCATCTAATTTGTTAACACCCTCTGTTATGAACAGAGGGACCTCTTTTCAGAAGTGCTGACCCTTTAACTCTGGGGTGGGGTTGCTTTTTAGTGATTAATAGAATCAAGAGGTACAATCTTCCCTCTATTTTGCACCCTTGCTCCCTGACCCATCCCCTTCTCCCTCCCAGAATGCCCATCACTTCTAGTCACCTGCTTTGATGATTCTAGAAGTTAAATTATTATTTTAAAGTAGTAACGTTTGCAGCAGAGATTGGGTGACTGAGATCTAAGTGCTCATCTAGGTAGAAAAGGACCCTTATAAACCTGGCACCTTTATATCTCCTTTCCTCAGTGCTGTGCCGGGCTTTGTGGAACTGTGGTAATCAATGATGTCTCACAAGATAACCAAGGGCTCAGAAGGTCATTTATATATAGTTTCTGACTTCGCTGCTATAAAGAAAAGGCCTGGTTCTGTTCTCCTTTCAGCTACACTTCTGCAGCTCCTTGTTGGCTTCCCCAGACTCCTGGCTCACCCCGCTATAGGAGAGAGGAGGATAAGGTACAAAGGGTTTTACTTCGTTTTAATAATTCCTCTTGTCCCTGCAAAGCAAAAACAGCTAAGAGCAAGTGAGTTGAATTCTGTCCTGCCTTGCACCTCATTGGCTCTTTTCCTGTTGGCTCTGTACTGGCAGCAGATTCAGTACTATGGGCTACAATACCACCTCTATGCTGATGACACTCAACTCTATCTCTCTACTCCCTCGCTCTCTCCCTCTGTTCAAGCTCGTCTCATCAACTGTCTCTCTGACATCTCTACCTGGATGTCTCAACGTCAACTCAAACTCAACATGGCTAAAACTGAACTCCTTATCTTCCCCCCTCATCCTTCCTCTCCTTCCTCACTGTCAATAACTATTGATGGAGTCACCATCCTGCCTGTCCCCCAAGCCCGTAGCCTAGGCTTCATCTTTGACTCAGCCCTTTCTTTTAAACCCTACATTGACTCTGTTGCTAAATCCTGTCGCTTCTCCCTCCATAACATTGCTAAGATTCGCCCTTTTCTCTCTGTCTCGTCTGCCAAAACTCTTGTTCATGCTCTGGTCATCTCTCGCCTCGATTACTGTAACCTCCTTCTCACTGGCCTTCCCCGGTCTCACCTTTCTCCCCTCATCTCTGTCCAAAACTCTGCTGCCAGGGTCATCTACCTCGCCAGTCGCTTCGACCATGTGCAGCCCCTCCTCTCTTCGCTTCACTGGCTTCCCCTTCCTGAACGAATCCTGCACAAGCTCCTAGTCTTCACCTATAAAGCTCTTCACAACCTTGCTCCCCCCTACCTCTCTGCACTTATCGCCCTCCATACTCCAGCCCGTGCACTTCGCTCCTCCTCTGTCCCTTCTCTCACCCTTCCACGCCTTCCCTGCTCCCCTAAGCGCCTTCGTCCCTTCTCACTTGCTGCCCCCCATGCCTGGAACTCCCTCCCTGTCCACATCCGCCTTGCCCCCTCCCTTCATACCTTCAAATCTCTCCTTAAAACTCACCTCTTTCGCTCTGCTCTGTCTGACTCTTTATCCTGCTGAGCCACTATTCCTATACCTACGATCGGTTTACCCTTATCCTTGCAACATGGACCTGCCTGCTGTCATTCTCATCGTAACCAAGCCAAGTACGTGCACTTGAGACCTCGCATCTTCATGAATGTTAGACCCCTTGTCTCTCCCTCTGTTCCCCTTCCTAAGTCTCTCCCCCAGCTCCTGTCTCTCAGATTGTAAGCCCTAGGGGCAGGGACCGTGTCTATTTTATTACTTTGTAAAGTGCCAGGTACGCTGCTGGCGCTATATAAATGTTTGTTAATAATAATAATAATAATACAATGGAGTGGCTAGAAAAATCCTTGTAGGACTTTTAACTATTTGTCTGGAATTCTCCACATACAGCAAACACAGTTTACAGTGTCATTTTCTTCATCCCCTTTCTGATACTTTAAAGCTGCCCTATAATCCCACATCTGCCAGACTGAAAGTGAAGGTTTAATGGGTGGGACTTCAATTCAAAAGAAGTCTGCTCCTGTTTACCCAGTATTCTGAGACTTTCTGAAAATCTGACCCAAAGGGACACACTGGGAGCTCTTCAGTGCTCAGCACATTTAAACAATTGGAGACTTATTTTGGTTCCCATGTGGGAGTTGCTCTCTTTGGAAAATCTGCTCCCAGGGGCAGGCTAAGCTGGTGTAAGCATGATAGTTGCTTGATACGTGTTGCTAAGGCCCATGGCAGGGGTAATAGTGGTGGATGGCTGTGTCCAGCACTGACCTTCTTGCTCTGTATTCCTTCTTGCTGGGCAGCTACAGTAGCAGGAGAAGCAATCTCTTCTTGCCAGGTTTAAGGAAGCTTGCTCTGCCTTGGGGCAGATGGGGGGGAAGCATCCCTGTACATTCTCATTGTGCCCCTTTCACGTGATACTTAAGTAGCTATGAACCCACTGCTTTTTCTGTATATGTGAAAACAATAGCATGGTTGGGAGAGGTGTTCAATCCATGTTTGTCTGCTCTAGTTTAAGCTGGAGCTACAGATACTTGATTTGCAAGCACGGAGTCAACATACGGTGCAAGCACAACCAGTAGCTTGTGTCCAACATCCAACCCTCCGATGACCGTAGAGATGTGGAGAAAACACCTAGGGAAGGGTCCTATTGGGTGATCTGTACTGCCTTTATACATTCACCACCAGATGAAATGCACATGTAAAATCCAGCTACTTGGCTGCTCACTCAAAGAAACCCTGGATCACGGAGGGGCAGAAAGCTTGCAGTTGGATTGTTTTGAACTGTGAAAAGGGAAAAACCCTTCACACAACACCATTTTTCATGGAAGCGGGGCAGCACAGGCTCATGTTCCAGGGGTGTGTGGATGAACCCCTAGTGTTTAAGATATTGTCACTTGAAAAATGTAACCTGAAAAAGGGCCTAACCTGCTGTAACTCTACAGGTTTGTCTGATCTGTTTCCTGCACACTGATTGTAGAAAGAGCATACTTTGCTGTTCCCTCTTAACACAGCGACTGAATCCCATCCTTTCTCCTTTTGAGGGAGCTGGGGGTTGTATATTTTGGCTATTTTTATTGGCAATCACTTTATTGAACTTGGCAAGGTCATCTGTCAAGAAGAGTTCACATCTTTATAGCACCTGAAGCTCTCCAAGAAGTTCACAAACCCTCTGTTGGCAGCTGTTCTGAAAGGCAGCGGAGTATTATGACAGCTATTTTACATGGGGAACTGAGGCGAATTGCCTGGCAGAGCTGGAGGTGAAACCCAGGATTCCTGTCTCCCTCCCAGCTGGATAACAGAACCCAGGGGTTCTGACTCCTGCTCACTTCTTGTATTCCTGCAGCCCCAGTCACCATCTTTCACTCCCTCCCCTTCCAGTGACTTCCCTTAGTGGCTTCACTCTGGCTCACCTCTTACCTGTAAGCTACCCCCACAGCCCACACACTGTTAGGCAGAGCTGACATAAAATCTCAAGGAAGGAAAGTGATTGGCTTTCCCTGGCAGCCCCTGATTTCCTCTCTCCAAGACAGCACCAAAGCACCTCTCTGATAAGACTAGACTGTTCTTTTTACACCGAGACTGGGACAGAGCTGTCCCCCAACCTCAGTGCATTCATCTACCCTCTAACCCCCAACCCACAGCTAGTGGGCAACAATTGCTTACAAAGCCTTTTCCTGTGGCTGGCTCATTGAGCCTTGGAGAAAGAGAAATGGGTGGGGCTTTTATGCCACTGCCACTAGAAATCAGGTTGAGTCTTACAAAAGCAAAGGTGTCAGAGTCCAGAGTGTGTGTATTCTACTCTGCCCATTTGCCCCCTTTGTGTGTCCCTCTACCCCGTATGTGTGTGTCTGTGTGTCTGTTAACTACGTTAGCTTAAAGGAGTCCTTTTGTGCACATAAATTTGTGGTTCTCCACAGGGTCTGGAATTTTTAAAGTGACTCACAACTGTATTAAAATTGGGGACCACTGAAACCAACCCAGAATAAGGAAACATGGCCGAGTGAGCAATTAGAAAACTGATCCTGAAATCTGAGGACTATCCCTACATGCTGCCTTGCTGTGTGTCTGTCACCACTCTGGGCTTGCTTCCCCTTCTATAACATGGAAAATAATGAAACCTCCCTACCCTCTCTGGGGAATGGAAGGCGGAGAGTGTTAATGTTTAACAGTGGCTTTGTGGTGCCAGGGTGGACATTGCTCAAGAAGGGGACAGTAGTCAGATAAACCTGGGGTTTTAAAGAGAGATGGCCTCACTTTTCCACACCTGAGTTTATTGTCTCTCTCATAACCTTACCGCCCATAGAACAAAGAAAGCATGTGAGTCAAGATTCCTACATACACCTCTACCTGATCCCTGCTTTAGCTGATGGTCCCTCAATCTTCGACCTTTCTCAAGTCACAATGACCAATGCTTGGATCTCCCACTCATCTTACACCTCTCTGGAGCCCTCAGCTGTCTTTTAGCAGGTTTGCCACCATGCTGTGAGGTGGAGCTCAGTTGGAATGGGGCTCCCTGCCCACTCTTCCATTGGCAGAGGACACCGCTGCACCAGGGAGTATGGGCCCCCAAGCTCAAGGGCCATGGTGAAGCTGCATTGCTTCTCCCTATTATATACCCATCCCCTTACTTTTCTGTCTCTTTTAGTCCTCCTTATTAAGGAGCTTCAGAGCCACCATCAGCTTCATTATTTCTTATTTCCTACCAGCCCAAAAAAGCTATCTCCAGTGGGCATAGCTCTGCTAGCACCACGGGAATAAATTGGTGTCAGTTTAATGGCTTGAATGGATTGACTTGGTTATACTCCAGCTGAAGGATCTGTCCATTTAGGCCTACAAATGAGAGAAGCACTTGAGTAATGCTTAACTCTATAGCAGTGTGCTCCAGCACTCTCCTGAATCAGGCCTGAGAGAAGAAGTCACAGTTGGCAGCACCACTCCCCTGGGAGTAATTAGGTCCTTGTCTTTGCACACACGTTGTCAAAGAGCCGTACGAGAGCCAAGGGGAGAGGCTTGCTTGCCAAATGCTTTCCAAATTCTACAAAAACCTGGTGGCCCCATTTTGAGAGCAGCAGACAGTGTTTGACATGCAAATGCAAAGGCAACTATTGTGCCCTCCGAGCAACTGCAAAATCTTCAGTCCAGTACTCCTGTTGCATCCCTGTCTTCTCACCTGACAGCTAAAAACCACAGCGTTCAACTCTTGGTAATTTTCTGGGATGTGGAATATGCAAGGAGACTCTGAAAGCAAGAGCCAGTCTCCTGAGGCCTCTTTCTTAATTGACACCATCAGTCATTTCAATCAATTGCCCCAAAATAGACATTCTGTAGGGGCTGCTTACAGAGAGGGAGATGATCTGTCGGTGATTGTCTGATGGATGGCTGTCCAGGGTGCTTTTAAATCCACTCAAATTAATTCAGGCTGCTCTTCAGAATAGCTGGTCAAACAGACCATGTGAAAGACAGCAGCAGCAAAATGGACAAGGGGATCAGGATTCTGATTTTTCTGTTAGTGAATGCACTTATATGACTCAAAGGCACCAGACAGCTGGAAGGGAGTTAAATTTTCTCTCACACATTTACAAAACAGAACCCACTTTTGGTGAACAAATTTTGGGGAATTTCAAGTTTTATACCATATAATGCACTTTGTTTTTACATGGAATTATATTACCAGTTTCATCTGGCTATTTCTTTTAAACTGAGAGATAATCCACTTCCACTCCTTCCCCTACCAGTTCTTTCAGTTTTCTAGTATTGCCTGCTTAGCATCTATCCTTGTGAATAAATAAATAAATAAATTAGATAGATAGATAGATTAGATTAGATACTGGGGCTTGGCACCTTGTTTCCTGGTAGGATCCCCCATCTGGGTATTTACTTTTGCTCAGTTGTTAATTGTTCTGTGACTTTTCCTTGACTGACAGTAATGATAAGTCTCAGAAAACGGGAAGAAAGGAAAACAAACAAGGCTGACATTTCCATCCTCCTGTCCCTGGGCAAGCTGGGTGCCTATTTAGCAAAATCTGAACCAAGAAGACAACTAAACATCCAGGCAGCCAGAGGTGGCCAGGGCTCCCAAGTTCGGGTGGGTGCTGGCGTGGCTGCTCTCCATGCAGGAGGGCTCCAGAGCTTTTGCATAGGGAGGAGGGAATAATTATTTTATTTCTCTCCTCGCCACGTTCCCTCTCCTTTGACTGTATTCATCTCGGAATGCCGCTTATTCATTCATTCCTTTATATTTTTATTAAAAATACATGCCGAGAAGTCGCTCCTTTTATGTGGTTTCAAATATTCATACTTCTGAGCGCTGCCCAGGAAGGACAGTGAATAATTCAAATGCATCAAAATCTCATCAAACAGGGGCACCGCAGCTGGAGAGAAACGGGGAGCGAAAGACTCCACAATCTCTTCTTTCAGCCCCTAGATTGCCTTATTCAGCTCCCCGGGAGCTCCCGGGGGTGGCTCTCTGAGTCTAGCGCTGGCTAATAAAATGAGTTCGGAAGTGGATTATTATTTTCTTCAAATTAAACTTTGAAAGGGAATTAATTACCCGAGATGAGAGCGAGAGCAGCAGAGAGGAGCCCAACTCCCGTTACAATCTTGTTTTAGCTTCTAAATCTGTCGGGAAGAATAGGATTAGAGACCGAGGCTATCTATAGGATTAGAGAGCCTCAGACAAACAGCAGTGTTGGAGTAACGCACCGGGGGCGGAAAAGGCCAGAGGAGGGAGCTGAGGGGACAGCGCTGAGGAGGGGAGCCCCTCTCCCCGAAAGGAGAATTCAACATTAGCAAGCCCAAGCCCTGGAAAGAGAAGGCAAGTGTCCTCTTTCCCCCAGAAGCTGAGGAACACGGCTTACCTCGGGAAGCAGGGCACCTGTTAGGCGCTGAGAAGCGGCTCCCGGTGCTTTTCTCTTTCTAGGCAATGATGCTCCGACTTTCTCTGCCTGGAGGACTAGATGCCTGCTCCTTGCTGAGAAGATGCTGCCTCTGTCAAGTGCTGGAGGTGCTGTGCCTCCGAATCCTCTCCTCTTGCATAAGTAGCTACCCACAGCTCGGGTGTTGAAAGCTCTTGATTTGCTTAGCTTCCGAGCGTCTCTCTCTCTCTCTCTCTCTCTCTCTCTCTCTCTCTCTGATGCTCACATATTTGGTTCACGTTTGAAACTCCTTTAAAGACAATGATGCCTAGTCCAAGCAGCTTGCCAGGCTTTCCCGGCCGCGACCTCAGCAGGGAGCTGTCTCAATCTAGGGTGCTGAACTCCAGTTTCCAGGGCAAGGGGACTTGGGCGCAGAGCACTCCCCGCGGGAAGCTGTCCGAGTCAGGGGTACTGAAGGCAAGCTGGGCAAGAGTACCTGCAGAGCGATCCCCGCGGGAGCTGTCTGCGTTTGAGCTGCTGAAGGCAAAGTCCCCAGGGCAGGAGGCTGCAGCGCGGAATGATCCCCAGAGGGAGCCGTCCAAAGCCACGGTGCTGAAACACTTTAGCCTCAGGTTACCAAACGGCCTAGGGCAAGGTCTGAGGCAGAAAGCGCTCAGCAGCAGGGAGCTGCCCAGTGCCTGTAATGCTCTGGGAAAGGGATCAGCAAGAGGACCCTGCACTAAATTTCTCACTCTTTGGATGTTTCTTCCAGTGAAAACTGAGCTGAAAGCTTATTTCCCCAGATAAATTATTAACTGGTGGGCTTCAGAGCAAGGTTTGGCCATATCCAAGTGCAGGTGGTCTCCCTTCTAAATGCCACCCAGGTGATGTCGGTGGACGGTCAGGACAGAGCTAAAGTCCAACTAGGAATGCCCATTACTTGCTGGAATTATGGTGTAGATAAGGCTCGAGTCCCGGAGAGGCACCCATCAGGGTAGGGGGACAATGAAGACCTCTTGCTGATATCTCTGCCCTTGCAGTGGCAGAGTTTAATCTGGCTGTACTGGGAGAAGCCTCCCCTCCCCCCTCCCCCCTCTGCTTGTAATGTTTAATCACCATTGCCTTTGGAGTGAATTTCATTCACTAAGTGGGCAGATCAGTCTGATGAGGTGGAAAGATGAATTATTCCCTTGAGTTGCTTCCAGTCTATGGATAGTTTGTGTGCAGGACTGATGTTTTTTCTCCCATTCCTTCTGTTAACAGTCTCTTTAATCAGACGCTAATTGTTTACGATTGGAAGACAGCTCAGCTAGGCAAGTCCCATTCCCTTCAGCAGAAAGAAAGTGTGGTTGCCCTGTTGGTCCAGATGTATGAGATGGAGACAAAATACATCAGATAATATCTTTGGTTCATCCAATAAAAGAGGTCATCTGATCTACCTTGTCTCTTTGGATTCTGGATTCATCCCTGTAGAGAACTGCCCAGTTCTTCACTGCTCCTCTGCAGTGATTCCCTGTATGAAAATGGGCCCAGCCCTTTGACTGCTGCCTCCAACCTTCTGCCATGCTTCAGTCCCTTTCTCCAGCTGCAGAGCCCCTTGGCTGAGAAGGTCAAAGGGGCCATGCATTGCTAGGAGCTCTTGACAAGCCACTTAGCCTGCATAGTCCCCGAGACCCCCAGAAGGTGGTTGACATGAACCTAGGTCACACACACACCCCTTGCTACTGCCAAGAGACACCTAGGCCCAGACGGTCAGGTACCTGCAAAGTCAGATTTTCCTCCAGGGCAGCTTTATTGTACTCACTTCCCATCTCTGTCTTCTGGTTGTCTGGGTGTGATGTGTTTTGAGGAAGGAATTCAATTGGGTATGCCTGGGGGAACCCAGAAAAAGATGCTCCTTTTGGGGATGGACACACTGCATGGAATCACCCAAGGTGAAATTGGCCCCACCAGAGTGCTCTAGTTGCCATTGGTATAGGATTCCATCCCCACTGTGGGGAGTGTCTCACTTTCTACCACCACCCCTCCTAGTCTAAATGCTCAGCAAACCTTGCATCAATGGAATGACTCACCTTGTTTCACACGTTGCCCCACAGGCCTAGGAACCCTTTGTCCATCCCTGTGAGGCATCAATCAGGAGATGACAGACTAGTATTGTGGGACTGCTGTTCTGGTATTGCTCTTCCCTAGGCTGTTGCTGTCAGAGAGCTATGAGGGATCACTTTACTGCTGCTGTCACCCATATGACTCTAAGCCCCCTTTCCTGCTACCTACAGCCCCCAATGTGTCCACTCCACAGAGCCTTGCCCCCCAACCCCTCCCACAGCTTAAGGCAAGAGGAAGAGCACTGGAGATGATGTTTTTCATGACAGGAAAGGGGTGAGAGGAATTCCAGACATCTGGAAGATCTGGAACTGCTGTTTGGTAATGGTCTGTGAGTCACGAGAACTGATTGGGTGGACCCATTTGACACCTGGAGCTCTTTCTTTCCCAGTGAGAAGTGGCAGCCTATGCAACCGCTCATCAGCTTTCTTGCCTGGTCAACTTCTTTCTGGGAGAGACCAGACTGACCATTTTTAACTTTGTATTTGGTTAGGATGGAGGCTTCAGGTGTGTGTGATGTGTTTCAGGGTTTGGTTTGGGGACCTTTCCGTCACAATGGTGACTGGATCATGTTTTATATGATACTGATGACTTTGATCTTTTGCTGCTGTATTTATAACATACTCCTGTACAGGAGCTTTGCTCCTCCTCTGCCCTCACCCTCATCTGCTTGTGACGTCTTCGCCCCCTCCCTCTTGCTGCCCCCCCCCCCCAAGCCTGGAACTCCCTCCCTGGAAAGGTTCGCTCTGGTCCCTCTCTCCCAACTTTTAAATCCCTCCTGAAAACCTACTTCTTCCGTCAGGCCTTCCCTAGCTTGTCATGAGTGAAACTGCATCCAATCCCTCTCACTCAGACTCTAGTTCCCTGTAATTCCCTGGCTGTTCACTCAGGCCTTTGGGGAGGGAGGTGGGGTGAGGGAGGGGGTGTTTTATCTCCCCCCACCCTTATTTATTTATTATCTCAGCCTGTTTTATTGTAGTGTTTTTATGGATTGTTTTATTATATTGTTTATACATTTATAAATTGTTTTATAACTAACTTGTTAGCCATCCCGAGCTGTTCACAGGAGGGGCGGGATACAAATTTAATAAATAAATAAATAAAATAAATAATTAAGTGAAGCACATGCACCTGCAACTTCTTAACCTCATGAATGTACTCTTGTCTCTCCTGATGTTCACCTCTCCCTTGTCTTCCCCTCCCGTGTCTCTTAGATTGTAAGCCCCTTAGGGATAGAGACCTGTCCATAACTATTGATTATAGAGTTCCAGGTGCATCACTGGTGCTATATAAATCAATCAATCAATCAATCAATAATAATAATAAATCAATAATTAAATAATAATAAATAATATTTCTGTATTTTATCCTTTTATTTGCTAGTGTAGTGTTACCTTGATGCCTTTTTTGTATTATTAGTTGATTGAATAAAGGTTTTTGTCACGTTGTGTCTCCAAATGAGACAGAGTTTTAAGCACTTTGGGGAGAAAGTGCGGGGATTCCTGGGAGAGCTTATAGAAAGCTGAGCAACTCAAACCCCTTCTAAACACAAACACAAGCATATGCAGATCCCATCAGCCTGCCTGCACACAAATACGTACCCATCCATTACTGACAAAGACACACAGACAGACTGACCCCCCTTGACACACTCATGTTTACACGCAAACATGTACAAGTTGTGTGTATGGAAAGAGGATTATTTCTTTGGTAACGTTGCTGTGTGTGTGTGTGTTAAGGAATTCACTCCACAATCTTTCTGCTTTCCTTTTCACTTCCCACTAGTCCCCTGGGACTGCATGAAAACAGCACACATTCAGGTAAGTCTCTCGAGTGCATTTGAGATTGAAAGGAACGTCCCCCTTGGAGTTCTGTGCCCCTCCCTTGCCCATTCCTTTGTGTAGACATCAGATAAGGATACAGGGTGGAGGGCTTTATAAAACCACCCTTTCAATGAGGCTTAGATAGAGTCAAGAGCTCTACAAACAGGAGGAATCTGTAACAGGGCATTCTGCTGCCAAGGTGATCAATTCCTAAGGACAAGAAAGAAGGCTGTGGTACTGAGGACTGGGGCTTCATTGCTGGTGTTTGTTATAATCTGGGGGGGCAGGGGAGGGGCGGGACTGTTGGAGCAGAAGTCTCCTGTTTGAGGGGATCAAAATACAATTCTTCCTCTCTTTTAAAGCTACCTCCACATTGGTTGAATTCTTCCCACTCTGCTTCCCAGCCCCAATTTTTTGTCAAACAGGATTCTCCACCCATACTGTCCAGTCCAGCACTCACAAAGAGGGCCCCCTTCCCAAATCCCAGAGCTTAGTCCCTCTTCAGCTTTGGGGCAAGGGGAAAAGGGAGTGTGATGCCTGCTGGTCCCTTCTGCTCTAATGAACCCAAATGATACTCTGCACCTTGCTCTCCAATCCAGCAGCCTGTGCTGAGCTCCCCATGCCAAACCACCCCCCACTATATGCCTCAGATCAGTACTGTTTTTCCATTCAGTTCAATTATAGTTTACTGGCAAGCTATATAAGTGTTTCCAAAGCACAAAACAAGGAAGGCCTCTGGTTTGGGGTCACATCCTGGCATTGGCTGTTTGATCCCTTGTATCTGCTTACCATGTCTGACCACTCTCGCTAGGGGGTCGCTCCATAGGGGGATGCCAGTTCAGCTGTCTCTCGCCTTTCTCTCCATATCAGGCATAGTACAGAACTTTTAAGATTCTCATTAAGGTCTTCCTTGCCCTGGAGGCACTGGATTAGAAAGTGCGACTCTGCCTCATCATGTCCTCTGTCACTGGGGACATTTTCACTCCTCTCTGGGCTTAGAATGGGCTCTGGGACTCCCAGTTTCCAATTCTAGATCATGACCATTGAGTCTGTATTTGCCTTCGACATGTACGTTTTACTAGAAAGATGTGCAAGAGCCAGTATAGTTTAGGGCAGAAGGCTTGGACTTGGACTTGGGGTGCTGGGGTTAAAATCCTTGCTTAGTCATGAACTTGGTGAGCCTTGGGCAAGTCACTGTCTCTCAACCTAAACTTTCCATCTGTAAGATTAGAATAATAATCATCTATCCCAAAGGAGTGTTGTGATGGTGAACTAGACAAGGATGGTAAAGTACTTTGAACACTGAATGTGCTATAGAAAAAATAATAATGTGTGGTGGCTGAGTATATTCCCTTTCTGATAGTTGTATTTTGGTATTTCAATGGCTGTTATTTTGAGCATCTCTCATTTTGAATGGGTTGTTCTGTTGCTGGCGGTGGGAAGAGGGAGAGTTGTTTAGCTGGGGATCAATGATATATAGGGGTAGGTTGTGCTTTCATTGGAATTACCTCCTTGTGCTGTTGCTCTGTGCCATGTTCACCCCACCCCACCTCCAGTACTGTATTGCCTGGTTACATGCACCACACTCTATGTAGTAGGGGTGTGCATGTCATTTTCATTATTACAATAACGATAACGAAAATTGCAATAATGAAAATGACAACAGAGAATAACGACAACGATAACGAAAACGACAACTGAGAATATAAAAAATGACAACCATGAATACCGACAACGATATCACTACCGATATAAAAAACGAAACCAAAAATAATACCAAAAACAATACCAAAAATGATAAAAAGAAACAAAAATGACAATGTTGTTATCATTGTTGTTATTATTAGTGTGGTGGCAGTTGGGTTTTGGAGGGAAAATGTAGAGAGGTGAGGAGGGAGCAGACATCTCAGAATCTTAACAGGGTTGAACTCTTGAACTGTGCCTGTGTTGGGAGGGGCGAGCAGCTCAGCAGTATCTGATGGATGTATCCCTGGCCAATGAGCAGCACAAGCAGGCCCCAGCAGTCTCATGGGACTCTGTGATTACTCAATGCCTGCTGCCTCCCACAACCAATCAGAGGGGCTCTGGGGGAGGGCACTGCAATCCTTTATAATGGGAGGGCCAGGTTTTTTCTCTCCGTTGTGTGAGAGCTCTGCTTGTCAGGTTACGTTTACAGAACTGTGGTGCTTGCACATAAAAATCCTCACTAGCCCTCATTGTATTATTTATTTATTTATTAGCTATTCCCACCAATACCTTTCCTTCCTCATACCCTACATTTTACCTTCTCCCTTTCCCTGCTCTTCGCCCCCCTGTACATTATATAGAGATTGGTAGTATAGATTAGATATAGATATATATTATAGACATATAGATTAGATTAGCTATATAGATAATTAGATAATTAAATTAGTTATATAGATAACTGATTAGATAATAGATAGTTTTCCTTTCCCCTTCCCGTCTCTCTTAGATTTAGATAAATATTAGTTAAGCACAGGAATTAATAATGATACTGATACCAAAATTAAAATCTTTGTTTGAAATGGTACCGATATCATTAACGATATCAATAGCAGTAACGAATATCGATACTGATAACAAAAACAATACTGATACCAATAACAATACCGATAACAAAAACGATATAAAAAATGATGCCAAGAATGATGACAAAAACAATAACGACAATGAAAACAAAAATGACATTGTTGTTAATAATAAAAAAGGACATTTTAATAACAAAAATGAATATAACATGGGGGCCTGGTGCACACCCCTACTACGTAGAGGTACCACTGACTCGAAAGCTATCTTTGCCCTTAGCTAGATTGTTCAGTTAGCCGCATGTGGGCTCTGCATCCAACTCCCCACTCCTCTCTGCAATAGGATCTCTGACTAGTCCAACTACGGACCTTTTCTCAGTGCATTTTATTCATGGCTAATTATGATAAACTAATTATCTCTCCTTTGCATTGGCCTCATTCTGCAGTGACCTTTCAACTTATCCTCTGCAACAGCAGCCAGTACTTTGCACCACTGAACTCTGCATATCCCCAGCCAGCTTGTTGGGAACATGACCTCACATGAACCACCAGCA
The DNA here is from genome assembly GCA_003113815.1 of Sphenodon punctatus. NCBI lineage: Eukaryota > Metazoa > Chordata > Lepidosauria > Sphenodontia > Sphenodontidae > Sphenodon > Sphenodon punctatus. The sequence goes on from QEPC01007158.1 coordinate 2,393,539, forward strand.
TGCCTAATGCACAGGCAGTATTGCTGCCCCTTTTACTCTTGCAGTGACTAATCCACTGTAAAATTAAATTAAAAGAGACCCAGTGTGTGCAGCCCAGATTTTAAGACTGCTGCTCCTCTTGGGTATTTCAGCTACCTGTGAGCATTCCCTGGCAGGGATTCCTTCTTTTGTGCCCAAACCACCCATTTAACCTAATATGCAGGTGTCCTCTTAGGGTGATTTCAGACGTTACGGGGCCCATTGGCCCCGTACCGAAATCAACCCATTCGTTCCCCGCCGGGGTCACCCCGTCACGCCATATCAGACGTGCCGGGGGGATCCCGGCGGGGAATCCGGGAGGGGGCGGGGCCGCGCGGCGCAGCGTGCGGCCGCACGGCCCCGCCCCCTCCACACACCCCGCCACCCGCCCTCCGAGGAGATGGGCGGGCGGCGGGGCCAATGCGGCCGCCGCGTCCGGCCGAATGCGCCACGGCCCGGGATCCCGCCGGTGATCCCGGGCCGTGGTGAGCGGCCAGACGTTACTTTTTTTTGGTCCCTGCCGGGGGTCCGTTTGACCACGCTTCCCAGGACATTCCCCCGGCTAGCCCGGGAAGCGTGGTTCAAATTGACCCCTTGTGCAGATTGACCGTGGCGAACATCTGGCGGCCGCCAAACAGACGTTCGAGACACATTGCCCACAGGTAGGTATTCACCGTGGTTCACTGTGATCTCGTAACGTCTGAAAATACCCTTACACCAAGCTCCCTTTGGTATTCATTAAATGCAGATCTGCAAGGGGTGTGTGTGCGTGTGCGTGAGCACCTGGGTCCCACAAGACAGTCATTTCTGTATTTCAGATCTAAGAGACCCCTGCTTTCACTCAGGCTGTAAACTTGAACCCATTGAAGATAATGGCATCACTCTCATTGGCATCAATGGGTGAGGGAAAATTGCACCCTTAGCATCAGAGCATTTGCTAGTCTTTTTTTGTTGTTGAGGGAAATTGTGCTTGGGGAGGGGGAAAGAATCACAAATATGGACTAATGGCTAGGGCAGGGGAGGAACTGTATTCCTTCTGTGAGAGCTTTGGCCAATCACATCACAGCTTCTTGCCTCAGTTTCCCCTGCTTCAACACTGGCTTGACAAGCAAGCTGGGTCTCTTCAGCTTAGACAAGACTGAGAGGGGACATGATAGAGGTTTATAAAATCTTGAGTGGTGTGAAACGAGTAGATAGGGAACAGTTGTTTACCCTCTCAAATAGTTCTAGAACTAGGGGACACTCCATAAAACTAGCTGCTGGCGGATTTAAAACAAATAAAAGGAAGTACTTTTTCACTCAATGCATAATTAACCTATGGAATTTGTTGCCAGAGGATGTTGTCAGGGCCGGTAGTATAGCTGGGTTTAAAAAAGGACTGGATAAGTTCTTAGAGAGTAGGTCCATTAATGGCTATTAACCAAGTAGCTTACGGGATGAACTTCTTACTGTCGGGAGATTGGAGTGAACAACAGGGAATGGATTGCCCATTGTGACTGTTGGTTCTTCTCCATGCGATTAAGATTGGCCACGGTCAGAGGACAGGATGCTGGGCTTGATGGACCATTGGTCTGACTTAATATGGCACTACTTATGCTCTTAACACTGGATATTATTACCCCGTGTCGGTGTGAGGCTTAACATTTTGGCCTATGGGAGTCTCTGGGTCAAACTGCAAAATATGGCAACCCTAGGCTCACATATATGCACCACCCTCTTATTCTGAAGCTCCTAATGATACTGAAAGCATTTGAAAATTACACTCTGAAACAGTTGAAACATTAAAAGAAGTTTATTGCTGTGTGAAAGTTTGTTATTGCAAAGTCTTCATGTTCTCTGTCTATTCCATTTGCACCAATAAGTCAGATTAATGGTACATAAACTGTCTCAATAACAAGACAAGAATGGAGAGATTGTGGGGATGGAAAAGCCAAAAGGGGAGCAGTGGCTAGAGAACAAGGGCAGCCATTTTGATGAGTGGAAGAGCTGATCCAGATGGGAAGGTTAAATTGAGCAGATGAGAGAAAAAGAGTTATAGGCAGGACATTAACATGAAAATTGAAGTCATGCAGGATGAAGGGGGGTGGGGGAAGATGGTGGTGTTGAAGAGAAAGGGGACAAGAAGGTCAGAATATGAGTGAAAGACACCTGGGAAGGACACGAAGGGAGAGGGAACAGATCACTCCATTATGACTGGTTGTACTGTTGTTAGGGATGGGCGAATGCGGTTTGGCAGTTCGGAGTTCGGCCCAAACTCAGCCTGTTCGAACAACCGAACTCGGACACGAACCCAAACGTGAACATACCTAACAAACCGAACACCGAACGGCCAAATGGCTGAACAGTTCGGTCAGTTCGGATCGCATTTGGATGAGTTTGGGTGGCAAAAAAAGGTTCATTGGAAGGTCAAACATTACAGGGAGGTGTCAGTCACTGAGGAGCAGACTTCCAGGCACCAGGGGTGGAGAGGCTTGCAAGAAACAAAACTAATTATCTGCCTCCCCCCTTCCCAACACCTTCTGAGCTAG
>QEPC01007158.1:2396443-2426638 GCA_003113815.1 Sphenodon punctatus
AAAAAAAAACAAATAAAAAACAAAAGAAAACCATATAAAACCCAATAAAAAACAAAAAAAACATATAAAAAACAAAAAAACACCCATAACAACACTTCCCGAACGGCCGAATGGAACAGCCGAACGGCCTAACCGAACGGGCTGTTCAGACGACCGAACCAAACAGCTGAACCTGAACTCGGCAAACTAGCTGAACTGCCGAACCGAACGGACGCACCGAACGCGGCCGAACCCGAACCACGATCTGTTCGCCCATCCCGAACTGTTGTGCACTTCTCTGAACCAACCAATGGCAGCCACTATCAGAAACAGGATGCTGTGCTGGATGGGCCATTGTCTGACCTACCATGGTACTTCTGTGAGAAGAGTGACTGGAAAGTTGGGGAGAGAGAGAGGGAGGGGTTGGAAGAGCTCAGTGCCCAGGCTGGGTGGGGTTGAAAGACAATAAGCTCCCAAGCTCACATTGCATGCTTTCAGCACTCCCCTCTGATATTCCTCCTCCTCTTCCTTTCTGAAAAGGAAACCTGCTTCCTCTGTCCTGGGAGCAGGTGTGCTGTGCTTCAGCTTGCAGCTGGTGCAGCTTGTAGTTTGTTCACAGCTGCTCTTGGCTAGCTTGGCTCAATCCCCCTCAGCATTCTCAAGCAGCAGCACAGAGCTGCTGTAGGAATGGGAAAGTCTACCCCCAACAACTCACCCATTGCAATAGATTTTGCTAGTAGGCTATGCTCATTAGCTCCTGAGCATGAGCCATTACTGAGAAATCTCACCCTTTTGCTTTGAGGATGGGTCTTAAAGGCAGTAATGGCTCACAGTGGCAAACCTCTTAAATAAAGGCCACTCAAGGCTTCCTGGCAATGACCCTCTTGTCTGGTAGTCTCCTGGAGATCAGACTGTGCCATCTCTGGCATGGCCAGCTGTCTGAGATTGCAGGAGCTAGAATATGTGGCTATTGGGCAGATGCAAATATCATGTATACAAAGTAGGGCTGCAGCAGTCTAGTTGCTCATTGCAGGCCACACAGCTGTCAAGTCAGAGCAAATATGGTCATTTGAGTTCAGGGCAGCTTTTTCACAGGAAGTAGGGATGCCACCCGTGGTGATTTTGTTTTACCTGACATCCCCCCCAGGCCAAAAATAGAAGTGTCAGGTAAAAAACAACTGAAGGTGGCAACCCTACTATGGGAAGATGCAGACACAGTGGGCTTATCAAAGGTATCCCCTCCGCACCTGGGACATTTATAACAAATAGGGGGGCCAGATATGCAAATTTTAGAGGGCACTTATGAGAAATACAGGTTGCAGGGCTGCATCTCTCCTCTCCATTTTGGGGATCAGCTTCTTCTGTATTATTTGGAGCCAATGCAGCCCTTCAACCGGTATTTCTCATAAGTGTCCTCTAAACTGTGCATTATCCGGCCACCCTAATGACAAGGATGCCTCCTGCTGTTGTACTTTCCAGATCAGTCTCTCAGAGTAGGCAGCTTGTGTGCGGTGACTGCTGCCTACCCTGCTCAACAGCATTTCCTCATTGGATCCTTGCGCTCCCCGTGTTGTAGGCACATTGGGCATAAACAGAGGGAAGGCAGCTCCAGGTGTGCCCAAGGATGCCCCCAGCCCCCCTGGGTTGATCGGTTTGTCTGATGGGCGCCTGCCAGATGTGCGCCACAAAGCAGGCTGGGGCTGCTCTGGGACAGCCCGGCCCAGTGCACTTTGCAAGATCCCAGAGCATGCTGTACAGAGCGGGCTGGCCAAACTCGGGGCAATGACCGAACGCAGCGTGGCTCTTTGTCTGTTGGGGAGACCCACAGTGCAGCTCTGTGCCCCTCTGTCTGTTGATCTGTTCAGCACCATGAACTCACGGGCACCAGCCTAGATGTCAGATGATCGCTTGCAACTTTATGGTGGGTGAGATGTGGTACCTAATTCACTAACCTCAGTAGTGTGCTTTGAGATCCTTGGCGGGAAGCTGCTTTAGCGATGGCATGAGCTGCTGCTACAAGGCTTAGACCTTAATCCTCAAACTCTTTTCTCAAGAGTAGACCCATTGACTCTAAAGGGACTACTTCAAAGTAAGCAGTTTGAGTCCTGAGATCTCAATCATCTCTTCTCCTTTCCATTTTGGGGATCAGCTTCTGCTGTGTTTGTTATTTGATAGCAGTTATTTGGTAGCAGATTCACACAGCTTTTCAGCAAGCTCTCCACCACCTGGCAAGGCAAGGTGCCTTTTGGAGTCACAGACGCAGTCAGGTAGCAACCCCTCTCTCCCCTGATTCTGCCAGGCATAAATATTTCAGGCTTTCTTGTTGTTTTGTAATAACCACTAACAAAGATAAACACATGAGGGGAGAAATATTTTTAATCTAGGCTGGGAGGGTTTTAATATTTTATCAGTCAGAGCACAAAATATTTATGAATTATCATATGTCAATCACTAGTTGAGGATTAATTATGACCTTCCTAAAACAGGATGTACATGTACATGTACATGACTGAATGTGCCTGGAATGTGCTCCGATTTCCCTGGGACAGATTCATGCTCCCTGTCTCCTAAACCTCCACCCAACCCATGGTCCAGGCAGAGCTGACAGTGGGTCACTTTGAATGGCCCATGGGCCCAGCAAACCCTTGTCCTATTGTGTATGAGACCATCTAAATGGCCTGCACTGACCCACAAAGCTGGATGTTTTAGTTGCCATCTTTAATCAGGACTCTATTAATGGCTGCTACCAACAAGCCATTTTTCTGAAGAGAACTTGCTGGGGGTACATGGACCTGCTTATGGTGCTGTTTGGTGTGTGATCACCTGGATTTTATTTCACTAAACAGCTCGCTTCTGTTATTTGCAGTGTCCCATTTGCACATCAGCCAAGGCAGTCACGGTCACAGCAGGAATCACCTCAATGGCTCATGGGTCGGAGGTCTGAGACCCAGGGCTCAATAAGAACACACTAACAAACCTTGAATACTAGTTCCTAAGCCAGAGACTCCAAACCTTTTTGGGAGTCAGCCATGCCTATGCTCCAGCAGTACTTTCACCACACACACTTATGCCTGCTTGTCTCTCTCACCCGATGCACTTAAAAAAGCCTTTCTTTCATGGAACTGAAAGCATAATTATGTGAGTATGAATTAGACTAATAAATTATCTATTATATCTACAATATTAAATAAATACTATTTAATTTAATATCCATTTTTACAGCTATAGGATAGCCGTTCACTTAGCAGCTAAAAGTAAAAATTCTCAGGGCACCCCTGACAAACTACTGAGGCAGCCCAGTACCCTGGCACACTGCCTGGCACACACTGCTCTCACCTTTCGAGGTCCAGTCCTGAATTCATGCTTTTCCCAGTAACTTTAGTGCTGTCTGGCCAGGCATTTGGCAGGCAAAGATAGGGTTCAGGGAGACTTGGGATAGGGGATTTTAATCAAATTTTATTTGTGTAGATTTACATTATTTATAAATGTACTGGAACCCACCCTGAGCCCTTGGAATAGGGTGGGATAAAATTCAGTTAAATAATAATACATTTGAAGGTTCTCTGTCAGTCGCAGGAAGGGTGTGGTTCGTTGCAAGTGGAAGCCCAGCTAGGGTCCCACGCTCTCTCTAAAAGCTTTACATCCTAGTTGCTTTTCCAGTCTGACCTTCCACCTGGCCCTGCAGCACTTCTCCCTTCATCTTTTCAGCTGGCCATTGTTCACATTCTCTAGTGAACTTCCTGGCCAACAGTGGCTTCTTCCATCCTATTATATTCCAATTTCTCTTTTTCAGCTCCCAGTCTCCATTCTTCCCCAGGCTCTGCAGTTTCCCCTGCTCTCTCCCCTGTATTGCTCTCAGGAGTCTGATTCCCCCCTTTTCATATTTCTACTTGGCTTTAACTTGTTTGCTCTAACCAAACAAGGCTGGTACCAACTCTTTTGTGTAATATTTTTTTTATCCCATTGTGCTCAGTGTTGAAGTTGGGGAATTCCAAAGAACAGGTGCTCACTCCTCACTAGTTAGTTAGCTGGTGGGAACTGCTTAGGCAATTCATTGCTTTAGCCATACTCAGACTCCTGCTTGAGGAGTCCATTTCAGGGAAGAGAGATACTGCTCAGCATAAAAACAAAAATCAGAGACAAAAGTGCCCTTGGGCTGGATGAGGTCCCTTCTACCCCTAAAATCCTATTATTCTTTGGCCTTTCGCACATCCCCAGGAGCTAACACAGGGATGTTGGAGCACTGTATTTGGCAGGACTTTGCATGGTCCACTTGAAACCAGAAATGTGTCACAACAAAACCTTGACTTCAAATGCCTCTGAAATGTGGATCCAGATTAGAGCTTCAAGTTTGCTGCAAAGACTTCTGTCTACCTCACCCCCTCCTCCCAAACCTAACAGTTTGAAGGTGCTCAGTTTTTGATCTTTCCAAAGGCTTTCCTATTGCACAATCTGACAGAGCTCATTGCATGACAGCAAACTATGGCCGTTTTAAAATTAGACGCAACCATGCAAGTCCACCCATCCCACATGCATCCAAATACCCATCTTAAGGGGGCTGCGGGCCACTCACAGAGCATCAGAAAAAAAATCTAGACTGCTGCATGCAGGGGAAGGCGAATGTGCATGGGTAGGGGCATATATGCATCCCTGGCTCATTTGAATCCCTCCCCATGTGGGTGGGTGGTCCACGGCCATCCCACTCAGTGCACATGGACCCCTTCTCCAGTCGTGCTCATTTAAAAATGGCCTATGACCATTTCAATTTACTTTCATTGTGCTAGCTCAACAAGCACAAGAATCCACCAATGTTCTAAGGGCTGCCAACTCTAAATGTTCAAGAGTCAGGCTTAAAATTATGAAATCACCAGATTTAAAAATATATATATGGGCCCTTTTTATTAGTCTTTGGGCTTCTGAGCCAGTCACGGCATCAACCTCTTCTCTGCAACCACAAAACCTAGAAACTGACTTTTAAAAAAAATGGAAAGCAGAGATTCTCTTGGGGGCTTTAAGCAAACTTGTAAACTTTCAAGAGTTGGCACCCTGTGCTCTTTCTGTGATCAGATCACCAACACTAGCTAGCTTGGTGATCACAGAAATGACCTGGAACTAATTTTTGGAAAATTTGGTGATTTAATAACACTGTTCTGCCACAGTTTAGCCCAGAATAGCACTTCTTCCTTACCAGTTCAGCCTTTTCCTTTGCCCCCAAGGTGGTTTGATGAGGATTGCCTTAAACAATGTTCACTTCTCAGATATTGTGCTAGATTATTTAAGCGCATCCCACATTTAGTAAACTCAGCCCAGTACATGGATGCTAAGCACGCATCCAGCCCGTGCACTTTGCTCCTCCTCTGTCCCTTCTCTCACCCTTCCACGCCTTCCCTGCTCCCCTAAGCGCCTTTGTCCCTTCTCACTTGCTGCCCCCCATGCCTGGAACTCCCTCCCTGTCCACATCCGCTTTGCACCCTCCCTTCATACCTTCAAATCTCTCCTTAAAACTCACCTCTTTCGCTCTGTTCTGTCTGACTCTTTATCCTGCTGAGCCACTATTCCTATACCTACGATCGATTTACCCTTATCCTTGCAACATGGACCTGCCTGCTGTCATTCTCATCGTAACCAAGCCAAGTACGTGCACTTGAGACCTTGCATCTTCATGAATGTTAGACCCCTTGTCTCTCCCTCTGTTCCCCTTCCTAAGTCTCTCCCCAAGCTCCTGTCTCTCAGATTGTAAGCCCGAGGGGCAGGGACCGTGTCTATTTTATTACTTTGTAAAGTGCCAGGTACACTGCTGGCGCTATATAAATGTTTGTTAATAATAAATAATAATAAAGCCCAAAGACTAATAAAAAGGGCAGATCAAAGCAGAGCAGAAACTGGTTCTCCAGCTCTAGCCAGCACCACATTCCTCCACTGCTTGTATCCCAGATGACAGCAAGACACCCACAGCTATCAGGAGGCTCTGAATGGCAACTACAGTCATCAGCTTTGCTCTTACCAGCAATCCTGGGCTTCTCAATGCTGAGTAAGAGCTTGGGCTCAGCTAAAGCAGGACATGCATCCTTTCCCTTTAGATTTTGCTTTATCCCTATTTTTTGTAGCCCTTTCTTGCTCACATGGAGTCTGCCTTGCTCTCTTATTCTTTCTGCATGTGGCTGCTCCTTTTCCTCTTCTGTCCGAGAGGCTCACAATGCTAAATTATTTCTTCTCTCCTTTCTTTCTGATTTGCCTATTTTCCCTCACCCCTTATGGAGATCCTCTCAATATCCAGACCTGAGTTCATGACCTGCTTCACTGTTTTTCTTTCCTTCCATGATCCCACAGATCTCTCCTCTATTCTTTCTCTTATTTTCTCTCATTCTAGACCTAGCTGCCTTTCCCTCTCTCCAAGTGATCCTTATCTCCTTACCCACCTCTTCTCACTGTTTAGCTGTGCCCACTCTCTGCAATGTTAATTCAAAATGCTATGCTAGCTTTACTAAAGCCATCTGTTCCAAACCAGTCCTTTAATCCAGTGCTGGGAAATCAGAGAAGTTGGCCTCCATGTGTGTTAGATTATTTACTTCCCTTGCCTTAATTCACCAACATTCCTCCGAAAAATAATTTTAAAGTTCAATGGTTGTTAGGAATAAGCCCAAGTTGAAAGCCACAGAAGCAGATGTCTTCAATTTATGCACAGGACAGCAATAGCAGCACAAGTAGTAACAGTACAAACTCATTCTTGAACTGGAAAGTCTACACCCATGGACAAAAAGCCCTTTTTGTCCTTTAATGAGACTGCCAAATAGGATATCAGTCAAGGTGAAGATTTTTGTGATGAGAGGTCCTGTGCATCAAAGTGTCGACAGACCTCTCAAGTCTTTTCGTTTTGACAATCCAATTGCCATTAAAGGGCTAATATCTTTCAAACATGATCTATTGGATTTCAGCAAGTGATGACAGAGATGAAAGGCTTCATTATCCACCCTGGGCTCTACACAACCATGTTTTTTTGATAATCCTCCACCTATTAAAAGTGTCTTAAACATCCATGCCAAAGAAGTCATACTGTGACCACCTGGATCTAGTAGGAGACTAACCTCAGTGCTGCCCAAACAGAGGTTACATCACTAGACTGTTGCTGGGGAGTGGTTAGGCTAGTGACAAAACCCTGAATGGCATAGGCACTGTCTATATTCAAAACCTTCTCCTGGAACCTCACTGATGGGTATTTGTGCTCAGAAGCCACCCAAAAGCCATTGCAACTTAAGTCAGCCAGCAACTGGGCCTTTGCTGTGTGGGCCCCTTGGTGTGGAACATGCTCCCTCCCTCCTTACCTTTAAAAAGAACCTGAAGACTTATTTATTCTCCAGGTGCTTTTAGGAAACACTGCTGGTTCCCATGAATGTGTTTTTTCCTCCCTGGTTACCTTCCCCTTGAAAGTTGTTTTATTATAGTTATAATTTAAATTGATTTTGTATTGTATCACTATGTTGCGAAGCACTCTGGGGCCATTTGAAAGGGGGCACTATAAAAATAAAATGTATTATTATTTGTACTTCTAAAGTAATAGTGCACTTCTAAAAACATGTAAAGGTCTTGAAGAAAAGGAGGAGCTAGTGCTCTCAAGAAACTGGGTTCTATTCTCAGCTCTGCCACTGCCTTTCCAGCTGACCTTAGGAAAGTCACTGAAATGTTCTGTCTGTCTCCTCAGCTGTAAAGTGAGACAAACTGGGAAGCTTTTGCTGGTAGTCTCTCTGTTGGCAGATCAAAGCATTGGAAGCAGGGTACAATCTCTGATCTAGAATTTTCTCGCATGGTTGGACCACCACAGCCTGAGCCTATTTGCTTCCTTATCATGGCAGAAGTCTCATCCTGTTCACTCAGGTTTCATAAGGGGGCAATTGAGGGAGAGGTGAGAAGCCTTTCTCTGAAGTAGAAATCTATCAGATTTGGATTTTGTCAAGAGCTAGTGTACACAGTTTCCCTGTCTGTATAAGTGATTCTAGACATGGGGTTCCCAAGCATTTTACCTGTGACCCCATTTTTAAGCTTAAATGTAACACTTGGGTACCAACCCAAACCTCTGCTTTAGCTTTTGTCATAAGCACATCTGATGAATCCTACAGCAAACTAGATGGTCTACTGGTAATTATTGTCAGTGTGTGCATGCTACAGCCTTCCCTCCTTGGAGTCCTTTGGTAGCTTTCATCTTCCACCCATGGCATTCTCTAAATAAAGATCTGATCTTTCCAGTGAAATATTATTGCACACCCAACCTCCCACTGAAGGAACATTGCAGCATGTACAATGACTGATGTTGCTGATAAACATATTGCATGGCAAGTCCCCCCGATCAGGACAAGAGCTCTCTTCTTTGGTAATTGCAGTTGCAAATCTCCACGTTCTGGAGTGTGTTTTAAAAACACCTCTGAATTTCAAGAATGCAGTCTGGGTGCTGGGGCACAAAGTGCCCAAAATTCATACATGAGCAGCAGTTGGCATGGGAAGGAAACAATCTCTTATTATAGAGACATAATAATAAAATAATAAAAGCCATTTTTAAATGGGACACGGCCATCCACCCTAGCACCCATCTGAAGTCGGTGTGGGCGGGTGACCCACGCACCACCCACTAATGCCTACACACATTGAGGGGGAAACCCAGGATGCTCCATACAGGAGCAGGAGTAGGCGGTGTGTGGGTAAGGGCGTACACCCATCCTGGCCCTTGTAAATCCCCCCCGCTCACCAGATGTCCATCGGTGCTCCTTGTGGCCCACATGGACTCACTCCTCCAGCCATGCCCATTTAAAAATGGTGACCGACCCTACCTGTAAGAGAAATGTTTGTAGGGAAACAAAAGGATGTCTGATGGCATAATGCTGTGCTCTCCAACCAGCTACTCAACTGGAAGGTGACAGATTGATGTCGGTCGGTCTTATACCAGCTGATCTATGGAAAGGTCTTGGAGGAGCTCCCATTTTGCATTCCTGATCAGTGAAAGCTAGACACAAGACTAGGAGTTGGGGAACTTTCCAACAGAAAAGTTGTCACTCCTACAGTGAAAAAGTAAGTGTTGGCCTTATTTGGATGCCAGCAGTGACTTCACCAAAAGGATTTGGAGGGTGGGAGGAGAAAGTAATAGACTGAGGTTGGTTCCCTACCCATATTCTCGGGTATTCTCTCTGGAGAGTGCAGCCCGTGTGAAGTTCTGCATCCATCACCCCCTTTTACTAGCATCCAGTCTGTTGAATTATGCAGCAGAAATTCCCAGTGAAACCTCCCAACACTCAGGAAGGGATTTCTGCATCCCCTGCTGCCATATGGTGCATGTGCCCTCCCCTTCCATCCACTCTCCCAGGTTATGGACAGGGGGAGGCAGGAAGAGGAAAAGAAGGCATCTTATTTTTGTGATACTGTAGGCTTCACTGAGCGAGGTGTGGGAGAATAAAAGTACACAGTTCTTTTATAAATCTTTAAATACCAGAAAGCCAAGTCATACCAAAAATTTTTTACAAGAGAAACCAGTGATACAAAATGTTCATTGCACATTTCCAAAGTACCATCTTGTAAGGAGCCTGCTCATACATGTGATGTGGCCCAGACCTTAGTTGTCTTATTTCCACTTTGGTAACACATCAAACTGTATTTTAGCCGGAATTGTTACTGTTAGGATGATCTTGGGTGTGTACAAAGCATTGAGGACAGGTTGTTTTTTTAAATCTCAACAAGGAAATGTTTCCATTCCCAATAGCTATGTCTAAACCAGCCTGGTACATAGATCACTTTAAGCCTTATACATAGAAAACCAATGGTTAAATATATAGAGAGAACAGGATTTTCATTTCAGGACGAAAAAGAAAACTTCTCTAGCAGCTCTGTTAGTATCTTAATGATTAACAAGCACTAACACTGTAATCGTTTCTCTCAGCTCTTCAATGCTAACTTGGGGAGGGGGGTTACCTTCCAAAACAGGCTCTCTATTTGTGTATATGCAGGTCACTCCCATTATTTTCACATGTTGCTATATGTGTATGCAAATTCATGGAATTATGCGCCTTAAACCTCATGTGTGCACAGAAAGGTTTGGCATGTGGATGTTTTATTGGCAAGTCCACCCAATTCTGGCCCAAACAGAATCTACACTCACAAAACAAGAACAATTCTAACATCAGTGTAGTTTGTGAGTGCAAAGTCCATCTCTGGTGCAAATAACAGTGTCCAAAAACTGGATGTGTACATGAGCTGCATGCAAAAAGCTGCATGAGCACAAATACAGAGGCTGAAGAAATGTGGCCCTTAACCAGAATCAATATCATCCGAAGTGGGAGATCTGCAATTAAATGGTATGTTGGCTGGAAAACTTTGCTTTCTTCATGTTTATCAACATCAACAAAAGCCCCAAACCACCTCCATCTCTCCCTTCCAAAGAGATTTAATCTCCAGGACTGGAGTGTCAAGAGAGAAACAGCAACCCTAGGGTCTAGATTTTCAAAACTGTACATGCAAAGAAGACATGCCAATCTGTGCATATGCACAAAATACGTGATACATGAACGTAAGTAGGGATTTGCACCACTGGACATCCATATACCAGTGCTATGTGTCTGGAGTTGCCTGTTCCCGGCAGGGAGTGCCTGTATTTATCTGAACAGATCTGGGTTTTGTGAGCTCGTCAGAGCAGAATGTTGGACTGTCCTGCACGGTATTCCTTTGCTTATGACTGGGGGGAGGTGGTCCAAGTTGCTATATTCACATCCACAGTCTGAGCTGTTGTGATCCAAGTTTTGAAACACAGAGAAGAGAAAGGAACAAAAGGTGAGAGCTGGCTCAGAACTTCTCCATAGTTCAGAGGTGTTTGCAGCCAAATGTTTGACTTGGTCCATCTCTGTTTATGATACCATCAAAGAAGCCAGTCCCGTTTCTATCTCCTTCTATTATGGCCTAACTGCGTCTTGGACTATTATATGGCAAAGTCCGGGTCAGAGACAGAAGAGGACCTACACCCCAAGCTATGGAACACAAATAATGGGGTCCTTAGAATCCACCCCCATAGCCATAGTCATTTACCACCATCCCTCCTAGCTCCTCTCCTCCCACAATCACAGCAAGGCCCAAAGGAGGAGCTGCCATGCCACCCACCATCTTAGATCTGATTGCAACCAAACCAATTTCAATGAAGTATCACAACACGTCCTCCACATCCCTCCCCAGTACGCAGAATGTGTTCAGGAGCAACTAGCAATGCTAGCCTGCAATGAGTTTTACTCACACACTATTGAGACCCCAAAGCAACACAGGTTTGTAGAGGCTGACCCATCTACTATAGGAAGGTGCATTAGATAGCATTTCTAAAGTTGGCATAGCCTAGGGATGTGAGTGCATTATGAATCCCTGGGTTAGATGAAGAGACAGACAGATGGATATGTTTATGGAGATAAACTGGAGCAGATTCCAGTTACATTTCTTTGAAATGAGGTGCAGGTGTGAATGAAAGCATGTATGCAAAACCCATATTCAGCAAGGCCGGAGAACTTAGTTCCGTAAAAGTGAAATGAGGAATCCACCCCGCACCTCCTTTACAAGAGCTGGTGTGAGAAGCAAACTAGTGGCCCATCCCAGCATTCAGCATGGGAAATGGCTTTGTGTTCATGGTCCCCACATTACCAGCCTAAGGTAGTATACAGTCACTTCGTGCTCTGCCTGATAAGGAGACAAATACACACTGATAGCCATACAGATACATCTTTCCACACACAATCTGTGCAGACATCCACATCCATACACAGACACATGATTGGGTACCCTGCACCTTCTGAACACGTGTGAATGCACACACAAACACAAAGTCTACGGAGAGAGATATGGGAACATGCATACCTGCACATACAGTGTCCAAGAACAAATGTAGTGACATGCGCACATGCACATATACATAACTTGTCCATGATGTATACAGGGGTGCAGGTTGCATGTACACACAAACAACAAAGGACATCCATACATATATGCAGAAGCACACACACATACAAAGTGTCTACATCAACATGCACATACAGTTTCTATGCAGATGTGACTGGGCATGTACCCACCCATGCAATACAGTGTTCCCAGTCAATGGGAACACACACATATACACACACGCACACCTTAAAGCCATAAACTCAAACAGCAGATTTTGTTTAAAGGAGACAAGTCAAACCCACCAATGCTGACAACTCCTCCCCCATCACAGCAGGACTCACAAATAAGCAGCAGTTACTGTGAGATGGAACAAAATTACTTTTTCCTTTTTAAAAAACAACACAGCAGAGAAAGGATAATGTTTCTGTATCTTTCAGCAAAACCTGAGGGCAGGTAGAGTATATTTCCCATCCAAACTACTGCTGCTCCTGTTTCCCCTTCTCTGAACACTGATATCAGACCTACTCTCAGCAGAGAGAGGGAGTTTGAGTGTAGTATGCATAGGCAGGGCCTCGTGTTCACTGCATTTTCTCCAGTGCTGCCAATGGGGAAAACACAGTGAACATTAAAGCCATTGCACATGCGAATGTACATGTAGACACAGAGTGAGAGACACACAGGTGCATGCACACACACACAGAGCCAGGAACATGAACACAAAGACACACACAGGTGAACACGCTCATGGGAATATACTGAGGTACACACTACAGAACTGCACAGAGATATGCATGCATACACACAACACACACAGGTGCACATGTGGACACACTGAGGCAAACACACACAGCTGCACAGAGATGTGAATGCATACACAGACACACAAATGGGTGCACATACTAAGGCACACACACAAATGCACACAGATGTGCATACACACACGCAGGTACACATGCTCTTGTGGACACAACACGGTGCGCGCGCACACACACACACGCGCGCGTGTACACAGATTAACACATGGAAGCACATGCTCATGTGTGGACACCATGTGCACATGGACGTACACAGACACAGGCATGTGTTCATGTGGACATACCAGACAGACAACTGCACACAGATGTACACGCACAGAGTCACACACTCTCCTACTGGAAATGTATGATGCCTCCTCTATGCAGGCAGCCTGGAAGCTCTGATCAGTGAAACTCCAAGTCCAGCTCAGGGGATGTCACTGGTTTCCCAACAGAAGTAACA
This sequence comes from Sphenodon punctatus, assembly GCA_003113815.1. Lineage (NCBI taxonomy): Eukaryota > Metazoa > Chordata > Lepidosauria > Sphenodontia > Sphenodontidae > Sphenodon > Sphenodon punctatus. Next base: position 2,409,572 of record QEPC01007158.1, read on the forward strand.
TTTAAGACAATCCCAGGGCACTGACAGCCACAGCTACATCCCAAGGGACCAGCTGGGCAATGATATCCAGGGGGACTAGTAAGCCCTGGGGGTTCCCATCTATAGCACAGGGCCATTCTGACATCACATAGGGAAATGCCAGTGTCAGGCATTAAAGGGTTAATACCCAACCAATTCTTTACATTCAGCGTATGGGTTTTCTCCAGCTTCTGGATACTGTGACTTTTGTGGAGGTGGCAGGAAAACAATCCTCACTAAGCAATGTGCTACCTGTCAGCCCTGTTGATTTCAGGGATGCTGCATCTAACACGAGGCTACGCACACGTTAATTGGGCTGGGGCGCCCTGAGACAGGGGATTCCTGTACAGATACAGAAAGAGAAAGAAATCCTTTGCTTTAAGAGAGAACCTGAGGAGGGGGTTGGACAGAACATGAGCTGCTCTGCTCCGTACCCTCTCCCTGATAAAGGGGATAGGAGTGAGGCCACAGAAGCTAAAGGTTTAGGATCTAGTGCTCCCTAAGGGAAATATAAAATCAGGCTTTCTAGACAGCTGCAGCAAGACCACAAAGAAGAAAGCAAGGAATCAATGGGGAGTATCTGGGGAAGGAGCAGAGCAGCTTTGCAGGACAGCCTGCCTGAGGGGGTGGCTTTAACAATGCATCCCCATTGATTTCCCTCCAGGCCAAGTCAATGCTCAGCAATAAGGGGAGCCTGAAGGCAGTTGATTGTTGAACTCCCCTTCCGCAGTATGGATCCAGGTCCATTAACAACCACTGAATGAGTAATTGATCCAACACTCCTACAGGGACAATGGGCACAAGAGGAGAAGGAGTGCAGTGGGGAGGATCTGAACTTTTCGACCCCTCCCCCATGTTCCTCTCCTCCTCTTCCACTTCACAGTCCTTTTCCTCTCTCCTTCCCCTTCCTTGAGGACTACAACAAGTCAGAGTGATGGAGCTCTGAAGAGTCCAAGCATCTTACCATTGCCATGATCCACAAAGCTCTTACTCTAGAGTTGCCCCACTGAAGCCCACAAGCCTTCAATGGAACTACTCCAGAGCAAGTGCTTGTGGATCATGACCCATATGCCTCATATCAATCTCGTACTTAGAGACTTTTCTCCTCAAACACCATCTTCAGTAGAGTTATGCCAGAGATAACCTTCTCCAGTGCTTCAATGTAGTTCTTTGATGGAGAGAAGTTAGACCCAACCAAGTAAACAGATAACATCACCAGTACTACATAGACATCAGAGGGAGAAGCCAGTCTCTACCCTACTCTGTTAGGGGGTTAACTGGAACCAATGAGCTAGGGCTTCTCAGTTAATATAAGGGCTCTCGGGCACAACAAAGCATTGGGACAGAGGGTGAAGACAGACATGCACCTTAACATCGCTTTAACACTGCTTTAACATTGCTTATGCATGTTGCAGGGCTGCTTAGGGCACCAATACAGCCCTGCAACATGCATAAGAAACGTTAAAGCAGTGTTAAAATGGAGTTACGTGCATGTCTATTTTCACCCAGTGGTACATCAACCCCACTAAATGACAGCACCTAAAAACGTGCAGTAATGGGATACTGCTGCATCTCTTCTGCTACACCACCGCATTAACCAAGTGAACTCCAGCCTTAAACTGTGGCTGCCTCACTGTGTCACAACATCTGAGGACCTAAAGAGGGAGACGTGGCACTGAGCTATCACTACCATTCCCTCAGCCTGTTCAGTCCCAGCTAGAGCTGAGGAAAAATGGGTATGCCCATCCAAACTGTGGCATCTGAATTGCCTTGGGCAAATCGGGCACTAAACAGTACCTGTTTGGTGCCAGACGAGTTACTCAAATTATCGTTACCGAGTTACTGGTTTTCTGTTATTGAGTCAACATTATTCTGGTTTGCACCTTTTACCTGATTAATTACCAAGCTACTATTTTTCTGTCCATATCCATTCATCTATTGCTTGTTCCATGTCGGAAAGACACTCAGATAGGAACACGTTAAGTCAGAATGGGTAGGTAAAACAGAAAATCAGTAATGGTAATAAGGGTAGTCGAGTACCTGTTTTGGCATTTGGGTACTGATTGGGTACCAATAGGATACCAACATGTCGGGCATTACCTGTGGATACAAAATGTGCTGCTTCAGTGTTAGTTCCAGTCTCCCTGCTTTAGTGCCAATAGGGAGGGTGGTTTCGGTCACATAAGGGCTGGGCTGAGCATCACATGGGCCATCAAGCAGATGCTATCAAGCACAAGGCTCCTAACTACAATCCACAGGAAACATTATTTTCTTCTAGGATGAAACCATTTGAAAGAGGAAAAGTTCCTCACAGGTGAACAGTGCAGCTATACAAGACAGTGAAGAAAGCAAGCAGCACCAACAACTGAAACACTGAGATCCCAAGAATCCTACTCTTGAACCCTCACCATTCATTTGATCACAAAAGGCTGCATGTTAATTTCAGGAGATCAATTGTACACTGTATGCTTTCCATTCCCACAAAACAAAATCATAGTTTGTTGTTTGGGACCAGAAAATGTGTGTCTGAGTGACAGAGAAGTATACTGACTAGATGGAGCGGAGAGACAGGCAGAGATGGCAGACAGATGCAGAGGGACAGCATGTGTAATCCATATGCAAACATCCACTGGCACATGCAGAAAGCTCCCCGCGCAGCCACACACACAGACACACAAATTGGAAGTATATCCCACTGCTCAACAAATAGATTGTGCCCCTTCCCCAGCTCTGGTTACAACACACACAGCAGGATCTAGCTACTGGAGAACAATGAACAGCTACAATCCCCCATTATAACATGCCCTTTTTATACCACCCAAAATGCTCATCTGCAGAGAGGAGTCTCCATGTGGATCTGTGACTAAAATCTCGTGGCTGGAGAGAAAGAAACAGGAGAGGTGATAAGTTCCTCTTTGATTACAGTCCCTATGAAAAGCAAGGAAGCTGGAAAGACGCTGCTCTATTCTTCACCCCTTTCCTTCTCCAGGGCAATAGGTGCCTTGGTCCACTTGGCCTTGGTGGTGTCCTGGTCCTCTGCAGAGCTGAGGTCGGGAGTCAGTCCTGCCAATCCCTCACCATCCCCATTGCCTTCCAGGTCCAGTTCCTCGAAGGAGGAGCCGCTGGCCCCTGACTCACTGTAGCTGTGCTCGCTGCGATTGTCAGTCTCATCTCGATTACGCCCAGCAGAGAAGGGGGACAGGATGGAGGTGGCCACTGAAGTCTCTCGGCTCTCGGTTGTGGCCTCCAGGCTGACAGAGCTGGTCTCACTCAGGGTATCGGCCCCTTTGCAAAGGAAAGAAGAGGAAGGAGTTAGTGTGGGGAGAAGGAGAAAAATGCTGAGCTAAGAGGGTGCTGAACTGGGCAGAGCAGCAAAGAAGGAGCTGGTTCTGCATCTCCGTCCTTGAAGAACCCATTCCCACCGTGGTGCCATTGACTGCTCCCTATATATACAGAGTTCCCCGGCAATAAGAGATTGGTAAATCAGATCATCCCATTCTACCCAAAAGCAACCCAAAGCCTAAAGCCTTCACTGCAAGGTGTCGGGGAGCATGACGGGAAGTCATAATGGGGAGTTCACTCATGCCCTGCCAGAGGAATTAATGACTGCTTCATCTGCAGAAGATACCACTGAGTGTATATTATAGACACTGAGTGTGCATGACAAAGGGATTTGGGCTCACCCCATGTTTCTATCATCCAAAGTTTGTGTGTATCCATTTGACAGATGGAAAACTGAAGCCAAGAAGTCATCTGGTAGTTTCCTAGCTTTGAACCGGAGTCTCCCACCTGCAAGACCCTGTCCATTAAGCACACAGACTAAACTAGTCTCAACAGTCAGCAGAGTGAGTAAACAATACACCAGTACGCTGCAGAGCATATGCATTGCTGGGAGAATTTCTCAGACTGACTTTGTGATGAACTTTGCAACAGCGAGGTTGTATTAACACAGTTGTTTGGGGTGGATTTCCTTGGATTTTTATAAGATCCCAAAGGAAACATGCTGCTGTGGCGTTTCACCATTCCCATGTACTGCTGCACTTTCACAGCTTGATTAGCTGCTGCCTTCGGTTAGATGCTCACAAATTCAACCAGTGGAAATGGGGATTGGCAACAATGTTTTTGAGCTGTACATCTGAAGCAACACTGCTGACAAGTGAGACACTAAACCTCCTTTTGTTGCCATAGAGCTCTGCAGGGCAGCGTTGGGGAGCAGCATAAAAACTCTGGGAAGTAACACAGCCCAAAGCCAATTAGATATTTAATGCTGTGCATGCACAAAAGCAAATTGGGAATTACTCATAACTTCAATATTGCAGTCCTTGGTACTGAATGACAGTCACTCATTTGATGGGTGGGCAGAAACCTTTATGAACAGAAGCCAAGAGCGTAGTCCTGTGCATAGTGGACTGGTATCTGCAGCAAAACACCATAGCTGGGGATGGCACTAATTGGCTCCTTTGTTTGACCATCTCAGAGACATGAGGATGCACAACCCAAGCACTTCTGTCACATCAGTTTTGGCTACCCCCGACTCCAATGAAGGACCAGGCAGCACAAAAAAGCCATTGCCCTCAAGCATGTGCTAATTTGAGGAAAGTATGTTTCTGCTGCCCTCTACTGGGTAAACCGTGTCAGAACTGCTCTTTTCTATTGACTTGCTTCCGAACTATTCTAGTTGAGTTAATGTAACTGCTGATGGGGCGGAGGTTTTGTTGTTGAAGCCGAAGATTATAATACTCCCATAAGCAACATTTCTAATACTTTAAACTGTATTTCTCTAGCAACTTTTAGCTGAGAATCTCTATACAATTTACAGCATTAAACAGGGAAACTGAGGCACGTAAATGCGAAGCAATTTGTGCAGCGCCATAAGGCAACTCAGTGGAAGTTATTACTATAACCTAAAAAAATAATAATTTTTTTTAAAAAAAACTCAGTGGAAGAGAGAGAGAGGAAAATAGCATTCCCTGGGATTCGGAATGGGATCCAGGTCACCTGACTCCTACTATGGTGCTCTAGCCACAGAATCATGCTTCTCCTACAGTGAGCACTGGGAATCCCAAGGCTTTGTGAATGCAATTAGCTGACAAAGCTGGGGTCTGCATGTCAAAGGTCACATACCAATATATACTGAAAACCTGATGATGTTGGGAAAATATCCCAAAGATTCAACTGTGTTCCTGGATAGTCCTGTCTGCCTCAGGGGAATAATACATGGCCTACTGGTATAAGGGCATCACTGCCCTCTACTGGATAGAGTATGTCAGACTTGCTCATGTGGACTTATTTCAATAGATAAGCTAGTGAATTTACTCTTTGTTTTCTGTTCCATACACCCATGTACAGCTGATTGCTGTTGTACCTACACTTGTCCAGGGTTCTACAAGGGATTAAAAATGTCCTGCATATATCAGATGTAGATTCTAACGACAGTTCACAAACATCAAAGGAGGTCTCATCCTCCAGAGATGGAAAGCTCTGTGCTTTGTCCTTATGTTATGTACATCATACGTGGAACTTGGCAGACATTATGGGGAAGACCAGCAGTGCAGTCTTTGATCAGGATTCGTTAGAAGGAGTGGGTAGCACAGTAGGTCATTACATTGATCTTCTCCTTCTGGAAACACGTGTTAAATGTGTGCTAGTGAAATGATGACAGTGATCTCAAATTCCCTCAGAGACATTTATTTGTAGCACCTCATTGCCACAAGATATGTCCTGGGCTCCATACACAGCTCTGTCAATGCACCCCTATCCTTGCGGCTCCAATACTGGAACCATCAACTAGCCAGAAAAGAATGCAGTACAAAGCTAGCCTTGTGTAAAGTTGAGGTACTTCTAAGCTACTGAGATCTGCTACTTCCCTCTTTCCCTCTGATTTCACAAAGAAAAACCTCTTTACAATCAAAGAGCTGGTACCTGCCCTGAAGACTCAAGTGCTTTCAAATGAGTTGCCATTTGTTCCTGGGAAGCATTTCAACATTAGGTCCAGCTCCCTGCACTTCCACAAAGGCAGCACGAAAGCCTGCCTCCTCCAGTTCTGCTCTCTCTGATCACGAGGGATGACAAAGTTGCATTCCAGGAGCTCACTGTACCTAATGTGTTTCCCTTCTGGGGGCACAAACAGAGTCCAGAGGGCACAATAGAGGTTTCATTGCCCTCTTCTCTCGCTCTACTTCTCTAAGTGCAAGCCCTCTTGGCCACAGTGGTGCCCTGTAAGACAAGCCCTATTGTATGAGGCACCTGACGGAAGAGGTACAACTGCACGCCTGGTACAAATGGCCCAGAGGTGGCCTGCTGCCTCTATACTGCAACAGAACTCCATGATGCAGTCGACATATTAGCATACAGAACTGTGCAAAAAGGGAAGGTATAAGGAGGGAGTTGGGATGCAGTTCTACATTCTGCTCAATCCCTCAGTACTCTTAGCCCACTTTCCCCACTTCCAGAATATACATACCTGAGTTTTGTGGGAGTAGGGACAGAGCAGGAGGAAGGCATTTACATACACATGCGTATGCAGAAACCCAATGGTGGCAGTTAACATTGACAATCTTCATTCTGGGATTTTTTTTAACTTGTGAGTTTTGGGCTTTTCAACCTTAATTATAGTGGTGTGTGGAATACCCTAGCTTTATTTTTTTTTTTTAAAAAGAAGGACAATTAATTCTATTATATGCAACTACAACCTTGCCCCCTTTACCCCTCCTCCTTACTGTGGTTTGAACTCAGAACATTTAGCACAGGCTTTGTCAGGTAAGACTTCAATGTAGCAGCAGGAAGCAGGTATAGGCTATCATCCTTGGTGGGCCCAGCGCTAGAGAGGGCAGCCCCATGTTACAGCACAGATATCTGGCAATTGTTTGTTCTGAGGGGCAGTGAGGATAAGTGGATATGCCTGGGAGTTACCATATTAAAGACATGGACTCTTATTTCCAACCTGTGTAATTTCTCAGGAGGGTATAAGGCAAGGATGGAAGATAAGGGTTGTGATTTACACAAAGTTATTAATGCTAGTTAGAAGAAGAGGTAGATCTTCTAACTTATATCCTCACCACATGGACCAACCAGCCATCATTCTCGATGTAACCAAGACAAGCGCGTGCACCTGGGACCTCGCATCCTCATGAATGTTACACTCCTTGTCTGTCATTCTGTTCCCCTTCCTTCATCTCCCCCCCACCCCGTCTCTCAGATTGTAAGCCCTAGGGCAGGGACCGTGTCTACTCAATTACTTTGTAAAGCGCCAGGTACATTGCTGGTGCTATATAAATGTTTGCTAATAATAATAATAATAATCAATCATCATCATCATCTTGAAATCATTTATCTCTTGGTTCACAACCCATGGCACCTTCTCCTAGATGAGGAGGAAGAGAAGGATCCACTGTGTGTGTTTCCTGTCTGGATCAATGGTGCTTCAGAATGACACTAAGGACTTCCCACAGAGCATGTTCAGTGCAAATAAGCTATTCAGGGATTTTAGCTGCAAGCCTCCAGTAAGCTTTGCTGGGCAAATCAGAGATGGAAAACTGTGATTTTCAACAGCTAGGACTCAGCCAAATCTGAACTGAATCTCATGAGAACAGAAAAAGACAGACTTATCCACTAATTAATTTCAAGTTCTTGCTCCAAAAGTGTTCATTCGCTCTCTCAAATGGCTATATTGTAGCATGGACAAGAAAAGGACAGCATCAGTAATAATGAACAAACAGAAAGTGAGATATCTAACAGACATAGTTGTCCCAGTAGGAAGCATACAACTCTGTTGGCCAGATGTCTGACTCTTTTTTATCTTTCATGGGACAAATCCCAGCAGAACTTGGGAAAAATCCACTACAATATCAATTTGGCTGCTTTCTGCTCTGGCACTATAAATGTGCTGCCTTTGGACTCACTACTGATTAGCAGAGTCTAGGCAGGCTGCAAAGAGGCTCCAAAAGGACTTCCGAGTCCCACCATCTCTGTATATATAGCCCAGAGAAAATATGGTGCCCAGTGGCTTTCCTCCAACTTTGTCCCAGTAGATTTCCATTATGGGAACTCCACACCATTCAGAGCTTTAAATGCAGGCTCCCCACTGTAGAGATGGGTGAACAGAACGCGGTTCGGATGTTTGGTCGTTCGGTTCGAAACCCGAGTTTGGGTTTGATGGTTCAGTTCAGCCAAGTTGGGTTTGGCCGAACTTGGCCAAACATTCAAAAAAAGCAAAATCGAAACAAAATCAAAACCTAATTTTCGGCCCTGGAAAGACGTTTTTCCGGCCCCCGAACTCATCCGAACATGACCGAACTGTTCAGTCGTTCGAGAGTTTGGTTCGAACATCCGAACAGACCGAGTTTGGTCCGAACTCCAAACATCTGAACCGCGTTTGCCCATCCCTACCCCACTGGTTCACCTCTGGCTCAACAGAGGTGGAATCAGAATTGCCAATGCACCTCTGTCATGGGAAGCGGAGTCAGGCAGACGCTGGGAGGAAGAAGTTACTGTTTTCTGAGGTGCATGCTGAGGAATTCCATTTGGAGTCTGAAAGGTGGGCTTCCATGTTAGTAAGTTAAAGCAAACTCTGTCCACAGAAAGACAGGGCTGTAATAGGGATGATGGGCCTTTATGGCAATATCACAAAAGGATCATTCTCCACCTGATTTCAGAATGGAGATAATGCAGTCTGTGAATTCACTGTGATGTTGACAGTTAAAATTGCTGTGGCATTCAATAAGCACTAATGCTGTTTGTTACGATGTGGATGAGTTGGATACTGGGTATGCATTGCTATTTCTGTCAGCTTTGACTCTCAGAAAAGACGTTTGGCAGAAACCCAAGGAAGCAGCTGAAATTGACTACACTGCCATATGGGCCTCGCCTGATGAACCGATCTCCACCCGTCTACCCCAATAGCATCCGTGGCCAGATCTCGTCCCACAGTCTCTTCACATTCACCTCTGCAACCAGTACCACCCACCCCTCGTCCAACCAACATTTAGCCTACTTAACCTGGCGACTGTCAGCAGGAAGCATAACAGTTCTGGTCAGATCAGGAATAGGAAGAGACAGGGAGCCTTTAAGAGACCCTCTCCTCCCCGTTGACCCTTCCTGTGGGAGACAAGTCAATAGCCATGAAGCAGAGTCTGCCCTCTCTGCATTTATAAAGCACTTGTCAATGCAGAATCAATAAAAACAATGTACTCACAAAGATTTTTGCCTGAATGAAGTGCTCCAAGAAATTCAATCCCACGAATGTTGGCTGGTGCAGGGCTCTGATGCCACACAAGGAAGTTGAACATATCTGTCTCATGAAAGAGACACTGCACATACTGTCACAGTTATGTGATTCTTGACTTCCCAAGATAAAAGGTATCTTTTACACTCTGGCACAGTTCTTTGAATCTACACTGTGGTGAATGTGCATCTCCCCTATTATGCTACTTTCTCTGCATAATCTCTCCCTCCAATGCTGTATAACACATGTGAGAGAGGATAGTCTAGTGGATAAAGTGTTGGACTGGGGCCTGGAAGACTACAGTTCAAACCCTACCTTAGCTATGAACTCACCAAGTAGACCTTGAGCAAGTCACTATTTCTCAGTTTCCCATCTGTAAAATAGGAATAATAATGAACTGCCTCACAGGGTTGTTGTGAGGCTGAATTAGATCGGGATTGCAAAGTACTTGAACACTGAAAGTGCTATATAAATAACAATTTTCTAGAAGAGGTGTGCCTTCTAGATGTTTCTATATAATGTAAAACTAGTAATTCTGGTAAGTTCCAAAATCTGCAATATGTTAGAAATACATGTTTTGGGGTATTGTTTTCCTTGTTAGACACTGAGACAATGGGTGTTTTCAGACTGACACCTACCCCACCTCTGCTCTGCCACATACCCAGGAGGCCCATCTGTCTAAAAGTGGGCAGCCAGATGAGCAGGCAGATCAGAGGTGGAACAGGCTGTCCCTGCTCTGAGGCAGCCCCACTGGCAGCGCTCTGAACATCCCAGAGTGCCGCTAGCAGAGTGGGTCGCTCAAACCCAGGGCACCAGCCCAAGGAGTTGTTGGCTGGAGGTTGCCCATAGAGTTGCAGATGGCAGCCTAGAGTGTTGGGTGATCCGCCCGCAACTCTATGCTGGGGAGTGGGGGGATGCCACATGGGTGGATTGTGGGCTGCGGCAGCTGTTGGGTCCACTTACAACAGACCCAGGCAGTACTGGATGTGGGGGTGCACTCCCAGAGCAGCTCCAGAAGTAGTCAGTCCCACGTCCGTCTGAAGGCACCCAATGACAGGAGGATAATCAGAGTTTTGATGTAGAAGTTATAAAGGAAATCTATATTAATGCCACATGTTAAAAATGTTTATTGAAGGGCTCTTGTGACAAATATGACAATGATGCTAGCTGCAAGTGGATGAGAAGGCAAAAGCTGCTAAATTGGTCAAGCAGGAAATCACAATAGTCTGAGAAAATGTTAGCCCCTCTGCAAAGCATAAGCAGTGGTAGGGGGTGGGGCAGGGACTGCAGGGAACAGGAACTTGTAGTTCTCAGGAGAAGAAATCAAATGAACACATGGATACATCAAAACAGCTAGTATAGGGAGAGAATATGGATGCAGAAATGGACAAGGTGCTTCCAACCTAGAGCCAAGAGAAAGGCCCAGCTCTATGACTGAAAGAGCTGTAAAGACTCCACTAACAAACTGAAGAATGAGATACAAAGTAGCGAATTTTTCCAAAGCATAACTAGGAGAGACTGTGGCTGTCATCCATAAACCACCTACTACAGTGTGGCCCCACTGAAACCATGCAGGTGGTTTGTAGATCACAGCCTGTGTGTTTTTATATATTTCTTTTCAATAGCAACTTTCTGTATCTCTGCACCATTGTTTAACTAATAACTGGAAACTTTTTGCTTTATACAAAGCTTTCTTTTCCTCTAAAGTTCATGTGAACATTTGCTGAAACTGGTTGTAATACTAGAATGGACATGCTTCAACAGAGGTGAATTTCCTAATTTAAAAATTTCACCCCACGCGAACACCCTACATGCAGAAGGCTCTGGGTTGCCACATATGAATCTGGCTGTGTGCGCTTTGGCTGAGAGACATGATCTTTACTGGGAGTAGCTGGCAGGCTCCTGGATAAAAGAAGAAAGTCTTTAAGAATGGCAAGGTTGGGAAACCAAGGTCATGCTTGGAGGTGTGGTTGGGTCCAGGTAACAACCCCTCCCTCCTCCCCTCCCCCCCCAACAAAACCCTGGGATCAAAGTCAGGATTGAAGAGCACTGTAAAGAGAGAGCCCATGATTGGAAGAGTGGGGAGAGGACTCGGAGCTGCAGGTCAAGACTGAAGGGCACTGGAAGAGATGTAAAGGAGGGTTCATGACTGCAATGGTTAAGATGGGAGCTGCAGGTCAGCATTAAGGAGTATTAGGGTACTATGCCTGGAATAGACGGGGAAGGGGCAGTGCTACTGATCAGAACCGAGGGTGAAAAGGTAGAGCCCATGACTTGAAAATCAGGGAGGGGAGGTCTGAATTGTGGGGCACTGAGGTTTCAAGGCTGCAATAGCTGGGGCTGGAGAGTGGTTGCAGATCAGAGGCATGGGCAGAGATGGATATTGGAGCCCTGGATGGAATAATAAGTTGGGATAGAGGGATGCTGTGCATTTTGCTCTTTACACAACAAAAAATGTGAGGAAACAACAATGGCATAGCTGAGTGCAAATAACTAGTGTGTGTTTACGTTTAGAAAATATAAAAGTCTCACTAAATTCATAGGGATACTCTGGCTGGTTACTGGCAGCTTCTGATCATCAAATACAATGAGTGTCAATCGAAGACTCACAAATTATTTAAATGGTTATATATACAGGAATAGGGTGATAACTATTTTATAAGGGTAAACAACACATATATATATACATGCTTATATGTATGTACGTACACAGACACACACACCACAATGATACACTGGCAGACCTGTGAAGAGATTGAGGTCTGAATAGCAGAGCAGGCAAGGATGAAGGACCATTAGCAAAGCTGCAAGGGGAGCCCAGAACGGAACAGCAGAGGAGGCTATAGATCAGGACTGAGGGACTTTGGCAGCACTGCAGGGGGAAGCTGCTTAGCACCTGCCCTTATCTTTGCCTGTCTCTAGGCAGAACTATTAGCTTCTCACAGTCACAAACACAACACTGACTTTTTTAAAATGATGTTTCTCTTTGCACTTGTCATGTGAAGCCAGTGCTGTTCTCTCAAAATGAGATTCTGCAGGTAATTGCTGCCCAAGGAGACTAGTGCCTGTGTGAAAACTACAGAAAAGCTAGGAAAGGGAATGAGTGATTAGAAAAGCCGAGTACTAAGCAGAGGCAGTACGTCTTCTGGTTCCCATGGACCGAGTTAGGAGCGCAGGCATAGCATTTCTGTCCCTTGGGCCATGATGTCTTACAAACACATAAAATACAAAAATGCTTAATGCCAAACACTGCAGTAGGCAAGCAGGCTGAGACCCTGTGAGATTCCTTTAATAGAAGAGTCCCAGACAGACAGGCCAGAGATGGGCTGAGACCTAGCAAACCTTAGCTTATACAAGAACCCAAGGCAGTCAGCTAAACAAACAGTAGAAGAAGGGTTTGAATTCAGTACAATTCATTTTACAGAGCAGTATGGAACAGGCAGCCAGCCAGCCGGTAGGAGAGGAGGGAAAGGCAAACCAGGGCAGGCAGTGATTTCAGCAGGTCTGCATGAAGAAGGGAAAAGCAACAACAAAAATCATCATCAGCATCAAAAACTACAGGGTTCCTTTGCAGACTGTTGCTGCATTGCCTCCCAACAGCTCTAGTATATTTCAGTCAGACCTGGAATATACCTTCAACTTTACCCTGTTCTGATTTTCTGATCCATTTGCCCCTTACCCACACTTTACAGATCACTGTTTCTGTGATCCATATCCCCAGTTCCCACATCAACATCTTTGCAATCTCCATCTCTTTCCCCCAGACACCAAATCTCCATGATCCATGCTCCTCCCTTGGATTAATGGGTGAAAACAAACGAGACGGGGTGAGGTGGCTCTATGGGCTGCGCCGGGGAGGGCTATGGCAGCCACCAGCCCCTGGGTCGGTGTGCAGCACAGAACAAACGTGTGGGTGAACCTGGGCAGGCAGAAAGTCATCCCACTATCCCCACACCAAGGGGAGGGTGCAGTGCTGCTGCCCGCTGTGGTGGGACACACCACCCCCGGGGGGCAATGGGACCATGGGATGCAAAGAAGAGCATGGCTTTGCAGAAGATTTCTGACCTTCTGGAATTTCACTTGTGCCTTATGGCAGCTGGACCCTCTCTGCCACTTTCATTCACCACTGCTGACGGCAAGGGAGCATGTGTGGTCCCGGCCCAAGTGCCTTGATTGGATGCTAAAGCTCAACCTCTTGGGGGGGGGGCTGCCTACCAGGAGGAGGAACCCACTGCAGCTGAGCTTCGGGCCCTGTACGACATCTGGACACGGCCAAAGGTACAGGTCAGTCTGGCACGCCGGGATGCTTTTCACCCCCACTATATGATGGCGAGGGGCTACCGGAGGGACATGCATCAATGGGAGTTATATGCAAAGGGAGATACTGGGACACCATTAGACCTTTCCACTATGGGTTGCGAGTGTGACTGGTCTGTTGAAGAAGGGAGGTTCCCCTCCCACAGGTGCCAGGACCCCATTGGAACTTTGTGCTATGGGCCGCCAGTGTGTCTGGTCTGTAGAGGAGGAGGGTTCCGCCCCTCCCCCAGGTGCCAGGACCCCGTTGGAACTTTCTGCTATGGGCTAATCCATGGTGTTAACAGTGGCTGGGACTGAACTAACAGCATGCCAGGGGACTGGTTGTTTCGCCCGTGTGCGGCTGCTTTCATTTCTCCCTTCTGCTTTTTTTTATTGCTCTGCTTGCCACAGAGTATGTGCTTGGCTCCCTACAGCTGGTTTTCCATGGGTGGTGACTGGTTCTTTCTCTGGCTGGCTGGCTGGCACCTCCATGTGCAAGCAGGGATGCCAGGGGTTGCCCCTGCCCTCCCCGAGTACTACGGAGGGCAGACGCAGCTGCAGCAGATTCCTTTGGCACAGTTCACCATGGCTGTATGTCACAGTGGGGCACGAGGTGCTGGGAGCAGGCCTGGGCAACTATAGACCCATCCATGCACAGGAACATGCCTAGGAGTTTCATGTATCGGTGTGTTTGGATACAGCAAGACCTGAAGTTATCATCCTTCATCTCCTTGTAGCCCTTCTTCAGGTCCTTTGCCCGCTGCTGGCACTGGCTCATGTCCTGGTGGTAGCTGAGCTCCACCATTTGGGTGGCGATCCCCTGGAACACCAGCTCATCTCTGTGCGTTTTGCACAGGTCACACTAGACCTGCCCGTCCCCCCACAGACAGTTGAATGCCACTGTTTCCTTCTCAGTCCAAAGGACCCGCTTCTGGCAGGTGCCTTGGGGACCTTCTCCCAGTGCGGCAGGGGCCTGCACTCCTGATGTCCCTGTGGTGGGGGTGCTAGTGGATGCTTGTGAACACTGTGATAGACACGCACCACATATAAGTTGTGCATACTGTGGGATGGCAGCCTTGACCCCACCCAACCCGGGTGTACTGACTTACTGTGCTGGACTGGTTGTCCTCCTGCTGCATGGTCCCCCCTTTGGCTGGCTCTCGCTCCGTTGTGGAACAGGTGCTGGGCATGAGCTGCTGTACAGATGGAGGATTCCTAACACGGTCATGCCTTTGCTGCCTGTTCTCTTTAAGGGTGTCAGGGCTGACTTGTGAGTAGGGGTATTGGGGTTCGGTCACTCCATTGACCACTCGGAACTTTTTGCCCACAGCTCTCTGGTTCTGGCAGACCTTGTCCTGTGGTGGAGCTGGCCAGGGCCTAACCGATGGGAGGACACATGCTAGCCCAGGTGGCCAGACCTTCACATGGGCTGCGTCGCCAACCTTCTCGGGCCCATGCATACAGCAGTAGCCGGCCACCTGCCCCAGGGTGGACGTGGGTGAACATCTGGCAGCACCTGAGCTAATAAGCAGGTGACTCCCAAGCTAACACAAGCTACTGTCTTGTTTGTTTTCACCCTTTCTCTTATTAGTTCAGACAGCAATATAATTAAAGAGCTGATGATGAGATAAGTGTGCGAGATTAAAAAAGGAGGTCCAGCATTGTTGTCAAGGTAACAAACTGGGTAAGAAAACCTGTCTAGAAGCCATTAATCATTGTTAATTATGACATCACTCCAAGTTATGACAATAGGAACAAATATGAGCTTCATATCGCTGGAGAAGACAGCAGACTGTTCCCCTCCCCCATACACACAATCCCTTGTGGATTTCTCTGTTCAGAAAAGAACCAGACCTTTTCTGAAGGGACTTTTTTTGGAGTCACTGGCATTCCAAGCTCATCCTCTGATAAGATCTTAAGGCAAAACAGAGAGCATAGGATACTCCTCTCAGCTCTGCTGCAGAGTTAGTTGTAACCTGAGTCAAGTCACTTCTCCTCACCATTTTTACCATCTGCAAAAAAGGAGTATAATACTGATTGCTTCACTGGGGGTTGTGAAGCTTCATTCATTCATGTTTGTAATGTGTTTTAAAAGCCCTGAACAGAAGGCAGTATATGACAGTGCTAAGTATTAACTACCGCTGAAACTTGATCTCGATTCTCAACAAGAATCACGGTTCTCGACTTGTTTTTTTGCAAGAATAGCTAATCGAGAAAACCCCTGGTTCTTGACACTTTCTCAGTTGAGAATATTTCTTGATTTGCCATTTACAATTACCATGATTAGTTACCATTTACTGTGATTTACTGTGTACTGTATACTGATTTACCATGTACCGCTTACCGTGGTCATCCTGGTAATGTGCATGTGCAAAATGGCTGCCCTTTTGCCAAAATGGCAGTGATGCTGCTGGCGCCATCTTGGAACAGGGTTGGGCATGAGCAGAACAGCTGCGGTGGCCATTTTTTGCATGCGCATTACCAGGATGAACAGGGTACACAGTTGGCAGTACGTGGTAAATTGGTATATGATATATGGTAAATGATAAATCATGGTAAACGGTAACTTGAGAAAAATTCTCAACCGAGATACTGAACCATTATTGAAACCGATCTCAGTAACAATTCTCGATTCTCACAAGAAACAAATTGATTCGTTTCAGTCCTAATATTAATATAAACATTCCCCCAATAGCAAGTCTTTCAGGGTAGGAGCACTGGGACTGATTCCTTTTCACACATCAGTTTTAAATCAATGGGTGTTTTCAGACAGATGTGGGACTGGCAACCCCCAGAGCTGCCTCAGGGGGCACCCTTGTGTCCAGCCCCGCCTGGGTCTGTTTTAAATGGAGCTGGTGGCTGCTGTGGCTCATGTTCTTCCTGCATGGTGCCCATCTCCCCCACACCATAGAGTGCTGGTGGATTGCCTGATGCTCTGGGCTGCTGGCCGCCACTCTATGGCATTGCCCAGCCCATTGCAACTCCCAGCCCAAAGCAGAGCTGCAGCGACCATCCGCCTAGTGGTCGGACCACACCGCTGGGTTTGGCCAGCCCACTCTACTGGCAGCACTCTGGGATGTTACAGAGTGCCGTCAGCAAGGCTGACCTTAGCAGTGAGCCTGCTCTGCCTGCACATCTGGCAGCCCACCTTTAGATGGAGAGGACACCTGTGAGCGCAACAGAGCAGAGGCGGGGCTGCTGTTGGTCTAAAAACACCCATAGACTTCAACTAGCTGTCAGACTTTACCCAGCTGCCAGAACAGAATCAGGTCCACTTGTTTTTACTTTTGCATAAAGCACTGCACACATTTATGGTGCTGCATAAATATATATATTATATTTATATAATATATAAATTACATCGCGCTTGGCTCGATGTAACCAAGCCAAGCATATTATTATTATTATTAACAAACATTTACATAGCGCCAGCAGTGTACCTGGCACTTTACAAAGTAATAAAATAGACACGGTCCCTGCCCCTAGGGCTTACAATCTGAGAGACAGGAGCTGGGGGAGAGACTTAGGAA
>QEPC01007158.1:2433928-2469579 GCA_003113815.1 Sphenodon punctatus
CGTGACTTCGCAGACGCTATGAAGATGGCAAGGAACTCCTTCCTTGCCATTCTCACAGCCTCAACATAGGACCGCAAATGGGCCCTATGGAGAAGACAGTCGGAGTCAGATTGAGTCGCTCTAGCCTCCTGCCTACACGCTTCATACACCGCAGCCCCTCAGTAAACCAAGGGGCCCTGCGGTGATGAGACTGAGGCAGAGGGCGTCTCGGAGCCACCCTGTCAATGGCCTCCTCCAGCAAGCTGTTCCAATGCTGGAGCATAAAAAGATAGGAACATAAGAAGTACCATACTGTGTGAGACCACTGGTCTGTCAAGCCCTGTCTGCATTCTGTCTCCACAAGTGGGTGGACTGGGTGGCCAAACTCTCTCTGCAGGGGACTTCCGTTCCTAACAGGTCATAGGGCAATCCATTCCCTGTTGTTCCAGTCCCCGTGCCTGATTCCGTCGCCCTTCTCAGAAAACCTTCAGACATCCGACTTCTGCCGAATGTCTGGGGTTGTCATTGGCGACCTCTGCCTTGGGGTCCTCCTTGGCCTGGCACCAGTGCTGGGGCCGGCATCCGATTCCTCTCTGAAATGGGAACACGTTAAGAACACCAAAGTAATATAATGCATTTATGATGATGCCTCTAGTCCTCCCTCCTTGGGGGTGCTATGGATGGCAACAGGAAAGACCCTGGTGGCTGGCATGTATAAATCCTGCCCTCCTTGGGATGCTAGGGGATTACAACTTGAAGTACCCTTGTTGGCACGTGCAAATCCTGCCCTCCTTGGGGTGCTAGGGGATGCTAGGGATTGCAACTAATAGAAAGGCCCTGGCTGGCACGTGCAAATCCTGCCCTTCTTGGGGTGCTAGTAGCGAGAGATGTGACCCTGGCTGGCAGGTGCAAATCCTGTCCTCCTTCGGGTGCTGCAGAGGGACGAGACCCTTACTGGCACATGCAAATCCTGCCCTCCTTGGGGCGCTATGGATGGCAACTGGAAAGACCCTGGTGGCTGGCACGTGCAAATCCTGCCCTCCTTGGGGTGCTAGGGAATGCTAGGGATTGCAACTTGAAGTACCCTTGCTGGCACGTGCAAATCCTGCCCTCCGTGGGGTGCTAGAGGATGCTAGGGATTGCAACTAGAAAAGGCCCTGGCTGGCACATGCAAATCTTGCCCTCCTTGGGGTTCTAGGGGATGCTAGGGATTGCAACTACTAGAAAGACCCTTACTGGCACGTGCAAATCCTGTCCTCCTTGGTGCGCTATGGATGGCAACTGGAAAGACCCTGGTGGCTGGCACGTGCAAATCCTGCCCTTCTTGGGGTGCTGGGGAATGCTAGGGATTGCAACTTGAAGTACCCTTGCTGGCACGTGCAAATCCTGCCCTCCTTGGGATGCTAGGGATTGCAACTAGAAAAGGCTCTGGCTGGCACATGCAAATCCTGCCCTTATTTGGGGGTGCGTAAGGAATGGGATGGCAACTGCAGAGTGGAGACCCTTGCTAGCCTGGCACATGTTTGGGCGGGGGTGCTGCTCGTGCTTATGCCTGACTGCTGGAAGAGCCCCCCACTCTCTCTGTGGCAGACATCCGCTGCTACCTGCTGATGCCCACTGTTTGTGCCTGACTAATGGCCATCACCCACCCGCACGCCAGTGAGCTCGCTCTAACAGATAGAGCCTTTCTTGTCCTCAAAGTAAAAAAAAAGTTTACAAACCTGGCAGCACGTCCTGTGCCCGCCGCTTGCTCCTCTTCCGAGGAGCTAGCCACCACCACCAAAGGTCCAGGGGCAGCAACCTCCTCCTCCTCTGAGAGCACCAAGTTGGCCCCCAGCCGGGTGATCATCACAGCAGCCTTCTTCATTTAATTTTTTTTTTTTTTAAACATGCAGCCACGCAAACACAGCAAAACAGTCAGTCACCCACCACACACCAACTCTCACCGACCAGCCAAACAACACAGCCAAACCAAACACAAACAGCCAAAACACAGAAACCGAACAGCCACCCAGCCAAACACACACACTTTCACCACACACCTCCACACGCACTCAAATTTCTGGTTTCCGGCGCGATCACGTGCTCTCGTGATACTTTTCCGAACGCCCGAGCCAAACACTACCGAACCGAACGCCCGAACCCGGCAAATGACCCGAATGCCCGAACTGCAACCTGTTCGCACATCCCTATTCTTTAGACAGACAAGATCTGCCTCAACATCGCTTCCCGCTCCTCTTCTCTTCCTACTCCCTCCCCACCTTCTCTTCCGCCTCCCTTGAGGAAATCTCCTCCCTGCTCTTCTCCTCCAACCCTTCCACTTGCCCCCTTGACCCCATCCCCTCCCACCTCATGACCTTCATTGCTTCCACTGTCGCCCCTTCCCTCCTGCACATCATCAACCTCTCCCTCTTATTTATTTATTTAAACACATTTATATCCCGCCCTTCCTGCAACGCAGCCCGGGGCGGCTCACAACCCTTATATCCCGCCCCATCCCTCTCTACTGGCTCCGTCCTTCCCTCCGCCTTCAAGCACGCCACTGTCTCTCCTATCCTCAAAAAGTCCACTCTTGACCCCTCTGACCTTTCTAGCTACCATCCTGTCTCACTCCTTCCTTTTGTTTCCAAGCTTCTTGAACGTGTTGTCTACTCCCGCTGACTCGACTTCCTCTCCGCCAACTCCTCCCTTGACCCCCTTCAATCTGGCTTTCGCCCCCTTCACTCTACTGAAACCATCTTCCTGTGGTTAAATCTAATAGCCTCTACTCCATTCTTGTCCTCCTTGAACTCTCTGCTGCCTTCGATACTGTTGACCACTCACTCTTCCTGGACTCACTTCACTCCTTTGGCTTCCGTGGCTCTGTCCTCGACTGGTTCTCCTCCTACCTCTCTGACCGCTCCTTCAATGTGTCTCTTGCCAACTCTACCTCCTCCACCTTTCCCCTCTTGGTTGGTGTTCCCTTCGGTTGGTGTCCTTGGCCCTCTCCTCTTCTCTATCTATACCCTGTACCTAGGCAAACTCATTGCCTCCCATGGCTTCCAATATCATCTCTACGCTGATGACACTCAACTCTATCTCTCTACTCCCTCTCGCTCTCCATCTGTCCAAGCTTGCCTCACCGGCTGTGCTCTGATATCTCTCTCGCCTCGATTACTCTAACGTCCTTCTCACTGGTCTCCCCTGTTCTCCATCCAAAACTCTGCTGCCAGGGTCATCCACCTCGCCCGTCGCTTCGACCACATACAGCCCCATCTCTCCTCTCTTCACTGGCTCCCCCTTCCTGAATGAATCCTGCACAAGCTCCTAGTCTTCACCTATAAAGCTCTTCATAGGTGATGTTGGTGGGGAGCGCGAGGGAGGTGTCGGCCCCCCTGATTGGGGGGGGTTCGCCCTCCTATAGTCCAGCAGGTTCTGAGTTCTGAGCTTGGGGGTGGGTATTGGACGTAGATCTCCGCCTGGGGCGACAAATGGAGATAGTGGCGAAGGCTGCCTTCTGCCAGTTGTATCTGGTACCGAGGCTGCGTCCGTACGTCTCTGGCCCGGACTCCCTCATCCATGCCTTCATCACCTCGAGGCTGGACTACTGCAACGCGCTCTACGTGGGGCTGCCCTTGTTCCTGGTTCGGAGGCTGCAGCTAGTGCAGAATGCGGCGGCCCGGCTCCTTTCGGGGACGGGCCGTCGGGAACACATAACACCTGTGCTCCGGACTCTGCACTGGCTGCTGATAGCGAGCCGAGCCAGGTTCAAGGTTTTGGTATTGATCTATAAGGCCCTTCACGGTCTGGACCCCACGTACCTAAGGGACCGCCTCACCCTCTGTACCCCAGAGCAGCTCCATCGGTCCGCCAGGGGTGCCTTCCTGGAGGTCCCCCGTGTTAGGCGGGGGGCCAAAATGGAGAGGGCATTCTCGGTGGCCGGACCGCGCCTTTGGAATTCCCTCCCGGAATAAGCTCGCCTGGCCCCAAGCCTGTTAACATTCCGGCAAATTTGCAAAACCTGGCTGTTCGCCCAGGCCTTTGGGGAGGGGTGTGTGTGTTTGTGAGGGGGGGGGGGAGTGTTTTTTTTATCCGCCTCCACCCTTATTTATTGTATTAATTCATTTATATGTTCCTTTGCCCTGTTTTAATTGCCGCAATTTTATGAATGTTTTAAAATGTTTTATATTGGTATTTTTTTTTGAGAGAGAGAGTGTTAGCTGCCCCGAGCTGTTTCAGGAGGGGCGGGGTAGAAATATGATTAAATAAATAAATAAATAAATTCACAACTCTGCTCCCCCTACCTTTCTGCGCTAATTTCCCTCTGTACTCCAGTCCGTGAACTCCGCTCCTCCTCTGTCCCCCTCTCTCACCCTCCCATGTCTCCCCTGCTCCCCTAACCGCTTTCGTCCCTTCTACCTAGCTGCTCCCCATGCCTGGAACTCCTTCCCTGCCCACATCCACCTCACCCCATCCCTTTGTACCTTCAGATCCCTCCTCAAGACCCACCTCTTCTGCTCTGCCCTCCCCGACTCCTCACTCCCTTCACCTAACTCCTGCTGATACCCTTCATTCAGTACAATCTGTTACCTGAGGCCTGTGTACTCATATCCTCACCACGTGGACCAGCTAGCCATCATTCTCAATGTAACCAAACCAAGCACGTGCACCTGAGACCTCACATCTTCATGAATGTTTCACTCCTTGTCTCTCCCCCTTCCTTCATCTCCCACCTCCTCTGTCTCTCAGATTGTAAGCCCTATGGCAGGGACTGTGTCCATTCCATTATTCTGTAAAGCACCAGGTACATTGCTGGCACTATATAAATGCTTGCTAATAATAATAACAACATAACTACTCAGCAAACCTATGTGAAATGGGTTCCACCGAGTCTCAGCCTATCTCCTTATCTCTTCCACCCCATCCACAATTCTGGAAAGAGAAAACCTCCATCAGTCCATACCCCCTCTTGTGTCTCCCTCCCACAATGGCAAAAGTTAGTAGAATGGAACCAATGTTTCACCCCAGGAGCATTCATACTTCCGTAGCTGCATATGTGCTGAGGTATATAGCAGGGGTGGGGAACCTCAGACTCGGGGGCCAAATGCAGCCGATGGAAAGTTTTGTATGTGGCCCCTTTCCAGTTCCTGCCTCCAACCACTGAAAAACTGAACTCAGGTGTAAGAGAAAAGTGATGAGGGCATACGCACACAAGGTTAGGGGACAGATCCATGGCAGAAATTCATGATCTGGGTCTTCCTATTCTTGAGTGCACATCTTAAACACCTGACCCCAAATTCTACGGCCTTTTCAAGCATGTGCTAATTTTCAAAGTGGCCCCCAGAAGGGAAAAAATTCCCCACTCCTGGTGTACAGCATCTGCAAAGCACTTGAGATCTCAGAATGAAAAATGCTTGACAAACACTCATTCATTGAGGGAAAAACACCAGAAAATTATAGTGCACTTTCTACAAGATCAGGACTCTGACACAGAAACTACATTTCCACTAAGTTAAAAAAGATGTTGTTCATCGGGAAATAATATCTCAGCTTCTGTTCCGTTTGGATGCTTACTGGAAGATGCTGTCTGTGTGTGTGTGAGTGTGAGAGAGAGAGAGAGAGTGGAGAGAAAAGCAAGGAGGGCTGGAGAGTAAAGGATGCCAACGTCCTTTGTGCTATATTGTTGACACAACACACAACGCAGGTTAGTAGGTCAGCTGGGCACCTCCAAAACTAGGAGGTACCATATGTCTTCAGGTTGGACAATGAACAGGGAAGGACCATGGTGGACAAAAGAAGGGGATCTGCAAGAAAACATTGTAAAAAAAAATAATAAAGAGTCCCCATGCTTTATCTCCTTAGTTATCTGCAACAACAGACAGAAGACTGGGGAATTGTAAGATGGTCAATTCTGGGTTCTTTTCTTAATACAGTCCCTTGACATACACACTTGACATTATCCACAGCAGGTTCAACGCTTCACCTTGAAAAACTCCAACGACAAACTAAAGGAAAAAGAACAAATGCACAGATATTCTGGTGCTGGCATTGTAGCTTTATTCAGTTCACAGAAGAGGAGACAGAATGGAAAGACAAAAGCAAGAAAAATAAAAGAAAATGTCTTCATTCTCTGTGGCCCTTCTGATGCTAGCAGTACTGAGGGATGGATAGCATGCTACAGACTGACTCACACTACAGGCTACACACACACTGCATTGAGCATCCTCTGTAACTGTATGTTAGGCTCGGGATCATTCAAATCCTGGCTAGTAGGTTCCCAATGGAGATATATCTCATTGTAGGGTCCTCACTGGAAACCAGCTGTGAAAGAGAGATGGGGAATTAACCTATATGGGCATCTACAGACTTGATGTAACTCTCCTTTTGTCTTCAAAACAAGCACACACCCCTTATGGGAGTAGCCCCAAAAACCTGGAGTGAGGTTCTAAGATTAAAATAACTGACCAGGGGCTTATCCCTTTTCACTCCGATACAGAATAGCTAGCTATGTAAAAACAACAGGCACTGCACACAAAACAATACAATTGCTACACAAGAAAAATCTTAAACAAATGGGAGCTTTTTAACAAGGGCACATTCATGGTCAAACAACAATTGGATACAATTCTTGGTACTACAACTGATATTATGGAATAAAATCAAGTATGTACCTATGCCACTCACAAAACTAATAAAACAAACTTTAGTAGAATTGCATCAGGAATAGACACAGTGCTTTTCCTGGTACCACCAGTAATTGTTTTATATCCAGAGCATACACAGCTTTATCATATCTTTTTTAAAAATAGGGAAAGCACACCAAAACCATACATTACTGCATGGGAAAAAGACATCAATTACAAAATTACTGAGGCGAGGTGTAAAATTATCCACAGATTTCCCTACAGGTAGGTAATATCCAGAGTGGCTAAAGAAAATCAAATGAAGCGGTTACACAGATTTTATTTAACACCAACTAAATTGTATAAAATGAATCTCCTACTGCATAACAAATGTGGTGAGAATGTGGAGAAGTTGGTATGTATCTGCATATGTGGTGGAAGTGTGTAAAAATACAAAAAAAAACCAACCACCAATGGATCTTTGTCCAAAAATGTATTAAGCGATGTACATCCGTTATTTTGCTACTCAAACCTGAAATATATTTATTGGGGATGCTCCTTGATCTATCAGAAATTAAAACATCAGTAGAAATATGTTTAGTATGACAAAGTGCATGGTGGCACAACAATGGAAAAGAACTGCTGCTCCTACGTTCAAGGAATGGCTTCAACAAGTATGGACTACCCCTGAGATGGAGAAACTATTTGCCTTAAGACATCAATGCTAGGAGGACTTTTCATTGGCATGGCAACAATGTTTTGACATATTGACCAAAGATGTCATTTTACAGATATGTCTACATTGTCTGATTGTTCTAATAACTGATATTATAAATGATAACACTTGAATGAATGGCCTTTGGGCCTTTTTTCATGGCGGCAGACTTTATATCCCCAATATTAAGGTTAAGTTATATAGTTCGGTTGCATTATTTTGATATTAAGATATGTAAGTACACAAATATATTTTCCATTTCTTTGTAATATTGTAAGGTTTTCATTGTGTTTAAAATAATTAAAATAAATACACTTCTGTGATTATTAAAAAAAACCAAGCACATGCCACAATTCCTTTCCTCTCATGGATTTTGTGGATGATACTGGAGCTTATTCTCAATCACTATGCAGCATTCTCAGATGGTATTTTTATTTAATATTCAGAAATGTGAAACAAACGTGGCTGCATTGGGGTGAGCTAGGCAGTTAGTGTACAAACCTCTCACTTTTACAATCTTGCAAATGTACTTTTCTTCTCCCCGCGCTATCCCAGTCCTGACCCCCATCCCTCCACACACCCCACCAGCTCTGGCAGTGAATCTCTGTCCAGTTTTGCATCCTCCTTGGCCTGGCCTGATAAGATATGCCTTTTGTTATGTCTGGCACTACAAGCTTTGTGATTTAGGCATATTTCCCTTCAGGATGAGTATGAGGCTTCTGAATTCAATTCACTTGTATACTTAGCCAGAGATAAAGCAGGGGTATCTGGCATCTGAATAAGCTTAATCACCTAACTAGGATGACAGTTAATTTTGTTCAAGGAGCCACTGTGTAACCAGACAACACAAACTAAAGAAAGAAAAGAAAAAGAGGAGGGAGGAAAAAAATGAGATCCTTGAAAGTTAAAAGCACTAATAAAGTTTACTCATGGTTTCGGGTTCCATTGCTCTGATCCAACACTCTTAGGAAAACTCTTTTGTTCCAAAACCCCCAGCAGCCTCGTCTCTTTGTTTCGCATTAAGGGAGACAGTAAATAGATTCATGTTTCCTTTTAGCCAGGCACTTTTTCACTGCTCTGTCACTTTCAATCATGTTTGAACAGCCTCAGCTGGTGAACTCAGCCATTTTGGCAGACACATCCCCTTCTGTAGGAGGGTTCACTTGCTCTGGATGCAGCTGAGGTGTGCCCTGAGTGTAGAGGCACAGTGTGACAGAAAGGACATGGGCAGACAGCTGGATGGGCCCTTTGTTCAATGGTAAAAGCATACACTTCACTGTGGGGTCACCACTGCAGTGGAGAAGTCACTATGACCATGGGCATATGGCCCATGGAAGAATTATACCAGAGGATTAACAGGAAGTCATTGGGAAAATTGGCAGCCAATGGAACAGTCATGAAAATAGATGTTGCTGTTTGGGCAACTAGCTTGTTTGTATGTAGGAATCTCGTATGTTCTGCTTGGGGGGGGGGAAGAAGCTGCTTTCATTTCACTGGTACCAACAAGTGTCTCTTGTTGAAATGATGCAGGACACAAACTCTCCAAAAACTGTTCCACAAAGCCCTTCCTGATGCTAAGCCCTGCATAGACTAGAGACAATATCATGCCTGCAGGCTCTGCTTTCCTGCTGAATTAACTTGATTCATGTAGTGCTATACAAGGTGAGAGGGAACCTTTTCCCTTTCGTGTCGGCCAGCTAGGAATTGGAGGCAGGAATGCTTAAAGAATGTGCTCAGGAAGGGGAGGGTTCATATGATGGATCCATTTGCTATCCTTGAGTGCATGCCCTTATTTCATCTCCTTTCCCCTGAGCTCACTCTTTCAGTGCTTGAGTGTAGGGACTGGATCCAGGGGCCAGATTCAGAAACTGGAAGGGGCCAAATGAACAAACCGCTCTAGGCCAGGATTTGGGCCCAGGTCACAGGTTCCCCACTCCTTGTGCTAGACTCTTCCTCCTTCCATACAGTCTCAGTGCTGTTGGATGAAGACATTCTCCTCTGCATCTCCTGCGACATGGAACAATTCTGTTGTTCTTCTTCATTTCATCAGCTTTCCAGGTTTCTAAAGTCACAATCTTCAGACCACTTACTTTGGAGTAAACTAACTGACATTAGTGGACTACTCTGGTTTGGAGACTGCAGCCAAAGTTTGTTTCTCCCATTTTGTCTCCCCCCTCTACTTTTATGTCTTGTGTCACTGCACACAAAGCCCCCATGTCTCCAGGTTCTCTCCCTCAAATTCAGAGAGGGGGTGGCTAGGCAGTGCATGTGCGCAGAAGCAGAGGAAATTATCACCATTCCATGACAGACCTTGAATTCTCCTGATGCCCTAGATTAGCCATTATGAAAACCTCCAGTGTTGTTCCCATGAACCTCGAATTTTCCCTTCCAAAACCACATCCATTGAAATTTAAAGTTATAAAAAGAAGCAATGGAGTTGTCATTCTTTTGTCATAGAAGTCAAAGGAGTCGTGAAAATCCTGAAGATCTGGGAAATCAGAGATAGCATTCTCTTCTGACAAAGATGGTTTGTGAGACAACAGATGTTGAAGCAAGAACGAGAGACCCTCGCAATGGATGACTTGTTGTTCCAGCAGAATAATGGAAAACTCTAACTGTGTACAATCACCACCTTGTGCTCTAAAGTAACAATTAACCTTGTCAGCAGTCAAAAGCAGTAGTCTCCTATTACCAGTTTGAATTGTGCATAAATTATCATTGATCGTTGTGTTAAAAAACAGATGCTTTCTACCACTTAAAAGCTCTTGTGTACATTTATGCAGTGAAAATAACTTTATTTGGTGACCTTCCCATGACTTTTCTTATTTTCCCCCTGCACTACTGCTGTGAAATTGACTAAAAATTCCCATGACAAAATCTCAGCCCTATTTATTTAATTCTAATATTAATCAACTTTCTAGGTGTTTTAGTTTGGGCTGCCAAAAACTATTCATACGGAAAGACGGTTTATGAAATCAGAGAGTGTGGCGGCAGGGGGGGACTTTTGGTCCCACATGTTGATTTCAACCAAACTTGGCAGAGGGGTTGATGGCCAATAGGTATCCAGGGCCCCCTTATTTCATATCAATCATTGTGCCTGGAAGGGAGAGATGGTCCAATATATAGTTAAAAATCTCACTGACTTACACCGGCTATTGCCCTTACTTAGTGAACCAGGCCTCATAAATTAGGGTGTTTGCTACAAGAGGCTACTTGTTTCAAACTGAAGTTTAGATTCTGCAAAAGACAGCAGCAAATATCTTATGCTTGAATTCCACAATGAATGCAAGCAGTATGGAATTCTTACATAGAAAGCTTCCTACTTGCCCTGGGCGTGTGCTTTATCAAGCCCTGGCCTAGTCATACCCTGGTCTGTCAGTAACAAGGATAATGTCAGCTTTCCAAAAACGTAGCCTAAATATCACTCACACTGTATCATAGCGCATTCACATCTTACGACGGGTGGCAGCGGCACTCCCGTGAAGAGAAGACACCTTGGGAAAAGGAGGCCGGTGCCATCACAACTTCCGGTGCGAACGAGGTTCTTCTGTGACAATACTTGCGAGTGACAGGGTTCAAAATTCAGCCCTGTCACTCGCAAGTATTGCTGCGATAGAACCCCGTTCACACTGGAAGTTGTGATGGCACCAGCCTCCTTCCTCCGCCGCATCTTCTCGCGGGAGTGCTGCTGCTGTGCCGCCGTAAGGTGTGAATGCAGCCTCAGTGGCTTCTTGATGGGTGTTTCTGGTCCTGTACCACTTTTGAAAAGTATACACTTTGGGGATTTTGCAGATAGGAATTCGCACTTGAGATTACTCTAGCCAGTCACTATACTATCTTGCAACAGGAATACACATGCAGTCATATATGCACAGCTCTCCAGCCCAAATGGCAGGACACACAGAAACACAAATCCAGATTTATGTGAGCAAGGTGTTACAATCTAGATGTGTCTAGCACAAGCTGCCTCCATTCCTTCTTGTACTTGTTTAACTCTCCCCCTTGTCTCCCCATAACCTACAGATATGCTGGTGTAAATCCCCATACATTCACTCCTCTAGTCCTTTACCAGTTTGAGATGTGATATAGGCCCTTTTCAAACAGGTGCAGGTGCGTTGGGGGATGGGTGGGTGGCACATTCCCACAAACTCCCACCCACTTCCATGCACGGAGCATCCAGCATTGGCACCGTGCATGGGTGACGGGTAGAGGTGGGTGGAGCACAGAAGCGCACACGTACCCCCACCCACCCACTGGCTGCAGCATTCACTACGACCCCCACCCGCCACGGCATTCAAACGGACACCCCACACTCACCCACACATCTGGGCGAGGGGGAGGGCATCCATTTGAAAAGGGCCATAGACACTGAAGCTAGTTTCAGCAGAATGGGAAAATTTCATCTACAAAAAGTGGTGATTGGTGAGCTGAGACACAGCCATATGAATACCAGACACCCTGTTATTTATTCTGCTTTCTCCAAAGAGATGCTGCTTCACACCAGTGAGCACAAGGGATGCATTGCTGTCCCACTGCAGCAGATGTACAAAGCACAAGCATGGAACAAAAAATGATTTTCTTAATTAAAAAGAATGACAGTTTCAGACATGTCTGGTGGAAAGAAATCTAATCTCAGTGACAGGGTCAGTTCTGACTAGGTAGAGATCTCTAGGCTGTGATCACTGTGGGCTGTGGCATTGTCAAGGGACATGAATTGCTATTATAAATAAATACTGTATAAAAGTATATTAGAGAAGGGTCCAAGTCACAAACATTGAATCTTAATCGTCACACTTTGCAGGGGTTTGGGTAGAAGTTTTTTTTGGGGGGGGGGGCAATGATAAAATTCATGGCCAGTCTTAAAATTTGGATGTGAGATTTACACAGGATTGACTGAAGTGTGTTAGACTGAGAAACGTCTTACAGTCCCCCACCTGGTAGATACAAGCGACAGTAACTCTTAAAAGAAAGAAAGAAAATGCTGTTCTCTTCGTGCTTAAACACAATGGGCTGCTAATGGAAGAAAGGAGGACACCGGAAATGTGAGGTGTGTTGCCATGGACGTTGCTAGGTTCTGATCTGGAGTCTCCACCTGAAGGCATCTTGCTGTATTTACATTCAAGAGGCATAAGGACTCTGCTCAGTTCCTGGCAGATGAGCATTCACATTATAAAAAACAGCACTGCCGTTGACAGTAGCTGACAATCTCAGCAGATGGGCCAAGGACCGAATAGTCTACTTTCCTGTCACTTGCAGAGGTGGTCCTATCCACATTAAGGCAAGGGGAATCTCTCAGGTGTCACTTGCCCTGTATGTGTTCTGGAGATAAAGAGAGCTTCACTTTCAAGGGCTGTTAACAATGGCACTTTCACCAGCACTAAACTCACACCCTCATATGCAAATTAAAGGAAAAATTAACATATCCCCCTTGGTAATAGACTTGGTTCCTCTGGAGAGGAGTTGGGAGGACACTACCCAGCTTTGCGCACTCTCTCTCTCTCTCTCTTTCTTTGATCAGAACCAAGTAGTGAGGGGGAACATATATCCCCTTGCTCATCCTTGCCCCCCAGATGTCTTCCCCAGCCCGACAGGCTGCATGCCAGGTATGCCGTCGAGCCTTTAGGACCGCCCCTCACCTGCGATACCTGGGTTAAAGAGGGGCAGCCTCCACAAATGGTACCTCCTGCTAAGGGCAACGGGCAGGAAAAGAAAGTTTAAGAAAACCTATGGTCACATTTTCCTTTCTAAGTTTCTCCTGGTGTCTTATTTATTTATTTTATAGATTTCTACCCCGCCCCTCCTGCAAACAGCTCGGGGCGGCTTCCAACAATAAATATATAATACATACAAACAATTTAAAACAATCAATAATAACAATCATATATTAAAACAGGGCCCGGGATCTCAATTAAAACAATAAATAAGGTAGGTGAGCTAAAACACTCCCCAAAGGCCTGGGAGAACAGCCAGGTTTTACAGCTTCGCTGTAATGTCAACGGAATGTCGATAGGCTTGGGGCCAGGCGAGCTTCCTCCAGAAGGGAGTTCCAAAGGCGCGGCCCGGCCACTGAGAATGCCCTCTCCATTGTGGCCCACCGCTTAACGTGGGGGACCTCCAAGAAGGCACCCCCGACAGACCGAAGGAGCCGCTCTGAGGCGCCGAGGGCGAGGCGGTCCCTGAGGTATGAGGGGCCCAGACCATGAAGGGCTTTATAGATCAACACCAGAACCTTGAACCTGGCTCAGAACGCTATCGTATCGGCAACCAGTGCAGAGCCCGGAGCACAGGTGTAATGTGTTCCCGGAGACTCGTCCCCATAAGGAGACGGACTGCCGCATTCTGCACTAGCTGCAGCCTCCGAACCAGGAACAAGGGAAGCCCCACGTAGAGCGCGTTGCAGTAGTCCAGCCTCGAGGTGATGAAGGTATGGATGAGGGCAGCCAGGTCCGGACCGGAGACGTACGGACACAGTCCTCCGCACCAGGTGCAACTGGCGGAAAGCTGCCTTCACGACTACCTCCACCTGCCACTCCAGGAGGAGATCCGCATCCAGCACCCCCAGACTCCGGACCTGCTGGGCTATAGGAGGGCGAACCCCCCAATCAGGGGGGCCACTACCTCCCTCACTCTCCCCACCAACATCACCTCCGCCTTATTGGGGTTGAGCTTCAGTCTGCTCTGCCACATCCATTCCGCCACGGCCTCCAAACACTGGGACAGCAACGAGACAGCAGGGTCTGGGTCAGTTGAAAAAGAGAGGTACAGCTGAGTATCATCAGCATATTGGTGACATCGCACCCCGAACCCTCTCACGACCTCCCCCAAGGGCTGCATATATACATTAAATAATAGTGGAGACAGGATAGAACCCTGCGGAACGCTGCATGATAAAGTGTGGGGGCAAGATGTCTCCTCCCCCAGCACCACCCTCTGGCTTCTCCCCGAGAGGAATGAGTGGAACCATTCAAGAACAGTCCCATCCAGACCCTCCAGGTCACGCAGCCGTCTCAACAGCAGCCCATGGTCCATGGTATCAAAAGCCGCAGAGAAATCTAGCAGGATGAGAAATGTTGAACATCCTGCGTCCATCTCCTGGCGGAGGTCGTCGACCAAGGCCACCAACGCCATCTCAGTGCCATAGCTGGGACGGAACCCAGATTGAAACGGGTCCAGGAAACCGATGCTATCTAGATGCACCTGGAGCTGGAGCGCCACTGTCCATTCAATAACCTTCCCTAAAAAGGGAAGGTTAGAGACAGGTTGGTAACTGACGAGTGCGTCCACGTCCAAAGATGGTTTCTTCAGCAGGGGGCGCACCACAGCCTCCTTGAGGCTAGGCGACAACCTCCCCTGCTGCAAGGGCGCATTCACCAGCCTCGCCAGCACCATCCCCAACGTCTCCCTGGAGGCGTTCACCAACCAGGACGGGCATGGATCAAGTTCACAACACATGGCCCTCACAGACCCCAAGACATCCACCGCATCGGCCGGTGTCACTTCCTGAAACTCCCCCCACAAAGCTGGAC
Source organism: Sphenodon punctatus (assembly GCA_003113815.1). Taxonomy (NCBI): domain Eukaryota; kingdom Metazoa; phylum Chordata; class Lepidosauria; order Sphenodontia; family Sphenodontidae; genus Sphenodon; species Sphenodon punctatus. The sequence continues at coordinate 2,448,751 of QEPC01007158.1, forward strand.
CAGACGGGGCCTCCATTACCTTGCGCTCTTCCCCTACTGCCCCTTATAAAGGGAGAAGAAGAATACATTGCATTTCTCACACATTTCAGTCTTTGCAACCTTGACAGAATCACCGGAGACAGAGATGGAGAAGGTGTCTCCCTACTGAGGCAAAGCTGTGCCCCACTGGGATGAAATTAAAAGAAGTTAAATGTAGATTCATTATGAGGGGAAACTTCCCAACATTTACTCCCACCCCCACATGCCAAGAAAAGTGACGAGTTCCATCTTTTCCCCTTGACTTTGCCTTACTGTATCACACAAAAACTCAGTAGCAGAAACCTTGCCTACTTGTGCCTTGGTGTTGCATGCATCTTTATGGGAAGGCAGAATAACTAGATGGCACCAGCAGCCATTTGAGTACTCAAATTTGCTGGAATGTAAAAAACAAAATCTGGCCCACTCTGAACAAGAAGGGTTAAAAAGCAAAGCAAATCTCTGTTCACCCCTTTCCATCCTCAATGCCTTCTTGTGAAGAGTAAGAGGGGAGGGGTCACCCAGCTCCTGTGGACTCCTGCTGTGGCAGAAGAACCTAATCCATAATTCTCCCTTTCAGTGTGCTCTGGCCTTCTTTCCCCAGCCAGGCTCTGAGCTCTATCAAATATTCATCTCCTCTCTTCCTAAATAATAGATCAATGTAATAACAGGAGAGGCGCAGTTAATCACAGCTTTTCAAACCCTGCACAAAAGCCACCAGGAGATGGGCAGAGGCAGGCAGAGCAGCAGGGGTGCCAGAGCCCTGGCGTGTCAGCCTGAAATGGGAGTGCACACGTGGGCAAGGAAAACCAAGCCTGGCCTCTTCCCAGCAGCAGGTGCAGCTGCAAGCCGCATTGAAAGGACTTGCGACAGTCAGAGCAACAGGCAAGTCCTTCTGGCAACAGGTGCTGAGCAGACTGAGAAGGGGAAATGATGGGGAGAAATATTAATGTGTGACATAGTGATGTAGTGTGCCAGCCCTCCACAGCTTGGGATAAGCTGGGGACAAATCTTCTCTGAAATTAAAACAGGGGGGCCTTTGCCAAGCTTGATGAGCACATCACAAAAACAACAAAGCACTCAGGTGCATTGTCATTCCCTGTTTCAGGGAAGATCTGGAATTCTAGAGGCAATATTGCAAGACATGACTGAGATACCCTCACAAGATGCCTGCAGCCCATGACTAGACTGGCAGGGGATGCTACTGGTGAGGACTGAGGTGCATACAGTGATATATGAATGTAAGATATTTATTATTGTCTTGCTCTTAGAAGTGTCTCCCTTAAAAGCTGAAAACGAAGCCACCAGAGGATGCTTCGGAATGGCTTTTGCTACGGCTGGTTCAGCAATATATGTAGCAGGCATGATTGTATGAGATTTATATATTATATAAACGATTTGTCTGAGCCCATTAGCACAGGCTACTGCTAGGAACCATTCCTAGTCAACCCAAAATGCACATTCATCTTTTAGCCATGTCAAGAGGCTCCTTTATTTGCTTTGACCTTCCATGCACTCTCACGCCAACGCATAGGACACTGTCCTGCTAACAGCAAGGCCAGAGAGAGTGCTCTCAGGGCTCAAAGCTGGTACCAAAGTCCTACCAAACAATTAAGTGCAAAACAAAGCTAATTGGGATCGACACTGTCCCCCGAGAGCAACCGGCTTCCTTCCAAAACCTCCTTCTGTCTTTCTAACGACCCTGATGACTGATGAGAAAGGAAGGGAATGGTGCTGAATAATTCAGGTATGCCCAGGGTGCATGCTGAAACCACCAGTTCTCAGAGAGAAAGCTAGATTTAAGAACATAAGTGCCATACTGGGTAAGACCAATGGTCCATCTAGCCCAGTATCCTGTCTCCGACAGTGGCCAATCACAGTGGCTTGGGAGAAGCACCCAACAAGTCACAATGGGGGATCCATTCCCTGTTTTCTCCCATCTCCCGTCATGTTCCCTGATCCTGTCTGGCTATGTCACAGGGGTGGGGGGAAGGGGGATAGAGGAGAGATGCACACACTCCCACATAAACCCCGAAGCCGCGCTTTGCAGGGAACCCGTAGGAGGAAGATTTGGTCATTTTGTAGATAGAATTGATAGACACACAGGGTCTAGTTTGGTAAGGCTCCAAGAACTCTGCAAGGTACTGAGCACCCTCTCTTTTCACTTCCTTTAGCAAATAGAGAGAGCACTTAGCATCTCATAGGACTGGGTTGAATAGATGGAAGGAAAGATGATAGATTAGATAGCATTCCCTGGACATTCGTGTGATCCTCCCCCCCCCCCCCAAGGTCACAGGACCACTGCGGGCAGCTTCAAAAATCCAAATTTATTGCACACGTCTAGGTCACTGGCTCATGAATGACACCAGCCACATCAAAAGTCAGAGGGAAAATGGTAGACCCTTCTGATGGAAATTCATAAATGAAATCATTAATTCAGACAGACTTGGGAATTTTTAATATAGCTGTTTGTAAAGAGCTACGGTAACCTCAGAGGAAAGATGCTATATTAGGGCAGAGGATTACCAAGTATTAAAGATTCAAATAAATCAAACTAGGTGAAAAACAAAACCCCAAGATACCCTAAAAATGTACTTTTCTGTGGTTCGTGTTTATTAAATGTACAGGCAGAGGCTAGGAAGATGTTGTTTTATTTATTTAAATGTATGATTTCACTCTATTCCAAGGGCTCAGCGTGGGTTACAACACAATATCTTGGTCATCTGCGAAGTTCACAGATGCCAGAACCGCAGCAATGGAGACACATGCCAAGAACTTCCTTGTGCTCGTTATGGTGCTCCAGGCCTTCCTTTCCACTTTTGAAAAAAACACTTGAGAGCGATCCAACAGATCCAAGCTTCCTGCTGTCGTTGGCATGATGTGCTGTTAAGGAACAGAAAGGCTTGATCTCCGGCTGGGATAGTAGGGTGCACCACACCACGAAGATGGCTCCTGCTTCGGCACCATAGGTAAATAGAGGTTACTTAACAGTAACTCTGTTCTTTGAGAGAGCGCCACGTATTCTCACTCTTGGGATTTACTTCCTGCTTTGCAGGCACCGGAGACCTTGTGTCAACAGTTTCCAGGCAGAAAACTTGGAAAGAGCTAGAAAATGGTGAGAGTTCCGTCCCCCCATTCCGCCTCCCGTCAAAAATGTGGGCTCAAGATCTCGCAAGGACGGGACCGCATAAATAGGGGGAGGAGCCCTCACTGCCTCAGTTCCTTCCAATGCCATCCGGAAGACCTATTTAAAGGTACATCTGAGACAGAGGGCGGGTCGTGAGAATACGCGGAGCTCTCTCAAAGAACAGAGTTACTGGTAAGTAACCTCTATTTCTTCTTCGAGGATCTCCACGATTCTCACTCTTGGGAGAGTGAATAGCAGTTCATAACACCTACCTCCAGGTGGTGGGAGTTAAGGTTAACCTAGGAGAGATTGGAGAACCGCTTTCCCAACGGGTATCCGATCTAGCTGCTAGGTCCAGAGAGTAGTGTCTAGACAACATATGCAGGGAGGACTAGGTAGCAGCCTTGTAGATGTCTACAATCGGAACACCTCGAAGATTGGCCAGGGAGGTGGCCACAGCTCTAGTAGAATGGGCACGAAGAAGGGAAGGTGGTTCCTTCCCAGCCTGATAACATCTCAAGTTCAAGTTCTTTATTAAAGCTTAACCAGATGGTTATCACTATAAACAAATAGATAACATCTCTGTATACAAAGGAGGATCCACTTGGATAGTCTCTGTGAGGTAAGTTTGATCCCGATTCTTTGTCCCCCGTAGGTGATGAAAAGTGCATCAGACGTCCTGATTGCTTTAGTTCTATCAATGTAGAAGGAGAGGGCCCGCTTGACGCCGAGAGAGTGAAGAGTCCATTCGGGATGAATGGGGTTTCGGGAAAAACACTGGTAGAGAAATGGTCTGGTTGAGATGGAATGGGGAGGTGACCTTTGGAAGAAACGAAGGATCAGTCCAGAGGTCCACTTTGTCCTTGGAGAAGCGGGTGTAAGGGGGAGAGGCTCGGAGAGCTGCCAGTTCACTGACGCTTCGGGCTGAAGTGATGGCCACCAAAAAGGCAGTTTTGATCGAGATGTTCTCCATAGAACTGGAAGCCATGGGTTCAAAAGGGGGACACAATTTTGACAGAACGACGTTGAGGTTCCATTGGGGGGCAGGTTGGGTAGTTGGGGGAAAAGGTGTTAACAAGTCCTTTCCAAAAGGTCCGCATTAGGGGGTGGGAGAACAAGGAGGCAATGCCCTCGGGCTTAAGGTGAGAAAAAAGAGCAGTCAAATGCACCCTAAGGGAGGAAAAGGCCAGTATCTTGCAGGTGCAACAAATATTGAAATACGTGGGTGAATGTGAGAGAGGATAGAGGCGTACGAAGGGAGGTACACCATCGGGAGAAGCGTGACCACTTGGCAGCATAGCATGCCCTCGTAGATGGACAGCGGGAGTTTAGGAGGATGGTAGAGATCTCTGGGGAAAATCCTTCGAGCAGGGAAGAATCAGCCAAGCGCAGAGGTGGAGCATGGCTAAGTCGTGATGTAGCACGGTCCCCCGCTGTTGAGACAGGAGGTCTGGTGGTTGATGAAGCATTATGATTTCTGTGGCTAGCTCCTTGAGCGTCTGGAACCACGTCTGTCTCAGTCAGAATGGGGCGATGAGGATGACGTGGGCATGATCTGCGCAAATCTTGTACAGTACCTTGTGCAGAAGGGGGGTTGAGGGAAAGGCATAAAGGAATTCCCCACTCCAGGAGATGGTGAAAGCGTCTGAGATTGATCCTGGCGCTAGTCCTGCTCGACTGCAGAAGGTGGGAAGCTTCACGTTGTCCGTGGTGGCAAAAAGGTCTATGACGGGTGTACCCCAGGTTAGAAAAACGTCCTGGAGGACTGAGTCGTTCAGGGGCCACTCATGGTGATCGGAGAGCTGGCAACTGAGTTGATCTGCAAGCGTGTTGTCCTGGTCTGCCAGGTGTATAGCCTGAATGTGAATGGTGTGCTTGATTTTTATTTATTTATTTATCGCAGCATGGGCTTTTGCCATGGCCAAAAGTTTACACCAATTAGGAAATAACAACATACAGTATAATAATACAATACAAAATCCTATAATTCCAAATCCACAAATATATAAAAGAAAGTAAATAATTATAAAAATAAAATTATCTCTGTTATATCTAGTCCACCTTTCTCCATCAAAACTGGCAATCGTCTAAAAATACATGATCATAATAATTTATTGGTTGTCAGCTTTCAATATAGCCTTCCCCAAAATAAACATTCATACATAATAATCTCATACACAAGGAAATCTACAGAATGTCAAATACAAGCTAAGTTTGATACCATAAATCGTTCTAGATTCAAACTGTAGGCCCCACCCTTAAAATAAAGGGCAGGGTTCCCTTACAACACAACTTTTATCACCTTTCTTTTTTTAAAGCCAGCCAAACAAAAGTAGTCCTGTCCTCATGAGATCTTGAGCCTGCGTTTTTAACAGGACGGGAGGGGGGAGGGGGGGGAGGCCTCTCCATTTTCTAGATCTTTCCAGGTTTTCTGCCTGGAAACTGCTGACACAAGGTCTAAAGCACAACCTGGTGGGAGAACATGCTGTCCTTATGGGGAGATCCTGAATGGGTCGCAAATTTCAGGATGCCCAGTTGCCTTGTGCTGCAGTTAGCCAAGATCTTCAGGCCATGACTGGAGAAACAGAGCACAGTGATGCTGTTGCCCATCCCCGTGGAGAAGTGCATTGCCATCGCCATCCGGAAACTTGCCACTCCAGACTCCTGCTGCTCTGTTGCCCACCAATTTGACACTGGAGGTTTGCACAGCAATTGTGGAAGTGCTGCTGGATCGGGTAGTGCAGTTGGCTGTCCCCTCAAAAGGTAATGGAGGGGTTTTGGCAGAAGGAATCGCTGTTCCCAAACTGTATAGGGGCAATCGATGGGAGCCATATCACCATTATCTGCCCACCCTATAGCAAGGATGATTACCTGAACAGGAAGGGTTTTTTCCCCATGGTTCTGTACATCATAGTGGGCCATTATGCCTGGTTTGTGGATGTACTGGTTGGGTGGTCTCGGAAGAACCATGTTGCCTGCATCTTTCATCAGTCCCCCTTCTTTGGCTGCATGTACACCAGAAACATTGGATCCTCCACTGAAACATGCATTGAGGGGAGGCTCATGAGGTCTGTTGTTCTCGGGGATCCTGCCTACCCCCTGAAGCCCTGGCTCTTGAAGGCATACACCACTACCCGCACCCTGGAGCAAAGGTACTTTAACTGGCAGTTCAACGCCACCCGTTCTGTTGTGGAGAGAGCCATTTGGGTTTTTAAAGCAGCGCAGGTGGTCAATAGCTGCTAGGATTGATTTCCAGCTAGAGACCGCTCAATTGCCAACAACTGCCACCTGCCTCCATAACATCTACGAAACTGGTGAGGCTGCATTGGAGAACCCCCTGCCAGTTAGCTCCGGCGAGCCAATGCCCCTGTTCTGGGACCAGCTGAATCAAGCAGAGCAATGCATAGCTGGAGAGAACCAGGACACCTTGTGCTAGTATATCAACCACAATGTTAGCTCCAACACTTACCATCAATGACCGTTTGATAAGCCTTAGTGAATTGTTTAAAATGATTTTTGTGATATCAATAAAGTCTTTTAAAATGTTTTGTTTGTCACTGTATTTTCCTCTGGCCCATCCGGCTCCCCCACCCCCACCCCCAGTAGCAGGACGGTATACTTTCCCTCCTTTTTCTACCCCCGACGGTGCTATTTCCTGCCTGGCAGCCTTTCCCTGTGCATTCTCTATTGGCATTCACAGATTAGCTGGGTGCAGGCATGAACCTCTGCATGTCCTATAGGCATTCACAGGCTAGCCAGGTCTGGGAACGACAATAGGAAGTGCAGCGGCACAGGCGTACAGCCAGCTACTGTGCGACTGGCCCCGCAGCTGACCTTTGCCCATGGTAATTCCCTTTGCACCCTGGCTTTTCCTTACTGAGCCACTACAGGGCCCCTCACCTGCAAGTGCACAGCCAACGGACCCCCCCCCCCCACGCCCAAAGTGGCTTGTTGCTATGCCATACTGCCATTCTCCATGGCTCTCCCCTACCCCAAACTTCTCTCCTTTCCCAGAATAAGCACAAAAAGCATGAATTATGAAAAATTAAAGAACTACATTAAACTTTATTAAATTAAAGAACTTTAAATATAGACCTATGAATATCAAACTGTTTAAATATCAAATTATTACTTTTGCAGTCTGGCGTGCTGGTTTGAGTGGTGCAACTGGCAGGGGACATCTTCCCAATCCTCCTCCTACAAATCCAGCTGTGGAGGAGTGTTTTTGAGAGGCATGCAGGAATTATTGGCTGTCAGGATGGAGAGGGGAAGTGTGCTTGGCCCAAGAACTGTTCCCTGGCATGAGTGCAGTGTAGAGAGGGTTTGGGTGCTTTCCCTGGGGGGTGGATGTGGGGGAAACTAGGATGGTGGTCGGGTTCCACATAGTCAATTATGAACGGACAATGGGGTTAGGAAATGGCATCTGCCCCAAGCAACAATGCCCATGGTCACAGCAGCAACATGCTCGAGCAGGGAACTCTGGATCTGGATGGCTGGGACAGGCTACTTTACGTCTGTGCTTACATCTCACTCATCTCCTTGCCCACCTTCTCAATCACGCTATCCAAACACTCAAACTGCTGCCAGAGGCAGGCCCAGTGCCTGTCCTCCCACTGGTGGTTTAGGCAGGCCTTGGCGGCAAAGGCCTTGCAGTTTGTGGCATTCTGCAGCACCAGCTGATGCTCCCTGGCCATGCCATGAATGGCATCCTGGATCTTGTCCATTTGTTACGTGGTCTCCCCAAGCATCTCCCTTCTCAAATCCTTCCAGTGCCGCCAGTTGCGGACCTACAGATCCTGGTTCCCCATGGTGTTTCTGGCAGAAGGTTCCTTCTGCGTCTGCTGCGCTGCCAGACCTGTAGCAAGGCAACAAGGAAAGCCATTAGTTCAGACTGCCCCACTCAACTTCCCACTTGGGTGTTTCAGGTCCACGCCCACCCAGTTTTCAGCTCTCTCCTGCCTGAAGGAAAGCAGGAACTAGTACCTGGTCTTTGTGGCTGCTGGGCTGGCTGCTGCAGTGGGATCCCGGCGCCACGCAGTTCTCCTCCTGCAATCACTGTATAGGAGTGAAGAATATACAAAAATCAACCACTGGCATTTGTGCTCTCTCCTCCCAGCCCTGCCAGCTCACAGACCCACCACAGTGCCTTCCCACCCACTTACCATGTCTACTGTTTCCATCCTGTAGAAGGAAATTTCCTGCTGCTCCTCCATATTCTCCTGGCTGTCTTTCAACACAGCAAACAATAACAATAAATGGAAGCCTTTATCATGCAGCTGTGTTAATGCAAACATCCCCCCCACAGGTGCATTAACTTACTGTTCTCCGAGTCCACCGCCTCCTCTACAAAAGATGATATCCGGGCCCTCCATGCCTTTGATCAAAACCTCTAGTGGCTCCTTGAACAAGGGCTGGCTCTAGAGATTGAGGGGATACACCATGAGAGTCATGGTCAGGGCCCCGATTCTTCTGCAAAATATTTTCCAAAATTCTGCGACCCAAAATGGAAAATTCTGCGACCCATATGGCAAAATTCTGTGACTCACATGGCAAAGCAGGAAACCCACCCAGAAAAACCACATGGCAAAGCAGGAAACCCACCCACAAAAACACATGGCAAAGTGTGTTTTTGCCATGTTACACACACATTACACACACAAACTGTAAAATGCAGAGCGCACAGCGGGACCCCCTCCCCCCCAAACTGTAAAATGCAGAGCACACAGCGGGACCCCCTCCCCCCAACTGTACAATGCAGCGCGTGCAGCGGCCCCCCCAGGAGAACACCCCCCCAACCACCTACTTACCTTATGCTGGAGCGGCGTTGATCCCTCGAGCGACTGGAGAAGCGGCAGCTGGAGGTTGGGCTGGAGTCCTTCAGTGGCGGCAGCAGCAGCAGCGGCGATCCCGGAGCAGCCGGAGAAGCGGCGGCTGGAGTCGGGTCCCTCGGCGGCAGCAGCGGTCTCAAGTGAATTCCGGACCATAAGTGACATGTGCTGATGTGACCTGCTTTATAAAGGCCGCGCAAGCCCCTGATTGGCTTGTGGCCTGAATAAAGCAGGTCCTGGATTGACTCACCGCCAAGGAAGGGAAATTCCGCGGGGATTTCCCCAGTTTCTGCGATAATCCTGCCTAGGGCAGGATTCTGCAAAAATTCCGCGAATCGCAGAAGCGCAGAAGACTCGGGGCCCTGGTCATGGTGTCTGTGTCAATCTGTACTGGCTCTGGGGTGGGGACAGGCATGGAGAGATCTCTGCCAGCGGTTGCGGCTTCCGTGGTGGAAATGGAGTGGCTGCAGTGGGAACAGGCAGTAGGGGAGCCATATCCACCTGCTTCTGACTCCTGGTGATGGTGCAGCCATATACGTAGGATGTAATGATGGCTCCATCCACACAGAGGAACCGGTCAAGGAGCCTGTAACAGGGCGATGTTTGCCTCCCATAGCCAGAGGCAAAGTTGTTGTCCTGGATCTCTTTGTATTTGCACCTCAAGTTCTTGGTCCACTGCCAGCACTGGTTCATGTCCTGGGTATAGCCTTGCTGCACCATTTGGACCAACATCTCTTGGAACACTGCCGTGTTCCGGCAGCACTTCACCAGGGCATACTGACTATCTGCTCCCCCCACAGAGCGGTGAAGGCCTTGGTCTCTTCTTTGGTCCAGGGAATGCAGTGTTGATGGGCAGATCAGTAGGCAGAGAGCAACTGCAATTGTGCGGTGCTGGTAGCAGTGCTGGTTGTTGCCTGACTGTAGGTTTGAGCCATGACCCTGGCAATGGTAATCCTCGGTAAGTCATTCATGAGAATGCAATGGCTGGGAAAGGAGAATTGGTAAACCTACCTTCGGTGAATTCCTCTCTCTCATACACTCTGCATACTCCTCCTCTCGGGTAGTTCTACCACTGACCGATAGGAGGCAGATGATTAATTTTCTTTCTTCTGCGCCTGTGTCACTGTAACTACCCCGCCGCCTCTCCAGTTTGTTCCAAAGCTGAGAAGACCACGCTCCTCATTTGTTAACTAGAAGAATCATTGTTAGGGACAAACTTCCCCCCCCCCTCCCCAAATGTAACTCATGTAACTAACCTTAACTCTAAATTAACTGTAAACATTAATTGCAGTACTGATCCCAGGAACCTCCCCTCTGAATGGAGCTGTCTGGCTGGGAGGGTCGGAGGAGTATGCAGAGTGTATGAAAGAAAGGAATTCACTGAAGGTAGGTTACCAATTCTCCTTTCTCCTCATACCTCTGCATCCTCCTCCTCTCAGGATGTACCCAAGCCTCCATAGTTTTAACTTTAGAGGTGGGAGCCAGCAGCACTGGAAGGATCCAGTACCACCTGCAACACCCTTCTCCCAAAGGCTGCCTCCGCTGACTGAAAAATATTTATTTTATAATATTTAACGAAGGTGTGTATAGAAGCCCACGTGGCAGCCCTGCAGATTTCTTCATAAGAGGCCTGTGCCTTAAATGCATAAGACGTGGCTGCTGAGCACACGGAATGGGCCCAAATCTGAAGGGGGGTGGGGTGGATTCTACCCCTTGCCTTGTAAGCCTCCACGATGCTCTGTTTTACCCACTTGGAAACAAAAGTTTTGGAGGCTTTTGTGCCCTGTCCCCCCGGCCTGATGTTCACTAATAGGGCTGTAGACTGTCTAAAAACTCTGGTCCTGGCCAGATAGATCTTTAGTGCCCTTCTCACGTCCAGAGTGAGCCAGATCTTTTCCCTGGGGTGGACCGGGTTGGGACAGAAGGAAGGTAATATTACCTCCTGGGACCTATGAAACAAGGAGTTAATTTTTGGTAAAAAAGCCTGGTCTAGCCTCAGAGTGACTGAATCCCTTTGAAGAATGCAAAAATTGTCCTCCATTGAAAGCGCTCCGAGATCAGAGACTCGCCTCGCTGATGTTACTGCTATCAAGAAGGTGACCTTTAGTGTCAGAAAGTATAGACACACATGCCGAAGCGGCTCGAACGGGGGCTTAGTTAATGCCTCCAGTACTAAGTTCAGGTCCCATGAGGGAACCCTATGCACTACTGGGGGAAGATATCATTCTTGCCGCTCGTAAAAATCTTCTCACATTTCTGTGAGATGAGACCACTCTGTTCGCGACTGCCCTGAGAACTGAGTCAATGGCAGCCGCCTGCCTAGCTAGAGTGTTGGCCCACAGGCCCCTGTCCAGGCCCTGCTGAAGAAACTCTAGTACCTGAGAGACTTCAGCTTGCACCGGATCCTGCCCCTGTCTAAGGCACCAACCAACGAAGGTTTTCCACGTGGCACTATAACTTTTCCGGGTGGCGGCCCGTCTAGAGTGTTGGATCGTTGACGAGACAGCCTCGGAGTAATCCTGTGCCCTCAATGCTGAGCGTTCAAGCTCCAAGCTGTTAGACTTAAGGTTCGAATCTCTGGTGAGTAGACTGGGCCCTGGGCGATTAAGGTTGGTAGGAGGGGCAGCTTGTGATAACGAGACTGGCTGAGGTCTACCAGCTCGGAAAACCACGGCCTCCTGGGCCACCATGGGGCGATTAGTATCAGAGATGCTTGCTCCCTGCGAGCCTTGGAAATTGTCCTCTGAATGAGTGGAAACGGGGGAAAGGCGTAGAGGAGACCCCTGGGCCAGGGGCAATTCAGGGTGTCTATCCCCTCTGCCTCCAGGCAACGTGCTCGGGCGAAGAAACGGGGTACTTGGGCATTCTCCTTCGTTGTGAATAGGTCCACTATCGGTAACCCGAACCACTCTACTATCTGTTGGAAGACTGTTGTGTACAACCTCCATTCGTGTGGCTGTAGGGTCTGGCGGCTTAGCCAGTCGGCCTGTATGTTGTCCTGCCACCTGATGTGCAAGGCCTTTATGGAGTGTAGATGGTTCTGGGCCCATGCGAAGAGTCTGATCACCTCCTGGTGTAGTCTGCTTACCTCGATCCCCCCTGATGATTGAGGTAGGCCTTCGCCATCACATTGTCCGTATAAATCAAGACGTGCCGGGAGGCGAAGGTCGGAGTCAGTTGGCGAAGGGAGAGACGTACGGCTTTTAGTTCGAGTACGTTGATCCTCTTCCCTGCATCCCTCTGTGTCCAGGTGCCCTGGGCTGATTGGGATCCCGAGTGGCCTCCCCATCCCCGGAGGCTGGCGTTAGTTGTTAAGACCATCCTCACCGATTCTGTGATTGGCACTCCCTCCTGGAGTGTGTCTGGGTTTAACCACCAGGACATTGAGGACTTTAGGCTTTGCGGGATGGGAATCCAAGGGTTGAGTCCTAGTGTGAGTTCTCTTTGAAAACTCCGCAGCTGCCTTTGCAAGGGGCGAAGGTGAAAACGTCCCCACGTCACCTGTCCTATGCATGAAATCATGAGGTCTAGGAGCCTCGTTAGCTGTTTGAGTCTCATGCGGTTCCTGAGCCTTAGCACTCGGACCAGTGACCTGATCTTGCTTCTCCATGCTGGCGGGACGAATGTGCGGTCTAAGTCGGTATCCACCAATATCCCCAGGTGCTCCAACCTGCGACATGGCGATAGGTGGCTCTTGTCCCTGTTCATTACAAATCCATGTCTCTCTAAGTATTGTATTGTCCTGTTCAGATGTATCTGCACCTTGGTTGCGGAGTCGGCTCTGATCAACAGGTCGTCCAAGTACGCGTAGATGTGTATCCCCTCGCTGTGGAGGTTGGCAATGAGGGGTACCAAGATTTTCGTGAAGACCTTGGGTGCTGATGATAGCCCGAAGGGGAGGGCTCTGAATTGCCAGTGGCTTCCGTTGTAGGCGAACCGTAGCCACTTCTTGTGTTGATTCGCAATTGGCACATGCAGGTAGGCCTCTTTGAGATCCAGAGAGGCCATCCAATCGTTCTTCTGCAGACTTTGGCAAATCGATGCCGCCGTCGCCATTTTGAAGCGACGTTTCTTTACGTCTGTTGAGGGCCTTTAGATCTAGGACCACCCTCCATTTCCCCTGCTTCTTGGCCACAAGGAACAGGATGGAGTAGATGCCTGCAAATTGGTCTTGCGTGGGGACTCTCTCTATAGCCTGAATGTCTGACAGCCTCTGGATCTCTGCTGTCAGCGCCCTGTGTTTTGCTAGGTCTTTTTGCACTGGGGAGGCTAGGCATCTTTGTCTTGGAGTGGGCTCCAGTTCTATCCTGTATCCCTCTGAGACACAGGACAGGACCCAGAAATCTGTTACGGAGACTCGCCAAGTGTCCTGGAAGAGCTGAAGTCGGCACCCTATGCGTACGGTGGCATAGTCAGGCTTCCTGTTTATTCTGAGCTCCAGGGACACCCCTGGATTTTCGCCTGTCATATCTCCCCGCTCTGAATCCTCTCCCTCGAAAGAAGAAGTTACTGTGTTGGAATTTGGGCCCCTGTGAGTGCATTTGTCTAGAGGGACCCCCGAATCCCCTGAATCTGAAAGGGTAGCCCCGAAAGAAGCCCCTTTTTGGAGTAAGCTATTGGAGGGTTTTGGGTTTGTCTTTAAGATTAGCTTCCTCCAACACCTTATCAAGGCAAACCCCGAAGAGCTTGGAGCCCCTGTATGGGGCCGAGGCTAGAAGATTTTTGGCCGTAGAGTCTCCCTGCCAGGAACATAACCAGACTCTACGTCTGGCTGAAATCCCATTGGCCATGGCTCTTGATGACCAGACTAGGGCATCAGTGGTGGCATTCGCTAAGAAGGCGGAGGCCAGGCACAGAAGGGAAGACAGTCTCTGGGATTTTCTTTCAGATAAACCCGGGTCTTGGGCCTGCTGCATCCATAACATTAATGCCCTGGAGACATAAGAAGCTACAATGTTGATCTTAAGGGATGTAGCATTCCCGTCCATCGCTCTCCTGAGAGCTGAGTCCACCCCCCGATCTGTGGGGTCCCTTGAGTGGCAGTCTCCCTCTGTCGGGAACACGGTCTGCCGCGCCAGAGAGGCAGCTGCAGCGTCAATTTCTGGGGACTTGAACAGTGGCTCCTTCCTCCTGGAAAAAGCGTAAAGGGCATCTTGTGCCTTGTTCATTTTGCAGGCTCTGTCTGGGGATTTCCATTCTTCCAGTACCAGTCTCTCAAATGCTTTATCCAGGGGGAGACCCTGATCCCTGCCGTGGAGGGTAGGGATCAGCTCCCTACTTTCCTCTTCTTGGGAGTCAGAGGAGGCCTCCTTTGCATGCTTCTCCTTTAATTTGAGAGTTTTAATGACATGCCCCATGAGTTCCTGTCTGCTCTGATTACGGAACTGTCTGTCTTTATCCCTGGGGTCTGTGGAAGCCTCCACGTATTCCCCTTCCTACAGCTCAGAACCCGTGCCCGAGCTCAGTGACTCAGAGTCTGAATCAGCCAGTGTCTCTGCATAGGCTTGACTGGAGGCCTCTGGCTGCTCCTCCTCCTCAGAGCCTTGAGGAGAGAGCAGAAACTGGGCCTTGGGTCCCCCTGGTGGCCATTTGCTCTTTTTCCCCGCTTTGGGCTTTCCCACCCTAGGCTGTTTGGCGGAGGCCGCGCTCGTGGCAGGGGGAAGGGTTCTCTTTCTTTTCCCCTTGTTTGGCCGGGAGAGCTCCCTGAGGGAGATCAGGATCTCGCCCATGGTCTGGGCTATGGTGTCTAGCGAGGGGGGTGGAGCCAAGGAGTCTCCCTGCTCTGATGCTGCTCCCATCCCGCCCGCCGGAGCGGAGGGGGGGGTCGGGGCGCCGGTTGTTGCCTGGCTGAACTCATCGCCCTTGTATTAATTTCAATTAAATTGGAGTCTCTGCCCTGAGTGCTCCCTGGGTCGGATCAAGCCGTGCTGATCTCGACCCCTGATGGGGGGATCGCTGGGTTGAAGCCTCTCGCTAGGCTGGAGCTGCGTGGCGTCCCCTGCTCCCCGGTGCAGTGTGAGGGAGCCGGCTGGTTTTTTTGTTTGTTTTTGCTTTCTTCTTTGCCAAACCTGAGACCGCATCCGGGATCGCTGCCCCTTAAGCCCCGTCAATAAACCTCTTTGTTTTCTCTTCCCTCTCTCCTAGGGACCTGAGCTGGATGAAGGTGCGTCCTACCGGTCTCGAGGTAGATGACGGACTGGAGAGGCGGCGGGGTAGTTACAGTGACACAGGCGCAGAAGAAAGAAAATTAATCATCTGCCTCCTATCGGTCAATGGTAGAACTACCCGAGAGGAGGAGGATGCAGAGGTATGAGGAGAAAAGTCATGTACTGGGCATGTACTAACAACCAGGAAGAACTGGGAGAACACGTTTGAAAATAGGGCTGTGGGCTTTTAGGATGGGTGTTATGTGCGTGCCAGTCAGAGCGAGAGTGGAAACAGGAGCCAGAAGTGGTCACTCCTTGGACTGCCCTAGTCTTTTGTTGTGACTCTGTGGTGCTGGTAGACCTGTACATGCATGAGGATGCACACAACCTAATTGATGGGACATGGGCACATTAGCCCGCATTCACTTTCATGGTGGGCTCTGCACGCTCCAGGACCCTGCCATGAATGGGGACTGCATGTTCAGTGGGTGATAGCCATGTGGCCAGTGCGGGTGAACACCTTATAAATGGGCAGGTGGACACCCACCTGGTGTGGGCTACCATCTTTTTTGTTAACACCCTAAATCTTTTGCTCTCTCCTTAACCTGGACTAGATTTCAAACAGAAACTAACGGTGAATGGTTTGACACACTATTAGCATCTCCCCAAGCTCTTACCACAGAGGTGTTATTTACCTTAATTAGCACTTACATTACCTCATTCCCATTATCTTACAAGTATCTAACTTGTAGGGTAACTTCCAGGCACTTATGAATAGCTAAACTGGCAAGACTGTGTAAGTGGGGTGTATCGTTGTAATGCAGCCAGTTTTGCATTCAACTGATATTCGTACACTGACATCTTACTGGCCAATATGCTGTCACAATTGTTACTGTACGTTTCTTTGACACTATGCAGTCGCATGTCACAGGTACGAGGACTATGACTAGCTACTCAAGTTTTGCTTACAATAAAAAGTTCCACCCACAATCCGTGCATAAGAGTTCAAAATTAATTGCTTAAAACAAATAAAAGGAAAAAAATATTTCATTCAACATACACATTTTCTGTGCCAGAAAATGTCATGAGGGCCAAAATCGTAAGTGGCTTCAAAAAAAGATTAGCTAAGTTCTTAGAGGAGAAGTCCATAAATAGCTATTAGGCACTGGTCAGGGGCACGGATAGGATCACTCAGTTATGATGTGCGTGCCCTTCCCTGAAGCAACTAAAGGTGCCACTGTTGGAGACAGGATACTGGGCTTGATGGAATACTGGTCTAACCTAGGGTGGTGGTATTGATGTTCTTATGCCAAAATGATCAGCAATGAGTAGTTATAAGACCATAAACTACATAATTATATACCACCATGTACTATATACCCTCTGGTTACAACCTAATATTTTAAATTATGTTAAACTTTTCATGAAAGCAAAGCTGTGAAATAATTTCTTCCTCAGTAGCTTGTAAGTGAAACTTCAATTATTTTGAAGGGGGGGGGAGGGGGACTTGGTACATCTTTTTCTATATTATTTTGATTTTCCATAGCTATCTCTCATTTATGTGTGTAACACACACCAAAACCCATGTCATGTTAGAGCTCAGTAATTCAGAGATAAGGTTCCAAGCATCTAAAATCTGCCCCTTGTGTCTCAATAGAACAAGACAGCTTTCCACTACATGACCATACAAATTAAATACAGATCCAAATTTTCAAAACAGTAACTATAAACATGCAGCAATACTCAAAGTAAACAAACTACAGATTAAGGGAGCAAACCTCCATCTATTAAGGTCAATGGCTCAGCTCCCATTGATCGTAATGGCAGAAGATTGTGCCCTAAGCATATGACTTTTCTGCACGCGTGTCATGTATGAAAATTGTGATCACAAAACAGAAAACAGAGTCATTGCTAGGTAATAAAATAGTGCATTAGTCTTAATGGTGTCTAGCACTACATAATATTGTGAGATCCTATCAGGGAAGATCCTGATGTAGCGTTCAAAGGGGGAACATTTGAAGGTTCTGTGTGGTCCCATTACTCTGATCTTCTTGGCACCTATGGAATCTCAGTGGTAAAGTTAATTAACTGTGGTTTTTCCATTTTCTTTTTGAGGTGAGCAGAGAAAGAAATAATCAATTCAAAATTAAAGATTTGCAGAAAAAAAATGATAAAACTACACTTGTGGAAAAGCAAGCATATTTTGCATATATAGGACTGTGTATGTCACTTAAAATGTACAAAAGGGACTTTGTCTCATGAACTACCGTGAATCTATAATCTAATGGATGTGTTATAGGTTAAGCAAATGCTATTTATAAATACCAGTTGCAAGTCATATATTTTTGTCCCACAAAATGTGAGTATGTGGGCTGATCCCAGAACTGGCAGCTTGCGTTACTATAGCAGTAGTACCAGGATAGCTGCAAAGCGCTCATGCTCCCACAGTGATTACAATCATTTCCTCTCTCTCTCTCACACACACACACACACGCACACTATATAATTTTATCACTGGCTGTAGAAAAATGCCATTTAAGAGGCCCCAGTTAGGTTTTTTTTGGCCTCTTTCTAGTTCCTGGATCTGGCCTCTGGATTCAGTTCCTACCCCCAAGCACTGAAACACTGAGCTCAGGTTAAGGGAGCAGATATAAGGGTATGCATACAAGGATAGTGGACAGATCCATGATCTGTACCCTCCTTTTCCTCAGTGCATTTCTTAAATTCTGCACACTCAACTTCTATGTGGCTCTCGCAGCTTGTCCTAAATTTCAGTGGCCCCTGGTAGGGGAAAGGTTCCCCACCTCTGAGAGAAAAAGCTGTGTGAAGAGAGCAACTAAAAGCTGAATTATTCAGGGAATGCTATTGACAGTATAAGCACTGCCATATGCTATGCAAAATAATAATTATTATTATTATTTTAATTTTTTACCCCACCCTTCCCGCCAAAGGCGGTTCAGTGCGGCTTACAATATTAAAAAAATACAAATATAAAACATAACCATAAATACAAAAGCATAAAATACTCCCAATTCTACACCACCACCCCAACCCCTATTTCCACCCCAGCTCCCCCAGCCCTTTCACCCACCCATCCCCACAAAATTCCCCCCTTCCCTAGCTCCCACTGCCAAATGCCCTCCTGAGTAAAATTATTTTACAATGCCTCCTAAAGGTGCTCAAGCCCAGACATATACAGACCTCCAGGGGGAGACAGTTCCACAGCTGCAGAGTAGCAGCCAAGAATGGTCTCCTTGTCGTAAAGACCAGGTTCAGAACCGGAACCACCAGATAGGTGTCCCCATTCGACTGTAAAGGCTGCAATGGGACATGGTAGGTCAGGCGATCATTCAGATAAGTGGGTTCCAAGCCGTTTAGGTCTTTAAAGGTCAAAACCAGCACCTTGAATTGCGCCTGGAAGACAATGGGCAACCAGTGCAGAGCACTGGTGTTCTGTGTGCCTCTGGCAACTCGTCCCTGTAAGGGGCTGGGACACTGCATTCTGCATCAGCTTCCAAAGTCTTCAAGGGCAGCCCCATGTAGAGCACACTGAATGACTCTAACCTAGAGGTAATGAAGGCATGGATAATGGTTGCCAGATCCACCGCCGCCACCTGTAATTCCAGGCGCAGCGACAGATCCAGGAGTACTCCAAGTCTGTGAACCTGAGTGATGGGGGGTGGGGTGGACCTCATCAATAACCGGGGTCCCAATCCTCCCCAAGTCACAAGGTCGACCAACCATCACCACAGTCTTGTCTGAATTCAACTTCAGTTGACTCACCCTCATCCAGTCCCCCACAGCAGACAGGGAATGGGTAAGAAGCACAGATACTGCAGGACCTGGGTTGGACGAAAAAGAGAGGTAGAGCTGGGTGTCATCAGCATATCAATGACACCTCACTCCAAACCTCTGAATGATCTTGCCCAGCGGCTTCATATGCACATTGAACAAAGGGGGGGGGGGGGAGGAGACAAGATAGAATCCTGTGGGAACCCCCACAAGAAAGATCACAAGGCGATGATGAGCAATCACCACCTGCGGAGACCTCCCCAACAGGAAGGAGCAAAACCATTCAAGAGCGGTCCCGCACACCCCCGCCAGGTCCCACAGTCGAGTCAATAACACCTCGTGATCAACAGTATCAAAAGCCACTGATAGATCGAACAGGATCAAAGAGCAACATTTCTCCTTGGAACAACATTCCTCCTTCCTATCAACTCCCACCTCCCACCCCCCATATCTGAGCCCCCAATCCTACTCCCGGCTCCCTCACTGCCCCATTTCCCCAAATATTATCCCCAACCCCTGTCTCCCCCTATCTCAACTGCCTTTCTCTTGTGCTATCTGGAACTACGGCTCTTCCATCTGGAAAGCACCATTTTATCCACAATCTCTTCCTCTCCTGCTCCCTCCAGCTTCTTGCACTTACAGAACCCTGGATTCCGCACTGTAACACTGTCACTCCTGCTGCCCTCTCCCTTGGTAGCCTCTCCTTCACTCAGTTGCCACACTCTGAAGGCCATGGTGGCGGTGTTGGCCTGCTCCTTGCAGAATCTTGCGAGTTACAACCCCTCAGCACTCCTCCCTCCCGCTCACTCTCTTTCTTTGAGGCCCATTGTGTTCACCTCTATTCCCCCATCCACCTCTGTGTTGCTGTCATCGCCCCCCTCTCCTTTTATTTCTGACTTTGACACATGGTTTACTTTCTTCCTTTCTGACAACAATATTCCCACCCTCATTCTTGGGGACTTCAGTATCCATGTGGATACCCCCTCTGATCCTGCTGCTTCCCACTTCCTCTCGCTGACCTCTTCTTTTGACCTTCATCTGTGGACTGATTGCCAGATGTATCATGATGGCTACTAACTTGACGTAGTCTTATAAAAAACCCTCTTCTCTCTCAGATCTCTCCTTTGATGCCCTTCCTGTCTCTGATAATCAACTTGCTTCATTCCATCTCTCCCACTCGCCCCCACCCGCTTTCCCAACCTCTTGCTCTTTCCGGGACCGTCAATTCATCAACCTTCTGGGCAATGCTTCCTCCCTCTCTCCCTGCCCCCCTTCTCTCATCTGTCTACTTTACCACCTGCCCAGACTCTGCTATCTCTGCCTTCAACTCATCCCTTTCCTCCACCCTTGACTCCCTTGCTTCCCTCTTGAGCCATCCTATCTGTCATATAAATCCTTGTCCTTGGCTCGCCCCCACCATCTGCCACCTCCAATCCTGCTCTTGAGTTGCTGAGTGACTCTGGTGGACGTCTCATCATTTTGCTGACTTCCTCCACTTTAAGTTTACTCTTTCTGCATTTAGCAATACCTTTTCCCTGGCCAAAGACCACTATTACCCCTCATTAATCGAATCTAACTCCTGCAACCCCCACCATCTCTTCTTAAAATTTGCTTCCCTTCTGAACCCTTCCTGTCTTCCCCACTTCCTCTCTCTCTGCACTAGGGGTGGGAATACCGGTAAATCCGGAATCCGATAATGCCGGTACTGGGTGTACCGGCATTATCGGATTCAACCCGGTAAATGCGGTCCCATTACCGGATTCCGGGTACCGGATTTTTTTACATTGCAGCCATTTAAATGAATGGCTGCAATGTAAGTCCCACCAAAAAAGTAAAAAAAAAAAAAACCTCCCCGAGTCCAGGCTGCGCGGGTGGAAGGCGGGACACCCCCCACCCACCCTGCCCAGCCTGGATTTTTGTT
>QEPC01007158.1:2490315-2509320 GCA_003113815.1 Sphenodon punctatus
TTAGCCCCATTGCCCGCTCCTACCTGTGATCCCCCACTGCCCCAAATTGATCCCCCACCCCCTACACCTACCTGTCACCTTGTCTCCATGATCCCAGACCTCCCTCCTCTTCCTATCATCCCTAGTGCTATTCAGTTAAAATAATTCACAACTCACTTAAAAATGATCATAATCCCACAAAACCAAGAAATTAACCAAAGCAAAAAAAATTAACAGTAAAAAACACAAACTTAAATACACAAGAGTTTTCTTAATACAACCCCCCCCCCCAAATTCAGTACAATTACAATTCAAAAAACCTTCCACTCGATACATTGCAACAAAACATAAACGCCCCAAAACATAGACATTATTTCAAAATTTGAGCAATATTTAATATTTTATCCTCATCAACATACATGTAAAATATGTACTTAATTCCTTACCATACATACTTTAATTCATTTTTATCAATAACTAAACTCACATTTTTCCATTATTAAACTAATTTATCATCATAATTCGACAAGGAACAATTTTTTAAGAGTGCATTAAGTCTGTTATTTACATGTATACAAACTGTATACTGCTCATACAATGAACTTAAGAATGTGAGTGTAGACAACATTATACAGTTCGTTGTACAGTATGAAGTTCTGTAGAAGCAGACTTAATTTCTTAAGAAATTCATTAATTTCTTAATTAATTCTTAAGAATTAATTTAAGAATTAATTCTTAATTCTTAACATATGTACTTAATTAAGTACATATATTACATGTATGTTGATGAGGATAAAATATTAAATATTGCTCAAATTCTGAAATAATTGCTATGTTTTTTGGCGTTTATGTTTTGTTGCAATGTATGGAGTGGAAGGTTTTTTGAACTGTAATTGTACTGAATTTGTGGTGTTTTTTTGGTATTTTAAAAAACTCTTGTGCATTTAAGGTTTTTTTAAACTGTTAATTTTTTTGTTTTGGTTATTTACATTATACAGATGGGGAAACTGAGGCATAGAGCATCCACATATTTGGTTGAAAACGGTGGGAGCTCTCAGTGATATTGAAAATCAGGCCTAAGATATAAGAAATTGAACACCCAAAAATTGAAGCATCCAAGATGAATGTCCATTTGTGAAAATATTGCCCTCTGTACCCGTTTCCTCATGCGAAAAATGTGTGTTAGGGGTACCTAACTTAAAAGGGAATTCTGAGGATTTGTTAAGGTCTATAGATTACTCTGAGAATGCATGTTGCTTTTAATAACCACAGTCTAGCCCAGGGACAGTCAAGAGATAACTTGCAATCAACTGGTAGATCACAAACTAGCCTCCAGTAGATCATGGTGTAGGGAGGGGAACAAGCCTCTCAGAGTTTGTTTCTGGGGAGGAGAGCAGGAGCAGTGTCCCTAAAAAGAACTCTGGGGAGGAAATAGGCTACGAAGGCTCCTCTAATGCAGTGAGGAAGGCTCTCTGAGGGAAGTGCTCCTCTTTGCTCCTGAGACTGGTTGCCGAGGTGCCCTAGAGCTGGGAGTAAGCAGGAGGGGTCCCAGTCTGGAGTGCTGGAGCTAGTGGGAGTGCTGTCCACCCCTGCTCTAACCTTACTGTGCTAATGCTGACTGAATTCATGGGAAGCAGAGATGGAGACAAAGTAGTTTAGATGATCTCTTTTATTGGACCAACTCTGGTTGGTGAGGGTATGTGTGCTTTTGAGCCACACAGTAATCTTCATCATGAGTACACACATTCAAGGGTAACAGTTGACCCTTTATATTTTAGCTAGAGGTGGATTTCAGTTCCTATATTTCCATCTATTATTTCTCGTAAATTTAGATCAAGGACTTTGGTGTAGACTGTTATAAAATATATGCCTTTAAAAAAAATTTAAAAAAAATCAGATCCAGGTCTCAACTAGAGATGGACATTACGGATTTGGATTAATCCGTAACTGCCCATAACTAATCCGAACTCTGTTTGTACCATTTACCGTCTTCCCCCCACCCCCCGGGAATGTACTTACTGGCCTTGGAGGACTTGATTGAAGTTCTGCTGGCCCACTACTACTGGGAGGGGGGAAGAGGGGGCTCCTGGCAACTTCCCTTGCCACAGCACGCTAACAAACTCCCTGCTCCAGAGCACATATGTGCAAAATGGCTGCTGGGGCTGTTTTGTGCATGCGCAAATGGCCACCAAACAAAACGGCAGCAGCCAAAATGATGTTACCACCATTTTGGTTAAGGGCGGTGGCCATTTGCTCATGCACAAAATGCCCCTGACCAAGTATGCGCAGAATGGCTGCCACCCTTAACCAAAACGGTGGCAACATCATTTTGGCCACCACTATTTTGGTTAAGGGTGGTGGTTATTTTGCGCATGTGCAAAACAGCCCCAGTGGCCATTTTGCACATTCAAGCTGTGAAGCAAGGAGCTCGGCAGTGCACCGCAGCAAGGGAGCCTGCTGGAAGGCCCTCAACAACAGCAGTGGGCTGGCAGAGCTTCAATTAAGCCCTTTGAGGCCAATAAGTACCAATCTGTGGCCCTGAGAAATGAGGGTGGCTGGACTCAGACTACAGATTGGTTTCCCATTGACTTCAATGGAAACATTTCCCATTGACTTCGATGGGAAAAATCCGTATCTGTGTTGGCAATGACCTATAAAGTCCAAAACGGCCTGGACGCTGCTTACCTGTGGGACCGTCGCAGGCCCCGGGTTGTATTGCAGCCCCTGTGGTTGGCCGGGGATGCCCAACTTGAAGTCCCCCTGGTTTCTCGTGTGGTGACCATAGGGAGGGTGCTCTCGGTGGCCGCTCCCAGGCTATGGAATTCCCTCCAGAGGGAGGCCCGCTTGGCCCCAGACCTCCCCGCTTTCCAAAGACTGTGTAAGACCTGGGTGTTTCGCTGGGCCTTTGGAGAGGGAGACGGGTAGAGTGGGGTGGGTTAAGGGGGGGGATTGGTGCTGCCCTTTTAGTGTATTTTTAGTATATTTTTAGAATTTTAATTGAATTTTATATTGTGAATTGTGTTTTATTGTGTTGCTGGAGTATTGATGGCGTATGTGAGCTGCCCCGAGCTGCTCTGTGAGCAGGAGGGTTGCGGGATAAAAGGAAACTGAAATAAGTAAATAAATAAATAAATCCAAATCTGCAATTGAATATGTAAATTACAGATCCAAATCTGTAATTTAATCCAAATGCCCATCCCTAGTCTCAACACCCGTCTAAAATTCTTGGATATTAAGAATCAGCATGTAGGTTCAAGCCCATCTCCAATTTGTATCTAAACTGAACACAAAATGAATGTGCAGGTTAATGTGTGTAATTAACATGCCGGGATTGGACTAGGTGGTATTTGAGGTCCCTTACAACTCTGACATTCTGTGATTCTATCTGCTAGTTAAGGATGTGTTAAAATCCTTGTGTAGTCAGGCTAGCACACTGTAGAGTACTCAAGGAAATCACATTTCTGACAGGTGGACTAGTCCCTTAGAGAATCTGTAGGGAATACAGATGACCTTCCAAGCCATCTGAAGCATCTGCAGTTTCCACTTCAGCACAGGAGAAACAATATCAAATACATATAAAAAACTGAATTAAATAAAAAGGTTTGGGTTATATTTTTGAAGGCAAAGCAGACATATCTCCTATAACTCTTGGTTCTCTAAACGACAAAGTAAACAAGAAACATCACTGCTGCTCTGCCCCTTGGGTCTCTAACTCACTAGCTACCAGCCCATCAAAATACTTAAGCTCAAAAAGCTATTTTAGGTTATGGCAATAAACTTCAGAAGCAGAGTTTTCAAAGACTTGCAGCCAGCATTAGCTATGTCAAACTAGTCAAGAATGACCCCAAAACATCCAAACACAATTTTAAACAAGACAGAGCTGTTAGAAAGCCTAACTACAGGGCACGATCAGGTCTCTGACACATCTAAATAATAAAAAATTATTTAAAAATATGTAAAAAGCACTGTGCAGGTGGAAAATGGCCACTGGACCATTCTGTGCATGTTCACCCTTTTCCAAAATGGCAGTGATGCTCAGGTCCTACATGGGCGTACTAGATTGATGAAGATATTGACATTCCTCAGAATATATTTTTTCATAGTTTACTTGGACTTTCACCTTCTACTTTAGTCACTTTCCTTCATTTGGAGACTGGAGTTGAGGCATTGTTGACTGTTGTTAGAAAAAGACTGTTTGGTTATTGGCCATTTTGCACATGCAGTTATTTATTTATTTTTTAATTTAAACTGAACTGCAACCATGGCTTGTCTTTTCCAAAAAGGTGGCGATGCTGCCGCTGCCATTTTGAGAAAGGGTGCACATGCGCAGAATGGGCCGGCAGCCATTTTGCACATGCACAGGTGTTGGTTTTTTGTTAAACTGAACCACAATGGGCGTATTGCCCACTGTTGCCGTTCGGCATGGAGTAATTAATAATTGCCCATTATGAACAGTTATGGATTGAATCCGAATCCAAATTCCTGCCCCTAAAAGATGCAGGAGATGAAAATCCATATCAGACATATCACAAATAATATCATTTACATACAAGTTTAAAAAGTAGAGGGGACAGAATATAACCTTGATCCTCTGTTAGCTCACCTGGCCCAAGTTCCATCATATTAAGCAACAATTAAGCTCAATAAAGGGGTATCTATACCTAACCTCATCGATTTGTCCCATATGATACCTCTATCCAAAGAATCAAATGCAGCTCTGAGCTCAAGAGTAGAACGTCCAGCTCTAGGACTAGCTTGCTCTTCTCAAAGTAAATCCTACTCTACCATAGGGATGGGCGAACGCGGTTCGGAGGTTCGGCCCGAACTCGGCCTGTTCGGACGACCGAATCCGAACCCGAACTGGCTGAACTGAACTCAATTCCGAACGTCAAAATGACCAAACAGTTCGGATCGCGTTTGGGTGAGTTCGGATGGCAAAAAAAGGTTCATTGGAAGGTCGAACGTGACAGGGAGGAATAGTACTAGTCACTGAGGAGCAGACTTCCAGGCACCAGGGGTGGAGAGGCTTGCAAGAAATGAAACTATCTGCCTCCCCCTTCCCAACACCTTCTAAGCTAGTCACTGTTCCTGAACAGCAAGTGTTGAGTAGGATTATTAGATTGCTTTAAGTTTCATTTCAGTTTTGTACTGAAATGAAACTTAAACCTTAAACTGAAACCTTGTGTTGTTTGTGATTGAGAGAGAGAGAGAGAGAGAGAGAGATAGAGAGATAAATAGGTTAGGGACAATAGACAGTTGTAGGAGTTAGCTTAGTGATAAGAGATAGTGTTAGTGATTTAGTTTTAGTGTTTGTAGGAGTAGGCCTGTATACTTATTAGATAATCCCTTTAGTTCATAGCATTTAGAATAGTTAATAGCAGTTAGATTTAGTGTAGATAGATGGATATAATATTAGATTAAAAAAATAAATAAAAAAACCCCATATAAAACAAAAAAAAACAAACAACAAAAAAACCCATATAAAACCAAATAAAAAACCAAAAAAACATATAAAAAACAACAAAAACACCCATAACAAAACATTTCCCAAACAGCCGAACCCGGCGAACTAACTGAACTGCCAAACTGAACGGACGAACCGAACGCAGACGAACCGAACCGCGATCTGTTCGCCCATCCCTACTCTACCACCCAGGCATTCAAACGATTAAGATGATGCCTTCCAAACAATGTAGCAGAAATGTTAACAAGACTAATGGGTCTATACACTATAGGATGCAGGTGAATCCTCAAAATCCCTTTTATAAATTGGAACTATTATAATGTTCCTCTTTCAAAGGTGGGGTATCTGAAAAGGAATGATAATATTATGAAACCAAGTAATCAGATTTTGTGTCTGGGCCCTGTGTCTTATTTTGTTTTTGTTGAAAAATTAAATAGAGCACCTGTTGCTCAGTAACAAAATAAGGCACTCTTGAATCAGCTTCAAGCAAATCAGAAGAGGAGGAGGCATTATAAAAAAATCACTTAACCTAACAAACCGCTTGTCAAAATACTCCATCCAAAAGGAAGGGGAAATATTGGCTTCAATGTTATAAGTAAAGGATACAAGTACCTCTAGACACTAAAGCCCAACACATTTTACTATCCTTCTCCATGACAGCAAAGTTGAGCTTCTCCCATAACTCCTCCTCCTGGTAGGACCTTTTAATATATATTCTAAACGTTGCTTATATGTAAGACACCGAAAGCAGTATCAATTACCAAATTAAATTTTCACAGTTCTTTAGCCCTATGCCAGGGAGTTTTATAGAGTAAATGTTCACACTTAATATTGGAATTAAGGCCCCTAAACAAGCAATGTTTTAAATACTCAATACTTCTACAGGTGAAAAAGTAGAAATAGCAGAGCTCTGCAGCTTTAAAACTTCAGGATCCAAACGTTTGTTGTTGACAACATCAGCTACTCTCATATCCCATTTATAAGTCTTTCCTATTTATAACTGACGGTTCCATATTGTCAGAATTCAAAAGAAGCATTAAATTGAGTGAGTCCATGATAATAAATTATGAGACTACTGGAAAAACTGAAATTCAACATAAAGAGAAAGGGGCATGTGATCACTTTCAAATATACAAACTGCAGCAAAATCCAAAACCGCAGGCCACAAGTACGGTTCTACCAGAAAATAATCAATAGCACTCAAGCCTAAAGAGGAAACATAAGTTACAGAATGAACCATTCACCATCCTGAGATTTAACATCATCACCATATAGGTATTATTCAAGACAGGATCTTCAAATTTGGGAGAAGGAATCCCCCAAATCATATTTAAAACCTCAAACTCCTCCTCATCCCAATTTATGGCACCTAATCTAGCATTAAAATTGCCCACAAGCAACCTATCATGAGGAAAATTTATTTTCTCCAAATAGGACTGGACAGAGTTCCAAATATTAGTGTCGGCCCATTTGACAGCAGCAGGAGGAATATACATGTTAATCACCTCCACAAGGACTAAGTCTAAGTGCCGAGCAAAAACGTCCACACGATGTAAACTGTTCAACACTAAGGTTTGTGTCATTAGCCACCACTGAGAGCAAACCCTGTTGTATGTGACCATGAAGATTACAACTTAGAAGAAACACCTGGCAAACTATAACACAAAAAAACCATTAAAAAATTGGCTCCACATGTTTCCTGCAATAAAAATCACATCCCACTAGTAACGAACTCCATAAATTCTCTATCTCCTGATTTGTTTTTCAAGCCAGCAACATTCCAAGATAAACCAACAACTGATCGATTCCCCTTGGACCTTCCAGTTAATCTACACAAAAACTTTAAGAAGGACCAGCTAAAACAATAATTGTCAGCTCCGCTGCCCACCGCAGGGAATCCCCCCCCCCCCGGCGGTACCAGAGACAGCCTGGGGATATCCCGCCCCCTCCAGGGGCACAGGTTCCAGAGTGCTCGGCAGGGCTGCCGCTCGCCGAACTCGACGCAGTCCGGGACTTCCCCCGCCCCTGCTGCGGCGCTCGGAGCGCCTGAGAGCACACACAGGGGCGGGGCCTGGGGCTTAAGAACCAGCACCGCTGAGGCAGCAGCGCTGGTGATTTCTGAGAGACTGGCCCCCCCGTTTGAGCTACTGTTGCTTCTGTGATTGTGGAACGCCTGAATCTTAGACTTGTGTGTGCTTGGACCTTCCTCCCCTTCAACCCTGACGACATCTGTGAATGAACGGCTTTGGATTGCGTGAGTTGAGCGTGTGTGCCCTTGTTGCCTTTCCCCCCTCCCTGGGCTGCCTCCTTCTTCCCCCATTCCCCTTTCCCCTCGTGGGAGTCCCTTCCCTGTTCCCCCTGGCACAGAACCTCACATTGCCCCCTTACCCTCCTCTTTTCCTCTGAGTGTGTGTCTGCAGGATTGTAGAGGCAGAACTTGGCTCCCAGGTTTACCACGCCCTGATGATGATAGGGGTCTGTTCTCTTTAATTAGAGGTAAAGACCCATACACTATCTTGACGGGCATTCTTCTCGCAGGGCGTGTGCCCCCCTCCCTGAGGATCAGCTTCGGTAACGCTTGGACTAGTGAGTGCTCCCCTAATTCCCCCCACCCCGGTCACAAAAATATTTGAAACATGACAAATGGCAGCATTCTGTCCATGGCCTAAAAGCTCGTAGTCCTTCACTGCAAGTGCAGGTTCACAAGGATCACCGGAAGGAAAATCACCACCACGAAATCTGCCCTGAATTTCGCGGACATGTCATTATTTTCACAGCCCCCAACACCTGCAGAGGGTAAGTTTGATTTCTGAACAACTGAAATAGATCCATCATCTTATAAATCATCAGACACAGAAGACGGACCATTCATATATGCAGCATCATTGAGTGCTAGAACTTACTAACATCTTATTATGAAATAAATCCCTCTTAATTAACAATGAAGCATCCTGACTGTTAGCCTTTGGGCCAGAAAAATCAGTAGCCAATAAAGGTCTAATAGACGAAGGGAGACTAACCAATAACTTCTCATCTTCCCAAATAACCCCAGTAGACACAATCCCCCTTTGATGAGAAGCAATCAAAGCAACATTCCTCCTGGTTTTTGCTACCCATGATACTCAAGTAGTGCTCTCATTCCAAATTTTCTGGATGGCCCAGACATCTTTCAATTCTACCTCAACCTTATTTCTAGAACCAAGTGAAGGCAACTTAGCAACTCTAGGGATCTGGTGTGGGGTAAAGAATAAGAAACAGCATGCTCTACAATCATATGAATAAGCTCTTGCAAATAAGCATGGGACACACATTTTCTCAAGGGAACATTCTGAGAAATCAGTATCTCCTTCCATTTAAATTCGGGGCTACCACTACGGGAAGACAAATGGAAAGAGTTTCCTGGAGGGACAAAAGATTGTTTGCTGGTAATTTTTAAAATTCCTAACAGAATTGTCTGAAGAAAACTGAATTTTCTTAGGCTCATCAGTCACAATTGTATCACCACAAGTACAGCTGTCCTGACTGCCTCAAGTAAGATGAATAGCAGACTTCCTATTAGAATTATCTACTACAGAATTAGCTACTCCTGATGAACCATTATCTGTAGAGTTTTTAAGATCATGCCAGGCCTGTCATAAGGCACCTAACATGACTTTAAAGTCAAAGAAGGTATTCTTAATCTCAGTAATATCATTGGTGATATTTTCAATGGCATTCCCTAAAGACAAACCACACTTACAAGAGGACATACACCCAGAGGGCAAATCATGTGGCTGGTCCGGACTCTACAAGGATATTATTACATAATTTAGATGGTCCAACAGAACAAGGCTGAGAAGAGCTATCCTCCCTTTGAATAGGGTGAAAGCTAATTTTACTACTGGGAGCACACACCTCAGATAAAGGCCTTCTCAGGAAAGGAGAGTTGTTTAACAACCCACTAACAAAATCATCAAAATGACCCTGGGAAAACAGCAAACACTAAGGATCTCCCAAGAGGGTACCCTTCATTCGAAATCCCAGGAGCAACGTTCAGTATTCTCCAAGTCGGATATATCTTGCATTGCAGACAATTTAACAAACTCAGCAATTTTTCTCTGGAATCTCAAAAGTACAATCCTGCACTGGTCTCCTTGGAGGCTCAGGAGTAAACCCTGTGTTTTGAAGCGAGTCAAAGTTATAATTGAATTTGCTGGGACAGCTGGGGGCAGAGACAAGGACTCACTCTGCCAAAACCCACACTACCTCCACCACCCTTCCACCAAACTCTGTGAAAACCCCACGTTATCTCCACTACCCTCCACCGAACGCTCTCTCTTCTCCACCAAGTTGAAGCAACCTTTGCTCCCCGATCGCTGGGCCCTCTCCTCCTCAACAAGGATGATATAACCCCCTCCTCTAGGCTCTTTCATCTGCTGACCAAGACCACACTGCCTGCATGTCCTTTAGGCTGCTGGGGTCTAGGATTGGGGTCACCTCTCTCTCCCCGCCAGGTCTCACACCTGCTCTGTTGGGCTCTCCTCCTCTGGGTTTACGTTGCCTCTGCCCTGTCCTTCACTGGGCTCTCTCCTAGGCACACCTAATCTCCACCCCTGGAAGGGAAGTCCCTGCTGGTTGAGAAAAGTTTGCTGTTCCACTGGCTCACTTGCGCCTTCCCAGGCCCTGCTGTGCCAGCTCCCCATACCTGGCTCACTCTCCCCTCGGGTTTCCAACTCTAAGGCACCTCAGCAACTGGTCTCTTGGCCACATTGATAAACATGACATAATGGGAAACAATTGACATGGTTTTAGCAAAGGGAAGTCACGCATCACTAATCTATTGTAATTTTTTGAGGGTATAAATAAGCATGGGGATATGGGCGAGCCAGTCAATATAGTGGATCTGGATTTTCAGAAAGCATTTGATAAGGTCCCTCACAAGAGACTCTTGAGGAAACTAAATAGTCATGGGATAGGAGGCAGGAGGATCTTGCGAGACTGGGTGACTGATACTTGTCAAAATTATTTCATCTGTCACTTAGATGCCAAAGTGATGCACATAGGGAAAAATAATCTAAACTATATTTACAAAATGCTGGATTCTAAATTAGGAATTATCACTCAGGGGAAGGATCTTGGAGTCATTGTGGACAATGCATTTAAATCTTCAGCACAGTGTGTGGCAGTGCTCAAAAGAGCAAATGGGATGTTAGGAATTATTCAGAAAGGGATAGAGAATAAATCTGAAAATATCATAATGCCTCTATATAAATCTATCGTGTAACCGCACCTTGAATATGGTGTGCAGTTCTGGTTGTTCCATCTCAAAGAAAGATATAGTAGAACTGAAAAAGCTACCGAGAGGGCAACAAAAATGATAAAGGGTATGGGACAGCTCCTGTACAAGGAGAGGCTTGAAAGGTTGGGGCTCTTCAGCTTGGAGAAGAGATGACAGAGGGGATATGATAGAAGTTTATAAAATCATGACTCAGTAGTAGTGTGGAACAAATAAATAGTAGTTATTTACCCTCTCAAACAGTACCAGAACTAGGGAATATTCCATGAACCTAACTGGCAGTAGATTTAGAACAAATCAAATAAAGTATTTTTTCACTCAATGCATCATTAACTTGTGGAATATGTTGCCAGAGGAGGTGGTCAAGGCCAGTAGTATAGGTGGGTTTAAAAAAGGATTGGATAAGTTCTTGGAGGATAGTTCCATTAATGACAAGTAGGTTGGGGGATGTAACTTCTGACTGTCAGGAGCTGGGCGTGAACAACAGGGAAGGGACTTCCCCATTATGACCTGTTGGGTACTTCTCGGAAGCGACTGAAATTGGCCACCGTCAGAGGCAGGATGCTAGGCTTGATGGACCTTTGGTCTGACCCAGAATGGCACTTCTTAGGTTTGAGTCCCTGAATGCGATGGTATCTCTGGGTTTTATTCAGAGCGTCCAGGAGAGAATTCACAGGGCTGGCCAGGCGCTTGACCTCATCTTTGAGTTGGGTGTTCAGGTTTCAGATCTTCGGGTCACCACGCAGGGTAGTCTGACAATAACCTCATGTTTTTCAGTGCAAGTGCCAATCTACCCAACTAACAGCAGCCAATCTATTTAAAGGGCCACTGACACTGCTGAATTCAGTGGATTTCAGCAGTCTCATTAGTGCTGGAGCACCTTCCAGCCTGCCCCTTCCAGCCAGGGGGTTGACAGGCTCACGGATCGTTATTTTTCGCTGTTAGAGGGGGCCCTTGATTCCCTGGCTCCTCGCTGGACCCTAGTTGTCTCGACTAACCCTAGAATGTTGTGGTATAATAGCAATTTGATGGACTCAGAGAGACTGGGGCATAGATTGGAGAGGAGATGGTTGAGGAGCCATTTAAAGGCCAATCTTCAGCTGTAGAGAGAGTTTATGTGCGTGTACAGAACGACTATTACTGAGGCCAAGCAGTTGTCCTTGTCCTTGTACACAGACGCTGCAGGGAACAAACTGGTGCACCTGTTTCACGTTGTGTGCAGCCTGGTGAATCCAGACTGCCTCAACCAGTCTACAGTTTCTTCAAATAGACCACTGTGAAAAGTTTGCTACAATCTTTACAGAGAAGACAGATGGACTCCTGGTGGGACTTGCTGGGACTTTTGATGTGAAAAGCTGGTCCCCAAGGGACTGTATAGGGCACCAATACAGCCCTGTAACATGCATAAATAACCACCAAGGATGGTTAAAGGGTGGTTAGCATCATGTCTGTTTTCACCCTTTGATGTTGATGATGGGAGATCCATGTGCTGTTGGGATCATGGAGATCCATCACCTGCAGCTCCAACCCATGCCGGTCCTAGTTGTTGAAGGCAAGTGCTGGGGCAGTGGCACCTTTATTGACAAGGTTTGATTTTTGTAATTTTCTCTTTTATAGAGGAGGTTACCAGCCAGCCTTAAACATGAGGAAGTTAGTCTCCTCCTCAAGAAACCATCTCTTGATGTTGGAGTGCTTGCCAACTATCACCTGGCCTTCAATGCACCTTTGTTGGGGAAGGCGATTGAGAAGACTATGGCATTACGTCTGCAGAGGCATCTGGACTGTAATATCATCTTGGGGAAATTCCAGTCTGAGTTCTGGCCTTCACATGGGGTAGAGACCACACTGCCAGTATGACGAATGATCTGCTGATGATTTTAGATCAAGGACAGCTGGCAATTTTGGTCATGTCAGACCTTAGAGCAGCATTCAATACGAATGGCTATGTGTTGCTGCTTTGGCAGCTGAGGGATGTCACTGGCATGATGGGAGCTGCTAGTTGGTGGTTTAAGTCATACTTAGAGGAGCAGAGTCAGTCAGTGGTGATGGATGATTACGTGTCAACTCTGAGAGATCTGAAATGTGCTGTTTTCCATGGTTCTATTATTTCGGCCATTTTGTTCAACATACAGATGCAACCCGTTGAGGTGTTATGACGAAGCATGGGGTTGAGTAGCATCAGTACGCGGATGATATACAACTGTACATCTCTTGTCCTGTGAGCCCTGCCACCTTGGCTTCTGCCTTGGAGGAATGTCTGAACGATATAGCTGGCTGGGTGTATCAGAGCTGCCTAACATGAGTGGAATGGAAAAAGTAAATAGGCAACTGTTTTTTGCCCTTTTCGTACAATAAAAAAACAAGGGAACACTCTCTGAAGTTAAACGGCAGCAGATTTAAAATGAACAAAAGGAAGTACATTTTTACGCAGTGGACAATACAATTATAGAACTCATTGCCAGAGGAGGATGTGAAAGCCCTTTCAAACGGAAATTAGATAAGCACACCTCCATGCCTGATACATGTACTTCTCTTGAGCTACTGGAGCTGGCCACTGTCAGAGACAGGATGCTGGGCTATGCTGTTCTGACCCAGTATAGCACTTCTTATGTACCTTGTGTTCAATCCGGAGAAGACTGAGGTGATGCTGTTGTGGAGGGACAGCCGACATGAGGATGTTCTTACCTCTCTAGGTCCCTGTATGTTGGAGCTTGGGTGGAGGTAGTGGGCCCATTAAGAATCTGGGCATAATTTTTGACGACGCTCTGGCCATGAAAGCTCAGGTATGGACATCGTTTGAATATGCTTTTGGGGGGGGGAGTGTACGCAATTTGCATAAGCTATGCCTTTATTTATCCCAAGTTGACCTTGCCACACTGACCCATGCCCTGGTGACCATGAAGTTTGATTTTTTTGTAATTTCTTCTTCTGGTGGCTTTCAGCAGTGTTTCTCCATCATTTGCAGCTTGTTCAGAATGTGGCAGCGCAGCTGCTTACTGGTTTGGGCAGCTGTGATCATATTATGCCTGCACCTTTCTTTGCATTGGCTGCCTGTAGAACACAAATTCAATTTATGACTGTGCTGCTGGTTTTCGGGGCTTGGACATTATAGGCCCTGGCTATGTATGAAACCTGCTCTTGGAGTGTCACACTGATAGTTATCTGCACTCAGAAACCACCCACTTCCTGGGGATCCTGCCACCACGCCTTAAGTCAGGTGAGAGATCAGGCCTTTGCTGTGGCAGACCCCTCAGTGTGGAACTTGCTCCCTCCAAATGTTCATCTTAATTTTTCCCTCCTCACCTTTAAAAAGCACCTAAAGACTTATTTATTCTCCAGGCACTTTTAGGATCCATCACTGATTTATGTATTTTCTCTTTCCTCTTTAACTTCCCCTTTTAAGTTGTTTTTAAAATGGATTTATATTTTAAGTGGATTTTATATTATTTTAGCATATTTTTATGTTGTGAAGTGCGCCAAGTGCCAGTTGGTGGTGGTGGAGGGGCACTATGAAAGTTATTATCCCACTCTCATGCTGACTTCCTTCACTTCAAATTCTGTCTCTCCTCCCTTACTTCTGCTATCTCCCTCGCTGGACAGAATTACTACGCCTCCCGCATTGAGTCCTGTTCTCGGGACCCTTGCCACCTGTCCTCCACCTTTGACTCTCTTCTCAAGCCACCCTGCCCTCCCTTTCTGCTCAGGATCTTGCTTCCAGCTTCACCTTCAAGATAGACCAGATCCGCCTTGACATCGTTTCCCATTCCTCTCCTCTTCCTACTCCCTCCCCTTTCTCTCGACTTCCTCTTCACCAACTCCTTCCTTGCCCCCCTCTAATCACCAACGATCTTCTTGTGGCTAAATCTAATAGCCTCTATTCCATTCTTGTCCTCTCTGCTGCCTTCGATACGGCTGACCACTCACTCTTACTGGATTCACTTCACTCCCTTGGATTCCGTGGCTCTGTCCTCGACTGGTTCTCCTCCTTCCTCTCTGACCGCTCCTTCAATGTGTCTCGTGACAACTCCACCTCCTCCTCCCTTCCACTCTCAGTTGGTGTTCCCTAAGGCTCTGTCCTTGGCCCTCTCTTCTTCTCTATCTATACCCTGTCCCGAGGCAAACTCATTGCCTCCCATGGCTTCCAATATCACCTCTATGCTGATGACACTCAACTCTATCTCTCTACTCCCTCTCTCTCTCCATCTATTCAAGCTCGCCTCACCAGCTGGCTCTCTGACATCTCTACCTGAATGTCTCAACGTCAGCTCAAACTCAACATGGCTAAAACTGAACTCCTTATCTTTCCCCCTCATCCTTCCTCTCCCTCTTCCCTATCAATCCTCATCGATGGGGTCACCATCCTTCCCATCCCCCAAGCCCGTAGCTTAGGCTTCATCTTTGACTCACCCCTTTCTTTTAAACCCTACATCGACTCTGTTGCCAAATCCTGTCGCTTCTCCCTCCATAACATTGCTAAGATTCGCCCTTTTCTCTCTATCTCCTCTGCCAAAACCCTTGTTCATGCCCTGGTCATCTCTCGCCTCGATTACTGTAACCTCCTTCTCACTGGCCTCCCCCGCTATCCCCTTATCTCCGTCCAAAACTCTGCTACCAGGGTCATCCACCTCGTCCATCGCTTTGACCATGTGCAGCTCCTCCTCTCCTCTCTTCACTGGCTCCCCCTTCTTGAACGAATCCTGCACAAGCTCCTAGTCTTCACCTATAAAGCTCTTCACACCCTTGCTCCCCCCTACCTCTCTGTGCTAATTTCCCTCCATACTCCAGTCCGTTAACTCCGCTCCTCCTCTGCCGCCTCTCTTGCCCTCCCACGCCTCCTGCATTTCCTACCAATTGGACTTTCTTTTTTAGCAACAGCAGTTTCCTTCAAAAACAGTAAAGCCTGGAGGTCATGCCTCATTCAGAAACAGATCTTGCTCAGTCTCCAGGACAGCAGAAGAATTATTTATCTATCTTTTATCTTTCAGATTTATATCCCGCCCCCTCCTGCAAAGTGATTTACCCTTGAGATACGAAAGTTGCATAGCTGACCATCAGCAGTACATTGTTGGCATTTAAGGAAAATGGATGTAGTAGCAATGAGTCAGGATGCAAAGTCAGAATTGAGATACAAACTACCCTCAATCTTGGGGTGTAAAACGTTTTACTACACAAAATTCTGTGCAAAATGTAAAAAGTGGTGTCTCGGTCAAAGAAAGTCCAACATGCTTGACAAGAGGTCTTATCACAGAGCCCACTCTATTACCTCCTGAGACCCTGAGGATCTCAGGAGGTTTGGGCACTGGAATAGCCCAACACTAGCAAATACCCCTCTGTCCCTACATGTGCTCCAATAATGTGCCCAACTTATAACTTATTCACTGAATTTTAAACACACTTCAGGGTCTAATATGCCGTTGCCCATGTTCCATGCATAATTCCAGGGCTGTTAACCTAGTACCCATCACTGGCAAGTCCATCAAGTTGTGGACTTTGAAGCTTTGTATTGGGACACCAAAGGGCATGTGTGTTTGGGAGAGGGCTATTGGGTATAGTATGCTCGCTCTATTTTATGAACTATTTTCACGCTACACCAGAATACCATGTACTGACATGAGACATAGGGCGCAGTCAGACGTGCATTTAAATCGCACAGAAGCCCTGGCGGCATAGTGCGATTTAAAGAACCCCGCACTTCCGGGTTAGTGTGAATGCGGTGAGCGCGCACATTTCCACTTAGCCCGAATGTGGAAATGTGCGCGCTCACCGCATTCACACTAACCCGCAAGTGCGGGGTTCTTTAAATCGCACTATGCCACCGAGGCTTCTGTGCGATTTAAACGCACGTGTGAATCCCCTCATACTCTCATTAGTATTTGTGTATTTGCGTGTATTTGTGTGTATTTGTGTATCAAAATAGTCAAGTTTCAGGAATCTACGTTCTCAACATTAAAAAAATATACAACCAGCAGAACTGGCAGTGTTGAAGAAAAGAGGCCCACAAATACCTCTGCGATCTTACATAAGCCACTTTACCAGTGTTTCAGTTTTGCTATCTGTAAAATGGAGATAATACTTCCCTACGTCTCAGCAGAGTAGCGAGTTTCTATTCACTGAATTTCGTTAATCATTTAAAGATCCTTGGACCTCCTGAAGAATGAAGAACCCACAAGTTCGGCTGCCAAAAACAGAGTTGAGGTGACTCAGGCAGGCAGGGTGGAAATGAAGCCATAGATCCTCTCTCAAAATGCTAATAGTATTAACCTTTATGTTGGCACAAGGATGACAATGAATCACCTGTTCAGCCAGATGAGAAAGACAGGTGGCTGTATTCTTCCCTACCCACCACCCAGATACTCATTGTCTCCTATGGCTCTCCAGGAACTGTGGTAAATTCTTCTCAGCTGTACTGATGGAAAAAACAGGGTACTCCAGAACACCAATCTGGTTTCCCAAGATACTGACATCATCCTATATGAAAAAAAAGCTGCTTCTGTAGTTAGTACTCACTTCTTTCAAGATGTCTGGGTGTTCCCATCTCCCTCTGGTGTACACAGACATTCCAAGATCACAGAGTCAGCCTTTAGAATATCTCCAAATTATGGAGAAGAAAAAATACTGACCTAACCACAAAAGCGTCCATGTCATTTAGCTCCTCTCAGCAACAGGCTGCTAATGAGATTCTGAAACTGTCCACAGAAGCCACTGTATAAATTAAAGGTGAAGGGGGAATCAGATGCTGGTTGCCACACCAACCAGGCCTGCTGGGGGACCAGAATCTTGTAAGCTGCTGTGAATCTGATTAGGCTGAAATGAGGTCACAGATATCAGTTGCATTATACAGTCATTTTTGCCAAAGACCTCCCATTGTCTTAGGGAAGGGTATTCTGATTTCGGACAGTCAATATGCTTGACAAAAGGTCTTATCACAGAGCCCACTCTATTACCTCCTGAGAACCTGAGGATCTCAGGAGCTTTGGGCACTGGAATAGCCCAACACTAGCAAATACCCCTCTGTCCCTACATGTGCTCCAATAAATAATTTGGCCCAACAAAATATATCATCCAAACTACTTTGTCTCCATCTATTCTATAACACTGAATTTTAAGTCATAGGGCTCTATGCACACTCCCAGATCTTTCATAGGGCATACAGAATAGACACACAACTCATAATGCCTCAGAACATACAGAGCTAAAAGCATGCACATTGGAAGAGCCAGGTGTAGGGATGGAAGACAAAGAAGCATGAAGTAGTGGTCAGAGAGAGAGAGAGTGATGCTGAAGGAGATGTGGTGGCGATATTATTATTAATTATTATTATTTATTTATAGAACACCAACAAAGTCCTTACCCCAAGAGGTTTACAATCTAAGAACGACAAGGGAGAGGGGAACAAAGGGAGAGACGAGTACATTCATGAAGCTGAGAAGTCACAGGTACACATGCTCAGTTTATTTACAGGGAAAAGAGATGCTAAGTGAAAGGACAGCACCAGTGACCAGTCTGGGAGGGTGAGTAGCTAGGGAAGGCCTGGTGGAAGAGGTAGGTATTGAGAAGAGATATGAATTCTGGAAGGAAGGAACTGATCAAATGCATTCAGGAAGGGAGTTCCAGACATGGGGGTGGGGTGCATAGGAGAAGAGATGAAGACATTTCCAAGAACGGGGGGCACGGGGGTTGAGAGGGTGGTGGAAGAGGATGAACGAAGCTCCCAGGTGGGGATATAGTGGGGAACAAGCACAGAAAGATATGGGGGAGCAAGACCATGAGGAGCCTTGAAGGTAAAGACAAGGAGCTTGTATTGAATGCGATCAGGCAGAGGGAGCCATATAGAGAGAGACAAGAAGAGGCTGAACATGGTCAAAGACAGGTGGATGACTGGCAGCAGAATGTTGAACTAAAATAAGAAGGGCAAGGTGAGAACTGGGGATGCTAGTAAGGAGAAGGTTGCAGTAATCCAGGCAAGAGATGACTAGAGCATGGACTAGAGTTTTGGTAGTGGGAACAATAAGAAATGGCTGGTTTTACCAATGGTATGCAGAAAGAACCAATAGGCCTTAGCAACAGACTGGATTGGAGGGTTAAAAAGGAGAGAGATTATTATTATTATTATTAAACATTTATAAAGCGCCAGTAACAACTGGCGCTGTACAGAACATATAATCAGCTGCGGTCCCTACCTGTGGCTTACAATCTAAAAGACAAGGAGGGGGAGACAAGGAGAGGGGACAGTGGGAGAGACATGGGAGAAGACAAACAAACATTCAGGCGGATGCGAAGTCTCAGG
>QEPC01007158.1:2510903-2523750 GCA_003113815.1 Sphenodon punctatus
TACAGAGGATATGACAGCGGATGTGTTCACGAAGCCACTAGCAGGGGAACGCCATTGCAAGCTATTAAGAAGAATGAACCTAGTGGGTTTGACTAGTGACCGTTGAGAAGGGGTGTTGGATTGTGCAACAGTCACAAGTAAAAGCCCACTGCAAGCCCCGCAAGCTTAATATGGACTTGTCCAGTAGGGGGAGGGTCAGGGGATTAAACAGTTTTTTCTCTCTCCT
This sequence comes from Sphenodon punctatus, assembly GCA_003113815.1. Taxonomy (NCBI): domain Eukaryota; kingdom Metazoa; phylum Chordata; class Lepidosauria; order Sphenodontia; family Sphenodontidae; genus Sphenodon; species Sphenodon punctatus. The sequence goes on from QEPC01007158.1 coordinate 2,511,130, forward strand.
TGTCTCCTCACTTCTCCTCTCTCTGTCCTCCATCTTGTCCCATACAGTCTGTACAGTATGGAAGCATGTCTTCTGAGTTCTTAGTAAAGTTCTGTTTTGAAGAAACTTCTGCTGTGTGTGTTATTCAACAGAAAGCTAACTCTACAATAAATAGGAGGTGAGGAAGTCAAGACAGCTCATTCCAGTAACTTGGAGGTGAAAGGGAGGAGTAAGATAAGTCGATAGTTGGATGGATTGGTGAAATCAAGGGTAGTTTTCTTAAGGATAGTGGCATGCTTAAAAGCAGAGGTAAAGAAGCCAGTGGAGAGGGAGATATTGATGATGTGCAGCAGAGAGATTACAGCACAGGGGGCAACAGCAGTTAAGAGTCAAGAGGGGATAGAGTCAAGGGGGCAAGTGGAGGGGTTGCATGAAGAGAGGAGGAAAGTGATCTCATGAAGGGAAGCTGGAGAGAAGGAGGATAGGAGAGAGGCAAGAGGAGGAGAAGGCAGAGGAAGGAACTGGGGGAGGGAGATGGGCAAGAAGCAAGGCCAAGGCAGATTTTGTCAATTTTGTCATGGAAAAAGGCGTCAAGATCCTGTGCAGAGAGGGAAGAAGGTGGAGGCGGACAGTGAGGTTTGAGAAAGAAGTTAAAGATTGTTATAGGAGAGGAGGTAGTGGGCAGAGAGTGAGAACTATAATGTGGATGAACGTCTGGAGAAGGTGGTGTGCATGGGGATAAAGATGAGTTGCATAGCAGACTTGTCCTAGGTCTGAAGGACAAATGAGGTGGGGGAAGGTAAGAATGCAAAAAGTTAATGATCAGATGAGGCATTAAGATGGAAATTTAAGACACCAAGGATGAGTGATGTCAGAGATATTGAAAAGAGAGCTGGGTGTCCTTTTAGATCTGTTGACAGCATTTGATACCGTTGACCATGAGATGTTGATGACACGCCTGCGGGACAGCGCAGGGGTGGGCGGGATCGTTCTTGAATGGTTCCGCTCATTCCTGACCGGAAGAACTCAGCGGGTGGTACCTGGTGATTATTTTTCATCTTACCAAGACCTCCCGTGTGGGTCCCGCAGGGTTCAGTTCTGTCCCCTCTCCTGTTCAACGTGTATATGCAGTCGCTCGGCCAGGTGATCAGAGAGTTCGGGGTGAGGTGTCATCAGTGTGCGGATGACACCCAACTGTGGGTGATTTCAGACGTTACGGGGCCCATTGGCCCCGTACTGAAATCACCCTATTAATTCCCCGCTGGGATCACCCCGTCACACCGTATCAGACATGCTGGGGGGATCCCGGCGGGGAATCTGGGAGGGGGCGGGGCCGTGCAGCGCAACGTGTGGCCGCACGGTCCCGCCCCCTCCACGCTTCCCGCTGCCCGCCCTCTGGGGAGACGGGCAGGCGTCGGGGCCAATGCGGCCGCTGCGTCGGGCCGGATTCGCCACGGCCAGATGTTACTTTTTTTTGGTCCCCGCTGGGGATCTCTTTGACCACGCTTCCCGGGACATTCCCCCCGCTAGCCCGGGAAGCGTGGTTCAAATTGACCCCATGCGGGTATTGACCGTGGCGAACATCTGGCGGCCACCAAACAGACGTTTGAGACACAGTGACCACAGGTGGGTATTCACCGTGGTTCACTGTGATCTCGTAACGTCTGAAAACACCCTGTATCTCTCATTTTTGACCGACCCAGGCATGGCTGTCTCAGTGCTTACCCGGTGTTTGGCAGCTGTGGGTGACTGGATGAGGGCTAACTGACTGCATCTGAATTCTGAGTAGACAGAGCTGATGCTAGTGGGTAGGTCAGCGGAGTGGACATCTCCATCGATCGATGGAGTTTGCCCTCCGTTGACGGCCCAGGTGCGGAACTTAGGGGTGCTCCTCGATGTGCAGTGGCGAGGAGCGCCTTCTGCCAGTTACATCTGGTGCGGCGGCTTCAGCTGCTGGTTTCAGTTCTGGACCTGGCCACGATCATCCATGCTTTTATTACCTCAGTTAGACTACTGCAATGTGCTCTACGTGGGGCTACCTATGGTGACGGCTCGGAAGCTACAGTTGGTGCAGAATGCGGCGGCCCGGCTCCTGGTGGTGTTGGGTCACCGGGAGCACATTACACCAGTGCTCCAATCTCTGCACTGGGTGCCAACAGTCTTCCGGGCCCAGAAAGTGTTGGTTCAATGGTTTTAACCTATAAAGTATTACACAGCCTGGGCCCTGCTTATTTGCGAAACCGCCTCACCCCCCAGGTTCTAGATCGGCCCCTGCAGTCGTCCGGGGGCGTCTTGCTGGAGGTCTCCCAGGTTTCCCGGGGGGCCACGCAGAATAGGGCGCCTCTGGAATTCCTTCCCGGTGGGGGCACATCAGGCCCTGGAGCTTCTGGCCTTCTGTAGGAACTGCAAAACCTGGCTGTTCCGTCAGGCATTTGGTGAGGGTAGGGGTTGGGGAGGGGGGGCTCGTTTGTGCATTTTATGTGTTATGTTTTTTAGTGTTTAAAACTGTTTTATATTGTACTTATATTATGTTTTTAGCCGCTATTGGGCCGTCTGTGGCGGGATAGAGCGGGATATAAATTCAGAAAATAAAATAAATAATAAAGTGGATGGGAAGGAGCTGGTGACCTAATACAGAGAAGAGAACAGAGTCTTATTTACTGTTGCTCGAAGAAGAGAAATGAGTGGGAAGATGGCAGAGGAAGAGAGTTAGAAATGGCAGGAAAATCCCAAGCCTTCACCAAGGTTCTTTGGGAGTGATTTAAAGCAAAGAGTAACACTGCAAGGGACAGCAGCTGTTGAATACAGATGGAGATTCAATTTTATTTCACAGCAACGAGATGTGGGAACTGAAATGAAGTGGTCATGGATAGCACTGCTGATTTTTTCTGAGGTAAGGTGAGAATTTCAGAGGAAACATCAGAATGGGAGGGTGAAGGGAGAATTATTGAAAATAGTGAGAATGTCAAGGAAGGTGCCATTGGCCAGAGGAGATGACAGGGAAAGAAGTCACAGGTAGAAAGAGGGAGGGAACTGACATGTCATCAAAAACAAGGAAAAAGGGTAGAAAGCAGAGGTAGAATAGAGATTTATAGAAGGGGGATTGGTGAGGATGACGAAAGGAAACAGAAGAAACAGAGGAGAGGAAGATAAAAGGAACATGGAGAGGAAGGTGATAAACTGGAGAGGCTAGCAGGAAACAATAGGGCAAATAGGGCCCCGGGCTGCCACTGGGCAGGAAGGAGTGGTCTAGAAATTTTAAAAAATATATAAAATAGATAAATAAATGCTTAGGAGCTGCATGTGGCTCTTTGACACCTGCGCTGTTGCTCTTGCCAACAGTGGCTGCCTTGGGAAGTATATATGCAGCTTCCTCAGAAGCAAGAGAAGCTGAGCTGCCATTTTACCTGCTGGAGCCTCATGGGGGCCATGGAAGCATGTCCTATACTACTATTGCTGCTGCTCAAACCCACCAGGCTGCCTCAGAGCCAGAGCTCTGATGTGAGGGAGGAGCTGGGAAAAGCAGCACCGCCCTGTCCCTGGAATTAGGGTAAGCTGAAATCGATGTAATGCATCTTGTGGCTCTGGGAGAGATAAATGTTTTGGTAAGCGGCTGTTGGGCACGGGAACTCTGCCCACCCCTGTTATAGGGCAAAGAAGAGAAGAGCCTGGTGGGAAGTCATGGCTAATCATGATCAACAAGCAAGTGGGCTGATGGAAGTCAACTGAGTGACACAGCTGGCTGAGAAGTTAATTCATTGGCAAATAAGACACTGAGTTGATTAGGGGAGGGATACAGGCAGAGTGAAATGCAATTAATGAGATGAAACTTTAGAGCAAACCTAGAAGGAAAAGTACAATGAATTAGCAATGGCTCAATAGTGCAGTAAATCAATGGTACAGTTAAAAAAGCAATAGATTTAGCAACAGATTAGTGAGACCATCAGTTAATCACATAGCTAATCAATGAGTGGAGTGACAGGGTGGAGGAAGGAGAGTTTGCTAAGCAAGGCACTTGGCCAGTGAATCAGTGCGGCAGGGCAGCAGGTATCTTTTCCTCTCTAATGCTAGCAGGACACAGAGAGGGAAGTAAAACAGTGAAAGTGGCATTGATGTCAGCAGAAAGCAGGCTGTAAAGGAGCAACAGGAGAAACTGAGGCACAGAGAAATGATTTGACTTGCCCAATATCACAACATATCTATGGCACAAGCAGGAAGTGATCTCAGTATATTCTAACACTTTGCCCTGTGTTTCACCCACAAGACTCTCTCCCCTAAGAGAAGCAAGACTGAAGAGCTAAGTGCATGTTAGTTGAATGGGACACAAGCAAGTTGTAGATCACATCGACACACAAGTAGCAGATCAAGAACAGACAGTTATCAGAGGATTTCAGATGATTTGCAAAAAGAAAGACTAAAAAGATTCTAGACTCAACCTGTGAGATTCCTGAGCACCAATGGTGAATGAAGAAATGAAGCCTCCACGCCAAGCCCTCATGCTGTTTGTGCTCCTACTAATCTGCTAATAGAACAAGGACAGGGTCTGCATCATGTATTCCTATTCCCCATGCCCCCAGCTAATTAAGTAAGCTCCATGGCTCTGGTGGCTTTTACCCAGTTCTGTTTCTCCAGCTGGTTTAAAGGGCAGCTAACAAGAAACCCAAGCAAACAGTCTGGCTAGCTGCCCCACAGCTGATGCCCCAGCATTTCCTGGTACAATGGCATTTTCCCTCTTAAAGGCCAAGCCAGTCCCACTGGCCAGCAAAGCATCCTCTGCCTATTTGTGCCACCTGCTTCCAGCTAAGGCTTCTGCTCTCTTTTCTACTGCATATTGTAAGCTTGTTGGGGCAGAGACCCTTCCTTTCATCTTGTCTGTAGTTCAAGAAGTTGGGGCCCAGTCTATGGGAGAGGTGCTAACTTATTTAAGAGAAAACGAGAAGGGATGTGCACCAATACACTAAGGACAACAAATAAGGAGTCTGCCTATTTTTGAGAGCTTTCAGTAATGGTCCACAAGATCATTAACCAGCAGAGCCACATACACATGGATATACCACTGGGATGAAGAGAACAGGAAGCTGACACACTTAAATATGAAGCCACAACCATAGTGCACACACACAAGGGGTGCTGTCTTCATAGCACAGGATGCTGGACAGGTGAAAAGAAGAGGCAGAACTGATGGGTAGGCAGATAACAAATACAGACTGACAGGGACATTTGATAGATGAATAAACGGATGCTGCAGACTGAAAGTGGGAGAGACATCATTTCACATGTCCATTCTCAGCAGCAATAGCTATTCCCGTTCAATGCAACATTCCTCTGAACTTGTGATACAAATCGCACATCTGAGCAAGCAGGGTTTTTCCCAACTCAGGTCTCGCAACACCACTCCTACTTTCACTCGAGGGGGTGGGGGACAGCTAGAGCAATAAGAAGCATCCAGGTTAGCCCCTTCTAGTTACAGCAGATGCCAAAGAGCCTAATACAGTGAGAAGGAGCATGCACTCTGAAGACTCAGGACAGCATAAGGGAATGAAGTCTGTGCTCCACAGAAACATGACCTTCACCTCCTTGGAGGGCAGAGAACGATCCTTCTGCACTTCAGACCAATGCGTGGAGATTCCATCCCCCACTCTCTGAATGGCGCTAAACCTCTGTGGCTGGGGGTACTCAGTGCAGCTGGCTCAGATTCATCTAAAAAAACAAATCTTCAGCCTTTGGGATTCACCTGATTGTCCCAAACGTAAGGTACCCTGACAAATTCTACTCAAAGGGCATTCCTCAGCTTCCTGCCTAGGGTTTTACCCTCTGGTTACTCCCCCTGCCTGGGAAATGAGTACTTTGTTTCTCTCGTACACTCTTACAAAGAAGATGGTAGCTGAAACTGAACATACAGGGTTCTGAATCTCATTTATACTAGGACTTATTTCCACTGCTCTGGGAGCATGAGTACACTTTAATGTGGGCATAAGTATAATTCCATAATAAAAAAACACTCTGGTTTACAATTAGTTAAGGCTCTTGCAAATTCAATCATGCACTAAAAAGTATGGAAATTGCAAATTAAGGCTCCCGCCTTAACTTCCATGCCATGTTAGCAGTAAAGACATTGTACAGTCTCACATATTGTGCTCACTTACAACTTCGGCTCCATGCACCCACACTTTGCCTTTGTCTTTCAGCCCCAATCCTCTCTCTCTTTGCAGGCTGGGGGCAACACTGAAGCTGGGGACAGGAGAGTGTGAGCTGGCCCCTTACCCCCTCCGCTTCCTCTTTAAGAAAGAGAGAACGTAGGAGTTCTGGCTCCCACCCCTTTCCCCCCTCTAATCTACTTGGTCCCAGTCCTGTAACAGAGAACTCAGGACTCCTGGCTTCCAGCCTCTCCACCCCACTCCCTTCACAGGCAACTCAATAGTCCTGGTTCCAAGCCTGTTCTCCTCTCCCCTGCTCTCAACCTTGTAACAAACAACCCAGGAGTCCTGGGTCCAAGTCATCCCTCTAGCCCCCACTCCCCTCACAGAGAACTCAAAAGTCCTGAGAAATACAATGTTTGTCTGTACGTGTCATATGGAACAGAAGTCTGTGTGTGGAATGACAAAAAAAAAAAAAAAAAAATAGGAGAGGAAATGAAATAACAGGGAGGGAGGCTATTGGGAGTCAGCTATGGTAAGTGGGTACAACGATAGGATTGCTCCCCCCCCCCCCGGTATCCCATCAGTCATCTGAATCAGTTATTTCATTCAGAACCTTGTTACTGTAACTATAATTCCTCCTGTCATTCCACTCACTCACTTAATCCTGCACACTCTTTGTATTTTCCCCTGTCATTCCAACCATTCCACTTACTGCATCTGGTGCCTTCATCATCATTTCACACCCTCTTGCCTTCCCTATGTACTCCCAAAGATGCAACTGTGTTGTATAATTTCACAATCACTTAACTGGATGTTGAAATGACAACAGAATTTATTTAGAAATTGGCACTGCTGTTGCCTCCATTCCTTCCAATGGCCATTCCATTTCAATGCATACTCAACTTAGTTTTAATTAAACATTTGTATATGACTCTACCCAGCTTCACTGTGCTCTGAGAGGTCAGTGGAGACAAGTGGGTAAGAGGGACGGTTGTGAGTCAGCTGTCCCATTCTCCCCAACTGAAATGAACGGCTAGAGGGAAAGGAGGGGGTGATGGGCCACCTCACCCCTCCTGTCCCTAGCTTCAGTGTTGCCCTCAAACTCCAAAGAGGAAGAGGATTGGGGCTGAAAGACGAAGGCAAAGTGTGGGTGAATGGAGCCAAAGTTGTAAGTGAATACAATATGCAAGTCTGTACAATGTCTTTACTGCTAACATGGCACGGAAGTTAAGGCAGGAGCCTTAAATTACAATTTCCATGCTTTTTCGTGCATGATTGAATTTGCAAGAGCCTTAACTCTTCTTGTAAACTGGAGGTTTTTTGATTATGGAATATCCAAATTTTTTGTTAAATACAATGCAATGGGAAAAATTTGTCCTGCTGGTATAGTAGAACTCTGAGCAGAATAACCAGTATGGGAGTAGGGCTTAGGGGAGGCCAAGGTGGAAGAGCTGCTCCCTTCAGTTTAGAAGGTTGTTATTTCCTTCAAATAGCAAGCAAGACAAAGCTGGAGTTTTACTGGTAGCTCCCTGCTTTACTAATACAACAACTTTGGTTCAGTTTAAACATTGCAAACTTCCAAAAACTGCTCACTATGATCTCTCTAGCTCATGGCTTGTACAGGAGTCTTCCACTCTACTCCCCACTGTCAGAGCTCTTTTCTATAAGGACTTCCCTGTATAGGAACCCCTGGCTAGTTCACTCCTTGCACTGGGCTCCCTGACTCTGCTCTGCCCATGTACAGGACTCTCCACTTGGCATAATGCTGCCCATCCTGCAGCTCTCCCCCTGTACGAAGTTCCCTCACTCAGTTCTCCTCTGTCCAGGGCTATCTCCCAGCACAATTATGGCCATTATTCTGCAGCTCTCTGTCTCTACAAGACTACCACACTTTACTCCCCCTTGGACAGGGCTCCCTTTCTTGCACAACGCTGCCCACTCTGCAGACCTCCCCCTTTACTGGGTTCCATATTCTGTATTTCCAATAAAGCTGCTCCCTGTGAAGTGCTCCCTCTGTGCATGGCTTCCAGTGTGGAAGCTATTATTTACAGAGGCTCTGCCACTACTCTCTCCCCTTAACGTTCCCTCCCAATGTGTATGCTCCCCCCACTCCACCATAGGATTTCCCTTCCTGGGCTGAGGCTCGCTCTTAAGAGTCCCCACAAGAGGACTACATGTGCCACTCTGCCCCACAGGGCTGCTCTGCACAGGACCCCACCATCTCCCTGCCCCCCTTCTGTAGAACACCCACTGTATCAGCCCAGAGCACCCGCTTACCCCTCATTCCTTAGTGGGGTTGGGAAAGTCGGAGGGAGAAGTGCTGAAAGAACATAGATTCCATCCCGCCTGTAGCCTCCTGTCTCTGGGAATAAATCTCTGCCCTCTTCCTGCACCTGGGACCATCCCAGGTAAACTCCAACGGTCCTGCCCAAGCCATGCTCCTCCAATGGGGTGCCCCATTGGAGCTGCAGCCCAGACACCCCACGTTTTTGGAGGGGAAAGGTCTGTCACTGAAATCCATGCGTTCTGTGGTTCTGGGTGGATGTAGGGGGCAAGATCAGCCACCTCAAACATCACTGTGGGATGAGCTAGCTCTGTTGTTTAGCCATCTCGGAATTCCTGGCCCCCAAGCCAAGGTGCCTGCTGTGTGGGATTAGATCAGAATGATCTTCAGCTCTCTCCCTTCACAGGCCTTGCCTCTCCCCACCAGATCAGCTCTAAACATGGCTGACCAGTCACTCACATTTCCCCCTGGGAGGTGCAGTTCCCTCTCTTTACCCAGCACCAATAGGCTCTGGCAAACACTGCCTGCTTGGAGTTGTAGTCCCCAGTATTCAAGACCGTTTGCTTTTAAACAGTCTCTGCATTATACATACAATTTTCACAAGCACTCTCCGCTGAGGATGGTCTCCATAGGCTAACATTGACTTTTCAATATGTCATAACTTAAAAACTACTAACTGGATTTACAAAAAGTAAACCAAAAGGCACACCCCACCAGCTTCCTTGAATTTTCTAAAAGGCTTACACCTCCTCCCAACCAACACAAAACCCCTTTTACCCTACCAAGATCAAGATGGTCTAACTTTTGAAAAAACAGGCTTTCAAAGTGCAGTTTCCAAACTGCGATATATCAGCTGTTATGCAACCGATTTGGCTGAAATAGGAGAGCATGAACTGCTTACTCCAATGATCATTCACTACACATTTTATGATCCTAACTTTAATCATGCCAATTGTATAGCAAATAAAATGTTGGGGCTTTATAATGGAGGGTATAACACACGTTAACTATTAGAGTACTCCCGCGCTCTAATAATTAGAATGTAAAGAAACCATTGAAAAAATGAGAACTAGGTCCATTCTCATCAGACCTTGGTCTCCTCTAAAGGCAGTAGCCCAGAATCCATGCCTGCTTGGCAATGGACGGCTCCTAAGAAAGAAAAAAGGGTATCTTCCCCCTGCCTTTTCTCTTGGTCTCCACAGATTGATCTCAGAGTGTATGTTTCCCCAGCTCTAAGAACCATGAAAAAGTGCATCGGTGATCCCCAGTATCAAGAATAACCCAAGAAGGAGATCCCCCTGCATGGTCGAAGACCAATTGGCAGATACACCAGATCTTGGTCTTCAAGACACCAAACGACCACCACTACACTTGATCTTACACTCAGTCATTCCACACTGATTTCAGGAGCCAAGTAAGCACCTCATTCCCATTGATTTCAAAGTGACCACGCTGTCAAACATTCCTCACGGGAACTAAGATGGGAAACATTTCCATCTCTGATATCCCAATCCCCGTTATCTCAGATATCCCCATCTCAGCTGCTGCTGCTCATTCTCCACTTTGGAGGCTCTCTTAATTGCCAGTAAAAGGGAGCAAATTAAAATTTAATTTACAGCTCAACCTGAAGTCATTAAAATACATGCTGAATCCTGTCAAAATTAAAAAAGAAGGAAAGGACTTGTTCATTCAGCACAATGCCCCCATGGTGTTTGTCGGGAAACGGAAGGCAAGTAGGGGACCTGGGGAACAGGCTTTGTCACTTTGGCTCAGCTGCTCAGAAATTCAAATACCACCAAATGCATGTTTCAGAGACAGTCACCCCTGAGTCTCTCACAATGATCTACTGGTCCAAACCCCACCAAAGAAAGGATTCAGCTTTCATGATCATTCAAGCCTTAGTTCCCTCAAACAATGCCAGGAATGAACCTCTGGCTCTGGACATGAGAGGAATTTAGTTTTCCATATCTAGTCATTTCAAGGCATCTCCTGCTTACAATGTTTTGATGAACCTGCAGGAGAATTGCACAAGAACAGTTTACACTGAGAGCTACTTAACTGAGCCTGCTTCTGAATCAGAAGCAGGATGCCAGCATGGCAATTGTTCAGGCATAAATGCTGGCAAAATAGCAAAACAACAGAGATCTTCCAGATTTATTCTATTCTGTTTCATTTCTTATGCCACACCTATCACTGCAGGATCTGATCTCTCCTTATCCCCCTTTTATGTTTCATTAAGCTTGAGACAAACACACCTAGGACTAAATTCTGCCATTCTTATTCAGGCAAAAACTCCAGTGGCATCAATGAGATGTTTACCTGATTAAGGAATGTAAAGTGCAGCCTAGATGAAATGAAGCAAGAGGAGAGAAATGAAGAAATGTGGTGAGAGACTGGATAAACAAAGGGGGAAAGAGGAGAGAAAGCAAGTGAAGGGAAACAGTTACAGATTCAATAGAGTGCTTGTCACCCTGCTCTAGCTGGTGGAGCCAGTGCCTTTGAGCAATGTGTGTACATGTCTATGAAGCTGAAACATTATTGGAAAAACAGTAGGGGACTAAGAGACCAATCATCCTGGCAGATGCTCCCTCCTCGAACTGGCCTTTAGAAAGACACAGCAAACATCCATGCTTTTAGACAAGGACAGACACCATGCAGTGCAGGGAAAACGGCACAAGCCTAGGTTACCAGTGATAATATTCTGTAGACACCTCCCGCTTCATCCTTGGTTGTTGGCTAGTAGTACAAAAGGTCCATTCAGTTGCTACATGGAAAGGGATATTTGGTCTCCCAAGGCACTGATAATAACACAAGTCTTTCCCCACTAGGACATCATTTCAAATCTGGCCAACAACAATGCAGAGGCCAGTATGCGTGTTTGGGTTCAGTTCCCCATCACCCCCCTTCCCCCCCTCACAATCTGAGTCAATGAGAACCTTTGGATGGTAGGTTCACCAGAGAAGTCAAGGACTGAATTCCCTTTGTGCCCTGGTCAGATTTCCAGCACACTGGCAATGGGCAAGCCAGGAAGAAATTTGAATGGCACCTGCCCAGCATGTCCCCTTTCTGTGAACTGAGGACTTCAGTGCAAGTGCTGTGAATCTGCTTCTTTTCACTAGCCTCAAATGATTTTAAATCAGGCACTTGGCTTCCCACAGAGCAGATACACTTGCCCAAACAACCTGGCAGAAGGGGAAAAAGCTGCTTCCTTCCCAATGCAACTCTCAAACTGAAGCCACCCATCAATCTTTTTTGAACACACTGCTGGGAAGAGAGAGATCAATAGCTTCTAGCTTGGATCACAAATGCCAGCCTCATTTGGGGTTGGCTTTGGCCTCAACAGAATCCAAACAGAACAAACTAAATGGGCAAAGCCATGACAAGGAACAACAGCTTTTCCAATTAACTAAAATCACCCTCAGTCTTCAACTGCTTTCTAGCATCAGTTAGGCTGAGAAATCCTCCTGCACAGGCACCCTGTTTTAAAGGGAAAGGGCAACAACGGCCAGGGTTTACTTCAGTTTGTGGAAAGCAATAGTTAGTTGCAAAACAAAAAGTAGAATTACTTGGGTCTCTCCAGTTCATAGTCTGGTCATCTGTATCTCCAAGATGATTAAAAACACATAGTGAGGACGGAGGACTGTACACGTCTCAATGTCACAAACCAATCCATGTTGGAGCCTACCCTGCACCATGCGCCAATTCACAAATCCACCTATGGTGCAGGGTCAGTTCGTAGCAAGCATGCAGCAGGAACACAGCTTGGCACTTTGGGACATTACAACAAAATTGGCTACCATGTGGGTAGCATTATTATTATTATTATTATAAACATTTATATAGTGCTAGCCATGTGCCTGGCGCTGTACAGAACATAGAAATAGACGCAGTCCCTGCCTATGGCTTACAATCTAAAAGACAAGGAGGGGGAGACAGGGAGAGGGGACAGTGGGAGAGACAGGGGAGAACACAAACATACATTCAGGCGGATGCGAAGTCTCAGGTGCGTGTGCTTGGCTTGGTTACAATCAGGTTGGTTGCAGCAGTCTGCAGAGGAGAGCAGACAGTAAGTATATGGGGAACGACTAGCAGGCATTGGGAAAGGCGGCAAGGAAAAAGTGGGTCTTGAGGAGGGATTTGAAGGAGCGGAGGGAGGGGGCAAGGCGGATGTGGGCAGGGAGGGAGTTCCAGGCATGGGGGGCAGCAAGGGAGAAGGGT
>QEPC01007158.1:2536928-2551455 GCA_003113815.1 Sphenodon punctatus
CCCTTGCTCCCCCTTACCCGTTTGCGGGGTGCCTCCTCCTCCGCCGGCGCAGCGGCTGTCCCCGGGGTGTCCTGTGCTGCCTGCTGCTGTCTCCCTCCCACCACCTCCATGTTGAGCGTGACCCCCGGCTCCCCCACCCCCTCCTGTGCTGTCACCCCCTCCACCACCACCACCGCCTGTGCCCCTGCTTCCCCCTCCTCCTCGCCCCTCACTCTCTCCTCCACCACCGCTCTCTTCCTCCTCCTCCCTCCATCCCGCCACGTTCACCAGCCGCTTTTTCCCCTTTAAATCTCCCTCCGGTGAGTGTGTTGATGCTGGTTGCCTGGCAGCGACGTTGCGCTCATTGCCCACGCCTGGGGATAATTTCCTTTGATCCCGGGCGGCGGCTGGCATCCAGAAGTGGCTTTTGGTTGATCACGGGTGGGGATATCGTTCACCACGCGTCCACGGGAATTGGTTCGGCTAGCCCGGGAAGCATGGTTGGAATTGGCCCTGCGCGGGTGTTCAGCATGGTGAACATCTGGCGGCCGCCGAACAGACGTTCAGGGCGCCTTGGCCCCACCACGGGGTTCACTGTGGTTCAGCGTGATCTTGTCACGTCTGAAATCACCCTAAGTTATGCATGCACACCTTTGACTTTTTAATTTCATAAATGTATCCCTGTCTCTCTCCCTATGTTCTCCTCTCCCTTGTCTTTCTTAGATGTTAAGCCCCTTGGGGTAGGGACCTGTCTCTAACTACTGATTTTACAGTGTCAGGTACAGCATGCTTAGGGAAGCTGTCAGTTTGATGGACTGATTTAAATCCAACCCTTAAATAATGATATAATTACCAAGAAAAAATCCTTGACAATGTTATATATATATATTTCTGGTTATTTTCCTATGGATATTTAGTTAGTTAGTTAGTTAGTTAGTTAGTTAGTTAGTTAAACTTATACCCCACCCTTTTCCAAAAGGCTCAGGGCGGCTTACAATAGTAAAAACATAATACAATTAAATAATGTTAAAATACATTACAAACAACCTACCCTCATCCCAGAACCACACACTCCAACCTTCCAAAAAACCTCCCACACATTACCTATCCCCACTCACCAAATGTCTTTATAAACAAAAAAGTCTTACACCACCTCCAGGAGACACTCAGGCTCAAACGAACCTCCGGGGGAAGGGAGTTCCACAGCAACAGGAAAGCATCCAAGAAAGCCCCTCTGTGAGCACATGTCGTATGAACCAGACTAATCGACGGTACCCAGAGGGAAGTGCTCCCAGCCGATCACATTGGCCGCAATGGGGCATGGAAGGACAGGCGTTCCTTCAGATATGTGGGACACAGACCGTTCAGGGCTCTAAAGGTCAAACACAGTAAACTTTAATTGTGCCCAGAAAAATATAGGGAGCCAGTACAGACTTTGGAGCACTGGTGTAATGTGCTCCCAGTGACTCGATCCTGAAAGAAGGCAAACTGCTGCATTCTGCACCAGGTGCAGCTTCCAAACAGTCATCAAGGACAGCCCCACGTAGAGCACGTTGCAATAAACCAGCCTCGAGGTGATGAAAGCATGTATGACGGTGGCCAGAGCCGAGTCAGAAAGAGAAGATCGTAGCCTCCTTACCAGATGGAGATGGTGAAAAGCACCCCCGGTCACCGCCACAACCTGACAATCCAGACACAGCAAGGGGTCCAGAAACACTCCAAGGCTGCAAACCTGATTGACCAGAGGGGGCTGGACTCCAACAACAGGAGTCCCAATCCCCTCCAGGTCACAAGACAGATCAACCATCATCACCTCAGTCTTATCTGGATTCAGCTTCAATCAGCTCATCCTCATCCAGTTCCTGACAGCAGCCAGGCATCAGGTAAGCACTGAAACTGCAGAGCCTGGGTTGGATGAAAAGGAGAGGTAGAGCTGAGTGTCATCAGCGTATTGATGGCACTTCACCCCAAACATCAGAATGACCTCGCCCAGCGGCCTCATATACACGTTAAACAAGAGGTGAGGCAGACTAGAACCCTGCAGGATCCCGCAGGGGAAGTTCCAAGAGGACAACGAGCAATTGCCCATCACCACCCCGTGACCTCCCCGACAAAAAGAAACGGAACTACTCAAGAGTGGACCCCTGCAGTCATGTCAATAACACTCCGTGATCAACAGTATCAAAGCCAAGCCAAGTCAGGCACGTTCACCTGAGATCTCGCATCTTCATGAACGTTACACCCCTTGTCTCTCCCTCTGTTCCCCTTCCTTCGTTTCCCCACTCCCCTCTGTCTCTCAGATTGTAAGCCCTAAGGAAGGGACCATGTTTATTCCATTACTTTGTAAAGCGTTAGGTACATTGCTGGCGCTATATAAATGCTTGATAATAATAATAATAATAATAGCCGCTGAAAGATCTAACAAGATCAAAAGGACAGAATTCCACCTGACAATCTCCAGGCGCAGGTCATCAACCAAGGCCACAAGTGCGTTCTCCATGCCATACCCAAGACGAAAGCCCAACTGAAATGGGTCCAGGAATCTGTCTACATTGAGATGAGCCTGGAGCTTCCCTAAAAAGTAGGGATGGGACTCTGGGCAAAATTCCAGTTTCAGTCAATTTCGGTTCTCATTAATTTCTGTTCTTTTTCAGTTTCGGTACTATCGGATCTTTTGCACTGATTTTTGTACCGGATTTTTAACATCATTTTTTTTTCAATGGGGGACAAACTGCAATGTTAAAAATCCGGTAAAAAAATCAATGCAAGAGATCCGATAGTACCGAAACCAAAACAGAACCGAAATTTCAGAATAATCAAAAATGGCCATTTTCGGGTACTTTCGGTTTTATCCGAAACCAAAATTCCCATCCCTACTAAAAAGGGAAGGTTAGAGATAGGCTGATAGCTGGCTGGACAGTCAGCATCCAAAGATGGCTTCTTAAGCAGGGGAGGTGTTGACAACCCCAGCCAGCAATGGCCCCAATAAAGTCTCCCAGCTGGTTTTCACCAGCCAGGACGAGCAAGGATCTAATTCAGAGCTGGTTGCCCTCATCGCTCCAACCAAATAAACAGGACAAAACTGGGCTTGCATAACCTCAAACACCGATTCTGCTGATATGGGGCATAGCAAGGCTGGGGAGGGCCCAGGCTCAACCCACAATTATGGGCCCCTCCCTCAAGGGAGACTGAAATCTTTTCCTTTTTGCTGTTCCACTTGCAGAATGTTTGGCAATGATACCAAGTAATGATATTCTTTTCTACCAAATTTTCCTGCCAGAACAAACATAAAAACCCTACTTGCTCTTTTGGACATCTCTAAAACCATCTTTAAATTAACCATCTTTAAATCATTTTTAAAAATCTTGAAAAAACATGGTTTTTAAAACCATCCTTAAAAACCAATCTGAACATCTTAAAAAACCTAAACCTCCAAGATTCTCTCAAAAATACTGAAACAAAGCAATAGGCAAGCAAAGAGCTATAGCAAGAAAAGTTTTTCAGTCCTTTTTCACATCACCACTGCAGGATCCGCCCCCAATCAAGATCTATGGGCAAGCATGACCTAAAACTTACACATCACCCTAACTCTGCCGTTGTATATTATTCTATTTGTTTATTTGGGTTGTACATTTAATGTTACCTTGGCACAGCACACTTCTAGGCTGTACCACTTGACATAACTGCTAACAAGAAAAGCATTAATGATTTCAAATTGCATATGGTATAGGACATCAATATAAAATTAACTTTTATATACAGATATGGGACAGTCCAAAAATGTCATTCAAGAAAGGAAGAGGGGGGACAGCAAAGTTAAAACAAGGAGGAAGTTGGTCTTAACATGGGATAGGCTGGTGGGGAACCTCGAGCCTGTGGGTCAAATGTGGCCTGTGATAAGCTTTTATGTGGCCCCTTTCTGGCCTCTCAATCCACTTCTTTCCGATGTTGGCGGATGGACATCAGTGGGGTGGGCTCTATCGGGGGAGGGACCGATGGGGGGAGGGACTAGTGTTAGGGTATAGGGGTCAGTGGGGTGGGAAGAGACCAGTGTTGTGGTATGGGGAAGGGGTCAGTGGGGCAGGCACTAGGAGAGAAAGGACAGCCACAGCCTGCACATCTACCTTGCACTTGGGCTTGGAGCCTCCCCCCTGCTGCTCAGATCCAGGATGGAGTTAGTTGGACCTACCACAGTCTCGCTCTGGCTCTGCCCTGGGCCTGGCCCATGGAGAAAGAGGCAGCGAGGCGAGGTGCAGACCGGGAGGGAGCATAAACCCAGGACAGCCAGCATTGTGGCTGCCGCATCTCACCCCTCTCCCATCCCCCGGGCTGGGCAGCGCTACCAAGCAGTGACCAGTTGTCCCACAGCACTTTCTGACCCGGACAGGAGAGAGGAGAGCTTGAGCAGAGCCCTCCCCATGCTGGGAAGCTCGGGGCCCCAGAGCAGGGCAGAGGGGCAGGCCTCCCTTTCTGACTGGTGCTGGCTGGCCTCTTCTCTCCATGTGTGGGGGCTCAGGCTGGTGGGGGTGGGACAGCATGTGGGAAAGCCAGCAGCGACTGAAGCTTGCTGCTCTCAGCCTCCCACTGAGTGCACCTGCTCCCAGCTCCCCTCCTGGGCTGGCTCTGGGCCCCAGCAGGCTCCCTATGGCCCTGGGTGTAACTGAGCCCCCCGCGCCACGACAGCTACACCACTGCTGCTGCAGCAGCACCCATGTCGTGTTAAATACGAGCAATTTTGTCTGCAAAGTAATTAATAAAAATGCCACAGCGAGTATTAGGTGACTCTATTTCTGGGCAAATGCACACCGGATTAATCAGGCTCCTCACAACCCAGAACAGCTCTGCCGGAAGAGACTTTGTGGACACTCTGATAGTGGACAAGAAAGCTTTCTTCACCACCATCACAGCCATGGCATAGTAATTCAAAATCTATCGATGCCGCAATCGGTCAGCTTCAGCACGAGTCGAACACCACTTGCATTCTAACCGCCTACCCTCCTGCTTCAGCCACCTCAAGTCCTCCATATACCAGGGGGACCTGTGCTGCTGCAGCGGTCGCAACAGACACCTAGGTGCAACCGTGTCAATGGCCATGGTCAGAATGTCATTCTACAAAGCGACCAGGTCACTGACAGAGTAGCCGCTAAGGTCAGCAGATAAAGCCCCCGAGAATTCTGGAAACCAATCAGATCCATTAGCCTCCAGAGGTGGACCAACCTAACCTGTCCACCACCCTGACGAGGGCATGTGGGGGCCAGGATCTGGGCTTTCAGAAGGTAATGGTCTGACCACAACAATGGTGTTGTAACACACACACCCCTGATAACTGGAACCCCTATTTCCAGCCTGGTGCAAAACACTAAATCCAATATGTGTCCTGCGTCATGTGTCAAGCCAGTTATATGGGACAAGCCCATGGTTGTCATGGAGGCCATGAACTCCTGCTCCACCCCTGAAAGGCTGGCCTCAGCGTACATGTTGATATCACCCAAAGCAATAAGTCTGGCCGATCTCAATACCACTTCCGAGATCAGCATGGCTAGAGCAGTCAGGGAGTCAGTTATGCAGCGGTACACCAGCAGAATCCCCATTATTCTTTGTAAAGCGCCAGGTACATCGTTGGCGCTATATAAATGCTTCAGATACCTCTGAAAGGTCAAGGTGTCTTATAGATCACAGTCCCCGCCCCCTGATCCTAGGTTGATGCTGCACCGAGTACCTGGCTGGCCCCTTCTGAGACAAAATTGGCCCAGACATCTCACCCAGCCAGATCTCTGTAATGCAAATGAGGTTGGTGGTCTTATCCTGAATAAAATCATGGATGTTTGATGTTTTATTAGCCACCGACCTCGTATTTAGCAGCATCAGATTAGTGGCCCTGCTGGCCCTCACCCCCAAATATCTCAGAACAGGCGGGGCGTTGGACACAGACACCAAGTGTCTCTCCCGATAGTCCATCCTCACCACCCCCAACCCCACCATACATCCCCATGCCCAACAAGATTCCAATAGCTGCCCCCTCCCAACCCTCTCCACACAGCTTTCCCCACCCGCGACATCTGATTGTCAATCCCTGCCTCCAAAAAGGGCCCATGAGGAGGCGGGTGTCCAGAGAGGGTCGCTCAAGCCTGGCATCCCCAGAGGCAGAGGATCACAGGTGGCAGGCAGAAAAAGCACCACATCCCCTTCATACCCATACCGCCCCCGCTCACAGGGGGCCCACCCCACAATACCTCCCCTACCCGTTCCTCCCTGCCCTTACCACCCCTCTCACTCTTCCCCCCTGCCCATACCACCCCTCTCACTGGGGGGCTAGGGAACTCCCTCCCACCCTTTCCCCCCATGCCTGTATCTCCCCTCTCACAGGGAGCCAGAGCATTCTCACTCTTCCTCTTCCCCCTCCCCTCTATGCTTGTCCTCTCCTCTCAGAGGGGGCCCATGACACTCCCTCCCACTTTCTTCCCCCAATCCTGAACCCGTCTCCTCACAGGGGAGCCATGATGTCCTCTCTCACCCTCTTTCCCCCAGCCTATACCCCCCTCTCTCACAGGGGGACCAGGGCACTCTCTCCCACCCGACTCCCCTCCCAACCCAGATTCCCTCCCCCCCCACATCCCAACCAATCTAAAAACAATTATAAACATTTTAAAAAACAAATCAAACAACAAACAAACCCTCCACCCCTCTGCCCCCAAACAGCCCCATGAATGGCCACCACCTTTGGCTGGAGCCCTTATTTTATTTACTTATTTATTTACTAGATTTCTACCCCGCCCCTCCTAAAAACAGCTCGGGGTGGCTTACAACAATAAAAATAGTACATATAAAATATATCTAAAAACAATTTTAAACATACCAAAATACAATTCAAGATATTGAAACAGGGCCCGGGAACTCAATAAAACAAATAAATAGGGTAGGAGAGATAAAACCCTCTAACCCCACTCCCCAAAGGCCTGGGCGAACAGCCAGGTTTTACAACTTCGCCGGAATGTCAACAAGCTTGGATTGGAGGCAGGGAAACCCCAGATGGTAACATATGCATATTCTTAATGGTCGGTATACCCATGAAAAACATGTGAATGATTATTTACAATTAAATGTAACTTTTAGACAAGACGTGACACTTCTTTTTGCTAACCAGGAGGACTAAATATATACATTTATGCAGTTATACAGTTTAAGATACATTTACTCATACTCTTAAAATTTCTGCCTTTTCATTATCTTAAAAAAATGTATCTCCAGTTTACCACATAATTGACTTTTTATTCATGATTTTCATCAAGCTGCATTTGCATAAAAATTTGAATTAAAGTTCACAAAAGTAGCAATTTAAAATTGTTTCACTATTCACTAAATGGACTTCCCTTAATTTTGTTAGCGTACACATACAGCAAAGAACTAAAAATATTTCTGCTAAACAGAAAAAAAAAATAAAAAATTGGGGGGGGGGGGGGGGGAATTTGGCACAAGAATATATTAAAGTACTAACTTTTGAAGAAGAAAAAATACTTGCATTTATTTCATTGTAAAGACTAAAACTGATTGGTGGCTCAATTTTATGGTCACCGAAGCCAATACTAGATCTAGATTTTATTTATTTATTGCATGGTCGTAGACCTTAGTAAATATAAGGACAAACATAAATATAAGAACACAAGCCAGACAAATAAATGACAGACTATACAATTGGGCATCCTAAAAAAAGGACAATATCCACATTCAAGAACTATTGTGTAAATATATAATAATAATTTTAAAAAAACAACAAGTCAATAACAAACTATACTATAGACACTCAAACTATGGCCCAGGGCTGAGCAAATAGCAAAGAGTTACACAATAATAGATCTTGTACTGACTTTAATGGTGCAGTATGAGGGGAACGTATACTTGCTTAGGACTCAGTCTTGTAAGGACTAGCACTGGTGCAAAGCATTAAAACTGACAGCAACTCCACTGACTTTAAATTGTACTGCTGACAGGGTGCAATGTTCCACACAAATTTGTGCAGCGCTGAGTCCTTAGGTTCCAATCCTACAAAGCCAACCCAGGTGCTTAACTTTACACATAGGGACTGGAGTAGTTTCACGGAAGCCTACTAGAACTACTCACAACGTGCTCTAGTTTTGCAGGATCGTGCCTTTCAGGCAGCATGCGACAAACTGAGCCATGTTTATAAAGCTTGACCTCAACTCTTTCCCCCCCAGATACGTACATAAAAAAGCCACTTTTTCATTTTCATGGCATAACTCAGGTTGGCAAAAATTTACTTTTAAAACAGAGTTTAAAAGAAATATTTTTTTTTAAAAGGCAGTAGCTTGTTTTTTAAACACAAAAGAAACCTTTATTTTTAGGGGCCCTGCTTCAGCCGCAAGGCTAAATGACAGGGCAGCGATGTATCCAGCACACTATGAGCCCAGGCTATTATATAATAGGACACACATTCTGCACGCTTTACATTTGTTATGCTTTTAAATTCATGCCAGGCTCTCTCAGATGGTCCTGGCAGCCTGGGGGAAGGAGCAGGAGACCTCCATGGAGCAATGCATTTGCCGAGTATAGCACAAGGCTTGTGCTGCTGTTTAGAAAACTGCACTCCTCTCCCATTTAATCTTCCGTCTCATTACAAGCTAGCCCTGAGGAGGCCCTGCAGCATCTCCACCCACCCTACCGCTCTATAAGTAACAACCTTTATTGGTTTGGGTTCTCCTGGAAATAAACAGAAGCACCCCCTTCCTGCAGCTGAGTGTTGGACTCCTGAGTGACAGCTCTTCAAATGGAAGTAATAAAAAGGAATTAAGGGGAGCTAGAGAGGACGCAAGGAAGGAGGAATGTGCAGAAATAATCATTCTATTATTTAACCTTTAAACCAAAAAGGATTTAGCACTTAGATTAGATTCATTCTGTTCACTACATGGACACATAGACAAAAAGTACATGCAGAGAGAAGCAGAGATGAACAGATGGATGGACAGACACAAAGACAGAAGTATGATTGACGTGTAAATGTACAGAAACGCTAGTATAACAAGAAGTCACTGAAACTTCCAAATGGCCCAATATGACCACCTCCTTCCCTACCTCTCCCCTCTGAAACCGCATGGGTGGACCTGCTCTGGTCCCTCCATCTGCCACTGAACCACTGGGAGTATCTAACACACTCAGTCCCTCTGCCATCATTGGGGATGAGCACATTTGTTCTTTGCTCCTTTTTTCTCTGTCCCTAACATGGCCAAGGGCACTGAAGGTCTGGTTCCTCTTGCTGAAAGGGGACTTAATTTGAGAAATGTTTGCACTTATTTCTCAATGTCAGATGTAGACGTGAAGCTACCTCCTTCCCTTCTGTTGCTTGCTCTATTGCATGGCATTCACACTGCCCTCTGCACCATGGTATCTGGCTTGCGTGACTGGATAAAAACAGACGTGACAGTGGCCCACTTAGGCCTGCTTTGGCCCACAGGCCCTGGTATGTCTATTTTTGCACTGCCAGATACTGGCCCAGGTGAGGCAAAGTGCAGCCTGGGAGGACTGCTACCCCCTTAAGAGAGGTGTAGTGCCATCCTGAGGACTGGGCGGGTTGGGCTACAGCCACTAAATGCCATAAACAACTGGACAGGGGCTTGGCAGAGCCAGCCCTATGAGAATGGATAAACCCTGAGTTAGGTATAGAGCTGGGAGTGGGAAGCTACTGCCCCTTTAAGAGCTGGAAGGGCTAGCCACGCTCACTTTGGATATATACGAAGTGGCAAAGCAAGAAGGGGTCGATCTGTGCCTGGTCATGGCCAGGGAAGCATCTCTTCTGACAGCTGGGGCTTCAGCAGGAACTTTGTCCAGGGTGCTGCACCCAGGGTAGGAAAGGCTGGACAAACCCAGGCTTAAGGGATAATTAAGGATGGTGGCTAAGAGCTTGGCGCCTGGGTCCCTGAACAGTGTTTGAGTGGCCTGAAGTGGCGAGAGGGTTGCCTGTTCAGAAGAGGGACTGTGCCTAATTAGGAGGGAGGCTCTTGGCTCTTCTGACCACTCCCCGATGCTACTTATTCACCTGGGAACAAATGATATTGCAAGGAATAATACTGAGTGTCAGAGGGCTCTCCTGTGCCCCCCGCGCCGGCCGCCTCCGGCTGCGGGGACTCCAGAGGGAGACAGCTCTTCCTGCACCGAGCCCTTCACTGCAGCCTATGGTCACAGATACCGACACGATCACATCCGGGGGCTCCCCGCGTTGGCGGGTTGCCAAGGTAACCCTCCTCGACACGACAGTGGGAAACGTTCCGTCAGTGGCGGGCAACGATGCAGGGGCAGGGCCCACGCCTCTGCATCGCTCCGCACGCCTGCAGGCATGGCAGGGGGTGGAGTCCACATTAGAAAAGCCGGCGCTGCAGGCGACACGGCGCCGGTGATCGGAGCATCAGAGACTGACCCCTGACTGACTGAATAGAGAAGCTGAGTGTGATTCCCCCTTGTTCCCTTTGCAACCGGGTAGACTAGCATTGTGAGAGAGTGTGGTGTTCCTCGTCCCTTGGAGTGTGAGTGGTGAGTGCGTGCGAGCGAGCGAGAGAAGTGCGAGCCCCCTACCCGCCTGGGGGTCATTCCCTTCCCACCCTCATCAGGAGTGGTTGATCCCTTACCCTCCCTGTGATCCTGGAACCCTACCCTCGTGCCTCACGCCCCCCCCCCCGTGGATTGGGTAGTGGAAGTTGCAAGTGTGCTTGGCGTACCACCCTACCTTGTCTCATACTGCTCTGCGCCCAATGATGATAGAGGTCTGGTTTCTTTGGAACCCCTAGACCAAACCACTATCCTGACGGGCATTTTTCCTACAAGGGACCCTTCCGGAGCTTGTGTGAAAGAGGCTGTGTATACGTGTGGGGATCCACATTTACCCTGGCCCCGAGAGTCCCCCCCTCCCCCGTGATACCAAGAAGGCTGAAGATGGCTTTGAGGTTCTGGGAATGAGGCTGACAGAGATGAAGAGCACGGTGGTGTTCTCCTCTATACTCCCAGTGGAAGGCAAAGGTCAAGGAATGATCAGTCATATCATGGAGGTTAACAGATGGTTGCATGGAAGCCTTGCATGAAAGGCTTTGGTTTCATCAGTCATGGAATGGGATGTTGAGAAGATAGACCTCTGGGAAAAAATGGACTTTATCTAACCATGGATAGAAAAGGATTCTGGGTGATGGGTAACTAGGTGAGAAAGTCTTTAGGTTTGAAGGGGGCTGGGACAATGGTGTACAGTCACAGACACTTTGGTATTATGAATGGTGATTTAAACGATCATTTGGACAGCAAGCTGGCTCTTGGTCAAGATAAAAATAGTAATCTAGATGGGTCATTGCAGGAGAGTGGTAGGAAACATCTTAGATGTTAGTATACTAATGAAAGGAGAATGGGTAACAAAATGGATGAATCTGAATTGTTGGTAGAAGAGGTGAAACTCAATATTTATTTACTGTTCTTCTACCCTGCCCCCTCCTGCTCACAGAGCAGCTCAGGGCGACTTACAACACGCACAAATAAAACATAAGAAAAAACATACACATAAGAACACGGCTCAACATCTGTGCCGCCGCCTAGCCACCACTGCCGCTGCCACTGCCCTGTCACTGGAACTCCGGACCAGTGTCGGGCGCTGGGAGCCAGGTAGGCTCGCCCCAATAGAAGAGAGGGGAGAGTCCCCCAGAGACAGCTGTCCCCCCCTCCATTGCAGGAGGGGCAGGGATGGGGGTTGGACGTGCCTCCCCCCCTCCAGGTGACTTCCGGTGGGAGGGGATAAAGGGAAAGCGGCCTGGCGTAGCCACAGGACATGGCTCAACATAAATGCCGCTGCCGCCTAGCTGCCACTGCCACGCCACCGCCGCCAGAACCCCGGACCAGCATTGGGGGCTGGGAGCCAGGTAGGTTCGCCCCGACGGGAGGGGGTAGAGTCCCCCAGAGACAGCTGTCCCCCCCTCCGTTGCAGGAGGGGCGGGGACGGGGGTTGAAGGCGCCTCCCCCCTACAGGTGACTTCCGGTGGGAGGGGGTAAAGGGAAAGCGGCCTGGCATAGCCACAGGACATGGCTCAACATCAGTGCTGCCGCCGCCTAGCCACCGCTGCCACTGCCCTGCCACCGGAACCCTGGACCAGCGTTGGGGGCTGGGAGCCAGGTAGGCTTGCCCCGACAGGGAAGGGGATAGAGTCCTCCTGAGACAGCTGTCCCCCACTCCACTGCAGGAGGGGTAGAGACAGGGGTTGGAGGCTCCTCTCCCCCTCCAGGTGACTTCTGGTGGGAGGGGATAAAGGGAACGCGGCCCGGCGTAGTTGCAGGCCATGCACCACAGGTCATGCACCTAAGGGCCACGCCATAGGGTCCTTGGATGCGGCCCTTAGGGGAGGGCTGGGTACGGACCTGTCTAGGGTAGCTGGCAGGGGTATACACTAAGGGGATGGGGAGGAAGGGGAAGGATAATACAGTTTTTCTCCCCCACCCCCACATATGTAGGAGTGGGGAGGGGACTGGGTTGGGGAAGGTTGGGTACAGCCGCCCGGTGAGAGAGGGGGGTCTGACCCCATAAGGGTGGGTGGTTCTGGTCTCCCAGTGAGAGAGGGGGACCAGGGAAGGGAGGGAAAGAGGGTTTTGAGGCGGGGGAAGGGGGGCAAGGGGTTGGGGGGAGGATGTGTTCTCGGGGGTCCGGCGGGATAACCACCGGGGGGGGAGGGAGGGGTAGCCACAGCCATTAGGGTCATGATGGGTCGAGGTAATTATGGTCTCTCTGGGAGGCAGAGACCAACTGCGGGGAGTAACAGGTATTTAGTTCCTGTTCCCTGCATGGGCCCCCAGGCAGGTGATACGGGGATCAGAGGAGCCCCTGATCTGGAGCTGTTGCTGTTGAATGCGAGGTCAGTTGGTAATAAATCAACAGCATTCTGGGAGTTAATCAGCCAACCTCTTATGTATTACAGAGACCTGGCTGGACAATGAGTCGGGGCCGATATTGGCTGACCTTGTTCCAGCCGGGTATTCTGTGCAGCACCAGCCTAGATCAGAGGAGCAGGGAGATGGTGTAACTGTTGTTTTTAAGGACATTTGGGTCTGCGAGGCGGTATCCTGTGCAGACCATCTTGGCCATGGAGGGGGTCCACCTTGTGATCGATTTGGCGGGAGACAGATTGGGGCTGCTTTTGGTATACCACACACCTACCTATACTGCAGCATCCCTACACGCTCTAGCTGAATTGGTATCAGAGGTGGTCTTGCGATCCCCGAAGACTTTGGTCCTGGGGGATTTCAATATCCACGCCAATGCCAATTTAGGGGGAGCAGAGTGTGAGTTCATGGACGCCATGACAACCATGGGACTGTCTCATAGGGTTAAGGGCCCGACACATGAAGGCAAACATACCCTTGATCTGATGCTCTGCACCGGCCTTGAGGCAGGAGATCCGCTAGTGGGGGATGTAACAGTTTTACCCCTGTTGTGGACAGATCATTACCTCCTCCAGACC
The DNA here is from genome assembly GCA_003113815.1 of Sphenodon punctatus. NCBI lineage: Eukaryota > Metazoa > Chordata > Lepidosauria > Sphenodontia > Sphenodontidae > Sphenodon > Sphenodon punctatus. Next base: position 2,550,401 of record QEPC01007158.1, read on the forward strand.
AGTCTCCTGCTGCATGTCTACCCCCGAAAAGGTGCAGAGCCGGTTCATTGGGTTCACCCCTGGAGACTTATGGAACCAGAGAGGTTCCAGAATGCTCTAGGGGAAAAGGCTTCCAATCTTGATGATCGTTCACCTCGATGACCTCATTGCCTTCTAGGACAGCTTGTTGGCTGAGGCTATCGAATGAACAGCTCCCAAGCATCTGCTTCTAGAGAGCCGATGCCAGGGGTCACTGTAGTTCATGGAGGACCTGCGCCGGATGAAGCAGGATGGACGGCGGTTGGAGCAACTGTGGTGCCGGACTCATGCTGAAGCTGACCGATTGCAGCATAAAGCTAGTTTAAGAACTTATGCTGTTGTGGTGCGGGCAGCAAAGATGGAGTTCTTTGCTGCCCTCATCATGTCTGCAAAATCACATCCAGCAGAGCATTAAGCGGGGGGCCACAATGGAGAGGCGATTGTCGGTGGCGGGCCGCATCTCTGGAACTCCCTACCGCAGGAGGCCCGCCTGGCCCCAAGCCTGTTGGTATTTCGGCAAAAGTGCAAGACCTGGTTGTTCGCCCGGGCCTTTGGGGAGGGGGGAGGGAGTTGATTTTTATTCCCCTATCCCATGGTTTATATCCCAGGCCCTGTTTTATAGTGGTGGGACCCCGGGCCCATTACCGGTTACCGGATTTACCGGTTCTACAAAAACCGGATTCCCGGATTAAATCCGGTATACCGGTACCGGTTTTATTTCATTGAGTTCAATGGGGTGCTGTGTCCCCATTGAACTCAATGAAATAAATGTCTGACTCCTTCCAAGTTCCCCCTCCCCCTCCCAGGCTGCGCGGGTGGAAGGGGGGACACCCCCCACCCACCCTGCCCAGCCTGGATTTTTGTTTAAATAAAAACAGACTGAGAGGCGAAGCGAGGCGAGGCGAGGCCACCCCCCCAGCACCAGCGGCCGCGGCGTCCCCGCAGCCGCCGGTAAGTATGACCCGATCCCTGGGTGTGTGTGTGTGTTCAACACCCCCCCACCCCCCAGGGATCACCCCTACTACAGTGCATAGCTT
>QEPC01007158.1:2551547-2600308 GCA_003113815.1 Sphenodon punctatus
TGGCCTCGCCTCTCAGTCTGTTTTTATTTAAACAAAAATCCAGGCTGGGCAGGGTGGGTGGGGGGTGTCCCCCCTTCCACCCGCGCAGCCTGGACTCGGAGAGGGTTTTTTTCCCCCTTAACTTGGGGCTTTAAGTTTTACATTGCAGCCATTTTTAAATGGCTGCAATGTAAAAAATCCGGTACCCCGGAATCCGGTACCCCGGACCGGATTACCGGGTCGAATCCGATAATGCCGGTACGCCCGGTACCGGCATTATCGGATACCGGATTCTACCGGTTTCCCACCCCTACTGTTTTATATGTTATTTTAAATATTGATACGGTATTTTAATGTGTTTTAGATTGGTTGAATTGTTTTTATGACTGGAAGCCGCCCCGAGCTGTTTCAGGAGGGTGTGGGGTATAAATTTAATAAATAAATAAATAAATAAATAATAAATAAATATTTTCTGGAGATCCAGGCCCAGAGGTCTCAGTGCTTTCCCGGTGCTTGGCAGCTGTGGGGGACTGGATGAGCATGAGCTGTCTGAGGCTGAATCCTGACAAGACGGAGGTGATGTTGGTGGGTAGTGCTGAGGGGGTGGTGGCTCCTGTCATTGGCAGGGTCTGACCCCCTCTGGCCGTTCAGGTCCATAGTCTGTGGGTGCTCCTCGACCCGCAGCTCTGCCTGGATTGTCAGGTGGAGGCTGTGGTGAGAGGAGCATTTTGCCAATTACATCTGGTGCAATGGCTACAGGCGTATGTCTCGGACTCAGATCTGGCCACCATCATCCATGCTTTCGTTACCTCTTGACTGGACTACTGCAACACGCTCTACGTGGGGCTACCTTGGCAATGGTCCAGAGGTTGCAGTTGGTGCAGATTGCAGCGGCCTGCCTCCTAACGGGGACAGGCCGCCACGAACACATTACACCAGTGCTCCGGACTCTGCACTGACTGCCTATTGTCTTCTGGGCCCAATTCAAGGTGTTGGTTATGACTTATAAAGCCCTGAACGGCTTGTGTCCTGTTTACCTGCGAGACCGCCTCAAGCCTTGGGTCATTTCAAGGCCATTGCAGTCGACCGGGGACGCCCAACTCTAAGTCCCCCGGGTATTCTGGGTGGCGACAGCAGGGAGGGCATTCTCGGTGGCCACACCTCGGCTGTGGAACTCTCTCCCGTTGGAGGCCTGTCTGTCCCCTTACCTCCCCTCTTTCCACAGATGTTGTAAGACCTGGTTGTTCCACTGGGCCTTCGGGGAGGGGTTTTTATTTGCTAGCTGCTATTTTATGTGTCCATTTAATATATTTTATATATTGTAGTTTTAGATGGTTTGATTGTTGTTTTTATGTTGTTCACCACCCCAAGCTGTCGAGGTGCAGGAGGGTGTGGGATAAAAGTTTTTTGTAAATAAATGTAAATAAAATAAAATATCATTAAAACATTAAATACTAAAAATAAACTAAAAGGGCAGAACTCGCTCCCCCCACAACCCACCCCACCCCACCCTACCTGTCTCCCTCTACAAAGGCCCGGCGGAACAGCCAGGCCTTACACTGTCTTCGGAAAGAGGGGAAATCCGGGGCCAGGCGGAGTTCCACAGTCTGGGAGCGGCCACCGAGAATGCCCTCCCCATCGTCGCCACCAGGAGACTTCGAGTCGTACGCCCCTGGATAACTGCAGGGGCCGCAATGTAATCCGGGGTCTGAGGATTACATCACCTCCATCTTGTCGGGATTCAACTTCAGACAGCTCATCCTCATCCAGTTCCCCACAGCTGCCAGGCACCAGGTAAGCACCGAGACTGCCAGGTCTGGGTCTGCAGAAAAAGAGTGGTAGAGTTGTGTCATCAGCGTACTGATGACAACGCACGCCGAACCCTCTCATGACCTCACCCAAAGGCTGCATATACACGTTGAACAGAAGGGGGGACAGAATAGAACCCTGCAGGACTCCACATGTGAGTTCCGGGGAGATGAAGTACATTCCCCGAGAACCAAACACTGAGTTCTCCCAGTCAGGAATGAGTGGAACCATTCAAGAACAATTCCGCCCACCCCAGCCCAGTCCCGCAGCCTCACCACCAACATCTCGTGGTCAACAGTATCAAATGCAGCTGACAGATTGAACAGAATTAAAATAGAAGATCTGCCCTGATCTAATTCATGGCGCAGGTCATCAACCAAAGCCAGAAGCGCAGTCTCCATGCCAAACCCAGGGCAGAAACCAGAGTGCGAGTGATCAAGAAAATTGACCTGATCTAGATGCCCCTGAAACTGCCGAGCCACCACCTGTTCAATAACCTTCCCTAAAAAGGGAAGGTTAGAGACTTGCCAATAGCTGGCCAGGGAGTCAATGTCAAAAAATGGTTTCTTGAGCAGGGGCCGCACCACTGCCTCCTTGAGACAGCTCGGCACCCTGCCCTCCCTAAGGGAGGCATTAACAACCCCCGCCAGCAATGGTCCTAATGTCTCCCGGAAGGCCTTAACCAGCCAGGACGGGCACGGATTTAATTTGCAACAGGTGGCCTTACAGCCCCAAGGACCTCCGCTGCATCAGCAGGCGACACCCACTGAAACTGATCCCATGAAATCGGACAAGGTGGGTCCTCCACCCCCTCAGGTTCACCTACTGTTATAAGTGCAACATCGAAGTCGCAGTGAATCTGAGCGATTTTATCCACAAAAAAGTCAACAAACATGTCACAGCAGGCACTGGAAGATTCTAGTTTCAGGCGGAAAGAGGCCGGACTGACCAGCCACTGCACCACCCGGAAAGCTCTGCTGGATGTGACTTCATGGATGCTATGAGGGAAGTAAAGAACACTTTCTTTGCTGCCCACACAGCCACAGCATAAGCTTTTAAGGTAGCTTTATGTCGCAATCGGTCGGCTTCAGTACGAGTCCAATGCCACCGTCGCTCCAACCACCGTCCTTCCTGCTTCATCTGGCTCAGGTCCTCTGTAAACCAAGGGGACCTGTGTTGTCGGCATTCCGGAAGCGGGCGCCTGGGAGCAGTTCGGTTAATGGCCTCAGTCAACAAGTTATTCCAGAAGACAATGAGATCGAGCAAACGGTCATCAAGATCAGGAGGTAATTCCCCTAGGGCATTCTGGAACCTCTCTGGTTCCATTAAGTCTTTGGGGGCAGACCAACCGAACTGGTCCTACACCTCTCCGGGGGCAGACATGTGCCAGGAGATCGGTCCAGAGAAGATAATGATCCGTCCAAGACAAGGGTGTAATTAATACATTCCCCACCACTGGATCCCCCGCCTCAAGGCCAGTGCAGAATATTAGGTCAAGGGTATGTCCTCCCATCATGCGTTGGGCCCACAACCTTCTGAGACAGTCCCATGGTTGTCATGGTGACCATGAACTCACGCTGCGCTCCCCCAAGGTCAGTGTCAGCATGGATGTTGAAATTCTCCAGGACTAAGGTCCTTGGAGACTGCAAGACCACCCCTGACACCAACTCAGCTAGGGCGTGTAGGGATGCTGCCATACAGGTACGTGGAGACAGCCCCAATCTGTCTCCAGCCAAATCAATCACCAGATGGATCCCCTCCATGCCCCAAATAGTCTGCAACTATGAAATATCACAGGGATAACTGAAACTTGGTGGAATAGTAGTATGACTGGAATACAGGAGTTGAAGGATATGTTTTATTTAGGAAAGATAGGAATACTGGTAAGGGAGAAGGGGTAGCGTTGTACATCAGTAATATGATTGATAGTGAAGAAATAAGGAATGATGATATGGGGAAAAATAATCGGTTTGGGCAAAGTTTATATTAGGTAAGGTTGGTAAAAGGGGATCTTTTCGGGCAGTAGTAGGAGTTTCCTATAGACCTCCAGGTTCAGATTTTAACATGAACAAAGACTTATTTAATATCATTAAAGAAAGAAATACCACTTTTGTAATCATGGGAGACTTTAACTTTCCAGATATTGATTGGAGAATTAATGTTACTAATAATAGTAGGGACAATTTATTCTTGGATATGATAAATGACAATTTTTTTCATCAAATTTTTACTCCGCCAACTAGAGGAGATGCTATTCTAGATTGGGTTCTAGTAAATAGCGAAGATATCATCGATAACTTAGTTATTGGGGATAATCTTGGTTCTAGTGATCATGCATTAATTCAGTTTAATTTAGTTTGAAGGATACTTAATACTAAAACAATAACTAAGGTTTTTTATTTTAAAAAGGCAGACTGGGAAATTAAGGAAACTAATTAGGGAAGTAAATTGGACTGAGGAAATTCTGAGCCATAATGTGGAAGATGGCTGGCATTTCTTCAAGTCCAAGGTTCAGAGGATTTCTGAAATTTGCATACCTAGGAAGGGGAAATCTCATTGGAAGGCATTCTAGACCCAATTGGTTGAATAATCATATCAAACAGGATGACAAGAATAAGCAGATATCCTTAGGGAGTGGAAAAATGGGTTGATTAGTAAAGAAAAGTACCTCCATGAGGTTAGAATATATAGGAATAAAAGTAAGACTTGCTAAAAGTCAAACTGAGCTAGACCTTGACCAGAAAATTCAACTAAATAGTAAGAGTTTTTATAGTTACATAAATAATAAGAAAACAAGAAGAAACAAGTAGGGCCACTGTACAGTAAGGAGGGAGTAAAGATCAAAATGTAGGCATGGCCCAAATTCTAAATGAATAATTTGTATCAGTTTGTAATAAGGATGATGATAGGGACCATTGTTCTGAAGACAGGATAGTTGATGATGAGTGTGGGGTAATGGAGATTACCACAGCACAAGTGGAGGCAAAACTCAAAGTACTTAAGTTATTTATATCAGAAGGACCAGATAATCTGCATCCAAGAATATGGAAGGAACTAGCACATGAAATTTCAGGCCCATTAGCTAGGATATTTAATACATCTATTAATTCAGGAGTGGTACCTAGTGATTAGAGAGTAGCATATGTTGTACCTCTCTTTAAGAAAGGGAGTAGAAATGACCCAGATAACTATAGACTTGTTAGCCTAACCTCAGTGGTATGTAAGATGGTGGAACAGATACTGAAAGAGCATAATTGATATGCTAGCAGAGGGAAAACATGATGAAATGCGGCATGAGTAGGTCATGCCAGGCTAATCTGATATCCTTCTGGGAAAAAATAACTGGCTTTTTGATAGAGGGAATGCAGTGGATTTAGTGTATTTGGATTTTAGTAAGGCATTTGATACTGTGCCACATGGAAAATTACTTGAAAAAATGGGAATTAACAAAAAAGTAGTTAGATGGGTTCGTAGTTGTTTAACTGGACGAAAACAAAGGGCTGTGTTGAGAGCTGGACTTTCTAGGTGGGGGAAGTTGCTAGTGGAGCTCCTCAGGGATCTGTTTTGGAACCCGTCTTGTTTAATATATTTATAACTGACCTTGACGAGAGAAGTAAGAGTGTGCTAATGAAGTTTGCTGATGATACCATTTTGGGAGGAACTGCCAATGCAGAGGATTGGAAAATGATACAGGATGAGCTGGATGGCCTCATGGATTGGAGTGTTAGGAATGGGATGAAATTTAATAGTGCAAAGTTATGCCACAGTTATGCATTTGGGGTTTAATAATAAGAATTGTAGTTACCAGCTAGGAACTCATCAGTTGGAAACAACAGAGGAGGAAAGGGATTTGGGGGCTATAATTGATCATAAAATGACTGAGTCATCAATGTGATGCAGTTGTAAAAAAGACAAATGTTATCTTGGGATGTATTAGGCGTGATATTGCCAGCAGGGATAGGGAGGTATTGTTGCCTCTATAGGGCTCTGGTAAGACCGAATTTGGAGTACTGTGTTCAGTTCTGGTCACTAATGTTTAAGAAGGATGAACTTAAACAGGAACAAAATCATGGTAGAGCTTGATTATAGGGATGGAGGACTTACCCTGTGAGATGAAGCTGAAAGAGCTTGGCTTATTTAACCTATTAAAAAAAAAAGGCTGAGTGGAGATAGGATTACATTGTATAAATATATATGGGGAGTTAATGCAATAGAAGGGGAAGATTTGTTCAAACTAAAAGGGAGTGTGGGTACAAGAACTAATAGATACAAGCTGTTTATCAACAAGTTTAGGCTGGAAATTAGAAGAAGTTTTTAACAATTAGAGCAGTGAACTACTGGAATAAGCTTCCAGGGGCAGTTGTCAGAGGAAAGAATCTGAATAGCTTCAAAATGGAGTTGGATAAATTTATGACATATCTTTTGAGGAGTTTTTATTATTTGATGCTGCAGGACAAAGTGCCCTCCCTCCCTTCCTTTAACATCAAAGGTGTCTGCAGCTGGAGGTGGGACTGTCGGGGCATTCTGAAGCCTGGGTACTATATTGTATATCAAGTGCCTTGCTGGTGGGGCCTGCGCACATGCTCAGGATCTGATTGCCATATTTGGCGTCAGGAAGGGATTTGCCCTCTGGGCAGATTGGCAACTGATTGATGGTTTTTCACCTTCCTCTGCAGCATGGGTGTGGCTCGCCTGTTTGGAACAACTGGATCCTTCTTTTTCTAAAATTATTTACCATTATTTCAGGCATCGGTGTGCTCTGGTTGGTCCCAGTCTCTACTTGTAGTTATTGGTGGTATTCTCTGTGTGGATGGTTGTGGTGTGTGGCAGGACCTGCAGTGATGCAGGGGGCTGGACTAGATGATCATTGAGATCCCTTCCAGCCTTGTGACTCAAAGACTCTACGAGAAGGGCCTAAGGTGTGGAACCCAAGCCTGGAGTACGCAGCGGTATGGACTACATGTATGTGTATGATGCTGTGAGAGACTGAGTCAGCCAGAGACAAGGGACCTGGATGAGCTGAGAGATTAGTTAGGGATGGGGTTGCTAGAAGGCTGCTTCCTGGCATTAGTGAGGTGGCAGCAGAGACTAGGACTGAAGGGAAGGGTATAGGTGGATGAGCTGGCAGCCCAGAGATGGTGGAGAACTGTGTATGTGCCTGTGTATGATTTCCTGAAGAGACTATAATAAAGGTGAATAAAGGATGGAAAGCTAATTAGCAGCAAGCGAGTAACCGAGCAGGTTGAATTCCCCCATGTGAAAGTGACTGCCGAAGCTTACCCCAGTGTGACCGTACTGTCACACTGGGATTGCCCCGGGTTGCGTCAGCAGCTAGACCTTGGTAAACCTCTGAAGTCACAGTCCATGCTAAGGTCTGCCTGACTAAAGCCAGAGTGGGCTAGTACATCTATTGTGTCCCACCATGACCTGGCCCAGATCAGGGATGGCCCACCAGATTATCCCAGCCCGTCATTGGCTGCCATGGCTACCAGTCATGGCAGGGGCTGGGGCGCTGGGAGGGGGCAGGGCTGGCACCATGTCTGTTATGGCCCTCCCCCTCTCCAGGCCATGGGGGTAGCAGGACTGGTAGCCATGGCAGGGTTGCTATACGTAGCTGACATAGTGCTTCCAATACAAATGTCACCCTCACTCTCACCCTCTGGGGGGGGGGAGGGGGGGGAGGGAATCAGAAATGTATATCCTACATACCCTCAAGCAACACTCAAACTGGAAAGCATTAATGGGCTATTTGAGGTACCATAAGGTTAATCACTAGACTCATAAGTCAGTCTGTCCTAACCTAACCTATGAGACACTAACCCCACCACCCCTGCTGTTGACCCCAGAAATACTGTCTTGTGCTGCATTCTCAGTCACAGTGGATTGTCAGTTCACCTCAGTTCCACTTAGGTGACAGCTCTCACTGCTGGTACCAGTTTGAAATGTTCAATTTAGTTTCATACACTATACATTTGAATTGAGCCTTCATGCTACTATGGCTTGGGGTTTTGCTCCCAAATTAAACTCTCATGTTCATCCTTGTGACTCCTTTCCATCCCTGAATTTACACAAGGTGATAGGGAAGCATATCCCAACATAGATTTTAATCTACTATGTTACTTTACAATGAGCAGTACAAGGACAAAGGTGTGAAGAAAGGGCAACTAGAGAGGCACTAGCAACCTCAGAATAGCTACTCCAGCATATAACAGCTGAGTGGTAGTGGGAAATATGTAAACTACAATTCCTGTTGTTAACAAATTTGATGCTTTGATTATAAGTCTTAATACGCTTAAATACGATTTTTGGATCTCATAGCACATATATTTAGGAGACTGTGCTCAAAATGTTTTACAAAATGTTTTCATCTTAACTGTGTCAGTGGGACCAAACAAAACTATAGGTATATTTTGAAATTCTATTGAGGTCATGATAACTTTCCTACAGGCAAAGCTGTGTTACAGTACAGTGTTCAGACACAGGAAAATATGCAGGGCAAATGGGGGCTGAAGGAAGCAATACATCTTCAGTAGGTGATGCCAATGATTAGTAGAGGCAGGTGTCTGGAGGAAATTGTGAATTTGGATCCGTTTCAGATCTGCAATTTCCAGATTTAATTACAGAATCATATTACGGATCTGTGTTTAAAATTCATAAAAAATAAATGATTTTTTGTTTTAAATTAAAAATCATTGCATATGTGCAAAATAACCACTGGACCATTCTGTGCATGCATGCCTTTTTCCAAAGTGGCAGTGACACTGCTACCACCATGGCCATTTTGTGCATGCACAGAATGGTCCAGCAGTCATTTGTGCATGCACAATGATTGGTGTTTGGTTTTTTTTGTTTTGTTTTAATTTAAAATAGATTTAAAACTGAATCCACAATGGACGTGTTGCCATTGTTGTGGTTAGGTATGGATTAATTCATAACGACCCATTCTATTGTGGGTTCTTATGGATTAATCAGAATCTGTAATGCCCACACCTAATTAATAGATCTGAAGAGGAGTAAAAACGATTAACGTGATCTACCTGCCCAATCTCTGCAGCAAGGGCAGGAAAGGGAAATTAGTTCTGAACTCCAGAAGTGAAGAACGAAACTATTGTCTTCAATATAGGCCAGGCTCTCTCTCCATGTCACGGGGGAACAGGTAGGGAAAGGGGGAGAAGGGAACGGGTGGGTCCTTGGCAGGGTCTCCTCCTCTCTGGCGAGGCCACAGACTAGGTAATTCCCTCAGGGTCTTGTGTGGTCTTTCCCTCATAGGCTGAGGGCAACCCGACTCATCACGGGGAAGGAGAGAAGTGCTATGCACAAGGTTCAGGGTAGACTCAGACGAACAACAATAACACTACTCACTGACTCACCCAGGTCTGGTAATCTGGATCATGGGGGAGGACAGGTTCCAGGAGTCCAGGGGGTGTCAAGGGAAGGGAAGGAGAGGTGGGGGGGGGACGAGGATAGGGCAGGCTTCCGGGACCGGGGGGGAAACGGGGTACAGGGTTAAGGCGTGTGCAGGGAAATGAGGACACAGACAAGCAAACACCAAACGTCACCCCACACAACTACAGCGACTGGGGGGGGGGGAAAGATAGGTAACACACGACAGAGGGCACAAGGCAAGAATCAACAGTACAAGGGAGGAAACAGGCAGAGCAAGCGCAGCAGAAGGGGCCAGTCTCTCAAGTGATTACCGGTGGGGAACTGCTGCCCCACCGGTACTTTTATCCCCTCAACCCAGGTGTGGGCCCTTGGCGCAGAGCTCTAGCTCCGCCCCCTCCGTCTCACTCCGCCCCGCCAACTGCATGCTGTGCCTAGGCGGGGCAGCGTCTGCGCTTCCTGTGGCTGGCGGCTGCGCTGGGTCCGCTGCCTCCCCATTGCCGCCGTCAGAGGGGCCGTCCTGTATTTGTCCAGCGGGTTGCCTAGCAACCCGCTGCGGTGTCCGTTGTCCGTGTGGCGTGACACTCTTCAGTGGGCTCTTTCACAGGTATCTAGTAGGCGTGTCCAGTCCATGTGCCAGCAGTTACCATCCACTTTTCCAAATGCAAAAACACTCTTACTCAGCACAGACAAGTCCAATCCAACACTCTGTGATATCTCTTACCCCTGCCAGCAGCAGAGATGCTGTGTCTGGACTAGTGCATTAGACATCATTAACTCAGAGATAACCATCTGCTACTGTAAACAAAACCTCATTAAAATTAATTGTGCCAGGCTAGTGGCATTGTGGTTAGCAATTTGGACTGCAATGCAAAAGACTATGGGCTTGAATTTACTTTGATAGAATATCAATGTCTAGTCCCATGGATGGGAAACATGCACCTCTCTGTAGTGTCCAGGGGCTGCGTTTGGAGTAGCATTCTATCCATCCCTCTTTTCTTAGTCAAGAAGGTTACTAGAACACAGGATGGCGAAGGGCAGGGAATGTATTATTGATTGATTGATTGATTGATTGATTGATTGATTGATTGATACCCCGCCCCATCCAGCCTCACGACAGATCAGGGCAGCTCACAGAAGTTAAAACAAATAAAAATATATTAAAATATATAAAGATATATAAAAAGGGTGGGTTACAAAAACATTAAATACAATAAAGAGGTAGACCCACTGGCTAAAAAATCCCCCCGCCCCATCAAAAAAAAAAGGTCTGGATGAACAGCCAGGTCTTACAGGCCCAGCCTGGGCTACAGCGAAAATGAATTCATACAGGCCCGGCGGAAGGCCAACAAGCCGGGAGCCAGGCGAGCCTCCTCTGGAAAGGAGTTCCACAGCTGTGGTGCGACCACCGAGAAGACCCACTCCATCGTGACCTCCAAGAAGGCTCCCCTGGCGGATCGCAGCATTCTGCACCAGCTGTAGCTTCCAAACCGTCACCAAGAGCAGCCCCACGTAGAGCGTGTTGCAATAATCCAACCTAAGGGTGATGAACTCATGGATGAGGGTGGCCAGGTCAGAGTCTGAGACATATGGCTGGATCCTCCACGCAAGATGTAATTGGCGAAAGGCTCCCTTTCGGCCTTCACCTGACAATCCAGGCAGAAGCCAGAGTCCAGCAGGACCCCCAAACTCCGCACCTGCGGGGCCAGCGTGAGGCGGATTCCCTCCACAAGTGGGGACATCGCCTCAGCTGCCCTACCCACCAACATCACCTCCGTCTTATCATGATTCAGCCTCAGTCTGCTCAGCCTCATCCAGTCGCTCACTGCTGTCAGGCACTGGGAAAGCACCGAGGCTGCAGGACCCGGGCCTACTGAAAAAGAGAGGTATAGCTGGGTATGACATCAGCATACTGGTGACAACCCATACCAAACAATCTCACAACCTCACCCAGGGGTTGCATGTAAATATTAAACAACAATGGAGACAGAATGGAACCTTGTGGTATGCCACAAGCGAGATTCCAGGGGCTAGATGTTTATTCCCCCAGCACCACCCGCTGGCTTCTCCTGAGAGGAATGAGGGAACCAACCTAGGACAGTCCCTCCGACCCCCGCTCCCCAGGGCCCACAGCCGCCTCAGCAGCAACCCATGGTCAACTGTATCGAATGCTGCTGAGAGATCCAACAGAACGAGTAATGTTGAATGTCCCAAATCCATCTCTTGGCGGAGGTCGTCCACCAAGGCCACCAACACAGTCTCGGTGCCTTGCTCCACTTTATTCTAAGATTAAGACCGCAGTCATCCTGGAAACTTTTAGAACAAATGCAGGGGTCGAGGCTGAGGAGAAGGTACACTCTCTTTCGCTTTGATCTCATTGAAACGGAGGAAGTGAAAGGCAGGAGGTTGGCAATTCCCAGAGCTGAGAGAATCTGCAGAAATTGTGGTGTGGTGGTTGAGACGCTCCTCCATCTTACTCTTGAATGTCCAACCTATGCCCTCCTTAGGGAGCTCTGGATTGATCCAATTTTTCAGGGTCTTACTTTGGGAAATACTGAGAAAATTGAAGTATTATTTACTCTTACTGAAACCTCACAGGTTAAGCTATTGTCAAATTTTCTCTTGCTAGTAGAGAAGGCCAGGAGGCTCAGTCCCCAGCCCTCCTGGTGATTCTAATTATCTCCTGGCATGTACCCAGATACAAATATGTTATTCAATTCTTCGGTTTATATTGTTAATTGTTATTGTTTCTTTTGTGTGTTGGTTTTAATTTGATATAGCATTTAGTGCTGACTCAATAAAGAATTGGATTGGTTAAAATCCTGATTGAAAAGGATCCAGGAAACCAATGCCATTCAGATGGCACTGGAGTTGCTGGGCCACCAACTGTTCAATAACCTTCCCTACAAAGGGGAGGTTAGAGACAGGCCAACAGCTAGCAAGTGTGTCAACATCTAAACATGGTTTCTTAAGCAGGGGTCGCACCACCGCCTCTTTGAGGCAGTCCAGCACCCTGCCCTCCCGAAGGGAGGCACTGATCACCCCCACCAGCACCCGCCCCAACATCTCCCTGGCAGCTTTCACCAACCAGGACGGGCAAGGATCTAATTCACAAAAGGTGGTCCTAACCCCCAGCATCGGCCAGCATCACTTCCTGAAACTGATCCCACAAAGATGCACCAGACAGGGCGTCCATAACCCCCAGTTCTCCCTCTACTGCGTCAATCCCGACCCTGAAATTGTGCTGGATCCGAGTGATCTTATCTGTGAAGTAGTTCACAAATTCCTCACAGCAGGCTTGAGAAACCTCCACCTCCAGGTGGAGGGAGGTCAGACTGACCAGCCCCCTCACCACCTGGAAGAGCTCCGCTGGATGCGACTTCACAGCAGCTACAAGGGTGGCAAAGAATTCCTTCTTTGCCAGCCTCACGGCCACAGCATAGCACCGCAAATGAGCCTGATGCTGTAGCCAATCGGATTCAGCACGAGAATGGCACCAGCGTCGCTCCAGACGCCACCCCTCCCGCTTCATACACCTCAGCCCCTCAGTAAACCAAGAGGTCCTACAGTAGCGAAGCGGTGGCAGCAGACGCGTGGGAGTCACCCGATCGATGGTCTCCTCCAGCAAGGCATTCCAAGCTAGGACGAGATCATCAGCCAAGCAGCCATCAAGGTCTAAGGACACTTCCCCCAGGGCTTCTTGGAACCGCTGCAGTTCCATCAGCCTCCGTGGGTGGACCAACCTAATGGGTTCCTCCCCCCCTTTCTGGGGACTGTCATGCGCTAGAAGTCTGGCCTGCAGGAGAATACACCCAGACAAAATTAATTGTGGTACCAAGGTGAGACACAGGATATAAAAATAAATAAAAATAAACAGATATACAAACATGGGTATAAACAGTAATGTTATTGGGCTCCATCACTTTTCTCAAAGGATAATAGGTCTGCAGTTCAGGCACTGGAAAATGGTTTCTCATGTTTTATGCCTAGATTTTGAACCTTTGCCCATGCACAAAAAAAAATAAAATCTTATCACTTGTGCTCCTAATTATTGTGACTATATGCACAACTTTGTTGGCCATCGGCAATAACTAGTTAAGTAACAAACTAATCATTTGCAAGCACAGTTCCAATAATTGCATCCACAATTTACCATACATATTTCTGCTAACACTCATTTCCTCACAAACTTGAACTGACTGTTTCTTTCCTGTTCCATGTGTGACAGGCAAGGGCAGAATGGGTTGGCAATGGCTGATCTGGGATAGACCTGTATGATCTGCTCATAGGCATTTAAAAAACCGTCTCCTTTAAAAAGGGGCAGCTTGTGATATATCCGAGATAGTTAAGCATGGGCAGGATACATTGCTTGGTGGAATGTTGATGCAAAGATTGTTATGCAAGCTATAGAATTACTTTTTGAAGCCAAATTACTATAGAGTGGCAGAATCCAGCACCCAGCTGGTAGGCACACCACCACAAGTTACAATTCTACAATCAAAAAACTTCAATTTAAGAAGGGAGTTAAGGCCCTTGCAAGTTCAGACTTGCTCCAAAAGCATGGAAATTGCAAATTAAGGCTATGGCCTTAACCTGCACGCCATGAAAGCAGCAAAAATGATGTGCACTATCATGTATTGTGCTCCCTTACAACTTAGGCTCCATACATCCACACTTAGAGGCGATTCAGACATGCGTTTAAATCACACAGCCACGGTGGCGGCATCGTGCGATTTAAAGCACCGCGCACTTCCGGGTTGGTGTGAATGCACCGACCGCGTACATATCAGTCTAATGCGAACTGTTGGAGTGTGGTTTTGAAAGCTGCTCCGAGCAGCTTTTAAAACCGCACTCCAACAGTTCGCGTTAGGCTGAATTGGTGCATTCACACTAACCCGGAAGTGCGCGGTGCTTTAAATCGCACAATGCCGCTGCGGCGGCTGTGCGATTTAAACGCACGTCTGAATGAGCCCTTAGCCTTGCACTTTCAAATCCAATCCTTTTTTCTTTGCAGGTTGGCAGCAACAGTGAAACTGGAAAAACAGGAGAGGGTCAAGGGACAGTTTTTATATGGGTTCGGGAGAACAGGACAGCCTTAACATCCATGCCATGTAAGCAGTAATGTTGTACGGTCTCACATATTGTGCTCACCTACAACTTAGGCTCCATGCACCCACACTTTGCCTTGTTCTTTCAGCCCCAATCTGCCCCATGACACACACATCTTACATTGGAGTCAGTTGTGGCACTTGCTGCCCCAAGTGCTTGCGCTGCCAGCTCTTCACTGCTTGCCCCCTCTACAGGTGCCACTCCATTGCTCTGACTTCCCTGGGGGGGAAGGATTACTTTGGCTTCAGCTACCAACTGGTTTGGAAGGGCACCCCATATTTTGTACCAGAAGGAAAAGCTAGTCAGTAACTATGGTTGGGGGAGAGATTTCCTCTGTCTATTTAGGGGCCGGCACACCCAATCCCTCCCCCAAATCAGAACTGTAAAGCAAGGGAACAGAAACGACACCCCTCATGAATGTAGGGTGCAGGAAAGTCCTCTTAACTTTAATCCCCCCTTAATGAATTCATTTTAAACGGAACAGGAACTGCAGTTGGGGAGCTGGAGTGACTCTGTCTGGGGAGCTGGCACAGGGCGGTGACTTGGTCTGGAAGGTGCTGGGAGCTGGCAAGGAGGTGCTGGGAGATCCCAGCTTGACTTTGCAAGCAGCTCCCCTCCCCCCACCACACACATATTGTAGAGCTGCACTGTGGGGGGAAGCAGCTGCAGGGCCTAGCTGAGACTGCTGCGGAGCTCAGCTCTGCTGTGATCCCAGCTTGGCCCTGTAAATTTTAAAGAGCTGCAGCCGCTTCCCCCGAAGCAGTCCCAGCTAGGTCATGCTGGGGGTGGGGGCGGACGTGGCTGCAGCTCTTTGAAATTTACAAGGGCAAGCTTGGATCGCAGCACAGATGAGCTTTGCAGCAGCCCCAGTTAGGTCCTGTAAATGTCAAAGAGCTGCAGCAGCTTCCCCCCCAGAATACCGCTCCGCATTGTGGGGGGGGAGCAACTTACAAGGCCAAGCTGGAATCACAGCACCCCCCTGCCAGCTCCCAGCACCCCCCAGACCAAGGCCGTTTTTAGACGAGCGCGGTAGCGCCCGCGCTTGTTTTCAAAAAAGCCGGCAGCCCGTTCCACACGTGACGCTGCCGCCGAAGACGCGCATGTGCGGGCGATGCGCTTCCATTTCCGGCCGCGTATGACCAGCCTCAGGCCGCTTTTAGACGTGCAGCTGGGATCAGGCGCGGGACCGGCGAAACAGCCGCGGCGCTGTTTTAGACAAACCGGAAGCGGAAGTTGTGCGCGTGATCCGGGGCTGTGCATTCTTTGCCGACCGCGAGTGAACCGCCCTGATCTCTCTGGGGTGACATACGCGGCCGGAAAATAATGCGCGGCGCCGGATCACGCGCACAACTTCCGCTTTCGGTTCGTCTAAAACAGCGCCGCGGCTGTTTCGCCGCTCCCGCGCCTGATCCAGCTGCACGTCTAAAAGCGGCCTCAATCACCGACCCGGTCAGTTCGCACCCAGAAATGGAAGCGCATCGCCCGCACATGCGCGTATTCGGCGGCAGCGTCACGTGTGGAACGGGCTGCCGGCTTTTTTGAGAAACAAGCGTGGGCGCCGCCGTGCTCGTCTGAAAGCGGCACACAACCCACCCTGAGCCAGCTCCCCTACCCAGCCAGCTCCCCAGATCAACACACCCGCTGGGGTCTCGATTTAGAAACATTTGCCATCTTCCCTGCTTTCAGCTAACCTCTGATTGCCTCTGCTCAGTAGCTGACAGCAATGCACATGCATTCAACATCATGTTCTATTCATACAATAAAATAGACACTTCAAAAGCTTATAAAATCAAAAATACACCACAGATTTTCAAACTGTAAATGAAAAGCCAAAGTACAATGCACAAATGAATTTTCCTAAAACCTCTATGCTGAGACCCCAAACTTCTCATCACTTCAAAAACAAATTTTTCAGCAGTTTAAAAGTTTTTAAATCGCTCAGCCGTCACTCTGAGATGATATTTACACTCTCATTGGCTAACATGGGAAATTCAAAACCCTATAACTTTAAAACTACCAGACAACTTTTGAAAAATAAAAAAAGTAAGTACTAGAATGCACCCTTGAATTTTCTAACAGCACTACACCTCACAAAACTTTTCTTAAAGTACACTTTGAACCGGACACTAAATTATCTGAAACCAGAAGTAAAGGAATTTTTACTCTGATTTTCAAACCACTGTAACTTTTTAGCAAGTACCAGCTGAAAGTAACTATGACCCATGCCTTGCTTAAATGCCAGAAATTTAGAATACAAACACCAACAAATAATTAAATGTCACATTGGTTAGAGGATACAGACAAGGCTCAAATTAAAAATAAAGGCAGGATGGCAAAACCTTCCAGGTAGTAAAGTGCGTCACTTGGCAATTAACACCTCCCACCACCAGCAACACCTCTGCTTGCAACTCTGCGCTCAGAACCGGACACATTTCATTGCCCCTCCACTTTGTTAGGGACTTTAATTTATATTTAAGAAGCAATTGTTCTGGTAGGGTACATACAAGGAGAGCACCATTTCAAGAATCAATAATAGCAAGGGGCTGCTAGAGAGATAGAGAAAATCAGCTTACAAAATGCCCTCTGGAGTAGAGAGAGAGCATTTTGAATCTACAGGCAGTTGGAATCAGAGAAACTCTGTCACAAGAGACGGGAGAGTTTTTCATTTTCACCTCCGCTAAGGCAGCCCACCATGCAATTTACACCTCGTCTGTCTCCCTCACACTTCCTAGCGCTCTCTCCCTAGCACACAGATATGCACATGCATGGTGGAGCCAGATGAGCTGGAAAGCGACAGCTGTCAGGCTCTGTGAAATAAGTAAGTGCAAGAATGTACATGTGTGAATTCCTCAGTGTGGGAACCACTCTGACTCCCCACACTCCCAATCCAACTTAGGGGTCAGCAGCTGATAAAGAGTTCTGGGCAAGTGGGTTACTCAAGCTCACAACTTCCTTATTCTAGCAAATTATACTCCATGTTTTGTGGCCCAAGGGAGAAGATTAAATGGTTTCTTTTTGAAGCTCTTGGATTGTCCAATGGATGCATCCGTAAAAGCCTCTAAACCATCATTCATCCTCATCCCGTCTCCCAGGAAACAAGAATAAACCACTTGGGAAGTTGCCCTTTAATATCATGCATCAGAGAATTCCACGATTACACACTGCATTGACAAAAAGAGAGAGTTTTAAATAGGTTTTTTTTCAATTTCATCAAGTTCCCATGTGTTCTTGTATTATGGGACAGGGTAAGTTAAAAGCACCAGACTCCATTCCCTTTATTATTATACAAGACTCCACCACATTTCATCTCGCTCTTCCCCTATTCTAATTTCCCTCCTCCCTTTCTGCCATCTTTCTTCATTGCAGTCTCACGTCTAACTTCAAATATAATCACTTTATGACCATATCTTATTAACCAGTAAAGTGCCAAGCACATCTATCTTTCTTTAAATATAGAAGTCTATTTAACCGCTTCTCCTATAGGAGTACCTTCATCTCGCACAACTCAAATTATTTGTCACTCTCCATTGCAACTTCATTGCAGTGAGAGACTGTAGTACAACAGCCATGCATCAAAGGTGGTTACATAAGAAATACTTTTCACTTATACAGGGAAACCAGTACTGTACAGAATAGTAAAAAAAAAAATCTTGAGTATTTCCGAATTTCTGAGGATTGGTTCTGAAGTTTGGCTGATCCTCGGAAACTCAGGTGAATAGTCAGAACTCTGATGCGGTGGGCAGGGGGCAACAAACTTCAGTGTTTGCTGTCCCCTGGGAAGGGGCAGGTACTTGGGTGTGGTGGCCAGGAAGGGGGCAAAGGTCTGCACAGGGCAGAGAGGACAGCAGGAGGCAGGGAAGGGGAGCAGCAAACTCACTTGAAAGCCGTGGGAGCCATCATGCCACTGTAGAGCGAAACAACCACTGTTCAAATGCAGTCTCTGTGAGCATGCTCTGTAATACTCTGTGGGAGCATGCTAGGAAATGTAGTCCAGCATGTTCCCAGAGAGCCAGCTGGGGCTGCTTTTCTTATGCTTTCTGGGAGCATGCTTGAACTACATTTCCCAGCATGCTCCCACAGAGTATTACAGAGCATGTTCACAGAGACTGCATTCAAAACAGCAGCCCCACTCTACAGCAGTGTGATGGCTCCCGCACCCTTCAGGTGAGTTTGCTACCCCCCTTTCCTGCCCCCTGCTGCCCTTTTCCCTCCCTTCCTGCCTCCCTGCTACCCTTGATCGAGGATTTTACCAATTCCTCAGTCACTTGGAACTCAGCAAAACGAGTTTGAATGCCAGGATACTCAGGTGTACTTACCTATGTGCAAGTGACAATGTCCTAAAAGAGCAAAGTTGGAAAGCCACTACCTTGTGAGTTATTGCAAGAGATGCACACCCTACCCCAAGGGATCCGTTAAGGTAAAGAGAACAAACCTTGAGGGACTGTTTTCTTTCCTTTCAGATCTCCCAGAACAGTTTTTCAGCAGCAGTCTACTACCCAGAATTAATCAGGAAGCCAGTGCCAAGGAAATGATCCCTGGCACCATGCTTGAATGGAGCAATGTTAAAATTGATTGCCTGTTTGGTTGCCTGGCATGGCTGTCCATGACTGCAGCTGTGGCAATTTCCCAGCTCCTGGCCAAGGAGGATCCTCCTATTTCCCATGCAGGAAGGCAGAGAATGAAAAGGACACATAGCGCCAAGGATGCTTTGGGTGCTTTCCGCTTGTGCCGGGTGACTAGTTACATCACACACTCCAGCCTCATGCTCCTGTTCCTTCCATTAGAGTCAGCCTGGTGAAAAGAAACCTTTCTTAAGTCTGCATCCCAGCTGCAAAATTCTTTCAGGGAAAACAAAATGGATCACATCCAAAGGTTCAGCGAGCAACCAAAAGCCAACCTTAGGCAATTCTCACTAACTGGCAGAAGACCAGTTCTTAAACTAGCACATGGACGCTGGGGATCAAAATAATAATTTAGCAAACATTCCTTGAGAACCTGTTTCAAAGCTAGCAGTTACAGGTGTCACAGAAACTTCCTTACCGTGGCGGCTCATCAGAACCTGAGCATTTTCCGGAGATGATGCAAGACCCTTTTTATTTGGCAGGTGGGAATAGGATTTGGAAGGTTTGGGATTTTGCAGTGGATTTTTTACATATTTCATTTATATCTTTTCATATACTTTCTTTTTTATATATATTAGCTGCTCTGAGCTTTCAGGGAAAGATGGATATAAACTTAAAATAAATAAATAAAAGTCACTTCTGTGTGCACCTTGGAATTTCTCCTCTTCAGAAGCTATCACCTCCACAGAAGCTTGCTTAGCAAACATGGTGTAACTTACTTTCTGAAAACATGGAACCTCATCCTATTATCTATCTGTGCTCAGATACCATCCGCTGTTTGGGGATCCTGCTACCGTGGCAATCGGGCATTTGCTATGGCGGGCCCCTCAGTGTGTAACTCCCTCCCTTCAGAAGTTTGTTTTAGTTACTCCCTCCTCATGTTTAAAAAGCAACTGAAAACTTTTGCTTTCCAGGTGCTTTTAGAGGATCCACTGATGGTTCCCCTTCATGTGTTCTTTCCTACCCTTTTTACCTATGCCTTTAAATTGTTTTCAATTGATTTGGTATGGATTTTTACTCACGGTGTTTTATTGTATTTTAAATGTTGAGTGCCATCTGGAGGAAGGGTGCTGTATAAATAAAATTATTATTTATTATTATCATCATCAGCTTTATGGTTACAGAACTGCCTCAGAGCACGTCTAGGTGACCTATGTCGAACAAAGAAATATTAAATGGGCTATGTAAAAAAAATGGAATAAAATGTGAGTAGTCCAACAATACTAACCATAGGCTGGTATATTTCTGTAACTTCTTTGAATTAAGGCTCTCAGTGCATGGAATAAACGTAAGTGAATTGACCCTCACAACATCCCTTTGAGATAGCCGGGTTCCACAGTAAGTGAACAAGCCAGGAATATAATCCAGATGTCCCAATTTCAGGCCAATGGTTTAGACACAAGAAAGTCCCTTCCTCCCTACAGATGTGGATACAAGAGACTAGAGGAAGGTTGGTATTTTTCACTCTTTTGTTGTTTATTGTGGGCACTGATGGTGCTAGATTTGGCTTTTATGTTATGATTTGTGTTTGTAAGGAAATGTCAAGGGCATCTAAGGCCTGGGATAGGCACCTTTTTAATAACCGTATAAATCTATATAAACAAACAATAAAGTTGTATTTCCCTGCAGGCCTCTGGCAAAGCAGCATTTTGTGTCCCATGCTTGAGAATTGATAACTCCTCCTGTAAAACATTCATGGTCTTCAGAGGAAAGAGAGAAACACAATAACACAAGCCACCGATGACAGGGAGCTCCCACACAAAGAGAGCACATCAAGAGCACAGCTAATGAAGCCCCTGGAGTCCTCAGTTTCCCAGATACTATATGCCATCTGTGTTAATGAATAGTACCAGGAAACCTCAACTACAAAGAGCAATGTAGGATAAGAAGATCGAAGTAAGCAAGTGTCAAGACTTGAGACACTCTAGAACATATTTAAAAAATCCAGTTAGATCCAAAATAAAGTGAAGATTAAAAGATCTGAACAAGTAGCATCACACTGACATACTACGAGTTCCTATCCCTGAGGTTCTCAAACTGTGGGTCATGGCCCCATCTAGTGCTATGTCATCTGTGGATGGGGTCACAATTGCATCTGATATAAAAACGGGGTCATACAGCCAAAGTTTTAGGAACCACTGCCCTATCCAAAAGGTAGAACACACTACTACCGTAAAAGGAAACTGAAGAAATTCTAAGTCAAAGGAGTGAAGATCAGAGTATGCTTAAAGGGGGGGAGGGAAGAGAAGCTGTGAGGGGAAATAAAGAAACTATATTGTTTTGAGAGGTACATTATTTGCTCTTAGAAGGGAAACAAAGAAACCATATTGTTTTGAGAGGTACAGGATTTACTTTTAGAGTGCAGAATCTCCTGCAGAAATCCCGAGTACTGAGAGAATAGTACAAAATTATGACTTTGAAAGAGCATTTTTTAACGTGGAGTGCAGATACAGGTTTCACATCATTGAGTGGAAGAGGGTTTGAGACTTTGCAGACCCTCAAGAGAATCTTTCAGTAAGAAGTAAAGGCTTTGAGATGAAGATAGATTCTAGGTAATGTTGACAGTGATAGCAATTAGAAAAAAACAATTATCCACTGATATGTAAATAGAGCAAATTAAAACTAGAGTCAGAGAAGAAAAATAGAGATTACTTACCAGTAACTCTGTTCTTTGAGAAAGCTCCGCGTATTTTCACTCTTGGGATCGCATTGGGAGACCTTGATGTCAGCAGCAGTTTCCAGGCAGAGTGAAAGATCTAGAAGATGAGGGCTCCGATCATTCATCCCCCCTCCCGTCCTGTCAAAGCGCGGGTTCAAGATCGCGTGAGAAGGGAACTCCATAAATAGGGGGAGGAGCCGTCACCACCTCAGTTCCTTCCAACTCTATCCCAGGAGAAGATTTCAATAGGTACATCCGAGACAGAGGGGAAGGAGGACGGGTCGTGAGAATATGCGGAGCCCTCTCAAAGAACAGAGTTACTGGTAAGTAACCTCTATTTCTTCTTCGAGGATCTCTGCGATTCTCACTCTTGGGAGAGTGAATTGCAGTTTATAACACCTACCTTAAGGTGGTGGGAGTCGAGGAAGTTAGTCAAAACAGTGATTGGAGAACTGCTCTTCCCACTAAGGTATCTGACCTTGCCACTAGGTCCAAGGAGTAGTGTTTGGCAAATGTGTGAAGAGAGGACCACATAGCAACTTTACAGATGTCGATGATTGGGACATTCCGAAGGTTCATCAGGGTAGTGGCCACTGCCCTAATCGAGTGAGCTTGAAGTTGAATAGGTGGTGTCTTCCCAGCTTGTTGGTAGCATCTCTGAATACAGAGGATAATCCATTTGGAAAGTCTCTGGGAAGTGACCTTAAAGAGCGCATCAGAGGCTCTGATGTGTCTAGTTCTCTCGATGTAGAACGAGAGCGCTCTTTTTAAATCCAAGGTATGCAAAGTTTGCTCCATACGGGATGTGTGCGGTTCGGGGGAAAAAACTGGTAAAGATATGGTCTGGCTAAGATGGAAAGGGGAGATGACCTTTGGTTTAAATTAAGAGTCTGTCCTGAGGTCGACCTTATCCTTGAAAAAGTGAATGTATGGAGGGGAGGCTCTGAGTGCTGCCAGTTCACTGACTCTTCAGGCTGAAGTGATGGCCACTAAGAAGACTGTTTTAATAGATAGGTTCTCTATAGAACAGAAGCCATGGGTTCAAATGGATGGCCCATTAATTTCGATAAAACCAGATTAACATCCCACTGTAGAGCTGGGGGGGTATAGGAAGGAAAGTGTTGAGAAGACCCTTCCAGAAGGTCCTAGTTAAAGGGTGGGAGAAGAGAGAGTCTGCAACTGCTGTTGTAAAACGAGACGAAAGAGCAGCCAAGTGTACTTTAATTGAGGAGAGGGAGAGTCCAGATTCCTGGAGATGCAACAGATATTTGAATACATGATCCATTTTAAGGCAGGGTAATGGTGTGTCTTGGGAGATACGCCATCAAGTAAATCGAGTCAAATTGGCTGTATAGCACGCCCTGGTAGAAGGTCTTCTAAAATTTAGTAGGATAGCTATAACCTCTGAGGATAAGTCGTTCATTATGAAGGGATCAACCAAGTTCGAAGATGGAGGATTTTCAGATCGTGGTGAAAGATGGTGCCATGGTGGCATGATAAGAGGTCTGGTCTGAGAGGAAGTTCGGTGATGTCTGTTGCCAATTCCTTGAGGGTCTGGAACCACACTTGTCTTGGCCAAAGAGGGACTATGAGAATGATGTGAGATCGATCCGATCGAATCTTGTGGAGCACCTTGTGAAGTAAGGGTGTCGGGGGAAAGGCATAGAGGAATTCCCCACTCCAAGAGATCATGAAGGCGTCTGACATTGATCCTGGTGCTAGACCCACCCGGCTGCAGATCCTGGACATCTTTGTGTTTTCTGCAGTGGCGAAGAGGTCTATAGAAGGTGTACCCCAGGTCTGGAAGATGTCGTCCAAAACGCTGTCGTTTAGAGACCACTCATGGTGATCGGATAGTTGGCGGCTGAGGTGATCTGCAGTGGAATTCTCCTGGCCCGCCAGGTGAATCACTTGAAGGTGAATGTCATGTTTGATGCTCCAGGTCCAAATCGCCTCTGCCGAGAGAGAGAGAGAGAGAGGCACGTAGATCGCACCCCACCCTGTTTGTTGAGGTACCACATGGCTGCAATATTGTCTGTGATGACCAGTATGTTTTTTCCTTTTACATGTGCCACAAGGGCTCTGAGTGCCCAGCGTATGGCTCTCAACTCTAAAAGATTTATGTGGAGCCTCATCTCCTCTGGGGACCATAGGTCATGAACCTTGAAGTCTCCCATGTGGGCACCCCATCCTGTGAGGGAAGCATCCATCGTGATGGAGACATCTATATGCGGAGGTTCGAATGGGACACCCTGAAGCACTTAAGTCAGGTTTGTCCACTAACAGAGGCTGTGTAGGACCTCCTTTGGTATGGTTACTTTCATGTTGATCATTGCTGCAGAGGCATCATGTAAAGCCTCGCATAGGCAGTTACCGCTGTGGTGGATGCTAGAAAACCTTGCAGGCGAAGGAAATAACGTATTGTCCTGGTGCCGTGTGAGTATAGGTTCTCTATAACGTGGATGATGTTTTCGAACCTGTCCTGAGGGAGATAAGCCCTGGCATGGCACGCGTCCAGGAGAGCTCCTATGAATTGTAGGTGTCTTGTGGGAGCAAGATGTGATTTCTTTGTATTTACTAGCAATCCCAGTGTTTGTAAAAGTGACAGGGTCACTTGAATGTGTCTGGAAGAGGCGACTAGGAGCCAATTATCCAGATACGGGTATACCTTGATGTTAATCTTTCGCAGATGGGTGGCGACCACAGCTACGCACTTCGTGAAGACTCTCGGGGTAGTGGAGAGTCCGAAAGGGAGGATCGTGTACTGAAAGTGTTGGTCTCAACAAAGCATAAGTATCGTCTGTGAGAGGGTCTAATTGAGTTAGAGGGTCTAATTGATGAAAGTAAGCATCCTTAAGATCAAGAGGATAACCAATCTCCTTGTTGTAGGCCCAGAAAAATGATAGGAAGAGTAGTCATATGGAATTTATAATTTATGTACTTATTGAAAAGTCTAAGATCCAAAATGGGTCTGAACCCCTCATCCTTCTTGGGGACCACAAAATAACTGGAGTAAAAGACAGTATTTTGTTCAGAGGCAGGAACTCATTCTATGGCTTCGTCAAAAGGAGCTTCTCGATTTCCAGGAGTATTTGAGTCTTGTGAGAGGAGCCCTGGAAGGGCAGGAGGGTAAGTGGGGAGGAACCATATGAAACTGAATGGCATAGCCAAATCTAATTACTTCTCTGACCCAACGATCACGGTTGAGGGAAGCCCATTGTTAGTAAAAGGGCAAGAGACTGTTATAGAAGGAGGGAAATTCCTCCTTCCCTCTCTTGATCTGAGGTTGGCTAAAAACGATTTTGGGGGGTTGACCAGAGGAAGAAATGGAAGAGGGTCTCCCTTTTCCCCTTTGTTTATTGAATCTCTTTCTGGGCTGAGGGAAAGAGGGTTGGGATTGTTGATGTTGCGGGGGAAAACGCCTTCCGGTTTGATAAGGGTAAGAAAAGCATTGTTTAGGAGTATAGGAGTAAGGGGCAGATGATGGATAATAGCTCTTCCTCATTGCCCTGATAACCCCCCCAGACCTAGCGGTCTGGCTAGTCTCCTTTATCGTTTTGAGGGTTTCATCAGTGGATGAAGCAAACAGACCCTCAGAATCAAAAGGGCAAATCCTCTGTCCTGGTTTTGTTTTCTGGAGTGAGCGCTGTGGACCTAAACCAGGTATGCCTCCTGAGAGTTATAGCAGAGGCCATCCCTCTAATATTACAATCAGTGATGTGTATATTAGCTGTTAGCTGAAATTGGGATATTTGCATTCCCTCTTTCTGGATGGCAGCAATCTGATTGGGATCCATAGTTTTGCTCAACTGAGACCAAAGCCAGTGCTGGTAACCGCACATAGCGGAGGCATAGTTAGAAGCCCTGAGGGACAAGCTTTCCGAAGCAAAGATCTTTCTTACCAGGATATCCAAACATCTCCCTTCTCTGTCGGATGGGGATGTTTGGATGCCTCCTGCTCTAGTCTTGTGTGAGGCTGCCGCAATTAACCGCCCCGAGCTGCATGGCAGGATGGGGCGGTATAGAAATCTAGAAAAATAAATAAATAAATAAATGACCAATGCATTAGGAGGAGAATGCTTGTAGAAATTATTTGCCCCTTCTTTGGGAATGGCATAAAGGGAGTCAGATAGCCTATTTGTGGAAACTGCACTAATAGGTCTGGCCCATACAGAGGTAGATGGTTCCATAAGCTGTTTGAACATGGGACACATAATGTGCCCTGACTCCCCAATGCCTAAGATGCCAAAACCTGGTCCTGATTGGGTCTTCCTAACCACCTTAGTGGGAAGCTGAGCTACGGCAGGGGAGGGGGGGCATAGCTCAAGTGGTAAGAGCACATGCTTTGCATGTATAAGGTCCCAGGTTCAATCCCTGGCATCTCCACTTCAGGATTTCTGGTAGCACGCCTGGGGGAGGCCTCTGCTGGGGACTTGGAGGGGTCTCAGGTAGCACGCCGGGATGGTCTCTGCCAGAGACCCTGGAAGAGCCAGATTTGGACCCATATTTGAAACCCATGCTGCCATGTCAGGTTGTGACAATACTGGGCTAAGCTGGACCATTGCTCTTACTCAGTTAGGCAGTTTAGTTTAGTTTAAGTTTAGGCAATGCTGAGACCAGTTTTTTTAGCATGGTCTGAAAGGCTTTCGCGTCCTCTGTAGCTAGAACGAGATTAGGTTCCGACACGGTATCTGGTTGGGGAGGGGAAATGGTCTCTTCTTCATCTTGTTAGTGAAGAGGAGGAGGATGAAGGGGATGCAGACCTTCCCACCGAAGCCTCCAGAGCAGGTGGAGGCTGAATTGAAGTTGGTTGATCAGAGAGAGGGTGCCCCATAAGGGAGTTCAGGAAGGTGATCCCCAAGGGCTGTGGTGATCTGGCACCAGTGAGGGTGATAAGAATGGACCCCTAAAATTCCCCTACAATGGGTACCCCCCCCCCACTCTTGCTATGTAAACTGAGGCCAAGGGACCTGAGAAGAAGGGCATGCAAAAAGCCCCCAGGAACCAACTGAGGCCAGAGAACATGGGGATAGAGGCTTGACAGGGAAGCCTCCCCATATGAGGTGAACAAGCAGAAAGGGGGGGGTGCAGATGAAAACGAATAAAAATAAGGATCGGGCCCAGCTACCCTAGCCATACCAACAAGGAGACACTCATGGAAAGATACTAGCCAAAGGTGGAAAAACAGACTGGAAGGGAGGGCCCTTTGAGTAAAGAATGGGGTCATTAAGAAGGAGGGCTCACCTTGTTGTAACAAGGAACTGGTGGCCATGACTCAGTACAGAAACCCCCCCAATCCCTGCATTCCCCAAGAGAAACCAGACACACACCCATTGTACCCTAAAGACCGTCGTTAGTCTTACCTCCCCGCCTTGCGTCTTCTGTTTATAGTTTCCCCCTGACACAAAGATATCTTGGGCATCTAGTATGGCCCTCTTTGTCATGGAAGTAACCTCCCCTCGTTAGCCCATTGTACACCCCAAACGACCCTGGGTAGCCTCCCAGAAACCTTTTTTTCAGTACCCAATAACTGCCCTACAGTTTCCCTTCCACCTCTGAGAAGTCTTGAGACCCAGATACGTGCAGGTCACTCTGTGCGTGTCTGCGTTAAGTCTTCTTCCAGACTCTGGTCTGCCCCTTCTTTCTTCCTCCATACCCCGAGCTCCGCTGGATCCGTGGGCTGCCTGTCCCGTCTCAACAGGCCAAGAAAAGGTAACTGCAGGTCCAGACTTTCCCAACCAACTGGGGAAGCCCTTTCCCCCCTCCCTGTCTCTTTCTCTCTCCCTATCGTGTTCCCTTGCTCCCCCTCGCTGAATCAACACCGGAATACCCCCCCCTCTCTTCTCCTACTATCCCCGCAAACCGCTTGTGTTTTAAACCCCACCAGCCAGACCGGGGCTGTGTTTCTCTGTGTTATATACCAATAAACCTGTTGTTTTTGGATACTTGTCTCCTTCTCTCTCTTTCTATTGAGGGAGGGTACATAAAACTGCCTGTAGTGCATACTGTCCTCAGCTTGATCCTTTGAACATGTGGAGACCCCAGTTTAAGTCTTTAAGCCAATTCCCCCCGAAGTTTAAGGAACTGTGATTATTGGGGTACATCACCCCGAGAAGTCACGAGTGGGAGGGGGTCTCCTGTTAACAAGGGAAGGAGGTTTCCTTGCATGGAGAAGGTGGGCACCCTAGTCTCCTGTCCTACAGGAATGGGTGAGGCAGGTGGAGCCACCGGAGGTGGGCAAAGAATGGATGGAGTCGTTGAACGGGGCCTCGGAAGGGGCAGAACCCCTATGTCCTGCACAGACGGTGGGTCCAATATTGACAGAGGGTCTGGTACCGATGCAATAGTTGGAGGAGGAAGAGGGGGAGGAGGACTCAAAACTGTAGTGCATGAGGGGGGCAGGAGGGATATAACTGCTCACATGCGGCAAAGCAGTAGTGCCCATATTAGCAGGGTGATTCAAAAATTCCATGGTGTCAAAGTCAGCCCTGGATGGGTATGGTGGAGATCTGATCTGAGAGCAGGAACGGTACTGGTGACTTCTAGGATAATCGTGGTATCGGCGGCACCATGAACCCTCATAGGGTGAACAGCAAGAGCAGGGAGAGTGTGTCCTCTGGTCCCTGTGATACCAGAGGGCTGTGTCCAGTAGTCTGGACGAAAATCTCTCTCTATACCTGCTAGGTCTGTCCGGTTGTAGGGGCCTATATGTGGAAGAAGACATAGATCTTAATTGTCTGTACCAGCAGTACTCACTGTGGTGAGAGAGGGAGTGCGAGTCCTGGTGTCTGTCCTGATGGGGAGGCTGCGATCCCTCCGGTGACCTAGAAGTAGGTATGGCCTGTGCAATATTTGCTGTTTGGACCATTGGAATCAGCAAGGGTACGGGTGGTGCCAGAGGCAACGGGGTCCGTTCAGTGTCGGAGAGTATAGTCTCTACTTCCAAACTGCGGAGGGGGCCACCTGCATCAGTCTTTTTCCCCTTATTTTTCTCTCTCCTCTCCCCAGGGCGCTTGGAGGTACGCTCCCTGGTACAAGAGTCATTCTTAGAGTGGGAAGTGCTCCTGGCTGCCGATGGTACCGCATCCGGAACCTCGGAGTGTATGGGAGGTTGTGGCTCGCTAGGTCTCGTATTGACACCAGCGGTACCGGTAGCGATCGGTGGTTCCGCTGGAGCTCCCAGTGTTGTGGGCACTGGGAGATCCATGATCAGTATTGCTGAGTGTCCGGTGGGGAGCCTGAGAGGCCCCTCTTTACCACCCTGTAGTGCCTTTCTGTCAGCAGTCGGGTTCGCCTCCCCGCACCCCGACGCACTCCGCGGCAAGGAAGCCCCGTCCCGCTGGGGCCACAGCCCCAGCTACAGCCAAGCATCGCACCGACGCCGCCTGTGGCTCCGCCCCCTTTGCAAGCCACACCTCAGCAGGGGCCTGTGGAGCATGCAATGAGACCACGCCCCCCTCCTCGTCGATCTGAGCGCCTGCAGGCGCGTGCAGGGGGCGGGGCTAGACCTTTATAAGCTGGCAGTTTGCTGAGCTCTGTGCCGGTGAACAGAGCTTGTGTGTCTGTGGAGACTGGCCCCTTGCCTGAAAGCTAAGTCCTTGCCTTTGCGTGTGTTGCTATTGCCTTGCCTTTCGTGTTTCCGTTTGTATTCCCCTCTCCCTGTACTGTGTCTTCCTGTATACCCCCTTGTTGATTGTGTATAGCCCTGAGCAATTGTGTGTTGATAGGACCCTTACCCCTTTTGTCCCTGGTAAGCAAGAACGGGTGCGAGGGCCTGCGGGCCAGGGTGCTTCTGCCCCTCTCCCCTCCTGGGTCAATTTCCCTATCCCTTTCCCCCTCAGTGTGAGAGTCCTGGTTCCATTTCCCTCCTTCCCAGGGTTCCTTAACCTTGCTCCCTTCACCTCCACCTCACCAGTGCTCCCCCTTGTGGCTTTTGAATGTGATGCATGTGTGAGCCTTTTCCCTTTGAATTGCTCTGTGCCCTATGATGATAGGGGCCGAAGCTCTTGGTGCGAAAGCATACTGAGCGGCCCACATACTATCCTGACGGGCAACTGGGAGCCTCGAGTGTCGAAACAGAGCTATTTGAGCCCCCTTGGAGCGTGTGGGCACCCTTACCCTTGTGTTTCCTTCCCTTCCTACCCCCTCCCACTGACACTTTCTCGTGAGAATGTCCTGAAGTTGGAGAGCTCTAGCCCTTCTTGTTCTAGTAGAAAGGCCAGTACAGGCCTTGCAGGTACGCGTGATATGGGTCTCTCCTAGGCAGGGCAGGCATTCAGAGTGCTGATCACTTACCAAAAGTGTTGCCAGGCAAGAGCAGCAAATGTTTTAACCCCATCTGCTTGGGCATAGTCCGGCACACCCGGGGTAGAATTGGGCGGAGTCCGGGGGACGGACCCTGCAGACTAAGGCACAGGCACTCAGTTCTCATATAGAAATGTTGTTCTAGATGAATTATTCTAACTTTTTGAGGTTGTTTGGTTTTTTTGGTTTTTTAAACACTACTGACAAATAGCACTGAGAAGCGCTGAAGATCTTCCCAACGCGACGCAGTTGGAAGGAACGGAGGCGGTGAGGGCTCCTCCCCCTATTTATGGAGTCCTGTTCTCACACGATCTTGAGTCCACGCTTTGGAACGGAGGGGGGATGGAGGGTCAGAGTCCTCATCATGTTCTAGATCTTTATCAAGGTCTCCCGATGCCCCTGCAGAGCAGGAAGCGATCCCAAAAGTGAGAATCGCAGAGATCCTTGAAGAAGAACATAGTGACTCCCATATACATTTTATAGTCCGTTATCTGCCTCTATACAACTGGTTCTCAATCTTTCTGGGTTTAGGACTGATTTGTAAATTTTGATGGCATGTTGCAACCCAGAAAGCACATGGTGTGATATTCTTGACATTTTATTTGTGACCATTTTACATATTCTGGTGACCTAGTTTTGGATTGAGATCTCCAGTAAGAAACACTGCTCTATACCTGAAAAGGAGATGGAGGAGAAATACTACCGGGTTGCCCCCATCCCCTATACCCAAGTAGGTGGCTCATTCACAAGGCCACTGGCATAAGTGACTGGTAACTGTCAATAGTGGGGAGGCTCAGGAGTGGGGGCTGGGCAGGGGTTTTATAGGGCTTCCAATAACCTGGAGGGGGCATGTACCCCACACAAGTCACCTATGGCCAATGGTTAAATTATCTAACACAAAACCTTCCAGTTTACAACAAATAGTTAAAGCGGGTTCTTACTACTTAAACAGACCTCCCCCCCAACCCCCCAAAAATTAATATTCCCTAAGCCCAGCAACCCGGGGGGGGGAGGGGGGAACGACAGACAAAACAAAACCAACCACATCTCTCAAACTCCTGCCAAACCCGCCTTAATGACTATGCAAGTGTTAAGTTTTGTTTTGTTTCCTAGCTTCAGCCTCATGGTTTTAACTTTATTTGGGAGGGGGCTGTACCTGCAGGCTGCTGTCCACTTTGCATGATATACATACACGTACAGTTACTGGTGTCTTTCCACCCACACATCGTAGAGTCAGCTTGTCTCCACCACCATAGCACAGAGCACTCCTGTAATTCCAGTGATGAGCTTTGCCCATGGTGCATATAGGGAGTGGTCAAAGCCACACTCCCTATGTTCTGTGTGGTGGTTGTATGTCCGTGTCTGTTTCACTGTAGGCATGCAGTGTTAAGTTAGGTTTGGTTTCCTAAACTCAGCCTCATGGTCTTAGCTTTTTTTGGGGGGGAAGGGGGTTGTACCCACCAGGCTGCTGCCCACTTTGCTTGATAAACATAAGCATGCAGTTTCTGGGGTTTTTTCATCCACGCATCATAGAGTCAGCTTGTCTCCACCCCCATAGCACAGCACACTCATGTAATTCCAGTGAGGTGCTTTGCCTATTGTGCATGTGTGGAGAGGTCAGAGCCATGTTCCATATGTTTTGTGTGGTGGTTGTATATCTCTTTGTAGGCATGTGAAAGGTGGTTGTGACATGCTGGGTTATGTAGTCCATGTAGGCTCCATTGTCTTCTTAAGGGGTTTGTCATGGTATCCCCTGAAATAATATCAGAGGGATAATGCAGTAGCTTGTTATTTTCTAAGTAGTAAACATATTTTCCCCTCAATGGGTTTTGTTTGTTGTCTGTCTGCAAGTTAAGCAACTCAGCAGATGGGTGAAGAATACATTATCCATTGTTTTAATGTCTCCGCAACCTGTAATGAAGAAACTTTTTGTAACATTGTGGTTTTGGCTTTTGCACTGCATAGTCGTTAAGGTGGGTTTGGCAGGAGTTTGGGAGATGTGGGGTTGTTGGTTTTTTTTCCTTTGGTTGCTGGGCTTAGGAAAGATTTCCTTGGTTTGGGGGGTTTAAGTAGTAAGAGCCCACCTTAACTATTTGTTCTAAACCAGAAGGTTTAGTGTTACAGAATCTCATCAGTTCTTGGCCAAGCAACGGCAGTTGCTACAAGCTCCTCCTCACCTGTACTATGTCCCTTTCACAGCACCTGAATTTACAGCTAACGTGAATGCTGAAAAACAGCATTCTGCTATTTAGCATTTGTTAAAGCTTGTGAAGCTCTGCTCAGCACAAAAACCCTGCCCTGGTTACTTCAGGGAACAGTCGTCAAGGACAGCCCCACATTAAGTGCATTGCTGTAATCTAGCCTTGAGGTGATGAAAGCATGGATGACTCTGGCCAGATCAGAGTCAGAAAGAAAAGACTGAAGTGTGCAGCACATCGTGTGTGTGCGTGTCTCTGGTTGGGGTAGGAGCATGTGTGGAGGGAGGGAGTAGTGTGTGTGTGCGTGTGTGTGTGGCTGTGGGAATGACTGAGCATGTGTGGAGGGAGGGAGGGAGTAGTGTGTGTGCGTGCGTGCGTGCGTGCGTGCGTGCGTCACATCTTCATAAACTCAAAGTGTCCACAGCATTCCCCTCATCCGCACTGTTACATTATGTATTGAAACAATACAAGTTACATTTGTAAACCTTTATAAGTCTGGGTGTCATTATTCCTATTTAAGTGTGTATACTCAGTGTTTCACATGGTTAAACGTATACTGAATACGACTGATCATCATAAATTTAGAATTTACAGGAAGATTGTTTTTACATAATACATGGAGTTTATCATAATGTCACTATGTGGTGCTTCCACTTCTGGAATATTGTGTGTAGTTAT
Organism: Sphenodon punctatus; assembly: GCA_003113815.1. NCBI lineage: Eukaryota > Metazoa > Chordata > Lepidosauria > Sphenodontia > Sphenodontidae > Sphenodon > Sphenodon punctatus. The sequence continues at coordinate 2,584,289 of QEPC01007158.1, forward strand.
GGTTTGTAACTTATGCTACAAAAGCCTGCTACTCCATACACTGTTACGTATAGGTAGGGAAGTAAGACAAGCAATAGTTGTTTTTCCTCACACCATTGTGGAACCTAAAAATGCAGGTCAATGTCCTGGTGTCATGCTAAAATTCAGTCGTAAGACATGCTGCTAAACCTAAGCATTAATTAACCAAGCCCATTGCAGCTGGAGCAATGGGGAAAAGACCAGCAACCAAGCAGATGACCTGGAAGTGGGGAAAGATTGCAGGGGGCGGGTGGGGTAGAATGGAAATGGAATGTCATTCATTTTCATGAGTTTCAGATGAAGCTCTTAACAACAAACACCAGAAAGGAGACCACAGTATGATACACCAATGTTATGGGCCAGGTTTACAACTCGAGTAATTGATAAAATCAATTCAAATAAAATCACCAGTGAAGCAAATGGACTTGTATCTACTTAACCCCAAATATAGTCAACTGTAGGATTTCAAGTTGCTTTACTTCCCCTCATGCTGGCATTCTTGTTTTCTAACTACATGTTACACCAAGGAAAAAGCCTGTGGGATTAGGAGACACCAGCACTGAACTGGGGTAATGCAGGTTCCTCTACATTTTTAATGTCTGTCTGCCCCATAGTGTATGGGGGTTTGAGTGGACCCTTACTAGACAATTATGCAATGCAGCCAATGATTACAACTTACAAAGCAGATGAGGAATAACCAAGACACTTCCCTCACCTCCCCCCATTCAGTCACATAATTCACCAGTGCACAAACAGCACCCCCTAAGGTCCCTCTCTAAGGGTAAGCTCCCTACCCTTCCTCAGTAAGGGAATAGATCAGCATTCAAAATATCTGTCCACTACTGACCAAATTGGATCTGGGAAACGACCACAGTAACTGACGCACTCAGTCTCTTTCTCCATCTGGGACTTCTGGGGGCAGAAAATAGCATAGGGTATGTGACGAAACACAGTATGGGGCACTATACAGCGAAGCCACCCGCCTTACTGGGTTACGTCTAAAGATCGCTGCCACCACCGGGAACCAGGAAACTAAAGGGATTCACATCTTCCCGGATATGTGAACCCCAGTCCAGCTCTGGCTCTTCGCCCACGGATCCCCGGGTACCCCTCCTGCTGAGGTCAGTCCCCCTAGAGTTACTCTCCGTAGGCAGGGCTGTTGGAACCTGTGTGTCTTGCCAAGACTCCCCTTCGTGGGTACGAATCCTTCTAACCTTTAAAGCTACATGGGGCTTTTTCTTTCCAGCTGCTGGTCTTTTCACTCAGGCACAGATAAGTTCATTTTACAAAACAAAAGAGATACTTTATTGGCCAAAAGCAGAGAAACAAGTTTGGCAACAAGGCTAAGGTAAAAGGTTTGGATAAAGAGGGAAGCAAACTTAAAATAGAGTCTCAGATCTTGGGTATCGGATGTCCCTTGGTTTGGGTAGTCGCCTCCTAAGACTGAGGGTAGAAAGGCCGTTGCTGGTACTCACAGACGCCTTTTCATCACCTGTGCAGGTAGAAACAAGTGAGGCACATGTCTTAGCTGGCTCCCTGTGAGCAGCGTGTTGCAGTTTCGAAAGAGAAAGTCCGAGAGAGACCGGAAGGGGTGTGTCCTGGCTTTTTAAGCTCGACCCCTCCTCCCCTTTGGGAATCGCCCCCAGGTAGAGATTTCTCCAATCCAGGTGAACTGCCTGAGCCCTCTGATGTCACCTAGGGGAGACATCATGGCGTTCACCTTGAGATACCAATCCCTGTTCTTGGCTTGCGGAGCATGCTCAGAAGGCTCGTCCTGCGACCGTACGTTTGTCCAGGCCCTGCGGGGGGGGGGGGAGGGGTTGATAGGGTGTACTCGAGTGTTTGTCTAGGGGATTCTGGTATGGAAACAGGGGCATTTTGCCACAGGGTATACTCCTATTCCTCTGCCCAAACAGGGCTCGAGGGGTGGGAATGAATAAGTCAGCTCTTCCTGTCTACCCATCCTTGACCAAACAGGGCTCAGGACTGGCCTTTACAGAGTGAGTGCGCGCACTGGGGTGTGGAGGTGGAGGCAGGCTGGCTGACTGGTTGTGAGTGTGTGCTGAGGGAGAGGGAGAGGGAGGGGCAGTGTGTGTGTGTGTGTGTGTGTGTGTGTGTGCGCGTGTGTCTTGTGGGGAGTGGGGCAGTGAGTGTGTGTGTGTGCTGGGAGGTACCTGACAACAGGTTAGGTGGCAGCTGGGAGAGCAAACAGCTAGGCAGGCAGGCGGGGGTTATGGCGTAAGTTCCTCCCTCCCTCCCCCCTCCCCGCCGACAGTACAAACCCCACTTTAAACTCCCCGCCACCCCTCCCCAACCCCAGCCACCAGTCATTATGACACCAGGGCCACAGCATAGAATGTTTGTGATAACTGCAAGCCCCATAGCAGAAAATGGGGATTTCTCCATCTGATTTCTCCATCCCCCTTAAAATAAACTTCACTTCTACACCACCAGACCTTAGAGGGCCCGTCCCTTTATTTTTATTTTTATCTCATTCAGGGATACCTACACGCCCCCTAAAAAGAGAAAAACCCAACCAAAAACTCGCCAAACCGGAAGTAAACAGCCTAAAAAATCCAATGGAAGTGAATGGAAGCAGTTGCATTGGAACTCCGAACCCAGCAGAAAGAATGTTCTATCCTTATTTCTCTATTATTTGCTGAAGGACAAAGTGTCTCTTCTCAAGAGATGTTTGATCCTAGAACTAAGGACAATGCTCAGAAACAAGAGAAATTGAGAAGGGAATTGTGACAGGGATGGACTTGCCCATGGTGAGTCTTGGCAGGATCCAGCTCAAATGGTTACTCTCTCATAGGGAATCAGCTCACGTAGACAGTCTCTCTCCTAGGGAATTAACTTTTTAGTCCTTTATTTTGCATACACCGTCTCTACACACCTACATAATCCATACCAGTTCAGTCTCAATATCTCTACCATATAGTCTCTTAGCCAAGCATCCAGCCTCTGGGTTTTACCCCATCTCAGGTATTCACGATATCTATCCACAGCCAGGTATCAGCACTCTGAAAACCCAAATCCCTGCCTCTCTCTCAATCTCTATCAGTCTCCCAGTTCAGCAGCTCTCTCCAAATTGAGCTCTGGCTCAGCTTTTTAGTTCTCTGGGCTGGCTCAGCCACACCCAACATATGCAATGCAGTTCAGGCACTGCTCCCCCTCTTTACTCAGCACCTGCAGCCAGCTAGCCCAGTCACCTGGCTGGCACTAGCTACCTCTTAAAGGGCCCACGGCCCACAGGGGCTCTGCCCTGCTACAGGAGTCTTGCTATTGCTGCATCTTACTTATAATAACAAACAACAACAACAACAACAAGAGGAAGATGAGATAAAGGAGGGTGGTAAGTGTGCATAGATGGGCTGTGCAGGGGAGCCCAGCAGAGGTTCTCTTCCTGCTGCAGGGGATTTCAAGGTGTGAATAGAGTTTCGTGCTGTTCAGGTGAACAAAAACTTCATTTTTTATTAAAATTAGCTCACTGTGCCCGAGTTCTCAGTGAGTAGCCTAGGGAAGTGATTGGAGTTTGCAGAAGTAAATAAATATATTTCAGTATGGAATTTCAATGCCAGCTGGAAAATATTCAAAAAGAATGTGAGGAGCTTCGGGTAGTAGGGAAAGGGAGCAGTAGATGTAATTCTACTGCCCCTTTGCAATCACCTCCCCTGTCTCCCCCACCCCACCCAAAATACCAAACCAGCACAGCTGGGGGTTCGTGTGCACTCTCCCAGGGGGTCTCATTACCTCAACCCAGAGACAACACACTCTGAGAGTTCTCTGCCATGGTGCCAGAATAGAAGGCAAGCCAATTACCAGCCTGTGCTGTCAGGTAGGAAAGAGGCAGACACACAAAACAAGTATTTCATAACAGAATTTTTTAAAAAGTTAAACACAGGCAGCAGGGTGACAGAAGGTTAGCAGCTGCTTCCTGTGACCTTTGCAGCCATTCAGCTCTCCCTTAACAAGCTCAGAACCACACTTTTAACCATGTGGATCAAACAGAAAATCAAATTGCAAGGAACAAGGCAAGGAAGATGCCAGTTCCAGCTCCAGCAGTCAAAAACCCCTCTCTTTCTTCAGCATTTGCCTAAGCAGGAGAGAAAGAAAGCCTGCAAGTGTAGAAAAACAAAACAAACAGCTGTAGGTGTAAATGAATCACCTCGAGGGACTCATCCCATTCCCCAAATCCAACCTTTTAAAGGGAGTTAGTTTCATCCTGAACTGGAGCACCATCTTCCTCCTTGGAGAGTCTGATTACAGTACGCTCTGCTCTTCAAAGATTCCTCTTCCCACACACTCATGTTTATGGCTAAGATTTTGTAACCAAAACTATCCCTCCAAACAATGGAGAAGTCATGAGAAAATTTGAGAAAGTCATGGCTCCCCCACTTGCTCATGATTCAGCCACAAATCTTACCTGTGGTGAGTGGAGCACAGCTAAATCAGGCTGGGAGAGGCAGCAGGAGGAGTGGGGTCATTGAAGCAGGGGCTGCAGCTGGAGTAGGCTTCACCTTTTCACTCGCCTCCATTCTTCACCCCTCACTCCTTCACCCCACCCCATTCACTCCTTCAGGAGTTCACCCCACACCACTTACCCCTCTCCACTCACTCTCAGTCCCTCAAGGTTAAGCATGCAGCCGCTCCTCACATTTGACCACAGAATAACAGCAAACTTTATTGGCTGAAGAAAAAGCGCACAAAAGTTATTTTTGAAACACACGGCAGTGGACAGGAAGGTGCAAAAGGTGCCCCTCTAAGTGCTCCTCCTTGGTTCCTTCCTGCTTCCACTGTCATCTCTCCTTCCATCCCCTGCTTCTTCCTCTTGCAGCTGCTGCTACCCAGTCTCCTCTCCTCTTGCTACTGTAAGGGAAAGTGCAGAAAGGGGCTCTGGGAAGAGAGTACAGAAAGGGACTCTGGGAAGAGCTAAAGTATAGAAAGAGCTTTGCTTGCAGAAAAGTTGCAGACTAAAAAAAGAACTGTGCAGCTGGATAGCCTTGACGGCAGGAAACTGTGATAAGGAATGAACAGGATGAGGCTGGGAAGAAGAACATAACATGCACAGAAAAGATAGTGAAGCAACTAGTGATGTAACCCATAGCCTTGCTTTGACTAGACAAAGGAACAATAGAAATGATGCATGGCAAGTGGAAAAACCCAGCTTTCAACCTGTATTGAGCATGTGTGAAATATGCTTCTGTAGTTTGGTATAAAAGCTTATGGGGGCAGTCCCAAAAGCTAGCTCTCCTTTGTAGAGTCTGCTAACGCGTTAGCACTCAATAAACTGGATTACATTTTACCCTGACTCTGTGTACTGCCTCGAATTGGTGAGCCCACCCGAACCCAGTGGATTCAAGGGAAAAATCCACAACAATTTCTGGTGTCAGAAAGTGGGATTCGAGGAACTCAGGATCCTTCGTGGATACCTGCGGTAAGTGTACTTTATTGCAGAGTTGATAATCCGGCGGCGGGACGCCGTGCGCCGGGTCGCTGGTGTAGGAAACCGGACTTGTTCCTCTTTCCCTCAAAAGCGTTTTGGGTGTTGTTGTTGTTGTTGTTGAAGGAAATACCTAGGTAAGAATTAAAAATTGAATAGCTAGCAAGTAATAATGGGAAGCAACCAGTCGACAGTGGCTTCCCCTGCTGATACTCCAGCCACGTATATGGCTAGGCAGTACGGTAAATCGGTAGTAAAATGAGGTAGAGAAATGGAATTTTTATACTCGGGACCAGCCCGACTTGCAGTTTCCTTCTGCCGGTTCATTTTGCATCCCAGTCCTAACTCATTTGAGACAAAACCTCGAGGTGAACCACCCCAAGCAAATGGGGGTATGGTTCCTATGGGACGATGAGGCAAACTGAACCGATGTTCAGAAGCGTTATTGCCTGCAAGTTTGTTTAACGGCCGTATGCAAGGCTCCCCCAGTAACATCTGGCATGACTCCTGTGCCCGATCCACCGGGGGATTCCTTGCTTGATTTCAGGCCACCGTGTTATAATGAACCTGTCCCTTTGCTTCTGAACCCCCAATCCCCAGGCTCCACCACCCCAGCCTGTTCCATTGCCCCCTCCTTCACCGCTGCCACCCCAAACTCCAGGCGGCACGAACCCTCGAGGCGCAGAACCAAAAACTGCAGGAGCTGCAACTCCAGGGGGGGAAGCAGGGAAAGCTCCTCAAAACTTTGACTCTGGCTTCTGGCACTAGCAGTAGTGATGGAGTGCTTGAAGATTTTCTCCTGTGTAATTTGAGCTAGTGGCTGTTGGCAGTGACTGATGTGGAGTTTCCTTGTGTAAAATTTTGTGGTGTGTATTGTTTTCAGTTAATATTGTTAAACTGAAGTGCCTGGGGGAAGTGAAAGAGTTAATAGTTGAAGTAATTGTGTGAAAAGGAATTTGTAGAAATTTCTGTGTGAAGTCCCCAGTTTGATCCCCGGGCTCAACCCTTTACCCCGGCAGCAATGAACCCAAGGGCTGTACTACCAGGGGCAGGAAGGAAATCAGGACCTTTCATGAGGAGACGCGGCCTCAGCCCTGATCCTCCTGAACCTGGAGTCAGATGGCACTGTTCAGTTAACCTTGGATGGGGCAGAGGCCCTTTTTAATTGACACCGGGGCTACCCGCTCCATGGTGCATTCTTCTACCTTCCCTCAGCTCCCCCTGTCATCGGCAAAAATCTCCTGTGTAGGGGTTGAGGGTACTTATCAGCGTGTGCCTCTGTCTGAGCCTGCCACTGTAACCATCGGCCTGCTCACAGAGAGACACTCGTTTCTTGTTAGTAAACACACTCCAGTTAATCTTTTGGGACGGGACCTCCTGTGTAAATTAAAAGCCTCAATTCATTGTTCGCCTGATGGCATGTATTTGACCTTTCCCGATTCTGAGACAGCTTCTAATCTTATAATGGCCCTTGCTACAGAGGATTCTGGGTCCCCGCTCCTGACTGATCACCAGCAGCGGTTGGATTCCCTCCCTTCCTCTTTGTGGGCAACCTCCCCTGAAGATGTGGGGTTGCTGCAAGGTGTGGCCCCATTGCAAATAGCTGTCAAACCAGGACTCCCGTACCCTTCTGTGTCTCAGAACCCCCTTTCAGCTGAGGCTGTCAGGGGAATACAGGCTGTTATTAACACTTTCCTTGAGGGAGGCATTCTTATTCTTTGTGTCTCCTTTACCTGTTAGGAAAGGAAACCGGACACACCCTGATGGATCCCCGGTTTACTGATTTGTTCAAGATCTCCGTGCTGTTAATAACTTTGTTGTCCCACAGCACTCCATTCTCCCCGATCCCTCTGTCACCATTTGTTCCATCTCAGCTGAAGCCCAATGGTTTACTGTCATTGACTTGTTGTCACAGTTTTTTTTCAGTACCTGTGCACCCTGACTCACAGTATTTGTTTGCTTTTATTAACCCTGCCACCCAGTCCCAATTCCACAAAAGTTTCAAGTGGTTCACGGTGCTGAACCTGGCTAAATTGCTCCTTTGCAAATTCCCCTACACCCGGACTTTCGGGCTAAAATCGGCAATCACATGGTTAAAAAAGGCAATTAGCATATTAGCAATGGAGCTGTCAGAATTTTTACAGCCAGCACTTTTAAAGAGCCAGACCTGAATATTTTTACCAATTTTTGAACAGCGTTTTGCAAACTTTCTTCACCAAGCAAGGAGTAAAACACTGTATTTGCTAGACTAACAAGCCTCCAAACAATTCATTAAAACCTATGAGCTCAGATACAAGCTTCTGGCCAATTCCAGCAGCAAAGCCCAAGCAAAGCATATTTTAAAAAAATAATTAAAAATTGAAACAAATAGGGTGTCGTTACTCCCAAAGCCAAGACCTATGCTAGTGTTGATTTGTATGATTATTGGTTCACTTAAAGGATTGTATAGGAATGTTTTTCCACTGCCGCGCTCTTCTTAAGTGACAGGGACTGAGCAGTGAAACACATCAGTAGCAAGGCACAGCTTGTAGACTGGAAGGTTAACGAAGGGTAAAAAAATGCAAAGTGTTAATACTGTCTCTTACAGTGACTCACAGAGAGCCCCAAATAAAAAAAGAAATAGAAAATAGTATTTTGGGCAGGAAAGTAAAATAGGAGAAGGATTATGGAATGTAAACAGCAAGTAGCTGTAAAAGAAGGTTAAAGAAGAATTATGTAACAGGAAGCCTCTCGGTGAACCAATAAAGCAGTGAAAGATTGTAACTAGACGAGGAATTGGCAATTAAGCAAACACCAAAATATCATTTCAACATCTAAACTACAAAACAAAACTAGTACCTTTTGGTGTTACTTGCTGGCACCAAAGTTTGTTCTTTATGTCATTTTCAGATTTGTTCTTTGTTGTCATCTTCAAATTAAAAGCTCCCAAAAGTAATTAGTAGTAATTAAGGTCCAAGTTTTAAAAGTTTTGAAAAAAACCATAAAAATCCAGCACTGAAGTGCAAATCCACAGACCGTCTGGAAGCTGCCTCTAACGAAAATCTCAAAGACTGTTCTCCCTTATCTGCAACTTTAATAGTTTACATTCCTTTTTCAAACTTTTCAGGCAAGCAAGGAACAGCAACAGTTTTCCCAATAGGCATTTCTTTCCCAGGGGGAAAAACCATGCAGCCCCTGCAATGGTTCACATTGTAGGATGCCCGATTACTGTTTTATTAAATTGCAGCTTTGCAAAAATAGCACATTAAATCAATCAAATTATTACTGCTGATTTTAAGCAGTAAAAAGGCCCAAAATGACCCAAAACAAATTTGAAAATTTTCATGCAATAATGGACTGGTCTGTAAAATCCTCTGTCATGCTAAAACAGTTTTTAGCAAGTGGGCTGGCCCTTTTGCCATTATTAACAAGGCTAGTCCAATTAATGGTTTAAAGGTACAGCTACTTGCAGCCCACACCCAGACCAGGATTTGCCAAACTGTTTGTGATTTAAATGGCAAAAAGACGATATTCTTCCTTGATTTATTCTTTCCATGGAATGCTAAATCAACAGGGGGGAGGCGGGATTTACTTAACCTGTTGTGCTTTAGTTACTTAAAAAGTAGAACATGCACCCTTTCTTTATCTTCTCTGTGATGTCCCTACTGTGGCTTCTGCCATCAACACCACCTATGGCTCCTAAACACCTGAAAAAGTCCCACAATAGCCTGCTCATCCCAAGCCTTGTCATACCCACAGATGCTAGCTCCCATGCCCTGCCTTTCACGCCAACCGAATTTCAGCCCCAGCTTCCCAGATGACTTCCTTGTGCCACACAACTCCCAAGCCCAGCATCCTGTGCCAGATGACTTACTGATTCCCGCTACGCTTTTGGAGTTTGCCACTCGTTTGGCTCCATTTGGCGGGAGCACGGCTTCCTCACTTCAGCTGGCACTCCAATAGCCCATGGGCCCTTGATTGCTGCCCTCCTGGAAGCCGTGATTTTGCCCTCTGCTTTGGCTATTGTGCGCGTCTGCGTGCACACTTCTGCCAACACTTTTAAGGCCAATGGCAACCGCTTTGCTGATATTACTGCCAAACGCGCAGCAAAGCTGGGACCCACTGTATGCGTTCAGGCAGTTTCCCTTTCAGATTCCCTGCCTGCCGTGCCACTCCAGGACGTTCTACATCACCAACAGGACGCGACAGCTCAAGAACTCGACCTGTGGCTCCGCTCCGCCTGCACCCAAGACTCGGAGGGCATCTGGAGACACCCTGATGGCCGCCCTGTAGCCCCGCGGTCCCTGCTGCCCTTGCTGGCCAGAGTGTGTCATGAGTTAACACACTCTGGCAAGGGGGGAATAGCACACATGATCACCGCCAGTTGGTTTGCTCCTTTTGTCTCCACCGAGGCCCGGCGAGTGACCCGATCGTGCCACATCTGTGCCCAACATAATCCGCACAGAACGGAACCCTGCACTTCATCCTCTCGCCCGTGGAGCAATGGGCCGTTTGAGAATCTTCAGATTGACTTTGCCCATCTGCCCCCAGCCCAAGGCTTTAACTTTGTTCTTGTTATTGTTTGCCTTTTCTCAGGCTGGACTGAAGCATTTCCCTGCCGCCGAAATGATGCGTTCACAGTTGCAAAGCAGCTGCTGCGAGACTTTATACCCCGCTTTGGGGTTCCTCTTTCACTGGACTGTGATCAAGGCCCTGAATTTACTGCAAAAGTAACCCAGGCCCTTTGCAAGGCCCTCAGGATCAACTTGTTTTTCCACACCCCACATCACCCTCAGAGCAGTGGGGCAGTGGAGCGGAAGAACCTGGACATTAAGACTCGACTAGCTAAAACATCAGAAGACATGGGGTTGAAATGGCCTGAGGCCCTGCCTTTAGTCTTGATGGCCATCAGGGCCTCCCCAGCAAAGAATACTGGACTTTCCCCTCATGAACTTGTGTTTGGCCGTGCCATGCGCATAGGCCTTACACCGCCTCGTCCGGCAGTTCAATCATTGGCTCAATTGAGTGATGAGCTCTCTCAGTATGTTTTGTCTCTCACTTCTCTCCTTAGATCAGCCAGGACCGCGGTGGAAGCAGCGCATACTCCACCTTCTGCTGAGCAGTGCCACAGCTTCCAGCCAGGGGATTGGGTCCTCTTGAAAGAGTTTCGACGCAAGCATTGCCTTTCTCCACGCTGGACAGGACCCCACCTTGTCCTGTTGACAACACAGACAGCTGTAAAGTTGGAGAATGATCCTCGTTGGCGTCATGCTTCGCATTGCTGTCGTGCTGACCCTCCCGCTGGCCCGAGCACCGCTGACTCCGCCACCTGACCAGACCACATCGTTCCAGATGATTCACCAACGGCTGCCTGATAATGACAGAGCTTCCCAAGACAAACGATCATTAGAATTTGCTTCCAACACTTTCTTACTTTTTATAGAACAGCTTCGCCTAGACTTGAACGCATCAAACTGTTGGCTTTGTGCTTATATTCCTTCGCATGCTTTGGAAGGTATTCCTATGCTTGCTGCACCGCTTACTGTACGGGAGTTGCAAGCCCCGTTTTATGATGAACTACCCAAACACGCCACATGGGCAGTCATTAGTCGCAATGTTTCTGAATATATTCACATTAGAAATCCACCCCCAGCCTTGTTCTGCTTGCAGTGTAACGGCACGGGCCAGTTTGTTGGTACCGCTGCCTGCAATGCAACTATTGTTAAGAATGGGATCACGTTTAACTTGAACCATACATTTGTGCCCAATCACACTCCACCTTCAAGCCGCTGTGGCAAAACTCCATGAGACTGACAACTGGGATTCTTTGTCATGGCTAGAGCGCCTGCTCCCTGATGTACCAGGCTGGATCCGGTACATGTTGCTAGTACTAGTTGCTGTTTTACTGGCCCTGGGCTTTGTTTTCCTTTTGTGCAAGCTGTTTTGTTGGGGTGTCTCCCACATCCTTACTGGCAAACCTAGGTCCCTTCCCCAATCTCTCCAAATGGTTGCCATGAGCACCAGCCTTGGCAGCACACTCCCTTTTCTCCACCGACGGCCCCCAGCCAAGGGACCCATCAGGGGCCCCCGGGGACTCCGGACCAAGTGGTGGTAGTGATGCCATTTTGGGGGGGTCTAAATGGGCATCAAAAGGGGGGATTTGTAAGGGAAAGTGCAGAAAGGGGCTCTGGGAAGGGAGTGCAGCAAGGGACTCTGGGAAAAGCCAAAGTATAGAAAGAGCTTTGCTTGCAGAAAAGTTGCAGACTAAGAAAAGAACTGTGCAGCTGGATAGCCTTGACGGCAGGAAACTGTGATAAGGAATGAACAGGATGAGGCTGGGAAGAAGAACATAACATGCACAGAAAAGATAGTGAAGCAACTAGTGATGTAACCCATAGCCTTGCTTTGACTAGACAAAGGAACAATAGAAATGATGCATGGCAAGTGGAAAAACCCAGCTTTCAACCTGTATTGAGCATGTGTGAAATATGCTTCTGTAGTTTGGTATAAAAGCTTATGGGGGCAGTCCCAAAAGCTAGCTCTCCATTGTAGAGTCTGCTTAACGCGTTACGCATCAAATAAACTGGATGAGATTTACCCTGACTCTGTGTACAGCCTCGAATTGGTGAGCCCACCCAAACCCAGTGGATTTAGAGGAAAATCCACGACACTACCACTGCTTAACTTCTGGCCCTGATCCTGCTGTGCTGTCTCCACTGTGGCTTGGCTGGCCTCGCAGCCCCTCCGCAACTCTCCCAAGCTGCTATCTCACTGACTGCCCTGCTCAGGATAGCTCCTGCAACAGCAACAGCAGCAGCGGCTTTCCCAAGCTCCAGCTGCCTGAAAGTCACGGAGGTCTCATGAAGTCACGGAATCTGACCTCCATGACAATTTTCATTTTTTCATTCCATTTATTATTTCTATACCACCCCTCTTGCTGATTGTGACTCAAGGTGGTTAACAAAGCAATTTACATATACAATCAATAAATGAAACAAAATCTATCACAGTATACTCTCAAAAATACAAAACCTCCAGCCATTCAATAAGCAATACAAAGTACCCATGGCCTCAGGACTAAAATATCAAAAAAATACGTTTCCCCTCCCCCCCCAGTATCCCCCCATACCCCCTCTCACTGGGGTACCATCCCCCCAGGTTCTGCCCCCCCTCACTGTCATTGCAGAAACCCCACCCTAATCCAGTCTCCCCCCCCCCTTTGCCACCTGCTCTCATCAGGGGGCAAAGGCTTATTCCTCAAAACAAAACTCCACACCAACCTCCAATTCCGAAGGCTACTAGTCATAAAAAAAAAATCCTAGCCTACACCACTGCTTTCCACCATAACCTCCCCTCAGTTCTCAGGTTCCTCCCAAGGGCTCTCCAAAGGGCATACCCCTTTGGTCACGCCCCTTCGGCTCTTGAAGCAGCTGAGCAGGGCAATCCAGCCGCACCTGTGGCATTACTAGTTCCAGTCCCAGCCGAGGGCAGTCTCCCACAACAGCAACGCAGCAACAGCAGGCATTGGCAGGGGGTCAGCTCTCCTTACCCCTGTCTCCCCCCTCCCCCCAGCAGATGGTCTTGGCTGGTAGGTAGCAGCTGCTGCTCTTGAAGTGGTTGAACAGGGCGGGGGGAGTCCTTGACCCCATCCCCAAGATGAAAAAGGGGGTGGGCAATCCAGCCATACCTGTGGCATTATTAATTATTATTATTATACGCATTTATACAGCACCAGCGATGTACCTGGTGCTTTACAAATAATACGATAGACACAGTCCCTGCCCGAGAGCTTACATGAAAAAGTAAAGCTACTATTACCAAAAATAAGTTTACCACAGGTAGTACACAATTCTGAAAGGGAAATCCAACACCATAGAAGAGTTTTATTAAGGGAACAATTCTTATTAATGACAAGAGAGAGTACAGAGGCTAAGTAATAAAACATTTTCAACTCACTACCACATTTCCAAAGTTTGATCTGTGTTATGATGCTTCATTTAAGAGAATATAAAAACTACCTCCCAGTTTTGGAATGTTAAGTCTAGTCAAGACTTCAAAACTTCTCCCCGTATAACATTCCATTAAGTTCTAGTTGCATGGAAAACAGACAACCATTACATGAATTTACCTTTTTAAAAAAAAAGCATTTACGCATCTAATATATATATATATATATATATATATATATATATAAAAAAATGGGATGTGGCGGGATTTCTTTTAAAAAAACCAACATGTTTTCTATAACTACTAAAAAAACTTGCATTTACAAAATAGTTGATAAAAATATTCCTCTGAATTGTACAAGAAAGTGGCACCGATAAAAGACTTGGTACAAGATGTTACTCAGACTTGGCTTCTTTCTCTCCTGCTGCATCAGACACTGGGACGGTTGTGGGGGGCCTTGCGGGGGACCTCCGGGGTAACCACACTAGTCCCAGTCCCATCCGAGGGCAGTCTCCCACAACAGCAACGCAGCAACAGCAGGCACTGGCAAGGGGGCAGTGCGGCGGCCCTCCTTACCCCTGTCTCCCTCCCCCCCCCCAGCAGATGGTCTTGATAGACAGGTTCATCATTTGAGCCTTACTCACAATTACCCTATCCAGCTCCAAGTATCATTTCAGTGACATGCCAGTCCTACAATCACAGCTGCACTGTGCTATTCCAGATGTGCCCTATTTACTACAAAAAGAAAATCACGACGACAATGAACTATTTGCCTCATTCCAAAACACCCTCTCCTCAAGGGCTTCCCAACTACATCCCAAATGAAGAGTAGTATAGTCCTAACAAAACAGTTATCCATATGAGACTACAGCTTCCCACCAAACGGTCAGCATCATTCCAACAACTTTCTTCACCTCTTCCAGAAGTTTGCATTGAGCTTCTGGAATCATTCCTATAATGGTCTTTAGAGATCAGTGCTCTTCAACCAACATTTGAATCCCAAAGGCAGCCACAGTTGGGTTCCCAAAGTCTCAAACCTCATCTCTGCCCACCACCTCAACTTCGCAGCCTGTAAAGATTCAGACCCAGGGGCACAGTGGCATGATGGCCAACCTTTACAGACAGATCTGAAGGATTTTAGATGTACGAGTGAAAAGCAACAGATACAATCAAAACTGGAACTGCAGAAAGTCTGTGTAAACGGAGGGACTTCAGATGCATAGTCCACACCCCCACTTTACCGGGTTTGAGTGACTCAGTTTCCCTCACATACAGCCCACTTGAATCAGTTTCTCTCTCTGGTCGATTCAAGCCTGCCGCAGGGACAACCCCTTGTCACCCAAGGGCCCAATCCTTCCCGTTTACAAACTCTTTAATCTCTGGGGTTCCAAGAGCTTGAAAGCCCATGTTGCTCATTTGTGTTCCAATGTTAGACGCAGACACTTCTTCATAAATATAAGAAGTAAGTTTATTGATTTACATTAGCAAGATTGTGGATACAGAGTGGTACTAGAAATCAAAGGTAAATATAACGCATTCTTATATCTATACTGGTTGAGTTTCTATATAAGAATCTTACCCTACTAAAGTCCATTTAGGTTCATCTCAGTCCTTGATGTAAGCGACTGGGTCTTCAGTCTTAGAGTTGCTAGAAAGCAAAGTGCTGGTCTCAGTCCATAGTTTCCAGCCTTGCTGGCTGGCAGGATCCGGGATGCAGATGAGAGTGCTCAAGATGGCTCTGACCAAGTGAGAGAGAAGATGGCTTAATGGCCCTCGCTTAAGTACCTTTCCTGGTCTCTTTGTTTCGGCTTTCCCGCCTTGGAGAAACGTGAGGTCTGTCACGTAGGCAACTCAGGCAAACCTGAAGGTCGATTTGCATCTCCACAGGGTTCTGTCTGGCCAGGGTTCCCAATACACAGTCTTTTTATCTCTTTGCATTTCCTGGAGTTTCGTCAGTGTTACAGTCCTGATTTGGGTTTTACAGTTCTCAATTGTAACATTACATACATGTTGCACCTTTTGCTTTACATATTTACTAGGCTTGTAGTCTACATGTAGGCCAGTATCACACGTGTGTGACCCTATGTTTCTCCATGACAGTCCCCGCGTAAGACAGCATGTGCAGTGGGCACGACAGAGTCCCATAACATGCTTAGACCAGTGTGTCCTACCGGTGTGTGTAGGGATCATCACCTCATTTCCATGGGTTTGAATCCTATTAAAGTTAGACCTTTGGTTTTCAAAACCCTCTGTCAGCCCTGTGGGGCTATCATGTTCATGTGTTTTCCATCATGTCGTAGTGGAGTGATCCTCAGGATTCAGTGTTTCTGGGTTCACTCTCTTGTAGGGGTATACCCTGAGGTGTCTATGTCCCTCCGCCCCATGTTGCATGTGGGGTTCCTGTGGCCCATACCCTTCAAGGTACATCCGTAGGTGTTTGCATAAGACTGTGACAAATGGGTGGGAACACCATGTTAACAAGTTCCAACCTTTGTTCCCCAGTTACAAACTTCGGCCATGTTTCCCGATTATCTGGCAGCCTGTTTCTTATTGGCTGTATTTCTGTTCCCCATGTCATAACTTCTTTGTCTGATTTACCTGGGCTATCCAGACTGTAGATCAGAAGTATTATT
>QEPC01007158.1:2602599-2617616 GCA_003113815.1 Sphenodon punctatus
CAACCTTTGTTCCCCAGTTACAAACTTCGGCCATGTTTCCCGATTATCTGGCAGCCTGTTTCTTATTGGCTGTATTTCTGTTCCCCATGTCATAACTTCTTTGTCTGATTTACCTGGGCTATCCAGACTGTAGATCAGAAGTATTATTAGGAGACACAAGAGAGAGTGTGGAGTAAGCGTGGTACCTTTCACACTACTGAGCACCCCCTTCTGTTGTCTGTGCAACTCTGCATTTGAAAACACTTTTTACCAGAAGGAATGCTGTAATTCCCCCTGGGTAGACTGTTGTCCTTTGGCATTTGCATTTCCCCCATGGCTGTGATGCTGTGTTTGGATGTCTTTTGCATTCAAATCAATCACGCAGCCAAAAACTGCTTCTGTGAAGGGGCTATTGTCAGCAGCCTTTCTTGTGCCCTGCCCCCAAGTTCTGTTTGTACCTCCAGGATCCCCTGGGTCCGTATAATCGTGTATTTCTCCTTCTTGGGAGTCTGACTTTGCAACATGGGTGTGAGAACCTCCAAAGGTCCCCTCAGACCTCCCCACACAAAACTCTTGAGGATTCAGTTTACCAAGTGCAGCGGCTTGACCCTGGACACTCGTAACCGATTCCTCCCCTCCAGTCTCTACATCCGCAGCATTTCCCTGTTCCTTCTTAGGTAAGGCAGAGGCGCACAGTTCACTCTTAGACCCATGTTCCTGGCCTTTTTGGACTACAGGGTGGTGCATTTCTATCCCTGGGGAAGAAACACCCATCGTGCCCCCCCATCCATCCCGGGAAAGGTTTCCTGTACATTCCTGCCTTCTCTTAAGGTAGAATCCTCCACCTCCCAGCTTGACTGTAAGCCCTTGGTTTCAGTTAGCCACTTCCCCCCTTCTCTTAAGGTAGGACAACAAACCTCCAGGCCATCCTGCAACCCCCTGGGTTGAGTGGGGGAGTCTGCAGCCTCTAACTCTCCCCCCGCGGTGGTTACTCGGTTTCATTCTGCAGAATTTGGTCCCTCCTGTGTAAGGTGGGGATGCCAAATCCTGGGCTTCAGAATCAGGTTGACCCATTGGCTTCACTCCCTTCAGTTCCCCATGTGAGACAGGGACATGCAGTTCACTCCCCAAGTCTTGTCCTCCCCTGCCTTCTGGCTTGTTTGGGGACTCCTCTTTGGGGTTTTCCTGCCCCTGAGGAGTTCACAGGTTGGGGTGCAGGATCTATAAGGCTGCTAGAGCCTTCCTGTAACCCTTCCCCTCCACTAGGCTTGCTCTCTGTCTCCCCATGTTCCAGGGGTAGAGGTGCAACTTGTTTAGGGCTCTCTGAGTCTTGTTGCCCCTCATCCTCCCTTCCCGTGTTGTTCCCCGGCTCCCCGTGTTACTGGGATTGGGCTTTTTCCACCCTCCCATCCAGCATCCATTTGTTTATAGCATTCCCCACCAACATTTCATTTTCTGCCTTTCTGGGGAGTACAGCCACCTGGATGGGCCCCTTTGAGCCCTCCCATTCTAAATCTACAATTGCTGTGGGCAGAATATCCTTGATTCCTGTTGCCGGGGATACCACAACCTTTCTATGAGTGTTTATGCTATCTTTTGGGATCAAGTCCTCCCGTACCATAACCATGCGTGCGCCATTGCCCAATCTCCCCCACGCAGTTTACCCCCGTTCACCTTAACAGATTTTCGTAGCAACTGATCCCCTGTGGGTGGGTTAAGAATAATATAGCAATCATCAACACCTCTGGGGATGGGTTGAAGTACAGACACAAAATTCGCACTGACAGTCCCAACAATCTAATCGGACTCCCCTTTAGGGCCATGAAACTCCCTTTTATGGGGGCAGTCTCGTACCATATGCCCTGTTTGCTTACAGTTAAAGCACTGCCTTGAATCATTATTAGAGGATTGGTAGGTGTGTGTTCTTTGGAGTCTAGGTAATCCCTGTGTCCCCCCCACCCCCATTCTTGTTTGGTTTGTTCTGGGTCAAGTTTCCTTGTTCAGATTGTGGATTTTTGTACCCATTGTGCTTATGGTAAAACCCTTGTTTGGATTTTTCCCCATTATTTGGTTTCTTTTCCCCATAAGCTAAGATAGCATTTTCGGTGAATGCATCAGCTCTTGTCCCTGCCTCTCTGAGATTTGTGATCTCCTTATTCAGCAGGTGTGCTTTTAAATTCGGGGTACACAAGGTATAGAACTGTTCAAGTAATACAGAGTTAATAATTTGTTCTTTAGTGGCATTCCCACATGCATCTAACCATTTCACCCCGTATTGTTTCAACATATTACAAACATCTGAATATGACATACCCTCTGCCTTCTTGAAGCTGCGTTATTTTTGGTGAAAAGTTTCTGGAGTAATCCTGTAAGCCTCAAGAACTGCCTTTTTGAAAGCATCAAAAGTCAGCACTGGATTCTCCTCCATTTTTGTGCTGCAGACCTCTTTTGCCTTCGCTGGGCGTTTGGGTAATACTAACCTCGAGCCACATCTCGTTGGGGATTGGTTCTTGATGAAACACATGACGCACGGTTATGAAGTAATTATCAATGCATCGATTCCCATCATATTGTGGAATTAATGCTGCGTAGTCCCGAATTCTGCCTCCCACGTTGTTTCCAAAGGGTATTGTGGGCTGGATTCCTGCATCTTTCTGCGCTTTCAGGAGTTCCAGTTGATGTTTTCTTTCTTTTTCTTGCGCTTGCCTCTCTCTCTCTCTCTTCTCTGTTTGTAGTCTCAGGCGTTCCGTTTCTATCTTTTGCCTTTCTCTTTTCTGTTCCCACTGACGTTTTTAAAACTCCAGGAACTCTCTGCTGATGAGGATGGCATACCATCCTCATCGTCAGAGGAATCACTCTCCACCCACTTGTGTGAGGCAGCTTTATATGTTCCCAGGGTCTGTCTCATCTGGTCTGTAGTAAGTTCAGATGGGTTTATCCCCCTTTTGTTGCATTCCTCCACAAGTTGTTCTTTTTTCATGCTCTTTAGTCCTTTGATTGTAGGGGCCATTCTCGTGTGTTTTCCTTTTTCTGTCCCTATCCCCATGGTAACAACTTGTGTGGCTGCACACTACCATTTCCTTCTCCGGGCGTATGTCCCAAAAGTAAAATGTTAACTAGAGCCAATGTGCACGTCGATGGAAGGACTTGAAAATAAGGTGTTTTTGGTGTTGGTACTGAATAGGGCTGATGTGGCAGCAGCTGTTACCGCGCCTCGATTCCATTCCGCCATTTCGGAATTGCCCGCACCACACCGTGGCTTTTCTGCGGACATTCCGCTAATTCCGCCGGCATTCTGCAAATTGCAGAATTGTGGAAAAATTGCGGAAACTGTCGGAAAACCGCTGTTCCGCTATTTTGTGGCGCTGGCGGAATGGCGGAAGTAGCTAAAATGTCATGTTTCCGCTATTTTGCGAAGCCCGTGGAAGTAGCGGAATGGAATTAGCGAAACTGCGGAAGTAGCGGAATTAAATTAGCGGAATGAAAGCCTCTGCCACGGCGTACCACTAATCGCGGAAAAGCTGTTTCCGGGGGAAATAGCTACCGCTGCAACATTCCACTACAGCCCTAGTACTGAAGTCTCACCATAGTGCTAGGGGGCTGCCTTTCTAATAAAACGTGAAGCAAAGGTCCTGAACCCTTTTGGTTAATAACCCTACTACACTGTTATTCATGAAGTAGCACGGTATTTAACTCTAACATCCTGACCCCATTATTTATCCCCTGGTTACAAACACATCTGGCTTCTTCCTATAAAGAAACTTCACTCTAGCATAAACATCTGTCCAGTTTAAAATAAGTCTGAGTTTGTTTTGAAAAATGTTTCATTCTAATAATACTTGGTTGCATATTTAATTTAAGAAACTGGGCATTGGCTATAGTGTACAACGTATAAGCTATAGAAGATGCTACAGAAGCGTGCACACAATATGTAGCCTCTTCTATAGCTTATACTTTTTGCACCATAGCCAATGCCCAGTTTCTTAAATTAAATATGCAACCAAGTATTATTAGAATGACACATTTTTCAAAACAAACTCAGACTTATTTTAAACTGGACAGATGTTACTCCAAACTGTGAACTGGCATAAAGCTAACAGAACAGCAGCTGGCTGCAATGTATGATAAATATCCTACCCTGAGTATGTTAAGGAGTTCCCACCAGCTTCATGTGCAATAAATCCCATTAGATATACAGGAGAGTAAACTGAAAGTAACTGACCATCAACGATGAGATTACCAAAAATGGGACATGGAGTGTGGTAGTTGTCTAATAAATACTATCTGGAAATGTTGCCCAATGGTTTGCACAGAAAGAATATCTAAATGAGAAATCCAGGGACACAACAATGTAATTATTCAAATGAATGGTGTCAGGATGCTAGAGTTAAATACCCTGCTACTTCATGAATAACAGTGTAGTAGGGTTATTAACCACAAGGGTTCAGGACCTTTGCTTCACGTTCTATAAGAAAGGCAGCCCCCTAGCACTATGGTGAGACTTCAGTACCAACACCAAAAACACCTTATTCTCAAGTCCTTCCATCGACGTGCACATTGGCTCTAGTTAACATTTTACTTTTGGGACATACTTATAGGAGCCAGGAGAAGGAAATGGTAGTGTGCAGCCACACAAGTTGTTACCCATCGGGCCATACCCATTGGGCAGTCTTACCATGGAATGCAGTGCATAGTCTGCCTGGTAGCCGCCAGATGTTCATTTCACAGCGGGACGCGGAGTTGACGGTTACGCCCTGAGTCCTCAGAAAAAGGCCAGGGACACAGCATGCAGCCTTATTCAAAGTGGGGTACGGCTGCCCAATGTGCAGTAGAACACTGCTGCTCATGCGACCGGTCTCCATCTGCCCCGCCACGTGCTGATGTCCACTGTGGGGCTTTGAGCGGTGGGCACTGCCTCCATTCCCACGTGACCACGTCATGTCCAGGAGTGGGATAGTGGATGGACCAGGGGTAGAGGGTGGGTTGGGGCTGGGTCAGTGCCTCGTCCCACCCCAGGGCTTGGAGGGACCTCCAACAGTGGCCCACCCATTCAGCTTCCCCCCCCCCCCCCAGGGGGGCACAGAATGTCTGCCCTGCTTGCTGCACTGGTCCTGACGTGTGGCGGCAGTGACTTCTCGCCACGGGCCCCATAGGGATTGGGCCCGCCCCAGCTTGTGTGGCTGCACCTGTAATGTCTGCTGGAGGGACTTGTTTTTTTCCTTGAAAAGGGGGTTTTGAGGGGAAAAATGTATAGAAGGAGAAAAACAACTAATCACTGACCAAAGAGTTTTAGTTGCACTAAAACCCTAGATG
The DNA here is from genome assembly GCA_003113815.1 of Sphenodon punctatus. NCBI lineage: Eukaryota > Metazoa > Chordata > Lepidosauria > Sphenodontia > Sphenodontidae > Sphenodon > Sphenodon punctatus. The sequence goes on from QEPC01007158.1 coordinate 2,607,892, forward strand.
TAGAAGTAATAAATGTGTGACACTTAGAAATGTTCATAAGAGACGGAATTTTATTTCTGGCCCTAACTCCTCTGATGTGAATCAATGCTTGTTTTTACACACACCTTAAAGTGCTCGTCTTTCAATCCCCTGGGATTACAAATCAGCTCCTGGATGCATTCTTCACTGCCCTGAGGTAGTCTGCAGTGGTGCTGGGGAGCTCAGTTGTAGAGAAGAGGTGTTGCTATGGAAACAACTGACGATGGCTGACAGGAGCAAAGCAGTTTACCAGGAGAATTTTTTACACACACACGTTCTGGAAGTCACCCGGATGTTACAGGTTCCAAATTTGTAAAACCACAGAGATCAAGGACTTCTTAAATTTATGAGAATATCTGGAACTTCAAAGAGCTGGGTGTTTAAGATCCGGGTGAGTGATTTAGACACACAGAAAGTTGGGGTTGCAGCAGCAAACATGCAGAAGAAAGGTGTGTGTAAAAACACCCAGAGATACAAAAGGTTTAATACCTTTGTCACATGACAGTACTCACTGTCTTCTGGTCCTAGGAGTCTAGGGGAACTGGGAATATGTACATGACTATCATTTTTTACCCCACTGTGCTAAAAAATGTACTCCCTGATACTTCTCTCTAAATGGTCATTATGAATTTCTCAAATTAATGCAATAAACAAGAAGCACAAAACCAGCTATGGATTTAGCATCTGACAGTAATTGTACAGCGTCAAAAAAACTGCCTCAATTATTCCAAAAAACCAGAAACACTGAGCTTTTCAACTCTCCCTCAAACCGTTTGAAATGTAAAGCTGTGCCGTCTGGTGTAATTTAATTTGAAGCTCATCAGCTTCCTCTGCCTTAGATCAGCGAAGGCCTCACCAAGCTTTAAGAGGAAAAAACATACACATACGCACAAAATGTAGAGAGCTAACGGCAGTCAAACTTCAGTGGTTTGGAAGATTCAAATGCACCCCGAGCCTCATTAGTGTTTTCGTTCCTGATTTACAATGTCAGGGAGGGCTGGTTTCTCTTTTCTTTCTCTTTCTCTACACAGGGAGGCCTCAGACATTCCACTGCTTGACAGGGATCTATTGCTTTCTCAAAGAGGCAACAGAGAACCAGTCATCAAATGAAGACAGTAGGTGGACATGACCCTAGTTCATGTTCTCCACCCAAGAGGACTTGAAAAAAATCTAGCCCCAGTTCTTGTACTCACACAGCTACACTTGTAGTCCATTTCAGGAGTTAATGAAATGCTGCTTGGGCCTCCTCTTCCTTCCACAAAATGCATCACACAGTCCATTCCTGGTAGTCGCATAAATCCAAACCAGATTTTCCTTCTCTGGGGATTTCATTCATTACTTGTCTCTGGTAGACACAGGTATCCAATGAAAGGCCTTCTCTGTCCTAAAATGTACATGTAGTTTCTATTCCAGATTGGTGCTAAAATACAAATTTTCTTCTCCACACAGAAAAGATGTCAGTACCATTTGTGAAAGGCACTCTCTTACCCAGGAGATAGCAGCACACACAGAAATTAGCCTGTGGTTGAGACAGCTTGATGCAATGCCATGCCACATCCATAAGATATGAGCCTGAGTGCAAGAAGATCAGGCAACTATACTCCATGAACCCAAGACCCAGCTGAAATCATCACCTGAAGTCAAACCCTTGTCAAATCAAATGCTTTATTGCGTGACCCAAGGTCATTACGTCATAAAGAATAATACAGAAACTCATACAATAATATAAAACTAACAATCTGGTTATTAAAGTTGTCCATTAAGATTAAACATAGTCAACCACTCCCATTTGCCACTGGCAATGCTAGGGAGCTTAGGAACAGCTTCCTAAATGGGGCTGCCTGCAGCAGGAATGCAGCTGTGTTCTTAATTAAGGTGGGGTCCATGCTGTTGAGAGCTAATGCTAAAAGAGCATGATCGGTTCTGCCTGGGTACTTCTCTAGTAAAGGGCTCAGAAATTCCTGGCGTAGGCCATCATATAGGTGACATCTAAACATTATATGCCCCACTGACTCCACCTCCAATTTATCAAATGGGCATAAACGCTCAATGTAAGGCACCCCCAGTATTCGCCCCTCCAAAACACTAGATGGAAAACTGTTGAAGCGGGCACTACAGAGCAGTTGTTTTGCCCTGCTCGAGATGGGTGCAGTCAAATAAGCAGAGACCTGCCCTATCTCCGGGATAAACATCAGATAGTCCCGCATATGGGGGGACAATCTAATTTTCCCAACCTCCATCTGATGTCCTATGTCCCCAGACGGGAAAGCACCTCCTTCCTGAAAGAGAAAGGAGGCTTATGCCAAAGGTATTCATGGGAAATGCCCATCTCCTTTAACTGCACCACAACCTTTGCGGACCACTGGTCCTCAAGGGATCCCGCATGACACCCTTTAATAGAAGTGGGCCCTGCTCAAAATACCATCTAAGCCAAAACTTCAGGGCGGCCTCCCAAGCAACCTGAGACCAGGGTTTTTGATCCAGCTCAGATCATATGACCGCTAGGGGAGTACCTTGTGGGATTCCCAACAGCTTTTGCAGAAACTTAGCTTGCACCTCATCCACTGATCGAGAAAGGAAAGGGGCCCACAACTCAACCCCGTATAAGAGTTGGGCCCTGGTCTTAGCGTTGTACACCTGGAGAGCTGGAAGGACCGCCGTCCTACCCTGCTTTGCAAAAAGCCTGCTTATGGACTGGGCAGGGGCAGAAACCTTTTTAAGGACTCTACTGATATGCTCCTGCCAGAAGCCCGACCTGTGGAACAGGATCCCCAGGTATCAAAACACCTGGACCTGTTGTATCAGGAAGCCCTCTGCTGACCAAACCTGCGGTCAAACCCTTGTCTAAACATCAAGAAGATACAACACAGGTGCTGAAGGATGGTGGAGCAGAGAGATTATGAATCTCTTCGGCATGGTGTGTGGAGCTGGAAAGCAGGCAACATTGGTGGTTCTGATCTCCCTCCTGTGAAGTTTTGAGAAGACTCATTCCCACTGAGTTCAAACACCTCCCAAGAGAAGTTCCATAAATAAACACAGGATGCTGACCATTCCTGATCACAAGAAAAACAAAACAATGAGCAGCGGAAAAGTCAAGTCAGAAAAAAAAAAATCTGAGGCAATGGATAAGAGAAAATTCTTCCAGGCACCCGTCTCACCAAATGGATGTTCCATCCTGCTAATGCTTCAAACACTTCCTCCTATTGGTTATTACTAAGGATGGGCAGTATTTATTTATTTCATTGTACTTCTAGCCCGCATATTCCTGCACACAATGGCAGCTTGGAGCGGCTTACAAAGCATCAACAAAATAAATGCAATAATTAAAAACATATACAAAAACATTATAAAACTCATTAAGTCGGAACCAATCCCCTACCCCCCAACCCTCACCTCCCTCCCCAAGGGCCTGGCGGAATGGCCAGGTTTTTGCGGGTCTCCGTCGGGAGGGAATACCAGAGCCTAGGAGCGGCCTCCGAGAATGCCCTCTCCATCGTCACCAACTGGGAATCCCGGAGGACTTAGTCGGGTGTCCCCGGGGCACGAGGCGGTCCTGCAAGTAGGTAGGGCTCAGGCAGTTTAGGGCTTTATAGGTCAACACTAACACCTTGAATTGGGTCCGGAAGACAATAGCCTGGTAGTGCAAAGAGTGGCGCACTAGTGTAATGTGTTCACAATGACCCGTCCCCGTAAGGAGGTAGGTCGCCACATTCTGCACCAGTTGCAGCCTCCGGACCGTCACCAAGGGTAGCCCCATGAAGAGTGCGTTGCAATAGTCTAGACTAGAGGTGATAAAGGCATGGATGATGGTGACCAGGTCAGAGCCTGAGACATACGGCCGCAGTCGTCACACTAAATGTAATTGGCGAAAGGCACTCCTCGCCACAGCTGCTACCTGGGAATCCAGGCGGAGCTGTGAATCGAGAAGTACCCCAGACTACAGACCTGAGTAACTATAGGAGGGCAGACCCCATCAATGACAGGAGCCACCACACCCTCAGCCCTACCCACCAACATCACCTCCATCGTGTCGGGATTCAGTCTCAGACGGCTCGCCCTCATCCAATCCCCCATAGCCGCCAAACACCGGGTAAGCACCAAGACTGCCGGGTCTGGGTCTCCAGAAAAAAAAAGAGGTAAAGTTGTGTATCATCGGTGTCCTGACAACGTACGCTGAACCATCTCACAACCTCACCCAAAGGCTGCATGTACACGTTGAACAGGAGGGGGGACAGAATAGAACCCTGTGGGATTCCACACGTGAGGTTCCGGGGAGATGATGAACACTCCCCAAGCACCGCCTGCTGAATTCTCCCAATCAGGAAAGAGCAGAACCATTCAAGAACAATTCCACCCACCCCAGCCCGGTCCTGCAGACAAGCCACCAACATCTCATGGTCAACAGTATCAAATGCTGCCAACAGATCTAACAAACTCAAAAGAGATGATATGCCCTGATCTAACTCCCGGTGCAGGTCGTCGACCAAGGTCACAAGTGCAGTCTCAGTACCAAACCCCAGATGAAAGCTGGACTGCGAAGGATCAAGAAAACTGACACAGTCCACATGCCCCTGAAGCTGCCAAGCCACCACCTGCTCAATAACCTCCCTAAAAAAGGGAAGGTTAGAGACTGGCAGTAGCAGACTGACAGTCAATGTCAAGCAATGGTTTTTTGAGGAGAGGCCGCACCACTGCCTCTTTAAGGCAGCCCAGCACTCTGCCCTCCTGAGGGAGGCATTGACAACCCCAGCAAGCAACGGTCCTAGTGTCTCATGGCAGGCCTTAACCAGCCAGGATGGGCATGGGTCTAATTCGCAACAGGTGGCTCTAACAGTCCCAAGGACATCCACAGCATCAGCAGGCAACACCCACTGAAACTGATCGCTTGAAACTAGACACGGCGGGGCTTCCATTACCTCGGATTCTCCCATTGGTACAAGTGCAGCGTTGAAGTCATGGTGAATCTGAGTGATTTTATCCACGAAAAAGGCAACAAACATATCACAAGGACTGGAAGATTCCAGTTCCAGACGGAGGAAGGCCGGACTGACCAGCCTCTGTACGACCCAGAAAAGCTCAGCTGGATGCAACTTTGCGGATGCTATCAGAGTAGCAAAGAACACCTTCTTTGCTGCCCACACAGCCACAGCATAGGTTCTTTAACTCTAAGCTGCAATCGATCGCCTTCAGCGTGAGTACTGCGCCACTGTCGCTCCAACCGTCATCCCTCCTGCTTCATTCATCACAGGTCCTCTGTAAACCAAGGGGACCTGCGGTGTCGATGTTCAGCAAGCAGACACCTAGCAGCCGTTTGGTCGATGGCCTCAGTCAGCAAGGTGTTCCAAAAAGCTACGAGGTCACTAAGTGAACGGTCCTCAAGATTGGGAGGTATGTCCCCAAGAGCATACCGGAACATTTCCAGTTCCATAAGTCTCCGGGGGTGGACCAACCGAACCAGTTTAGCACCTCTCCGGGGGCAGACATGTTCCATGAGACTGGCCCGGAAAAGTTAATGTTCCGTCCACGACAAGGGCACAGCTAACACCTCCCCCACCACCAGATCCCCTGCCTCAAGGCCACTGTAAAGTATCAGGTCCAAGGTTTTTCCCCCCCCCCCCCCCCATCATATGTCGGGTCAACAACCCTCTGAGACAGTCCAGTCCCATGGCTGTCATGATGGCCAGGAACTCACACTCCGCTCTCCAAAGGTTGGCATCAGCGTGACTGTTGAAGTCCCCCAGGACTAATGCCCTTGAACTCTGACACCAATTCTGCTAGAGCATATAGGAATGCTGCCATACAGGTGGGTGCACGGTATACCAGCAGCAGCCCTAATCTGTCTCCGGCCAAATCAATCACTAGATGGATGCTCTCTATAACCAAGATAGTTTGCATTGGATACCTCCTCGCAGTCCAGGTATCCCTGAAAACAACAGCTACACTGCTGATGCTGTACAGAGTAACCAACCGGAACAAGGTCAGCCAGAATTGGCCCCGACTCAGTGTTCAGCCAGGTCTCTGTAATACACGAGGTCAGCTGACTGATCTAGGATTAATTCCCGGATCGTTGTAGATTTGTTAGCCACCAACCTCGCATTAATCAGCAACAGTCTCAGATCAGGGGCCCTCCCATTCTTGAACACCACACCACCTGCCCAGGGGCCAATGAGAGGGCCAGTATGGATTTGGATTAATCCATAACAGGCTGTAACAGATTTATCTGTACCAATCTGAACTCCATCCATACCAGTTATGGATCCAGAATTATGGATCCCCAGCCCCTGGGGCCCTGGCATGTACTTACCGGCCTGGAGGGCTTGATTAAAGTTCCACCGGCCCACCGCAGCTGTGGGAAGCCTCCTGGCAGGCTCCCTTACTATGAAGTGCTGCCTAGTTCCCTGCTCTGCAGTGCACAAGTGCAAAATGGCCACCGGAGCCATTTTGTGCATATGGAAAATGGACGCTAGAAGTAGCCAAAATGACATTGCTGCCATTTTGGTTAAGGGCGGAGGCCACTGAGCTTGCTCTGCACATCATTTTGGCCACTAGCATTTTGGTTAAGGGTGGCAGCCATTTTGCACATATGCATTGCAGAGCAAGGAGCTCGGCAGCATGCTGTGGTAAGAGAGCCTGCTGGAAAGTCCTCCAACAGCAGCAGTGAGCCGGAGGAGTTTCAATCAAGACCTCTAAGGCTGGTAGGTACATGCCAGGCCCTGAGGGATGTGAGTGGGGGAGGTCAGACTCTGACCATGGATCCGTTTCCGATTGACTTCAATAGGAAAAATCCAAATTCATAAATCCAAATATGCATTTTAATCCATAAATTACAGATCAAAATCTGCACTTTAATCTGAATGCCCATCCATAGTTATTACTCTCATTCATTGCAGTTTGAGTCCAATACATTGACATGAGAACATCCCACTCATCCATTTTCAAGAAGGAGAGCGAGAGTGAAGCTTAAAGTGCACATAATCTTGTCTGTTTGAGATGAAGGGAAAAGAGCCAGACAAGGCTCTTTGCTCATTAATCAGTTGTCAGTTCTGTCCCTTTGACAGTAGTGCCAAGTAGCACAGGAAGCCCAGATATTACAGTGCTATCGAGGGACCCAGGCTGGAAACATCCATCAATTGCATAATACAATAGCTCAAGGCTTTGTTTCATACCTTGGAGAAAGGAAGGGACTACTTCCCTACTGTTGTCTAAGCATCAACAGAAACAGCAGCTGAAACCAAGAGGTTGTCAGTCTTCCAATAGATGTTCCACTTTTTCAGGGATTCTACTGAGGCAGACAACTTGGTGGTTGAGTTCTTGTGTCTGGTAAGTAATTGAAAACTACCCTGTCCATGTTGTTGTTTTTTAATCTTTTGCTGTCATGGGTTAGATATTCCTTAGCCTAGCATCTACTGTCAACAACAAAAGACTCCAGAGAAAACCTGCAGGACCGCCTCACCCTCCAGATTCTGGATCGACCTCTGCTGTCAGCGGGGGGCGCCCTTCTTGAGGTCCCCCGGGTTTCTGGGGTGTCAACCATGAGGAGGGCGTTCTCGGTGGCTGCACCGTGGCTGTGGAACTCCCTCCCGTTGGAGGTCCACCCTGACCGATTGTCACAGGGTTGGGGTCCACTACCCCACTTTTCTGGGTTGGCAACTGCAGAGGCTTCCCGCTCACACTCTCTCTCTCTGGGTTCGCTAGTGCTTGAGGGCACAAGATACTCAGACTGTGTTTCCCAGTGTGAGACGACAGAAAACACTTCTTAGTAAAGAAGAAAATGTATTGATAACATAAACAAAGATAGTTTAACGCAGAGTGGCAATTAAAATAAAAGTAAATAACGCATCCTAGTCTGTACTGAGAAGGTCCCTACTTAAGATCTTACCCTACAAAAAGTCCATGCGCTTGAATTCATTTCTCAGCCACAGGTAGTGAGGCTGGGCTTTGAGTCCTTATGCTGATTGGAAGCAAAGTCTCTTCTCTCAATACATTGCTTCAACAGGCTAACTGACAGGCTCCTGCCCTCCAGCTATAATTCGAGACTCAGCGAGTCCTAGGTTGATTGAGTTCCCAACTGACTCTCTCGATGGGTCCAAATGTTCCTTATAAGTCCTGGGGGGTGGGGGGGACCCTAGTTTCTTCTTGAGTCTTCCAGAAAGTCCTTTTTGTTTTCCCCTCTTCTCTCCTGAACCTGTGGGCTCACTCACATATGCAGTTTCCTTTCATTTGCATTCTTAAAACTGCTGTTAGAGACATTCACACCTTTTGGAAAGACCTCTGTTTACATATCTATGCCCTTGGGGGGTTGTGCTGCTCCTATTTCGCAATGTCTCTTCTTTTGCAATGTTACAGTAATGGTTTAACATCTCTCAGCTTGGCATCATTGTCACAGATTGGTTTCTATAACTTAATAGTGCATGTTACAAACTGGTTTCTAGAAATTAACAGTGTATGTATGTTCCCTCTGGTCATGTGTGACCCTATGTTCCTTCGTGACACCGATAACCTCCCCTCTTTCCATAAAAAGTGTAAGACCTGGCTGTTCTTCCGGGCCTTTGCCAAGGGAGATGGGATGGGTGGGTTGGGTTAGGGTGGGGTTTTATTATATTATTATTATTATTATTAGTAGTAAGCATTTATATAGTGCCAGCAATGTACCTGGTGCTTTACAATGTAAGAGAAGAGACACGGTCCCTGCCCTAGGGCTTACAATCTGAGAGATGGAGGGGAGATCAAGGAAGGGGAACAGAAGGAGAGACAAGGAGCGTAACATTCATGAAGATGTGAGATCCCAGGTGCATGTGCTTGGCTTGGTTACATGATGATCCCAAAGCCTGCTTAATAAACCGCTTATAGGTCATTGCGGGAAACTGAAGCAGTCCAACACAAAAAGGTAAAAGAGGCCATCCTTAAAAGGTCGGGGATCTCAGACGAAGCATATCGGGCCAGATTCCACTCCTTGTGGATATACAGAGGTAGAAAAACCTCACATCTGGGTGCAGCATTTGCAAGATTCAGCCACTAGTGGCTCAAACCCAAGGCTCAGACCCCAGTACAAATTGTTGACCTGATCGCCCTCGACCAATTTTTGTTTGGATTGCCAGGAGAGAGAAGGGTTTGGGCTAAGCATCAGAAACTACAGAACCTTGAAGCTGCCGAAAACTATGTACTAACTCAATTTGAACCCGAGCGGGGAAGTGGGGATAAACTCTGTGCTTGAGGGGGCTCTACTAGTACTAGAAATACTGCTATACCATTTCAACCACGAAGTTCTAGGAGGCCCAGGCCAAATCAAGGAGGCCAGACCCATCATACGGCTCCACCCATGAATGAGTCCCCAGCAGAGAGACGAGGGAACTACCCACTAATAGTCCAGGGCGGGGTGGTGTAAGGGAAAGTGCAGAAAGGGGCTCTGGGAAGGGAGTGCAGCAAGGGACTCTGGGAAAAGCCAAAGTATAGAAAGAGCTTTGCTTGCAGAAAAGTTGCAGACTAAGAAAAGAACTGTGCAGCTGAATGGCCTTGACGGCAGGAAACTGTGATAAGGAATGAACAGGATGAGGCTGGGAAGAAGAACATAACATGCACAGAAAAGATAGTGAAGCAACTAGTGATGTAACCCATAGCCTTGCTTTGACTAGACAAAGGAACAATAGAAATGATGCATGGCAAGTGGAAAAACCCAGCTTTCAACCTGTATTGAGCATGTGTGAAAT
>QEPC01007158.1:2624126-2640864 GCA_003113815.1 Sphenodon punctatus
AGTTTGGTATAAAAGCTTATGGGGGCAGTCCCAAAAGCTAGCTCTCCTTTGTAGAGCCTGCTAACGCGTTAGCACTCAATAAACTGGATTACATTTTACCCTGACTCTGTGTACTGCCTCGAATTGGTGAGCCCACCCGAACCCAGTGGATTCAAGGGAAAAATCCACAACAGTGGCATGACCCACGCTCGTTGCTTCCGTTGTGGGAAATTGGGGCAGAACCCACAGGAATACCTGCTGGTGGAGCACGACCATGCTTGGACTTTGTATATACTCAAGACTATAACAGCTCCTACCAAGGCCCATATAAACTGATACACTTGGGTGGTCCAAATAGGCGGGGTTCAAGCGATGGCATTACTGGACTCAGGACCTAATCAGACCTCAGTGCGGGAACAACTAATTCAGCCCCACTTGCAGACACCAAGTGGTATCCTGTGGCTCAGGTACCAATAAGGATTGGTGCCCAAGAGTATAAGATGAGGTTTGGGGTAGTCCCACTGTTTCCTTGCCCTGTAATTATTGGTAAAGATTGGACTGTTGTTTCTCCAGGAGTGGTGGAAGGGAATATCCACCATTAACTAAGGAACAGAGTCCCTCCACAGTTCTGGCTAAGGGAAATGAGCTCGAACTCTCACGTGACAGAAGATTGGAATAATGACCCCTTACCTGGACAGGGACAGTCCTTGAGGAGAAAGCGAAAGAACCTCGATAGTTCCTTGCAAGGGGGAGAACGTACCTGCTCCCAGAATGCGATGATATTATAACTGACCTGAGAGGGGGGGACCCAGACAGAGGTGTGCCATAGAGCAATAAGCATGCAGACAGAGGGCTGCCCAAATGGTGGCATCAGCACAGAGACCCAAACAGACAGGGAAGTCTGTGACATGGAAACACAGGAGGACATTCTCGGTTCCTGCCCTGGTTTTGTGGAACTCCCTTCCCTCAGGAGGATCGCTTGACCCAGAGCCTAAGCATCTTCTGGAGGCAGTGTAAAACATTTTCATTTGCAAAAGCATTTGGCGAGCAGGGGTTGGTTGGCTGTTTGAGTAGGGCTGGGGAGGGAGTTTTTATTGCTTGACTTTTATTATTTTTGTTGTTGTTGTTGTTGTTTTATTAATTGTGAGCCGCCCTGAGCCACTATGGGAAAGGTGGCATAATTTTTTTTAAACAAACAAACAAATACTGAACCCCAAGCATGGAGATCCTGGGGTGTCCAGACAGAACCACCAGTGACCCAGGGAAAACCTGATGGCAAATTCCTAAAGATTGATGGAGGGGGATCCCCACCTTCGACATCGAAATGAAAATTAAAAAAGAAGGCAGCAGTAAAGACAGAACCTTTGGTTGGCTTTGTTGGGGAAGTACTGGACAAGGAAGAGGAAATTCCTGGGGCAGGGCCAATGGAGGCACCTCAATATTTAGGCTATGACTGGTGTGATCTGAACTTTGATAGGATGATCCGCAGCAACTGCTGGCCCCTAAACTATTTCTGTGAGACCTGCCAATGGTACCCAGCGAAGCAACATCACCTGGAACTAGAGCCACAAGACCTGGACCTTTATAACTGTGGGGGTCGGGAGAGAAAACACACACTTCTGCATAGATAGGTGCATAAAGATATGGACATGCTAGTGGGTCCTATACATGTTGTTTGTGCAGTGGGGTCGTTTCGTTTGTTTGCCTACTTAGGCGTTAGAGAGTCTTGGGATCCATTTGTTTTGTCATCTGCCTGTGTCTGTAGAACAGTGGGTTTCAGGGTCCCAGGGCTGGGGCCAGTGCAATGGGCGAGACCAGTCCCCATCCTATCCTTGAAACATAGTGTCCTTTGGTCATTTCCATCCCAGTTTCCCAACCGTCGGGTCTGGAGGGGGAACTTGTTTTGTAAATTTGCCAGGTCTACCTCCGGTGAGCCCCTTCTTCCAGTGGTGGGCCATGCGGCAGGGCATTTATAGTACAGATAGTGCAAACACTGCCAGACCTAGGAACAAGCCGATGCCTGGGCTAAGGAATGCAGGTGCTGTGGCAATAGGGGACACCACTGCATGGGAAACACCTGTGCAGTCACCTGAGCATAAAATGAAGGAAGCTCGGTGTGATCTGAGGGACTGAGGAGGCAAACTAAAGAGCAAGACAGAGAGAGGCTGGAGCCAGGAGGGCTAATCTTCTGGAGCAAGCAGGAAACAGAAGCATGAGAAGGGAGAGGCTGCCTGTATAAGCTATACTCTTGTTTTATTTATTTCAAGCCATTTTTTCCTTGCTCCCTCCTTCTCACAACAGCAGCTCGGGGTGGCTCACAACAAGAGTCGAATACATAAAACAATCCAATAATTAAAATCAAATACATAAAATTTATATTAAAAATCATTAAAAGAGCAAAACCAACCCCACCCACATCCCACCTTACTCATCTTCCTCCCCAAAAGCCTGGCAGAACAGCTAGGTCTTACACTGTCTCCAGAAAGAGGGGAGGTCTGGGGCCAGGTGGGCCTCCATCGGGGGGAATTCCACAGTCTAGGAGCAGCCACTGAGAACACCCTCCCCATCGTCGCCACCCGGGAAACCTGGGAGACTTCAAGCCGGGCGTCCACAGCCAACCACAGGGGCCGTACTACAGCCCAGGGCATGAGGCATTCCCGCAGGTAAGTGGGGCCAAGGCCATTTAGGGTTATATAGGTCAACACCAACACCTTGAACCGGGCCCAGAAGACAACAGGCAACCAGTGCAGAGTATGGAGCACTGGTGTAATGTGCTCGCGACGACCTGTCCACATAAGGAGGCAGGCTGCCGCATTCTACACCAGCTGCAGCCTTTGGACGGTCACCAAGGGTAGCCCCACGTAGAGTGCATTGCAGTAGTCCAGTCCAGAGGTGATTAAAGGCATGGCTGATGGTGGCCACATCAGAGTCTGAAACATACGGCTGCAGTCGTTGCACCAAATGTAACTGGCAAAAGGCGCTCCTCGCCACTGCCGCGAATCGAGAAGCACCCCCAGACTATGGACCTGAGTGGCTAAAGGGGGACAACCCCCATCAATGACAGGGGCCACCATCCCTTCAGCCCTACCCATCAACATCACCTCTGTCTTGTCAGAATTCAGTTTCAGACAGCTCGCCCTCATCCAATCCCCCATAGCCACCAGACACCGGGTAAGCACCGAGACTGCCGGATCGGTGTCTGCAGAAAAGGAGAGGTAAAGCTGTGTACCATCAGCGTCCTGATGGCAACATACGCCGAACCCTCTCACAACCTCACCCAAAGGCTGCATATATACATTGAATGTTGTTGCTGAGCAGCTGGAGAAAGAGCAGCATGGATCCAGTAAAAAGCCAAGGGGCTGGAAATCCCACAGAAACACTGAGATATACCCTTGATTTGCACCCAGGAGGCGCTTGTATTTAGGTTTGTTTATTGGGGACCCACACTGTTAGTGGAAGACTCTCCTCACTGGTGGACTGTGGCTGGCTACAGGGGAGGAGTAGGCCAGAACCCCAGATCCTATTACTGATGTGCTCAGACAGAACCTGCAGTACTTAACTATTGGGACTGAACTCTGGTCACTGTGAACTGTGCTACAGCAACTGTGTTATTGTGTTACAGACCACCGGAGATTGTTGTAGGGTAAGACTTTTTCAGGTCTGATTAAAGGGTTGAGCTGCAGCAGATGATTAAGCTAATTGGGGATGGCTGATTTTGCCTAGCTGGAGAAGTGAAGTTAGGTGCTAGCTAGCTGGGGAAGCCGCAATAAAAGGCTAACCCAAAGCTCAATAATGAAGATCACCAGAGAGGCTTACCTCAAGGGGTGCAGAGAGAACCTCGAAAGTGTCCCAAGCAGGAGGGTATCGGAGAGCTGGAGACTTGCCCCAGGGTCCTGACTTACACAAAGCTTTCCTCAGAGCTGGGTGGCCAGAGAGGCCAGGACAGATGTGATGCATTGGAGTCCAAAGAAGAGCTTTTCCCAATCACAGGGGCTAGCGCCTAGGGAAGGGCTTGCCTGGCCAAGAGGAATACCACAACCTGAGGGAACTGGTGAATTACTCAGGGTGGGAGGTAAGGGGGCATCTCACCTCACTACAGAGGAAGACCACTGCATAAGGGTGTCAGAGCCTAGCCAGATGTAGCCATGAATGTGCTGGAATCTGGCACTGGATTTCCACAGAACGAGAAGTCTGGGAACCCAAGGACTCAGGGACACAGGAAGCCGGAGGACAATTGAGCCAGGAAACTGGAGAGCAGGAGGACTGGATAGCCAGGAATCTGAAGAGCTGGAGGACTGGGGAGCAGGGATGCTAGAGGACTGGGAGTCTCTATCCACAGGCTAAGATAGGTTGTGCCTGCGTTGTGAAGATTCCTGTGTGCTCCTTATATAGTCTGGGCAATTAATAGGGAGACAGGCAGGGCTCAAGCCATCAGAGAGGCAGTGGTGGTGAAGAAGCACCAGGTCATGTGGTAAGGGCCAGTACTATAGCTGAGTTTAAAAAGAGGTTTGGACAAGTTTCTGGAAGATTGGCTAATAGCTTCTAATGGACCTGACAGGATCGGGGAACATGACGGGAGCTGGAGGAAAACAACAGGGAATGGATTCCCCCATTGTAACCTGTTGGGTGCTTCTCCCAAGCCACCGTGATTGGTCACTGTTGGAGACAGAATGCTGGGCTAGATGGACCATTGATCTGACCCAGTATGGCACTTCTTATGTTCTTATGCCATAGCTCTGAGGGAATGTCTAAGTGGCTGAGTGGAAAAGAAGCCTGCCTCTTGAGGGGGCTCTAATTCAAGCCCTGCTCCCACCAGGACCTGACACCGGGAGCTGGTGGGATTGCAGAAGGATATTTTTGTGTTCTGCAGGTAACTGTGGTGATTGCATGGTAACCTAAAATCAGCACTATGGTGGAGGAAAACCAGTGCATGTGACTGAGTTTGAGGGTGGATCCTGCACAGACGCATGCCAATAGCAGACCAAACAGTTACAATACCCCCCACCTCCATAGATGCAAGACCATATTTTCATCTTCTGCAATATGTGTGACATAAACAACTTACATGACAGCATGATGTGGTCTAATGGTTCTTCAGCATAAATGTAGGGTGGCTACATCATCTATGAATGGCTCCATCACTTGTAAGTGATGCAGTTACTCCAAACTCATGCCAATTAAACCTTTAGACCAAACCATTTCATCAAGCAATCTCTATAAATATACATGCACACCACAGTGCATGTGTATATGGATAAATTAGATGTGGAGATTAGATGAACAGTCACTGCAGAATTTTACTCTCCTTCTTTCCCAAACAAGTAATTTTTTTGACGGCCAAGTAAAATATCACTGCTTTTTTTTCTATGATCATTAATCTTCATTGGAAAGGACGGGTAAGTTGATTGCATGACCCAGCTGATATGTTTTTATGACAATTCTAGAAGGCTGAATAATAGTCAAGGTTTAAAAAAACAGCTGTTGTAAAAGCAAGGTTACTTTTTGAGAAGGGTATTGCTAATTATAAAACACAAAAATAGAAACTGTCATTTAATAGTCTTAGTAATGATGGACTTTGTCTACAAGGTCACTCTTAATTGTCAAAACTGATTGGGACTCATGGTCTTCTGCAGCAGAACAGGACTGACCAACAATTCAGAAGCTGCTTTTGGAAATACTCCCTAAATGAAATGGTTGTCCTGAGAAGCTGCTCAGCCTAACCCAGCTGGCCGCCTAGTTGATAGTAAAAAAACATGGCACATTCAGAAAAGAGTAGAGGACTAAGTGTGACATTCACTAAAGTCCTCTATTTCCCACAGTCCGCATCACAATTGACATCAACAGAGAGGCCAAGGACTGGGTTGTCAATGGGTCTTGACCTCCCATTCACTCCTCCCAAGGCTCATTGATCTCTACAGGTCTATCCGTCTGGCATCTTTCACGGGCATTTTAACTTCAAGTGCACTCATCAACACGCAGTATAGCTGGGAAGGAGGTGCTAATGTCCGGGCAGTGGCCAGAATCACCCTGCCAGCTATTCCAAAGTGCAAGTCTAGAGCTGATCGGGAAGTTAGTTCTTGACCCCTCTAATGTCATGGCTATTATTGCTGTTTCTGGAAGGTGGCAGGCCACCATGTTCTGGTGTTTGCCAGAGGAATGGCTGTTCCAATGGCAGCAGCATATGTGCATATCAGTGACAGTGTGTTATGGAGGTACAGGGGGGTGAAAGAGATGAGAAAGATAGAAGTATTTCTATAGGGTTGTATGGTTTCCCTCCGGATCTTATGCAGGTCTTAGCTCAAGGAAAGGACCTTAAGATCATCACAGGGATGTATGAAAGCTCTTGCCTACACTAAGACAGACAAGAAAGACCCAAAGAACAGATCAGAGCTCAGATACACTCATGACAGATACGCAGAAAAACATGCAGTTCATAGACAAACACCAGATAGCAGCAGAGCCACTCTAAGCCTAAACTATCACACACACCAGGTGATCACAGTGAAGGAGTATACATGGGGGAAGGGAAGAGAGGAACACAGGGCTGGGGCAGCGTTTCCATACATGGAGAAACACACACCCAGGGTGTTGCTGACAGGGAACAAGGTGGGGGAAACTAACACTATTTACAATGACACAAGGGACACATAGGGAAGGGGGAAAGGGTGCAAGGCCAAGTCTATCTAGGAATAAAGGGAATTCAAGAAAGGAGACATAAAGCACAGAACTTACAGATCAAACAAGTTACAAGACTTACATGACTACAGTAAGACAGACAGCACGCAGACCCAGGACATTCAACAGCAAAGCTTGTGGAGACCAGAAGCCAAAAGACAGAGCAGGAGCTGGTAAGACTATCTGATAAACCAGCAACTAGTAGGTAATTCTGTTCTTGTTAAATAGGCTGTGTTCATCTCACAGCTGAGCTGGATTGCTACCTGGTTACTATGGCAACACCTGGCTTAGCTATCCTTAAAGGCAGAGTCTGTGATAGCTAGCACATGCTGTGTGGAGGTAATGCTAATTTACCTTGTGGGACAGCAGCTACCTCTGTCTGCGGGAGGGGTGAAACCTAACCCAGTTGAAAGTTTAGCCATATCATCATGTGTTGTAAACTGTGGCAGACAGAAGCAGCTCTTCTTTCTGTGTCAAGATTGTGGTGAATGAAACAACAGGCTAATCTTATGTGCTTGTGAAATATGTAAATGAGCCTCTTCGAGGTCTCTGTGCTTCAGTCCTATATCTCTTCAAGTCCTGCCAAAGGGCTCAGAGAAGTGGAGCACCATGGAGTTCATCATGGATCCATTTTTCTTCTTAATCCATGTGCTGCTATTAAAGGTTCCAACATTCATCAGCCTGCCTTAAATTTCCATCCACTCTCAGACACACAAAAAGCTGGCAGAGTCTCACTAATGTTAACAACTGGTAAAAGGGGAAATTTACTGAGACGGGGTCTCTCAGTACTACACAAATTCTACAGGAGTGAGCAGGAGGATTCTTCATACATGAAATATCTATATAACCTGTCCAAACATTCACGCATGGGCCATCACTGAAGTATAGTCACATCTTGTGTAGGACACAGGAGCTGTAACAGCAGCACATAGCTACGCTATACTAGTAGTCAACAATGCTAGGACAAGAAGAGTAGGTGATTGTATCTGGCTGAAACGGCAGGGGAAAATTCATGGAGGTGACTATAATTACCTGAGATGCAATCCAGCCAGGAAACAAGGGCTTACTCCATTACTGTGATGAGGAATGGAATAGCCAGGGCCACAGTTTTATGTCTCATCTGAACAAAACCCACTTTCGCAGGACATCTTCACCTAAAACATAGTGGGGAGCTTGGGAAGCACTGACTCAGAGGATGCCAGTTCCTGCAGCACCTGAGGTATCCCAGCCCACTTTAACTGATGATATCTAAGACAACCACAGCCCAAGATGGTATGACAGCAAACAGAAAGCTCATTTGTGCTCTTTGCACTTGAGACACTGGCAGCTGGCACACTGCTCAGCCAGTCACACACACCACCCGGCATGAGTCATTCAATGCCAACTCCTGTCAGCAGAGCTTCCAGCCACCCAATGCAAGGGGTATCAGTGGCAAGTTACAGGCCACCTGCCTGTCTGAGAGGATCATGGAAGAACTGACAGCCAATGACTAGCTGAGGGCTGCCAAACACCTCCAAGAGAAGAGGAGAATCTGAGGGAAAGCTAGAAATGTTAGAAAACAGTCAGTGGAGAGCCCAAATTTTGAGACAGGCAATAAAACAAAAGGGCCAACATTCCTGGACAAGCAGGTTAAATACAGAACTTCTCTGTCCAGTCTCCACTGGAGGAAGAAAGGAGGGGGGGGGGGCCTTGGAGGCCATTTTCTTTTTATATTTGTATCGGTATCCATTCTCTGGAACTCAGTATCTCCATCTGCATTCAAAGGTTTGGGTACATCAGAACTCAGAGCAGGGACTGGATTAGAACACCGGTCTGCAGCATACCAGGCAGATCCTCAACAACTCTTCCACACACAATTTGGCATCTGGACTCTAGAAACTCAGGACACCTCTGTTCCAGATTGAACAACACCGGCACACATGCCCACTGACTGCCACTATACCCTGGCTTCTGCTTGGCTATTTGATTCTAGTTAGTGGCCTTTATTGGAGGCTAGCCAACACGACCAGGGCCACTAGCTCACCCCAAAAGGCAGAGACATGGAACCAAATATGAGGGATATGCCAAACAACATTCTAGTTTATTGTCTAAGGCCCAGTATCAGCCACGGTACTGACAGGAACCCTAGGAGTCTCAGTAGCTCACCAGGGAAAAAGTTTGAGGAAGAATCTCAGACCCAGAGATTATATAGGGTATTACACAGATGGAATGGAGTCATGGTCTCCCCTCGTACAGGATAGAACCAGAAAGATAACAAAGTTGGTCACATATAGATCTTGTTACAGGTAACGCAGCTTACAGATAACACACGTTGATAATCAGTAAGCATTTGGTGTCCTTCATTGCTTATACACATCATGTAGATACAAATCTAATCAATTCCTGGCTCTATGGGTGACACCCTGGTTTGATTTAACTTGCTCACTGGGCTACGATCCTGCCTCACTCTCTTGGGTGAGGTGTTGGTTCTTGGCCCTCCACTCTGGCTCAGAGGTCCAAGCAGGTTTGTTAATTTCCAGAGATAGGACACATCTACAAATTTTAGTACCGCAGTCAAATGTCATGAATTAATTTAATGAAACTTGAAAGAATTCAAATAGTGGGGCCTGAAGGAATTAACTGAGGAAACGTCAGAATCACAAGCAATTATCTTTGAAAACTCATGGAGAAAAGGCAAGGTCCCAGAGGACTGGAGAAGGACAAATCTAGTACCTATTTTTAAGAAAGGGAAAAAGGAAGACCTAGGAAATTATAGTGATAACTAAGTAGTCAACATGTATTTGATAACAAAAAATCATGCCAAACCAAACTAATTTCCTTCTTTGATAGGGTAACCAGCTAAGTCAACAAGGGAAATGAAGTAGATGTCATATATCTTGACTTCAGCAAGACCTCTGACACTGTTCCACATGACATTCTCATGAGTAAGCAGGAGAAATGTGGGCTGGATGGAGGAACTACCCTTATGAGAGTTCACAACTGGCTGAAAAGCCACACTTGTGAGTATCATCTGTCAATGGAATGGTATGAAATAGGGATGGGCGTCCAGATGGAATTACTGAGCCAGATCCATATTACGGCTCCAGATCTTTAATTCTGGATTTAGTTATGGATCTGTATTACAGATCTGTAATTAAATCAATTAAAAATAACTGTGCATGGGTGACCGATGAACCATTCTGCACATTATTATTATTATTATTAACAAACATTTATATAGCGCCAGCAGTGTACCTGGCACTTTACAAAGTAATAAAATAGACACGGTCCCTGCCCCTAGGGCTTACATGGGTGGCCTTTTTCAAAATGGCAGTAGTAGCATCACTGCCATTTTGGAAAAGGGCAGCCAGTGTGCGCATGTGCAAAATGGCCATTGCGCATGTGCAGACTGGCAGCCCTTTTCCAAAATGGTGGTGACACTGTTGCTATGGGCTGACGGGCATTTTGTGCGTGCATGTTTTGTTTTGTTTTTTACTATGTTTTAAACCAAACCGCAACACACCTGTTCTGGTTTGGTATGGACTGATATGGATTAATCCGAATCCGTCATGCCCATCCGTGGTATCAGCCTTGGATCCAGTCCTCTCCAACATTTTCATTAACGATTTAGTGGAGGGAGTGAACAGTGTACTCAAATTTGCAGATGACACAAAACTTGGAGGGGCTGCAAAGACTTTGGAGGACAGGATTAGAATACAAAATGATCTAGAGAGCTATGCTGGAAGACACAAAATGAGATTTAACAAAGACAAATGAAAAGCACTACATATAGGAACAAAAATCCAGAAGCACAAACATAAAATGGGGGATAACTGGCTAGGGCAGTTAGCTACAGGCTAGTAGCACTGGAGAGAAAGATCTGGGAGTTATGGTAGACTGTAAACTGAACATGAGTCAACAAAGAGACATTACTGTAGAAAAGGCAAATGCCATTTTGGGCTGCATTATCGGGTGCACCATTTCCAAACCATGGGAGGTTGTTGTGCCATTTGCTCACTAGCAAGTGAGACCTATATTCAGCTTTGGGCATCACATTTCAAAAAGGATGTAGACAAATTGGACAAGATTCAGAGAAAAGCAAGTAAGATGGTTAAAGGGCTGGAAGACAAGCCAGATGAGGAAAGGCTGAAAGACTTGGGGATGCTTAGCCTAGAGCAGGGATGGGGAACCTTTTCCTTCCGGGAGGCCACTTTGAAAATTAGTACAAGTTCCAAGGGCCACGAAGAAGTTGGGTTGGGTGTGTGTAAGGGGTGCGCTCAAGAAAATGAGGATTCAGATGGAGCTACGCCATGGATCCATCTCCTATCCTTGTATGCAGGCCTGCTCAATTACCCTGAGCTCAGTTTTTCAGTGTTTGGGTGCAGGAACTGGATCCAGAGGCCAGATCCAGGAAGGAAAGGGGACACATAAAAAGCTGCTGATGGCTCCATTTGGCCCCCTAGCCTGAGGTTTCCCCCAGTGTAGAGAAAAAGCAAGCAATGAGAGACATGAAGCAGTTTTCAAATATCTAAAAGAATGTCACATAAAAAATGGTAAAAAAAAATTCTCCACTATCACAGGAGTTAGAACAAGTTAGAAGTTAACTTAAAATTAGCTTAAAATTGTAGTAATGTAGATTTCAGTTAGATATTAGGAAAAACTTCAGAAATGTAAGATTTTGGGGGCAATGGAATAAGTTGCCCAGAGAAGTTGTGGAATCCCCGTCCTTGAATGTTTTCAAAACCCAACTGGACAAGCATCTGATACTGATGCTGTAAGTGTAAGTTGTAAGCAGAGGATATCCTGTCTTGAGCAGACAGTTGGACTAAAAGATCTATGAGTTCCCTTCCAGCCCTACAGTTTTATGCCCTCAAAATGCTGGGTGTGGAGGGGCAAACCCAGTTCAATTCAGACCCATATCCTGTTATTAATTATTATTCTTTGCATTCTAGTTGCATCTATGGATCACGCCTCCACAGTTGGTCTGTCTGTCTCACACACACATGCACACACACACTCCTTGCCATACCATTGCCATTCTATTATCAGGTAAATTGTCCTCCTGTATTGCAGGATACTGCTCAAACCACTTACTAAAAATCCTTATGTGTTTTTGTTTAAAAAACAAAAGTTATGGAGTATCTGCAGATTGATGTGAAGTGACACACAGCTGGGGGTTGCCTGCTGTCAGCCAACATGCAGCCTGTTGGTTAGAGGCCGTCGAAAACCAGCTGTCAGTAAAGGTCTGCAAAAATGTACATGTCAGTGAAAATGGAAAGATCACTTCAAGACAATAGTTCCCCAGACTTCACATTTTATTTCTTTCTAAGACAGTTTCTAAGCCTGTTGCTTAGTCCCTAGGAACCAATGCAAAATCATAAAATAGTGTCATCAATCGAATAAAGTCATCCTGCCCTGGACTGCTGCTTTCCCCATTTTCATACCCTTTTAGGCAAACACAGCATGCAGGCTTTCAAGCAGGGCCTGAAGTTCTGCAGAACTGGGTTCAGGAAGACCAGCTGAACAAGTAAATTCCAGAAGCAAGGCCTTTCCATCAAGAACACCAACATGGCCATGCCTATTATAGGGGAACTTGGTATAGCCCAGGCTCAGAGAGGCTGGGCACACCTTGGGCCTGGAGGGGCGTGGTACAGTCCAGCCTTGTGCGAGGGGTTTTCCCTGTCTCTGCTGGCTCTCTTCCCTCACTCGGTGCCTCTCTCCCAGCCGGGCGGGCAAGTTGCCTGCACAGCAGCAACTAGCAATGGATTGCTCTTCACTTAACCTCTAACAATAAACGAGAAACTTAAATAAACCTCCCAGACTCCAAGTTTTCTTGTTACATGGTGGCAGCGGTGGGATAACAGCCCACAGAGAGACTGGGAGCTGCAGAGCAGAGATGGCTCACTCATTAAAGCCTCCAGCTCCCCTGGAGTTCAGAAGCACAACCCTGGCAGAGGAATGGAGCCGCTGGAAGCAGGAATTCGGACTCTACACTGATCTGGCCATGACGACAACCGAAGAAGGAGATAAGGTAAAACTTCTACTTTACCTTGTGGGGGCCAAGGGCAGAAAAACATGCAAAGGTTTAAAGCTGTCCCAGGAATCTCCACTGTCCACAGTACTGGCTGCCTTAGAGGCTCACTGTATGCCCAGGTGCAATGAAACAGTGGAGTGTTTTAACTTTTTCAGGAGGGACCAAAAGGAAAATGAAGGTCTGCCCACCTATGTGGCTGAACTGAGGTCGCTGGCTAGCACATGCAAATTCAGGGATTTGGAGGACTCCCTAATCAGGGACAGGATTGTTTGTGGGACCTCAGACAGAAAACTACAGGAGCGCTTGCTCCGGAAAGGGGAACTGACCCTAACAAGATGTATAGACTTGGCGTGAACAGCGGAGGCTGCCAGAGATCGAGTGAAAGCTCTGGAACCCTGGGGGGCAGACACCATTCTGAAGGTGGGGAAGAGCAGGACCACAGGTGATAGCAGACAGAAGCTAGAAGAGGTCCCATGAGGCAGGATATCAATAGAGCCCCGGAGGGATGGGACACCATCAGAGCCACAGCTGGGGAGAAAATGCAGTTTTTGTGGGAGAAGGCACGGGAGGAATAGAGACAAATGCCCAACACATGTGGAAAACCTAACCATTTCAGGACCGTGTGTAAGGCAGGCAGAAGGCCACAACGAGTAAAACTGGTACAAGAAGGGGGTGAAACCTCCTCCATAGAATCAGAAGATAAGGAAGACAGGATGATGTCCATAACCGTCATTCCCCAGCCCCACCAGGTGAGGGCGGTTGGCGCAAAAAAGCAGGCTGCCATTTTCGCCTCAATGCTAGTAGGTGACAAGAAAGTGCGGTTTCAATTGGATTGTGGAGCCACGGGCAACATAATCACAAAAAAAGACAGTGTCACCCAGCAAACAGTCACACGAAGTTGCCAGGAAAAAGGGACATTAGGCGAGGAAAAAATAACAGAAAAACAAGAGAGTGTAGGCAAAGCAAACCCCAGTAGAATGACAAGGAACTCTGTAGTAATGGAATTTGAGGATGTTTTTCAGGGAGATGGATGCCTAAAGGGCACAGAAGCCTGGAGGTTGATGAAACCATAACCACCGGTATGCCTACCCAGGCGAAAGATTCCCATGGCACTCAACAAGGCTGTGAAGGAAACGCTGACAAGCCTGATGGAGCGAGCCATCATTAAGCCAGTAGAAGCCAACACACCATGGGTGAGCAGTATGCTGGTGGTCTGGAAGCCATCAGGTAAGCTCCGCATTTGCATTGACCCTAGACCACTTAACAAAGCACTCAAGAGGGCACACTACCCACTTCCCACAATAGAGGACATACAACCTGACCTAACCAGGACACGTTTCTTCACAGTGTGTGACGTGAAGGATGGTTTTTGGCATGTCCCACTAGACAAAGCCTCGAGCAGACTAACCACCTTTTCTACACCGTTTGGAAGGTACAGGTGGTTACGCATGTCCATGGGAATCTCCCCGGCACCAGAGATCTTCCAAAGGAGGCTACATCAAACCCTGGAAGGGCTGCTGGGCATAAAGGTAATTGCAGATGACTTTCTAATTTATGGAGAAGGGGCCACCAATGACGAAGCAGAGACAGAGCACGACTACAACCTATGCCATTTCCTAGAGAGATGCAGGAAACAAAACATCAAGCTCAACGCAGAAAAGATTAAACTTAAATAGCGTCAAGTGGCTTACATGGGACACATACTTTCAGCCAAGGGATTAAAGGCAGACCCGAAGAAAATAGGGGCCACTGTGGACATGCCACCACCCAGGGATGTGAAAGGCATACAAAGACTTATTGGGATGGTGAACTACCTCTCCAAATACTGCCCCAACTTGGCATCAGAGGCCGAACCTCTACGACAACTGACGTGACAATACATAGCATGGGACTGGGGACACCCACAAGAACAGGCCCTACTAAGAATTAAAGAGCGGCTGGCCAAGGCTCCGATCCTACAATACTACCAGCCGGGACAGCAACTCATCCTCCAGTGCGATGCTTCCAAGAAGGGACTTGGTGCAGTGTTGTTACAGGACAGGCCCATCAAATATGCCAGCAGGGCACTATCAGAAACTGAACAAGGGTACACACAAATAGAGAAGGAACTCTTGGCAGTGGTGTTTGGAGTGGAACGCTTTCACCAATATACATTTGGCCACCAGGTGGTAGTACTGTCTGACCACAAGCCACTGGAGACCATCATGCGCAAACCCCTGCTGGGAGCACCTAAACACCTACAGCGCATGCTGATGAGACTGCAGAGGTATGACATCGAGATCAGATACTGCCCAGGAAAGAACATGGTCCTAGCAGACACACTAAGCAGAGCCTTCCTTAAGCACGAGGGCGAAAAGGGAGATGAGGACATCAAATCCATCAACATGCTTCTCTATGTTCTCATGTGCAAGGACAAGCTCAAGGAACTAAAGGATGCCACGGAAAAACGACGCCACACTGCAAACACTCAAGACCACCATTCTTAACACATGGCCAGCGGACAAGGCTAGGGCCCCTAGAGGAACAGAAGCATACTACCATTGCAAATCAGAACTGAGTGTTCAAGATGGACTAATATTTAGAGGATCAACAATAGCGATCCCAACATCGCTTCAACAAAAAGTATTAGAAACAATACACGCTTCACACATAGGGGTGGAAAGCTGCATAAAGCTTGCCCAAGACTGTGTGTAAAGGTGTGAGACCTGCAGAGCAGATAGTACGCAACAGCAAAAAGAGACACTGTGGCCACATGACCCACCTACGAGACCCTGGGAGAAAGTGGGGATCGACCTCTTCACATGGATGGAGGGACAGTACCTGATGGTGGTCGACTACTACTCCAACTTCTGGGAAGTTGACAAGCTAGAAGACACCTGGTCCAGAGTTGTCATTGAAAACCTAAGAGCCCATTTCACCAGACATGGCATACCGGCCCAGCTGATGAGCGACAATGGCCCTCAGATCACATCAGTGGAGTTCCATGAATTCGCCCGGAACTGGGAGTTTGAACACGTCACCTTGTCCCCTGACTACCCACAGAGCAACAGCAAAGTGGAATCAGCAGTAAAGACAGCAAAGAGACTCCTCAGTTGAGCAAAAAAGAATGGTACAGACCCCTACCTCTCCTTCCTAGCTCATCGCAGCACAGGCACGGTTGGGTCGCAGGACAAGAACACTGATTCCCGTGTCAAACAACCAACTTGAACCAAAAGAAGAAAGATACCGTCACCAGGAACTGCTCGCAGCCCAGCACAGGCAAGCCATATACTACAACTGGTCGGCATGAGACCTCCCCCCTCTGGAAACAGGCACACAGGTATGGATCCAACCAGCAGAAGGCACCAACAACACATGGGCCAAGGGGATCATAGAGAAAACAGTAGTCCCCAGATCATATGAAGTGACCACCTGAGAGGGACGCTCCATACAGCGAAATAGGATACACCTACGAGTGAGACACACCCAAGGGAGGCAGCTAGAGACCCAACCGCTGCGACAGAAGGCACACACTGGACTGACCAGGAGAGGAGGGGGTGAGGAGGATGACTACAGCCTGCAGTGTTTAAACGAGGAGTCAGAGTGGGTCCAGAGACTAGTAAAGGAAAATCCACCAACACAAAGAGACACAACAGATGACACAGGAGGCATCAAGATGCTCCCCCTAGAAGGTGAGGAGGGGGACCCAAACAGAGAACCAGACTCCCCAGTGACAGAGCGGAAGGGAATCTAGAACAGACAGTCCAGGATGGGCCACCTGCTGAGGGCGCCTGGGTACCTAAAGGACTATGCAGGGCCGGCCCCAGGGTTTGTGAGGCCATGTGCGAAGTCTTGGTGTGGGGCCTAATTTGCATAATTAGGCACCACCTAATTATGCAAGTGTATACATTTACATAAAACTTACTCCCTCTGGACAGGAAGGATTCCCATTCTCCACCTCTCCGAGCAACCATGGAGAAGCATGGCCTCCTAATGCTTCCCCCCCTCCACAGCCGAGTGTCTACCACCACTCCCCAGGAGTGGTTCCACTGCAGGGGCAGCCAAGCGGGCAGTGACACAGGCACAGAGAGA
>QEPC01007158.1:2642893-2655160 GCA_003113815.1 Sphenodon punctatus
AAAAAAAAATCCGGTATCCGGTAACCGGACCGGATTTACCGGGTTGAATCCGATAATGCCGGTACGCCCAGTACCGGCATTATCGGATACCGGAAATGCCGGTGATCCCGCCGCT
Source organism: Sphenodon punctatus (assembly GCA_003113815.1). NCBI lineage: Eukaryota > Metazoa > Chordata > Lepidosauria > Sphenodontia > Sphenodontidae > Sphenodon > Sphenodon punctatus. The sequence goes on from QEPC01007158.1 coordinate 2,643,009, forward strand.
AGTAAACAGCCTTATCTCCCAGCCCGATCCAGTGTCCCCGCTGCTGCTGCTGCAGCACTACTAGAAGGCAGAGGCAGGTGAGGGATGCGGTCTGGAGCCAGGAAGGGGAGGAAGAATCACTTTCTGGGGGAGAAGGTGGCTGCAGCCTGTTTCCCAGCCAGGCAAGTGCGAGGCCCCAGCTGGCCGCGGGGCCATGTGCTGCCGCACATGTGGCACATGCCTGGGGCCGGCCCTGGGGCTATGTAACCGATTAGACTCCAGGTCTTCTTGTTACAATGCCCACACATATAAATCTAAGGGCTGATAAGAAGAGCGTTTCAGCTGATCTTTAACGTCAGTGAGATACACTGGAAAGGCAGACCCACAGTGAGATTCTAGCAGGGCTGGCCTTACCGTGGGGCAGATCGGGGTGGTCTCCCCAGGCCTGTACCACAAGAGGCCCTGCATCCAGCATGCCTTGCTTGCTTCACTGTGGAAATAAAAACATTTCCCTTGCTGCAGTGCAGAAGCGGGAAGCAGGCGGCGGCTGCCCCATAACGCAGTGCAGCCTCGGGCTTGTTCAGCACAGCCCAGATGGGCAGAGGGCAGGGGGGAGGACCTACTGTCCATCCAAGGCTGCTGCTGCCGCTGTAACCATTTAAAAAGCCCTGCATCACTGGAGCCACCATGTTTCCTAGTCTGGCATACTGGGAAATGTAGTCTCAGCATGACAGACTAGGAAATTGGAGTGCACGCAGCAGCATGGGACCTTTAAACAGTGGCAGCAGCAGGTGAGTGGGCTGGGGAGCCGGCAGCAGTTCCTTCCCTCCCCACCCTACTGTGTGTGTGTGTGTGTGTGTGTGTGTGTGTGAGAGAGAGAGAGAGAGAGAGAGAGAGGTGAGTGTGTGTGTCTTTTTCTCTGTGTAAGAGAGAGATGTGTAAGTGTGTGTGTGTCCCTTGTTATGCGGGGCCTTGCTTCTGGAATTTACTTGTTCAGCTGGCCTTCCTGAACCCTGGTCTGCAGAACTTCAGGCCCTGCTTGAAAGTAGTGTGTATCTGGCTTAAAGCAAGGGATGGCCTGCATAACAAGGGCCATTTAAGAGCAGTGATACTTTGTACTTCTGCAGCACCTGCCACACAAAAATCTCAAAGCGCTTTAACTTAATTTTCTAAAATCCTCTGCAAATTAGACAGGTAAATGTCATTATCTCCATTCAATAGATGGGGAAATGAAAACGCAAAAAGGTTAACTGATTTGTCCTTCACCACTGTCAGAGCCAGTATTACAACCCAGATCTCCCAGGCTGGTACTTTAGCCATGGGACCATCTTCCCCATCACTCTGAAAGGCACTTTTTTGTGGCCACAAAAGAGTATGTCTCACTCAGACACACTGTAGCACAATGGTTCACAAACATTTTGCCTGTGTAACCCATTTTGAGACTTAAATATAATCCTATGATCTCAGAGAGCAAAGTATATCAAATATCAACTAGGACTGTGACCCCATTTACAAATGTTGCAACTCCAATCTCTGCTATAACTTTTTTCTGATGACTTTGGGTGAAAACAGGCACGCACTTAATTCCACTTTAACACTACTTTATCATTTCTTATGCATGTTGCCGCCTCGAGTTGCCTGAGACAAGAGGGAGCGGAATATTAAATATTTATTTTAATTAATTAAATAAATAAAATAAATAAATAATCAAAGAAAGAAAGAAAGAAATTACATGTTTCAGGACTGTATTGGTGCTTTATGCAGCCCTGCAACATGCATAAGAAATGTTAAAGTAGTATTAAAGTGGAGTTAAGGTGCGTGTCTGTTTTCACCCATTGTAAATGTGTAATCCATATGCTTTGGGAGAGTGTCACTTTAGAAAATGGGCTAATCCCAGAAAAAAGGTGGGGCAGTTGTGATCTAGCTCAGGATTTGCACATGCCCAGTGAGTAGTAGCTTTGGAAAGTTCTAGTGGTTCTTTGAATACTATTGCAAATCACTAGAGGAAGCCATTTGAGTGCTGCCATTAAGGGCAAAAGTGAGGGCAACAGGCCTACATAAAACAAGGTTTGAGGAAGAGAAAGGAGAGGAGCTGCTGTGAAGAGAAGCAGCAGATTTTTGCCTTCCTTGCTCTCTCTGCTAGGCCATTAACAGCTCAATTCATGCAAAAAGGGGCAATTTAGAATTGTTACGTTGATCAAATCCAATTGTACTAAGAGTTCTAATTGGGGTAATTGAAAAAGAAAGGAGAGAAATTAGAAATGGTATACTGTTTTGTTGTTCTGCTCTGTGGCAGGGCTTCAAGGCCAGCATGTTTTTTTGAAGCTGGAGGTTAAATGTATATGAACATTTGATTCTCATTACCAGTGAAATATTATATTTGCATTATTGACAAACATGCTGTGGATATAAGAATAACAACATCTAGTTATTAACAGAACATAATTCAGTCATGTGTCCAGTCATAGTTCAGTGTATGTCTAAATATACACTTGTGTGCGTGTGTTAATTTTACTGTAAAGTTTGTCTCTGGAAGTCTTCAATGTAAGTTGAAAACTGAACCCAAGGAGTTACATAAACACTTATGACAACTAGGGATGGGTGAATCAGTTTGGCTCCAACAGGAATCCCTCTGAACCAAGTCTAGAATTTAGCAGTTGCAGGGATTCAAAATAGACTGTTCTGTTTAATTGTAATCTTTGCGTGGCTTCTTTGCTTCCTGGGTGTAGCCAATACCAAAAAGCCAATGGCTCACTTCGCACTCACCAAATTTCTAGCCCCAATCCGTACCCAAGACATGCGATCCAGTTTCAATAAAGCATCAAAACTCTGGGGACCTTCTGAAGATCCCTGTTTACTAATGATAGCAGTGCTGCTCAGCATGGATAAAAATGAAACTAAGCAGGATCAGACAAAAATTCCATTTAGTTGAATGGGAGTTGCACTCACTTATACTGGCACTGAATAGGACTGTGTGCCATCAAACCCACGTATTGCCCTTCTAGGGAGAAGACAATTTCTCTCTCTGAAATGATCACATTGCACCACATCGTTGTCAGCATGCTTTGGAAACACAAACCACACATTCAGATACCATAACCCCTGGAATATCCTCCACACTTTCCCAAACTTCCAGTATTTAACATTAATATTTTTAAAAAGAGTCTCCGAACAGCTATTCAGACAGTACCGGCCTCTGGAATTCATATTCCATGTGGCTTTGTTATGCCAGCCACATACGTCCTCTGCTAGAATTGACCCAAGTCCAATGCGGTATTCTACACTATAGGCTTGTAATCTGGATACTTCCTGTGCACTGTGCATTCTTAGAACATTTACCACGGAAGTTAATATGGAAAAATGAGAGCAAAGAGATGTCTGCCGTGAATTATACTGCAGTCTAAAGCCTTATATCAGAAGCAGAGACAGGCTCAGGAGGAGGTGCTCGGGAGGACCAGCTCAGAATCTGACTACAATGAGGGCTAAACTGGAAGGTGCCAGAGTGACAGCCCTGGGAGGTGGATATCTTCAGTATCTTCAGTATGAACAGCAATGGTGCAAATTTCCCCTGAAAGAGTCTGGCAAATACAAACATTTGTTAAGGCTCCCAACAAAAGGGGCTAACTAGAGACAATTTCTGTGGCAGTAATTATAATAAGGACACCTGATCAAAAACCAATGGACTTCCCTGCAAAGATGCAATTAAACACTTCACCCAAAGTGCCACAGGTCTATGAGCCTTCCATTGAAAAGCCCGGGGTTCAGAAGCCACTCACGCACCCAGTACATGCAGCATGCCTAGACAGACACACACACACACACACACACACACACGCACACAGTGCCACAGAGGGATAATTCAACCAGAAACATGAAAACTGCTTCCCAAAATGGCAGCTTACAGTTTAATAACTTGCTCACCGTGTTATTAAAAATGCTCACCCTGGGAGAGCATCTTTAGAGAAGCTCTCATTTGCATTCCATGACCTGCAATTGCAGAGACTTGTCAGCTGGAAAAAGAGAACACATGAGAGCCGGAGCTGATGGGATCTGCCTCATCTCTTCAATTCTTCCTCACCCCCAGGAAGCTAATACATCAGAAATGAGGGTTACTTACCAGTAACTCAGTTCTTCAAGAGAGCTCCACATATTCTTAACTGCCCGCTGTGACCTTTTTGCGGATTATTTTGCGGAGAAAATCGCTCATATTCACCAAGACCTCGATGCCGCACTTAATACAGTGGAGGAGGTAGAGGTGGCAGAAGCCTCGCCTTGTCCGATTTTGTGGGATCAGTTTCAGTCAGTGATACCTGCTGAGGTGGTGGAGGTGCTGGGGGCTGTTCAAGCCACCTCTTGTGAATTAGATCCATGCCTGTCCTGGCTGATTAAGACCTGCCGGGAGATAATGGGGCCGTTGCTGGCTAGGGTGGTCAACGCCTCCTGCGGGAGGGCAGAGTGCTGGCCTGCCTCAAGGAGGCGGTGGTACGGCCTCTGCTCAAGAAACCATCGCTTGACGCTGACTCCCCTGCCAGCTATCGGTCTGTCTCTAACCTTCCCTTTTTAGGGAAGGTTATTGAATGGGTTTTGGGAGGCAACAGCTCCAAGGGCATCTTGACCGCACCGGTTATCTGGATCCCTCACAGTCTGGCTTTCGTCCAGGGCATGGCACTGAGACAGCATTGGTGACTTTGGTTGATGATCTGTGCCGTGAAAAGGATAAGGGTCGGTCGACCCTTTTGGTCCTATTAGATCTGTCGGCTGCATTTGATACCGTTGACCATGAGATGTTGGTGATGCGCCTGTGGGACAGTGCGGAGGTGGGTGGAATTGTACTCAAATGGTTCTGCTCATTCCTGACCAGGAGAACTCAACGGGTGGTGCTCGGTGATCATTTTTCATCTCATCAAGACCTCTCGTGTGGGGTCCCACAGGGTTCTGTTCTGTCCCCTCTCCTGTTCAACGTGTACATGCAGCCGCTTGGTGAGATGATCAGGAGTTTCGGCGTTCAGTGTCATAAGTATGCGGATGACACCCAACGGTACCTCTCATTTTCAACCTACCCAGGCCCGGCTTACTCAGTGTTTGGCAGCTGTGGGGAACTGGATGAGGGCTAATCTACTGTGACTGAATCCTGACAAGACGGAGGTGATGTTAGTGGGTAAGTCAGTGGAGATGACGACCCCCTCGATTGAGGGGGTGTGCCCTCCACTGATTTTCCAGGTGCGGAACCTGGGGGTGCTCCTCGATGCGCAGCTCCGCCTGGATCTCCATGGAGGCTGTGGTGAGGAGTGCCTTCCGCTAGCTACATCTGGTGTGGCGGCTTCGGCTGCTGGATTCGGTTCCAGATCTGGCCACGATCATCCATGCTTTTATCACCTCTCGGTTAGACTACTGTAACGCGCTCTACATGGGGCTACCGACGGCTCGGAAGCTGCAGCTGGTGCAGAATGCGGTGACCCGGCTCCTGGTGGGGCTAGGCCGCCGAAAGCACATTACACCAGTGCTCCGATCTCTGTGCTGGCTGCCAATAGTCTTCCGGGCCCGATTCAAAGTGTTGGTTCTGACCTATAAAGCCTCACACGGTCTGGGCCCTGCCTATTTGCGAGATAGCCTCACTCCCTGGGCTCTGGACCAGCCCTGCCGGTCATCTGGGGGCACCCTGATGGAGGTCCCCCAGGTTTCCCAGGGGGCCACGCAGGACAGGGCATTCTCGGTGGCCGCACTATGCCTTTGGAACTCCTTCCTGGTGGGGGCCCATCTGGCCCCAGACCTCCCGGGGTTCCGTAGGAATTGTAAAACCTGGCTGTTCCGTCAGGCGTTTGGCAAGGGAGAGGGGTGAGGGTGGGGTGGGTGTTCTGAGTTTTGTTCTCCCCATTTTAGAGTTGTATTTGTTATTTAATGTTTTTATATATTTTACTGTATTTATTAACTGATTTTGTTAGCCGCCCCGGGCTGCCTGACAGGAGGGGCGGGGTAAAATATTTTTGAATAAATAAATAAATAAATAAATAAAATAAATAAATAAATTGGGATCCTCTTCCTGCTCCGCAGGTTACCAGAAATACTAGTGTCAGCAGTTTCAAGGCAGAGTGCCTGGAATCATCTAGAATCTTGCCAGGGCTCTGCCTTGGCATACTCCCTCCCCCTCCCGTTCTCTGCACGGGCTTTTTGTCTTGCAAGAGATGATAAAAGGAGGAGGCGGAGTCCTGTCCGCCTCAGTTCCTTCCAAGCCCTGAAGGTGGAACCCATGAGGACTCCAACCCAGAGGGGAAGGATGGGCAGGTAGTGAGAATATGCAAAGCGCTCTCAAAGAACTGTGTTACTGATAAGTAACCCTCATTTCTCCTTCTAGGATCTCTGCAATTCTCACTCTTGTGAAAGTATTTAGTAGTATACACTTACCGAAGGAGGGGAGGGAAGGCAAGGAGTGTCTCTTAGGAGAAAAGTGAGTGGAGAACATCTCCTCCGACTACCGAATCAGCACATGCCACCATGCTGAGAGTGTAATGTCTTGAAAAGGTGTGCAACAAAGACCACGTCGCTGCCTTGCAGGTATCCATGATGAGCACGTTGAGAAAATTTGCCATTGACGTACATACTGCTCTGGTTGAATGCACTCTCAGTCTTGTCGGAGTACTCTTTCCAGCCTCTGTGTAGCATAAGCAAATGCGCTGCAGGATCCTTTTAGGATCTTCTCTGTGATGTTACCTTGATGTCTACGCGTTACCCTCCAAAAGACATGAAAAGCGAGTCTGATGCTCTTATAGCTTTTGCGCATTCTATGTAGAACGATAACGCTCTTTTTAAATCCAGAGTCTGAAGAGTCACTTCCACCTGAGATGTGGCTTAGGCAAAAACACTGGTAAAGATGTGATCTGATTCACATGAAAGGATGAGACTATCTTTGGCACAAAGAATGGATCTGTTCTTAGGTCCACCTTATCCTTGTGGAACATCAGATATGGGGGGAAAGCATGTAGGGCCACCAGCTGTCTTACTCTTCTAACCGATATCAAGGCCTTGAGGCGGGTGATCCGATGTTCTGGTCTGGTCTTGAGGCAGGTGATCGTGGGGGATGTGTGGGTCATGCCCTTATCATGGATGGTTCATTACCTCCTACAGGCCTGTCTCTTAGCACACCAACTCCAGAAGGGGAATGGACCAGTTAGGATGGTCCGCCCCTGGAGACTGATGGAACCCCAATGGTTCCAGGAGGCCCTGGGGGATTTTACCTTAGACCCGGATGGCCGCTCTGTTGATGAACTCATCCGGGCTTGGAACATCTGGCTCGGGGAGGCCATTGACAGGGTGGCTCCGAGACGTCTCCTACCTCTGTCTCGTCACCGCAGGGCCCCTTAGTTTACTGAGGGGCTGCAGTGTATGAAACGGGCAGGAAGGCGACTAGAGCAATGCTAGCGTCAGACTTGTACTGAATCCTACCGACTTCTCCATAGGGCCCATCTGCGGTCCTATGTTGAGGCTGTGAGAACGGCAAAGAAAGAATTCTTTGCCACCCTCATAGCGTCTGCAAAGTCGTGTCCAGCAGAGCTGTTCTGGGTGGTGCGGGGGCTGGTCAGTCCGGCCTCCCTCCACCTGGACGGGGACTTGTCCCAGGCCCGCTGTGAGGAGTTTGCCATCTACTTTGCAGACAAGATCGCTCAGATCCAGAGCAATTTCGACGCTGGACTAGTAACAGTTGAGATGGAGTGCGAGGTGATGGAGGCCCCGTCTGGTCCATCTTTTTGGGCTGAGTTTCGTGAAGTGATGCCAGCCCAATGCTGTGGATGTCCTAGGGTCTGTTAGAGCCACCAGTTGTGAATTAGATCCATGCCCGTCCTGCTTAGTGAAAGCTTCCAGGGAGACACTGGGAACAGTGCTGGCGAAGGTAATCAATGCGTCCCTTCGGCAGGGGAGGTTGCCCCCCATCTCAAGGAGGCCGTGGTGCGCCCCCTGCTGAAGAAGCTATCCTTGGTTGTGGATGCACTCGCTAGCTACCGACCTGTCTCTAACCTCCCCTTTTTAGGGAAGGTTATTGAATGGGCGGTGGCACTGCAGCTCCAGGCTCATCTTGACAGCATCGGTTTCCTTGACCCATATCAATCGGGGTTCTGCCCCGGCTATGGTAGAGTCAGCACTGGTGGCCTTGGTGGATGATTCTCTGCCGGGAGATGGACACAGGACGTTCAACACTTCTGGTCCTGCTAGATCTCTCGGCGGCTTTTGACACAGTGGACCATGGGCTGCTGTTGAGACAATTGTGAGTACTGGGAGGCTTGGACGGGACTGTCCTTGGACGGTTCCGTTCATTTCTCTCGGGAAAAAGCTAGCGGGTTGTCCTAGGGGCTGAGACTTCTAGCCCCCAGGCCCTGGATTGTGGTGTGCCGCAAGGTTCAATTCTGTCTCCATTATTATTTAATGTATATATGCAGCCCCTGGGGGAGATCATGAGAGGGTTAGGTGTGCGCTGTTACCAATATGCTGATGACACCCAGCTTTACCTCTCTTTTTCAACCAACCCAGGTCCTCCCGTCTCAGTACTGTCCCAATGTTTGGAGGCCATGGAGGATTGGTTACAGCAGAGCAGACTGAAGCTCAACCCTGATAAGACGGAGGTGATGGCAGTGGGTAGGGCGAGGAAGGTGTCGGCTCCCCTCGTAGAGGGGATCCGCCCTCCTGTAGCCCAGCAGGTTCGGAGTCTGGGAGTGTTATTGGACTCAGATCTCCGCCTGGATTGGCAGGTGGAGATGGTGGCAAAGGCTGCCTTCCACCAGCTGTATCTAATGCGGAGGCTGTGTCCATATATTTCCAGGCCTGACCTGGCCACCCTCATCCATGCCTTCATCACCTTGAGGCTGGACTACAGCAACGTGCTTTACGTGAGGCTTCCCTTGACGCTGGTTCAGAAGCTGCAGCTGGTGCAGAATGCGGCGGCTCATCTCCTGACGGGGACGAGCCGGTGGGAGTATATTACTCCTGTGCTCCGCGCGCTGCACTGGCTGCCTATAGCGTACCGAGCCAAATTCAAGGTGTTGGTTTTGGCCTATAAAGCCCTACACGGTCTTGGCCCTTCATACCTCAGGGACCGCCTCACTTTCTGTGCCCCAAGGCGGCCCCTCCGGTCCACCAGGGGCACCTTCTTGGAGGTCCCCCGCATAAAGTAGGAGGCCACAATGGTTAGGGCGTTCTCGGTGGCTGGGCCACAATTATGGAACTCCCTCCCAAAGGAAGCCCATCTGGCCCCAAGTCTATTGGCCTTCCGCTGAACCTGTAAGACTTGGCTGTTCTCCCAGACCTTCAGAGGAGAGGAGGGGGGTGGGATAAAAGGTTAGGGGGGTTGTTTTTAGATGTGTAATTTTTGAATTGATATTGATATTTTAAAGTATTGTTATTTTGTTGTAAGCCACCCCGGGATGTCATGGTCATGAGGGGATGGCTAAGAAATGCAAACTAAATAAATAAGGCTACTAACAATATTGCTTTAAATGTATGGTTCTCCAAAGTGTATGTTGCCAGTGGCTCAAACAGTGGTCACATCAGTCTAGTTAGTACCATATTCACATCCCACTGAGGGACTGGTTGTACAATTGGTGGGAAAGTGTTCTTAAGTCATTTCCAAAAGGAACATGTCAAAGGATGTGAAAATAATGGTCTATCATCAATGGGTCGTATGTGTGTGGAGATAGACGCTAGATGAACTTTCACTGCTGAGTGTGACAATGGAGAACTTTTGAGACAAAGGAGGTACGCTAAAACATTAATTGTAAGAGTTCATGGAAACGTTGTGCTGTGTACACCATGTTGTAAACCGCTTCCATTTTGCTGCATAGACTGACCTGATAGCTGTTTTTTGAGCATTTTGTACAATCACAGAAACCTCCAGGGAGAGAACTTCTCCTAAAGGGGTAGGAGCCATGCACAAAGGTGTAATGTATCGAGGTTGTGGTGCAGAATCATCCCATTGTCTCTCTCAAGGTTTTTTTTAAGTGGTAATGTTTACCAGTCTTTCGAGATACTCCGCAGACTTTGGAACCATGGCTGTCTCAGCCAAAAGGGAGCTATTAAGATTAGGTGGGCCTTGTCCCTCCTCGCTTTGTAGACCACCTTCTGAATCATAGGAATTGGAAGAAAGGCATACATGAACTCCCTGTTCCGTGTAATCATGAATGCAGCCGAGATGGATCCTGGAGCAAGACCTGCTCTTCTGCAGTAGCAGGACAGTTGTGTTTTGTGCAAAGTAGCAACTTGATCTATGGATGGTGTGCCCCAGTCAGTAAATGCTTTCTCTAGAACTTCGACATGGAGGCTCCACTCGTGCCGTTCTATTGTCTGGAGGTTAAGTTCGTCAGCATTTCTCTTGTCCTGTTTAGATGAATCACCTGGACTTTGATTCTTTGCTCAACACACCAGTGCTATAGGTCCTCCGCCTCTCTCTTGAGTGCAGTGGACTTCACTCCTCCTTGTTTGTTTATGTATGACATAGCAGTGGACTTGTCTGTGGCAACCTGTACCACAAAGCCTCTTATGTGTGAGAGTGGGGCTTTTAGAGTCCACCTTATCGCTCTTAGTTCCAACATGTTTATGAGTTGTGTTTGTTCTGGCACCCAGAGCCCCTAGAACATCAATCCATGTGCCCCCCAACCACTCATTGATAGATCCATTGTTACTGTAAATTTGGGTTGTGGGGGCTCTAAGGGCATTCCACCAGTATAAGGTCTGTAGTACTACGTTGGCAGTGAGAGCATCGTGTTCACTGGTTGTTTTCCTGGCAAATATATCTTTTTAAGCTATTGCTGTAGTGGTCATATATGTAGTCATGCCAGGGGAGCCATTGTGGTGCAGGACGCGAACAGGTCTTGAAGCCTGTGGAAGTAGTGAGCAGGGCGATTCTTGTGACGGTCGAGTTCTCGAATGCTTTGTTGTATAGTACGAACTCTGTTCTGGGAGGAAAGCCCATACTTGGTTGGTGTCTATGATGGCCCTTATAAACTGAAGCGTTCTTGACAGAGTGAGATGGGATTTCTCCATGTTTATGATGCAACTTACCTCGTGTAAAAGAGACATGATAATTTCTATGTTGTGGGACAGCTGGTTTCTGATCTTTGTTGTGATCAGCCTATTGTCTAAGTAAGGAAAGACGTTAATTGTCTAAGTAAGGAAAGAGTCTTCTGAAGCTCTGCTACCACAATAGCTGTACATTTGTAAACACCCTTGGTACCATCGCTAGTCCAAATGGCAGGACTATATATTGTAGGGCTGAAATGAGCCTAGGATCCCCCTTTTGATGAAATTCTCGCAAGACGCAAGGGGGGGGGGGGCGGAGCGAGACCTTGCACAATGTCACCTCCTCCCTCAAGATCTCACAAATCTCGCTGGGGGGTGGGGAGAGGAGGGCAGGGAGAGGTTCAGGCAGGGTGCCGGAGGTGAGCAAAAAGAACCCAAACATGCTCAGAACTGGTTGCCCTTTTCAAAAATTGCTATTTTCATTTCATTTCATTTCATATTTAATTGATATCCCGCACTCTCCCGGCCCGAAGGCGGCTCGAGGTGGCTCACAATCATAAATAAATACATTAAATGGGTTTATCCCACACGGGGGCACCACAAACAATCAAATCAGTACAAAATACCAGCAGCACTGGGGTCCATATCTCACGCAAGGGATCCAGTACTGCAAAAAACAATACATCCCTCCCCCCATTACCAGTAACACAAGTTTATCCTAATCACCTCCTATCCCCTCAGCTGTTATCAAGTCTAATGTTCCTAGCCCAACACATATTCAAAAAACTCTCTATACCAACTTCACACTCAAGCTGTCCCCTGCTGCCACCAGGGGACATCCTCCCTCTCAACCCCACTCTCACTGGAAAGAGAGGGAGGCCTTCCCACAATTCACATCAGCTGAGGTTCACATTACACAATCCCATTGACAGCCCCTCCTCCCAAACCTCCCGGCTCAACCGAAGGGGCACGAACAAAGGGCAGACCCCTTTGATCGTGCCCCTGGCACGTGCCTCCGACCACCCCTGGTATTATGGGGAGCAGCCTGGAAGAGAGGCTCCCCTGGCCCCGGACCTGCAAGGAGGGGGGGAGAATGAGCTGTTCCCTTGCCTCTCATGGGTCAAATGGTGACGCCCTGCCCCCTGTACCAACCAGTCCCCACAGTCATCGGG
>QEPC01007158.1:2655180-2697750 GCA_003113815.1 Sphenodon punctatus
GGGGGGGGGGGGGGGGAGATCTTCCTGCCAGGAGTAGCCACCTCCGTGCTGCTTCTGGAGCCCCAAGCTGGCCACTGTCCCTCCTCCATGCGGCCGCCCCTGGTATTATGAGGAGCGGCCCGGAAGAGAGGCTCCCCTGGCCCCGCCCCTGCAGGGGGGAGGAGAGTGAGCTGTTCCCTGGCCCCTCATGGCCAAATGGCGACGCCCTGCCCCCTGTACCAACCAGTCCCCATAGTCATCAGGAGGGGGTGGGGGGAAGATCTTCCAGCCGGGAGTAGCCGCCTCCGTGCTGCTTCTGGAGCCCCGAGCTGGCCACTGGCCCTCTTCCATGCAGCCGCCCCTGGTATTATGGGGAGAAGCCCGGAAGAGAGGCTCCCCTGGCCCCGCCCCCGCAAGGGTTTTAGGTTTTTAAAACCTAAAACCCCAGGAAGAGGTCACGCTTTGCAGGACCCTTCTCTGGAGGTAAGTACTACCCCACCCAACCCCTTGATAGGCCCCCAATCCCCCTCCCAGGCCCTGGGCCCCCTCCCAGAATTTCCCTTCCCAGGCAAGCAAGGGGTCTGGGTGGGTGTCAAGGGTGGCCAGGAAGTAAGTCTTTGCCCCTCGCTCACCTCTGGCATCCCACCTGTCCCCCTACCTGACCTCTGGTCCCCACCCAGCCTTTCGAATCTTGCTGGTTCTCGGCAAGAATGGGTTTGTTTCTCATCTCTAGGAAACTAGATGAGAAAACCCCCCATGTGGAGAAACCCTCCTGGCTAGATTGCCTCTTAGGTTCCCTCCTGACCCAAGGCAAGAGACTCTAGCTGACTCTGCAAGACCATATAAGGAAAACCCAGTATCCAGACCATATAAGGATATGCACTCACCTGAGCCCATCTGACTGACCACACCTTACATACCTTGACAAATAAGGAACCCTAGGTCAGACAACCTAACTGATTGGTCAGTTTGAACAGGGTCACCTGTGGCTGTGAGCCAATAGCTGAGAAGCTAGTATGGCCCTTTAAAAAGGCTAGTGAATTTCCAGGGACAGTCAGACCTCATGGCCAGCAGGTAGCTTTGCTGGACTAACCTGTAACACCCAGCTTTCTCCATCCAGCTGGGAGAAAGAACTGAACCCTGCATAGCTAAGACATCCACGCTTACCATGCAGAGAAAGATACTGTAAGTAATTCCATCTATGCAGAGAAGCAGGATTAGGGACCGTTTAGGCTTAGACGCACCCTAAATGCGTTACTATATATGCTTGTATTTTACTGTATTTGCTCACGCGTTCAATGCCTTTTTCCTACCCTTTTATATTCTTGTAATCTGGTTAACTTAGCTAGTAAAAACATAAATCTTGTTTTCTCTAATCAAGAGCGTCCGGTGTGTTTGCTGTGACCCAAAACACTTCCCAAGTTCAGCTTCTGCTGGGAAAGCAGTCTCTAGTACGGAGCAGGGCTTGGGCTTCCAGAGCAGCCCTTAACCCCGAACGCTCATAGCTCTGGTGGTGGCAGCAAAACCCCTGAGTGTTATGGTGATGGAAACGCAGTGAGGGAGGAGGCTAGTTGTAGAGCACCCCCCTACAGGGTCCATTACACCACACCCATTCTCATCAAGAACTGGCGAAACTCAAGCTGTGAGTTTCACCCCTAGTGTACTGGTAGTGGCGACCACCTACAAGGAAACATAAATATCCTTTATGAGATGGGCATATAGCTATATGGAAGTATGCATTTTTCAGGTCAAGAAAGGCTAATCAATCTCCCTTCTCCAGGGCTGACAGTATGGACTCCAGCATGGTTATTCGGCACTTGGACTTCTGTATAAACTTACTCAGTTGTCTAAGGTCTAGAATATGCCTCAATCCCCCATCTCTCTTAGGGATCAGGAAGTACCTCGAGTAAAATCCTTGGTTGTGTTCACCAGGGGGATACTACTTCCACAATGGCTCCCTTGGCTAACTTAGGCCACTTGCCCACATTACCTCAATGCAGTGGCAGCTGGTGGGTTTTGAGGTTGGTGGGTCACTAAGGCTGGCTGGGCTACCAGCGGCAAAATCGGGCTGCAAACCATAGGGGCGGAGCCTAACCTATGGGCGGAGCCAGGGAAACAGTAGGCAGAAAAACCACATATAAACCAGAAAACCACACATAAACCAGCGACCCCCACTCCCCCCACATGTCCGTGTGCCCCCCATGTCCTCATGTGCCCCCACTCCCCCATCATGTCCCCATGTGCCCCCAGAAAACCACACATAAACCAGAAAACCACACATAAACCAGTGACCCCCACTCCCCTCACCATGTCCCTGTGTGCCACCACCATGTCCCCATGTGCCCCCACCGTGTCCCCGTGTGCCTCCTCTCCCCCCACCTTGTCTCCATTTGCCCCCACCATGTCCCCATGTGCCCCTGCTCCCCAGTTAACCTCTCCCCCCCCCCCGCTCCTCAAGTCCCCTGGCAAAAAACCTGGTCATGTCCCTACCAGATCCTCGGCAGGTCCGGACCATCAGCATCACTGCTGGGATGGCTGGGAGTGAGTCAGCGAGGTCTGAGAGATCCCGCCCACCCACAAGCCTGGCCGTGCAGCTGCGGTAATAGCTGGGCAATGGGTTCCATGAGAACGTATTGCCCAAGCTGGCTACGCCCCTGAAAACTCCACGCGCAGCGCGTTCGGCTACGCCTGCGTACTCCGACACCAGCATGCGGCATGTGAGAATGTTCGGAGCCATCTCGAAGAACCTTGTTTACAAGATATCAACTTGCAGGTTGCTACCTTGTAAACAAGATTCTTCGAGATGGCTCCGAACATTCTCACATGCCGCATGATGCACTACAGCAGCTGACAGCACTGCCAGTGTCGGAGTCTTGGTGCTGGGTGCTTGTGAGGCACCACCCCCAGCGCCACAATGAGGGGCCGCTTCTGCCTCACTGCCGAATCTCCTGGTGGGGAAATCTCTTGGCGTGCTCTGCACATGGGTACTTGTAATCAGCCGTGTCCTGCAGCTTTTTTCCTTACGATTGTCCGGGCTTGAATTCCAGCCCAACAATCATAAGGAAAAAAGCCACAGGATGCAACTGATTACAAGCGCCCATGTGCAGAGTGTACTGTAAGATTCACCCACTGGGAGATTCAGAGCCATAGTAACATGGGCAAGTGGCCAAAGAGTTGATCTCCTTGAGGAGCTCTGTCTTGTGAGAAGTGTCTCTAAAGAGGGAGAAGGAACAGGGATTTTGAGGGGAAGGTGTTTCAAATTGTATGGCGTAGCCACGCATAACAATCTCTTTTACCCAGGTATCAGATGTAATCTGGGCATGCGTGATAGAAGGTAGTTAAATTGTTAGAGAAGAAGGAGAGATCCTTCTGTTCTTTCCTGACCTCCTGATCGTTAAACCCATGACGGAGGCTGTTGTCCAGAGGACAAGGTAGATTACGGTATAGGCCAAGGTTTCGACTTCATAAACCTCGTGAGATGTTGGGGTGTGACTGGAAGTGTGAGGGCTGTTGCTGTTCCTGGGTATGCCTGCTCTGAGAAGGGAAAGACCTCTGTCTGTAAGAATATGATGATGGTAACAAGTAGTATCATTTCTCAACTGACCAGATGACCCCTGCTGACCTTGCTGTGGCAGAATCTTTCAGCGTCAAATGGAAGGTCTTCAATGCATGTCTTATTCTACAGCATGAGTACCGTGGAACGTAGCCACATATGGCTCCTTACTGTCACAGGTGAAGTGACACTCCATATAGCACAGTCCACTATGTGCATCGCTGATGTTAACTGGTACTGCACTAGCTGTACCCCTTCTCTCTGATAGGGCTGTAGCGGAATGTCACAGCGGTAGCTATTTCCACCGGAAACAGTGTTTCCGCTATTAGTGGTACGGCGTGGCAGAGGCTTTCATTCCGCTAGTTTCATTCCGCTATTTCAGCAGTTCCGCTAATTTCATTCCGCTACTTCCACAGGCTTCGCAAAATAGCGGAAACATGACATTTTCGCTACTTCCGCCATTCCACCAGCGCCACAAAATAGCGGAACAGCGGTTTTCCGACAGTTTCTGCAATATTTCCGCGATTCTGCAATTTGCAGAATGCTGGCAGAATTAGCGGAATGTCCGCAGAAAAGTGGCAGTGTGGCGCGGGCAATTCCAAAATGGCGGGGTGGAATCGCGGCGCGGTAACAGCTGCTGCCACATCAGCCCTACTCTCTGAAGAGAAGCCATGTGTTCGGGGTCAGTGGTAGCGGAGATCTAGGACCATAGCCAGTGCTGGTAATTTGCTGATCTTAGGGATAACGTGGCTGATGAGAACACCTTGCGTCCCAGGATATCTAATCTTCGGCTCTTCCTATCAGAAGGAGACATTTGGGTTTCCCCCCACTTTAGATCTTGCATGATGTCCGCAATAACTAACAAGTTCAGTGTGGAGTGGCAAAAGAAAATTGCTGCCTCTTCCTGTGGGATAGAGTATAAGTCATCTTCTAGTTTATTGGTAGGGGCTGCTGACGATGCAATGGTCCTAGCTGTGGATGATGGTTCCATCGACTCTTCAAACAAGGGTAGCATATGTGGTCTGTATGCTGAATATAGAACTGGAGGGAGTTTTCCTCAGGACCTTGTTAAGGATTTGGGGTAGAGCTCTGAGGAGTTGTTTTAACACTGACTGGAAGGCCCTCACATCATCTTCGGTGGCCATCATAGATGCAGGGTCTGAAAACACATCTGTCAGCAGGATTAAGACTGTGTCCTTGTCTTCAGGGCTAGGAGACATGGAGGATGAGTTGGTCTTCCCCAAATGGGTATCTGTGGATGGGGCTGGGTGTTGTGCTGGGGTTGGTTGACCCAGTAGGGTCTAAAGGAACAATGCTCAGTGCTGGTGTAGGTTGCTCTGAGGGAGCCAGAGTTGTAGGGCATTGTGTTTCTCCTGCTGGCTGTATAGGTGCTGAGGGCAGTGCTGAGAGGTTGGTGCAATAAATGGTAGGAAGGGTCTCTCATAGGTCAGGGTCAGGGTCTACAATCTTGCTCTGGAAAAATCTGAATGTGGCCTGGGAACATGTTGCGGTGAATATGAGCTCTTTCTTCACCCATGCCTATAGCTTCCATGGTAGCATGGAGATCTGGGATCTCGAGTATTTAATGAGTAGTAGTTCCTAGAATGAGTAGTACGAGTAGTAGATCCTAAAAGATGCTCCACTGGGGGCCATTTTATGCATGCACAATGGCCTTCGCCATTAACCAAAATGGCAGTGACGTCATTTTGGCTGCTGCTATTTTGATTAAGGGTGGTGGCCATTTAGCACATGCACACTGTGGAGCAGGGAGCTTAGTAGCATGCCATAGCAAGGGAGCCTGCCTTACAGCAACAACAGGCTGGCAGAGTTTCAATCAAGCCCTCCAAGGCTGGTAAGTACATAGGGCCCCAGAGTCTGAGGGTGGGGATGAGTAGCTCTGGATCCGTATCTTGCATGGACAGAGTTCGGATTGGGTCAGATAAATCCATAACAGCCCGTTTCAGGCAGTTACGGATTGATCTGAATCTGTAATGGACATCCCTATGGGATACTGGGTGTATCCGATTCTAACAATTCAGAGGAAAAAAGTTTCCTGAAAGCCTTGCTGGTCTGGACAATGGCACTGATTAGACTTAGAAAACTTCATGGTTTGATTCCTGGAAGCCTTCTTTGAAATGAAGAAGGCTCTGTGTGATAGGGAACTGGGGTAAGTGTCCACAGAATAAGCCCCTCAAGAACCCAGGTCTACATGGGATCTTTAATAAAAGTCCAAAGTACAGGGTTCAGGGGTGCCTCTTCTTAGGCCCCACCTGGCTAGGCACAATCCCTCCTAGCCAGGTATCAAAACCCGATAGTCCCTCCACGTACCTTCTGGCTTCACCTCTCCCCATCAGGCACAGTCCCTCCTGTAACCAGGATCTCTCTTTTTGCTCTAGCAGGTTCAGGCTACTGGCTCAGTCACCTCCATGCAGCCCTCATGTAGAGGCTTTCCCCACGTTCTGGTGGCCAGGCACAACCACTCCTGTAGCCAGCATCCGAGACAGAGCCCTCCCTGGCTCCTGCCTCTTTCATACCACCTCCCTACTGAACTCCAGGCTCAGCCTTTTAGCCTCTGGGCTAGCTCAGCCACTCCCAAGCCAGCCGGCCCTACTCAGGCCCTTGGTTATTATTATTATTATTATTATTATTAACAAGCATTTATATAGCGCCAGCAATGTACCTGGCGCTTTACAAAGTAATTGAATAGACACGGTCCTTGCCCTAGGGCTTACAATCTGAGAGACGGAGGGAGGGGGGGGAGACGAAGGAAGAGAGACAAGGAGTGTAACATTCACGAGGATGTGAGGTCCCAGATGCACGCGCTTGGCTTACTTACATCAGGAATGATGGCTGGTNTTGGTTGGTCCATGTGGTGAGGATATGAGTACACAGACCTTAGGTAACAGATTGTACTGGATGGAGGGTATCAGCAGGAGTTAGGTGAGGGGAGCAAGAAGTCGGGGAGGGCAGAGCGGAAGAGGTGGGTCTTGAGGAGGGATTTGAAGGTACGAAGGGAGGGGGCGAGGCGGATATGAGCAGGGAGGGAGTTCCAGGCATGGGGGGCAGCTAGGGAGAAGGGACGAAGGCGGTCAGGGGAGCAGGGGAGGCGTGGGAGGGCGAGAGAGGGGACAGAGGAGGAGCAGAGTTCACAGACTGGAGTACGGAGGGAAATTAGCATAGAGAGGTAGGGGGGAGCAAGGTTGTGAAGAGCTTTATAGGTTAAGACTAGGAGCTTGTGCAGGATTCGTTCAGGAAGGGGGAGCCGGAGAGGAGAGGAGGGGCTGCACATGGTCGAAGCGACAGGCGAGGTGCATGACCCTGGCAGCAGAGTTTTGGACAGAGATAAGGGGAGAAAGAGGAGAAAGAGGGAGGTCAGTGAGAAGGAGGTTACAGTAATCGAGGCGAGAGATGGCCAGGGCATGAACAAGGGTTTTGGCAGAGGAGACAGAGAGAAAAGGTCGAATCTTAGCAATGTTATGGACGGAGAAGCGACAGGATTTGGCAACAGAGTCGATGTAGAGTTTAAAAGAAAGGGGTGAGTCAAAGATGATGGTTGCTCAGTTCTGGAGGCTAGCCCAGCTGAGGTATATTAAGGCGCTGTCCTGCACTGCCTAAGAACCTCTGCCTCCCAAGCCAGAACTAATCTTCCTCAAAGGGCCAGGGTCAGGCACCTAGTCTGACCCTACTACACTCTGTTCATTTCCTTAGGGCTGGACTCCTCCTGCCTGGGGCCCCTACATGACATGAGTTCCAATGAGTCTCTGATCACCTTCTACCTATATATATTTTCCAGAAACAGAAATATGTTTATGCTAATAGGAAGCTCTTTCAAAGTGCAGTGAGGGAAACCAGCAGCCACATTCCCACCTAGAGGAAAGTATTTGTGCTTCAATAAGTACCCAGGGGCTGAATCATAGACTCTGATTGTTAAAAAGCAGCATTCCCTCCTTTGAGGAAGTGCCAATATGAGTGAAGTGGACTGGGGCTGCTGAGAGCATACACAGAAATGAATTGGCAAATTGGAGCTGTCATATTTATGAAAAGGCTGTCACCCCAATTCACTGGGCTAGCCAGCATTTCTCAGCATTCACAAATTTCTCACTGATTTCCAGGTGAACCTTAGCTGGGGTGAGGAATCTCCAGTCCATAAGCCAGATCTTGCCTGTGGTTGGTTTTTGTTTGGTCCCTTTCCAGTTCCTGCATCTGGACCAGTTCTTACTCTCAAGTACTGAAAAAGTGAGCTTAAAATAAGGGAGCAGAGATGAAGGAATGCACTTGAGCACCAGGGATGGATCCATGTCATACATCCACAAACTGGTCTCCCCTTCCTTCCCCTGTCCTGAGCACACCCTTTAAGTGTTCTCGCCCAACTTCTGTCTGGTCCGCAGAGCTTGCACTAATTTTCAACATGATTTCAAAAGAAGCTTCCCCACTCCTGACCAAAGCCCTGTGTGCTCCAGAACTTGGTCTCCTTGTTGCCATCTACTTGACCTCACTGTGAAACCTACCAATGAAGGAAAATATGTTGACTTTCACTGTCTCACGTGCCCTTCCTGTCCTCCCCTGTTTAATTTCTGAGTCTCTCCCTTTCTCCACCTTTCATTCCCCGATATCTCCCCAGCATTGTCACTGGGGATTCACCACCCTCTTTCTATTTGCCTCCAAGGCTATTCCATTATTTAATTATCTATTCTGAGCTTGTCTCACCATGAAGCAATTTCCTGATCTTTCCAATCTCTTCTCTGAGGCCTCTATACCTTCTACCTCCTTATCCTCACCCACTCCGAGTCCAGACTACCTCTATCCCACCTTTCACTTCCACCACTTCCCTTCCCTCATGATGTCTCACTAACTCTATTTCCTGGCTTCTTCACATCACCCAACTCTTTTCATCCCAATCTCACTTTCCTCCTCATCTCCTCCTTTCCTCACTCTTTTGTCTCCTTCCACAGCCCCATCTCCACTTCCTCCTTTTTTTTTGTCTCTCGCCATCTCCTTCTCCTTGTTAACAGATTGCTAAACTGTCCTCCGCTGAAGGGATCCAATCCATTTAAACTAATTCCTTCTCTTAAGATAACAACTGGAGACTGCATTTTATCTCCAACGCCTCAGCCCTTTGATGCCTCTTCTCTCTTCTAATCCTGTTCTCCACCTCTCCGGATCCCGCAGGGACCGAGAAGCAAAAAGGGGGTCTCCTCCGCTCAATGCGTCTGACCTATGACTCTCATTAAAAGAATCTTTTCAAACCAGACATTGCAAAAACGTCTCTCTCGCGCCTTGGGTTGCTCAGAGGAGGTGGAGGGGGAGCTATTTGGAGAAGCTGTCTCCATGGCAACACAAATTCCCATCAGAAAATGTGCACAGGTCACCTGTTTCTGTGAAAGTTTCTCTCTTGTTTTCTTTCCCTGCCTCTTCAACGGGTGCCAGGGGAGCAGATGCTTTTGGCCATGCCAGAGAGGAAACGTTAGTGCATCTCACATTCAGGAGAGAAGCCTCAGGGAACACTGGTCTCCTGCAGGCTTAGATGTCCAGAAATGTCTGCTTTGGCACATGAAAGGAAATGAAGCTAGGGGTCTCAATGGCATACACCGGAGGAGGAAAGCAAGAGCCTGACACCTCGGAGGGCTCAGGAGCAGTCCTGGGTTCGATGACAAGTGAAAAGGAGCTGGCTGGTGACAAGCCTGCTCCCTAGTTCCTGTTCACGTCAAATAACCACACAGTTTAACATGGATGGCTATCTCTGATCAACACCAGCACAGAACTGGAATAGCAGGAGGGGCTTTAGGCCACGAGTGAGGTTTATTGACAGATTTCAGCTTGAGTAAAGGAGGGGGACACAGCAGACTGGAATCACAGAACATTGGCAGAGCTGACTAGAGAAGCTTGTACCACTTTTGCTTACAAAACATGAGGCTCTAGTCAATGGAAAAAATCTGATGAATGGAAATATAATATCACCTGCCTGGCAGAGGCCAAGCAGCAGTGGGAACCATAGCAAGAAGGGTAAAGAGTGAGCCCAATTGATTGTCCTGGAGTGGCTGCTCTGGATTGTCCTGGAGTGGCTAGTTGGAAGGCACCGAGATGGGACTAGGGATCCCAGAACAGGAGACACCAAGGAAGGTCAAAGATCCAGAGCACCAGTAGCCCAGTCAGTAACTCTGAAGAGAAACAGGACTGGGAGGAAGGCTGAAGTGACAGGACCATCCCTTTGGAAGAGGGGCAATGAACATTCATCCTCAGGTGAAGACCCAAGGGCCCATGAGCAGAGGCCTAGTAGCCTCCGTTACCATGGGGTCACCTTGGATCCAGTGACCCTGCATGAGACTGGAAGTGAATAAAGAAAAGGTGGCAGTCATACAGATCCTGCTGAACTTCCAACCCTGTTAACCCTCCATACAAAGATGTGTTCACTTTCAGGAACTACTAAATGGAAAGGGACTGAAAGGGAATAAATCAACCATAAAGCAGCAAATGTAGCCTTGCTTAATCATGTAGCTCTACCTTTTAAGACCAATGAATCCCTGCCCCAATCCTCTGTCTCTTGTCAGGAGAGGAATAAGAATTCGAGAGTTCCATTCCTGCTTCTATTACTGACTTGCTTTGTAAATTTGGTCCAGTTATTTCCATCTCTCTTTATAGCAATTTCCCCATCTTTAAAATAGGAATAATGGCTGGTCTTCCAGCACCACACTCCCACTCTTTATCAAGCACTCTGAGATCTAAAAATGGAAAGTGGTAATTAACCCCTAAGCATTTGTTGTAAAGGCAGGACCTACTAGAGCAAAATGGCCTCAGAGCTGCAACAGATTCACTTCACTCAATATTTGATCCTCACCACTGCATCATGAAGGTGAATGAGACCAGGAACCCCACTCCCCACCCCCGTATTAGATTTTCCTCATCGCCTCACCACTGCAGGGACAATCCACACTCCCAAACCACACCTGCCTGCACACTAACTAGGGATCTTGATGTATGAAAATCATAGCAAAAACTGCTCTGGTTTAACTTCCTACCAGGGACACACACACAGCAGTTATGAGCTTGGGGAACATTTGCCTGCACTGAGATTCCTGCCTGGTTCAAAGAGGAGAGCTTTAGCTTAGGACGTGCCTCTATTCTCCATTCACTTTGAAAGCACAAGCTCCCTGGATGTTGGATTTTTTAAAAAACCCAGAAAGGCAACTCTCATTAAAAAGCTGCCAGGTGTTCTCAGCACAATCTGTGGCTTCCTTTTTCGCTCTAATGATTTCATTTCTCATGCAACAGATGCACTCTCCAGGACCTTTCCTGGAGCAACAGAACGTCATCACTGTACCACAAAGCATTGATTCAACAAACCTGAGGCTCTTGCATCCACTCCCCCTCCACGTTATCTGGATAACCTATGACAGTGCCACATTACCCATAGGTAAGGCCAAATGAAGTCACTGTGTCATAGCAATGGCTACAGTCTGCTATCCCTCGAACCCAAGTAATTCACCTATTGTCTGGAACACAGATGGAAGATGGGACTGAGATGGCTGAGCTATGAAAACAGGACTGGAGCAAAGTACTGGAAGCAACAAAGGTGTTATCTGAATTCTCTGCCAGCAGTTCAAGTCCTATCTTTTTAACAATGGGATGTAGATGTAGGTTCATCTATTCAACTACAGACAGGATGGCTAAGGCTGTTGCTTTCCAGGAACCAATTGGAAATAATGGGCTGATGAGGAAAGAGATCTTGGAGTTACTCTGAGCACTTCTCTGAAAACATCAGCTCAATGCACAACTGCAGTTGAAAAAAATTGAATAGATTGTTAGGAATTATTAGGAAGGGAATGGAAAAAAAACCCAGAAATATCCTAATGTCACTATGCACTCACACCTTGAAAAACGTAGTCCGTTCTGATCACCCTACCTTGAAAAGGTTTTAGTACAATTGGAAAAGATCCAGAGAAAGACAACAAAAACGATCAAGGGTATTGCTTCTACACTAGTGAAGGCTAACAAAATGAGAGCATCTTGGCAGAGATGACCAATGAATGGATAAGATCAATGGGGCTGATCCTAAGCCCCACAAACGCATGCGCAAACCATGTACACCTCCTTACAGGGACATTTTGGCGTACACAAGCTGCGTGGATGTGTATGGGATTGCAACGTGCATGGGGGGGAGGAGGGGGGTTGGGATCAAGGCCAGTGTCTATGAAATCATAAATGGTTTGGAGAAAATAAACAGGGAGCTGTTACTTACCATTTCTCATAACACTAGAACTAGCAAACACCCAATGACATTATCAGGCAGCAGATATCAAACAAAAGAAACTACTTTTTCACATGGATAATTAACTTGTGGAACTCACTGACATGGGACATTGTGATAGTATAACTGGGTTCAAAAAGGATTAGTTAAGAACACAGAAAGTAGTCCCATAATGGCTTTAGCAGAGATGACCCAGTAGCAGAGCTTCATGCTCAGTATTTCCCTACACTGGTTACTACCAGAAGCAGGGAATGCACATCAAGGAATTAGTTACTCATTAAATGTAATGTTCTTATGCTCTTCCCCTGAAGTCACCAGTAGAGGCCACTGTCAGAGACAGGACTGGGCTAGATGGACCATTGGTTTGGTTTCATTATAGCAGCTTTTTTGTTCTTATTATACACTATAACTTGGGCATCATTCTTGCAGCAAAGAGCAGGACAAAGACATTTCTCATTTTTCCACAGGCCTGGGATTGTCACCATGAACAGATATTTAAACTAATTGCTTCTATATCAATTAATGAAAATATCTGCACTCAATGCTAAAGCAAAGCAAGTGCACTGGCTTTTCATCACTCCAGACTCAGCTACAAGCCCCAAGAAGAGTCTGGCAGTATCATCACTCTCTCTATTTGTCTGTATTACTAAGGCCCATGATAACCCCTCTCTGCTTAAGAGCCATGAAAGAAGACAGAGTATCTATCCAGGACTGACAAAGTAGACATAATCCAAACTTCCTAATTTCTGGGGTCTGCTATTATTATTACATTGCACAACAAAACATCCTCCACAACCTACATCTCTCTCCAAAACTGGCTGTTTGTAAGGTTTGCTCTGCAACCCCATAATTCCCTAATCCCTGAAAACATTTTCCCTCTCAGAAGGACAATGTGGTTCCACATTACAGGATGTGGTTCCACTCAGCTCTGTTTCCATGACTGAGACAGACAACTGATACCCTGGCTACTTGAGTGGAAGCCTGAAAGTGTCATAAGGAGAAAAGGCCACAAGGATCCAGTCCAACATACAGCCAACCCACTATCACAAAAGTCTCTGCAAATATAAGTGAGGGTATATTCAGCCATAAGCTTGGAGATAAACAGATGGATGGGGTGGATTTAGATACCACAGGAGGATGAAACTGATAGCTCAGATGTGGACAAACTTATCAATAAAGCTTTACAGATATTAATGGAGGAACAGATGCCCAGAGAGCAAGGGGTACAGTGAATATACTCATTCAATGTTTTGACCTGGATGGGCAATTAATAGCCACCTCCTCTATAAAGCCAGAAAAGGGTAGTAGAAAAATACTGTGGCAAATAACATACTAGGTACTACTGATTTACAGTTCTCTGCTACACATACACACGGAGCAGGATCCACCCAGAGTGGGCAATCGATGCACTAGGGCAACCTTCTTATTAGACTACAATTAGCAAGAAATCATCCCTAATTCTTTTGGAGTAGCTAAAGGCTGTACCAGGTATGAAGGCAATCCTACAGATAAAAGCATGTCTACTTAGTACTTACATTCCAGAGAAGCACCAGACTGCTAGCCATGGAGCAGTGCTTTCTTGCAAATAAATAAATAAATAAATAAATATCCCTGAATGGGAAGGCTATTACCAGGAGATAACCTATTGCATCTGCAACACACAATGACAAAAGAGGCTTTATGGCCATGTGACTACACGAGAGGAATGAATTTGTAGTAAATAACCCACTGGGTCTGCAGCAGCCATTAACAGGAGAAAATCTTAGGCCACATGACCAACTGAAAGAAAGTTACCAGAAGATACTTCACTCCATCGGCAAAGGTCAACAGCTAAGAAGGATGTTTATCAGCATGCTGTAAACTAGAGATGTGCGACATGGAAAGATTATTGCAATGGAAAGATGACTCACCTTGATGTAGCTGTCAAGGCATGGATAGACACGGTTCACTGCTAGATGAATGGACAAAGGAGTGGTGTAGGGAAAGGTTGCCATGACTACATGACTAGGCGCTGGGAAGGAAAAGATCTTGAAGCCAAACTTATGGAAAAGTCGGATCTGCTCTTCGGATGGCCTCTCCTCGCCCTCACTCAGGATGCTGCCCACAATGTAGCGACATTTCTCAGGTGGCACCTAGAAAAATGAACAAATGGGTGACATTAGAGGACAAAAAACTGAAAAACATCCAGGCTGAGGTGGCTGAACTAGTCTATATCCACCTGCTGGGTCTGGGCAGGTAACAGATCCCCTTGGAAATGCAGCAAACTACTAACTCATAAGAATCTTGAGTCATCCCACAGGGATAGGAATACCACCCCATACTAAATCAAGGAGGTGGAGAGGGAAGGGCGGGACAGAGAGTGTCAGCTGCCTGGGAAGTCCAAAAATGCTGCATATGGCTTGCAAGGCCAGAGCAAAGGTGAGCAGCGATTTTATCATTAGTGAATTTCTACTTATCAATTTCTATCAATTTTGCAAGCAATTACTATTTATCAATCAATAAAGATAGAAATCCAGGCAAATGTTACAGCTGCATGTCCATTATTTTTATTTATGCAAGCAAAATCGTTATTCTATAAAACTGGTTATTTATATAAAGCAAATTAGTTGCCACTGCAGCACTCCATGTTAGGTGCCCCATTTGTTTTCTTCCCTCCTTCAAAAAGTAGATAATTTGCAATATACCTTCCCCACTACACTGACAGAAACAGCTCTTTACAAACACTGGCAAATCAATTCTCATTTGGAGGGAAGTGTGACCCCATTTTGCAGATGGCAAAAGTGGAGTCAAGAAGTGACTTGCTAACAGCCACCAACAGGAACACCCTGTTTCTCTCGCAAACTGTGGAATGAGATTTTAGTTGTATCATGTGGCTAAAACAGATAACTGGGAGTCCTGGGTTCTGTTCCTAGTGATACTAATTATTTATCATTTACAGGATAATAAACATAATATCAAAACAACCCTGTGAGGCAGGTCATTATTATCCCCAATTTACAGATGGGGAACGGAGGCTGAGAGATAGTGATAGGCCCTAGGCCACCCAGTGAGTTCATGGTTAATATGGGATTTGGATCATCATCTACCAGGTCCAAGTCTAACACTTTATTCACTAGGTTACACTGGACCCAGCTAATGATTCAGAACACTGAATAAGTCATTTAGTCACTCTGTACCTCAGTTTCCCCATCTGTAAAATAAAAAGAATAATCCCGCCCTCCTTTCTTGTGAGATTTGTTCATTAATGCCAGTAAAACACTTTGACATCCCTAGGTGCACAACGCTAGGGATAAGTAAGCTTTAGTATTCTATTATTTTCATGGCCCTCTACAGGTATGGATTCATTCACCGAATCCAGATAGATTAAGCTACTACAATACAAATCCTGGCCCCAGTTAGAGCCAATACAAATTAGATCGCAACAGTGTATATTTATTTGATAGCAACAAGTGAGCAACATAAGCCAATTCAAAAGCACCCCCTTCCTCTTACCTGCTAATCAAGACCCATGCCGTGACATTTTAAAATGCATGCGACTGACACTTTAGGAATCTACTGCCTGAATATTAAACAAACCCCTGAAGTTGCCAGGGCTGCAGCCCAGAACCAGTATTTCCATCTCTGCTACGTGCAGCGAATGAATTTGCTTCCCCCCCTCCACCTTCCCCTTTTCATTTTATCCACTGACTGGCATACTAAATTGGTCATTGGGATTCTGGAATATTTATTTATATGTTTTAAAACTTCTTTAAAACACCAAAGCCAGGCAGAAGGCAAGATGGTGGAATGTATTCATCAGGTAAAAGCTAGTTATATTTATTATTTATTACATAAATTTCTTCCCCACCCCTCCTGCCAACAGCACCTCAGGACAGCTAACAATAAATAATTTAATATAAAATAAAAAATACAAATATAATAACACAAATAAATAATATAAATAAACATTAAAATCCATAAGGTGAGTACTAAAAATACAAGATCCCTCCCTCCCTTACCCTCATCTCCCCACCCCTTACCCATTTCCCTCACAAAAGCCTGACAGAACAGCCAGGTCTTGCATTGACGTCTAAAGGACGCTCGAAGGTGGTGGCCAGATTTATTTATTTATTTTTAAAACTTATTGCTCCGCCCTTCCTGCCACAGGCAGCTCGGGGCAGCTTACAACAATAAAAAAACAAACAATTAAAACACATCATAAAAAGGAGGAAACAGAGAAAACAACACACACACACCCATCACTCCTCTCCCCACGGGGAGTGAGGCAATCTCGTAGATAGGCAGGGCCCAAACCATTTACAGCTTTATAAGTTAAAACCAGGGTGCACATGAGCATCATCCTCAGGCGACCTACCAGGCCTCTTCCTGCTGGTTCTAGCACTCCAGGCTGGAACCCCTCCCACTGGCTCTTAGCTCTAGGGCACCTCAGCAACCTGTCTCAGGAGTGGAGAGGAGCACTCCCCTCAGAGAGAGTCTTCCTCACTGTGCTAGAAGAGCTCTCCTAGCCCAACTCCTCCCCCAGACACTTCCTAGGGTTCCAGTCCCACTCTCCTCCCCAAAGGCAATCCCTGAGAGGCTGGTCCCCTGCCTCATACCATGAACTAGTGGAAATTGGCTAGCAATCTACCAGTAGAGCGCAACTGACCTCTTGGCCACCCCTGCTCTAAGGAGCGAAGCAGTGAAACTGCCACCTACCCAGCACTTAGTGGGATGTAAAACAAGGCTTCCTTTATACTGATTTGGCATTACATGAAGATCAGATTCGCCCTACTGAACATGGGTGCAACTCTTAATGTCAATGAGACTTGTGTTCTCTTACATCAGATAGTGAAAACAAATGAGACATTAGCCCGCACTCGCCATGTGTTCACCCGTTCGTTTATTAGGTGGCCACCAGATGTTAGCCCACACCCACCATGTGGCCACCACTGACTGAGCACTCATGGTGTTTTTGAGGAGACCATGGGTCCATCACGCAGGCTAACCTGGACAAATGGGTGCCCACATGTCTGCGGCCCATCTGTAGGTTTGCCTGCAGCCTCACCCACATCCAAGTCTGTCAGCACCATAGAGGCCCGCCTAGTGTGCCCAGGCCACTGACCAGTGACTCAGGGAGAGGAAGAGGAGAGCTCTGTCCTCCTGAGGCCAACTGTCAGCTGGGCTGGCAGGCTGCACCAGCAATTTCCCTATCCTCCTGAGGCATGCCTGTCAGCTGGGTCAACCGGCTGTGCCACCAATCTCCCTATCTCCTTGGGACCACCTGTCAACTGGGCCAGCCGTCTCCCTGTCCCCACGGGACCACCAGTCAGTTGAGCCAGCTGCTCCAGCAATCTACCAGGACAATGAATCAGAAGTTTTTTCTTAGTTACAACACTTCAGCAATTTTTCCTTTTTTAGGGCTCTATGATTTCAAGTTTTTAAGAATCCTTTTTGGATCTTTTTTTGTCAGACTGATATCTTTCTACACGTGTACATAGGTAAGAATATCATTTTAATTTTTTAATTTTTTATTTATATAAAATTTATATCCCGCCCCTCCTGCTCACAGGGCAGCCCGGGGCGGCAAACAACAGTATAAAAAAGTAAAACAATAAAACAATTTAAAACCATTAAAAATACACAATACAGGGAGAAAAAGACCCTCCCCCGACCCCTACCCCTTGCCAAAAGCCTGGAGGAACAGCCAGGTCTTACATAAACGCTGAAATGACGAGAGAGTGGGTGCTAGCCAAGCCTCCCCCAGGAGTGAATTCCATAGCACAGGGGTGGTCACCGAAAAAGATCTAACATCGGTGGCCACCCGCCTCACCCAGGGAACTTCCAAAAAGGCTCCCACGGACGATCTCAAGGGTTGCATAATAATAAAGTTTATTGTTATAACCCGTTGGGTTGAAACAAAAGAGAAATAAAAATACAGAGATAAAATAAATTAAAATAGAATATAACATAGGATTTGAAAGCATACATCTAATTCAAAGAATAAACATGCTTAACATCTTTGACTACAACTTTCCTGTAAATTGCCAGAGTGAGCCAAATTAGCTCCGAGTTATCCCCCAGAAGAAATTTTAGCTGATATGTTCCTTACCCACTAATTGTGAATCAAGATATTTAGCTCATATTGTAGCAGAAAGTCTACATTGAAAAAGATAATGAAGTAAATCCTCAACTTTGCCAACACTGCAAGGGCATAATCTTAAATAATAAGGAATCCCCTCATATCTACTTTCTAGGACTTTTGTAGGCATAGCATTAAAACGTAGCAACTTTAAAGCTCTAAAGATCGTATAGTTGCTAATAAGTTCTAAATAGGCTTCCAACTTATGCATCCCTTTAAATTTATGGTACCAAGGGGCTGTTTTACTTTTCTTTATAACTTCAAGGTCCATCTGTCTCTAACCCTAGTTCGAAACATTTGTTTAGCCTTGTCTTTAGTATAAACCTTGCAGAAATCCCTGGAAAATCCTGCTTTTGCAAGCACATAATGCAAATCTTTAGACCACAAAGAGTCATAAGATTTGTATAACTGCCCAGAGCAGCACAATTTTGGCAGGCATTCTACAGACATTTCCTGAATTCGTAGCCAGTAGGCAAATATGATGGCCTTTATCTTAGCATCAAGAGTGAATACACCCATCTCTAACCTAAGAAAACTTACATACATAGGTAAGAAGAAGTGCTTTATATCCAGTTTAGGATTAACATTTCAGATTGGTCTCTATAGCTATGGGCTTCAAGTTACATACCTCTTTCGTTTATATTTGTTGTTTGTTATTCATTTGATAATAAACTCAGAGAAATGCTAGGCAGGATCCCCTGGCTAGATAAACTAAAGGAAAAAGGAGTACAATATGGGTTGGAGTTTCTGAAAAATGAGATACTGAAGGCATCCCATTTTCCCCCTTTTTCAAAAATGAGAAAATGGGAGACCTCTAAAGAAATCAATGTGGCTGCACAAAGAGCTTTTTGATGAGCTGAGAATTAAAAAGGACACGTATAAGAAATGGAAGTTGGGACAAGTCACAAAGGACATATACAGACAAGTAGCCCAGACTTGTAGGGACAGTGTCAGGACGGAAGGCAAAAGCACAGAATGAGCTGAGGCTAGCAAGGAATGCTAACAAGTTAACAAAAAGGAGTTTGTCAGGTATGTTAGAAGTAAGAGGAAGAAAAAGGAAGTGGCAGGTCCACTGCTTGGTGAAGATGGTGAAATGTTAACAGGTGACAAAGGGTGATTTCAGACGTTACGAGATCAGAGTGAACCATGGTGAATACCCACCTGTGGTCACTGTGCCTCGAACGTCTGTTTGGCGGCCACCAGATGTTCGCCACGCTCAATTGGCACATGGGGTCAATTTCAACCACGCTTCCCGGGCTCCCCGGGGGACTTTCCCGGGAAGCGTGGTGAAAGTGATCCCCGGCAGGGACCCCAAAAAAACCATGTCTGGTCGGGCGCCACGACCCGGGATCATCGGCGGGATCCCGGGCCGTGGCGAATTCAGCCAGACGCTGCGGCCGCATTGGCCCCACCGCCCGCCCGTCTCCCCAGAGGGCGGGCAGCAGGGAGCGTGGAGGGGGCGGGGCTGTGCGGCCGCACGTTGCGCCGCGCGGCCCCACCCCTCCCAGATTCCCTGCCGGGATCCCACGCCACGTCTGATACGACGTGACAGGGTCATCCCGGAGGGGGATGAATTGGTTGTTTTCGGTACAGGGCCAACCGGCCCCGTAACGTCTGAAAACGCCCAAAAAGAAGGCCGAACTACTCAACTCCCATTTTATTTATTAATTATAGTTTTACCCCGCCCCTCTTGCCTAGGCGACTCAGAGCGGCTTACAGTTTAAAAAAACAACATAAAAACAACTACAGTTACACTTTTATAAAATGTATAAAACCCCAGCTAATCCATAAAAGAAAAAAATTCCCAACCCATCCCACCCTCCCACACCAAACACCTGGCAGAAGAGCCAGATTTTACAGTTCCTCCAGAAGGCTAGAAGGTTAGGGCTGAGGTAAACCTCCACCAGGAGGGAATTCCAGAGCGACGGCACAGCCGCCAAGAACGCCCTCCTGTCCGTTCAAACCTGCCAATAACATGGGATGTCTAGGAGGACGTTCCCCAGACGACCACAGGGACCACTCAGGGGCCATGGGGGTGAGATGATCACTCAAATAAGCAAGGCCTAGGGCTTTATAGGTCAAAACCAGCACCTTGAATTGGGCTCAGAAGACAATAGGCAGCCAGTGCAGTGTTCGGAGCACAGGTGTTATGTGCTCCCTGTGGCCCATCCCAGTTAGGAGGTGGGCCGCCACATTCTGCACTAGCTGCGGCTTCTGAATCATCGCCAAGAGCACATTGCAATAGTCTAGCCTCAAGTTGACGAATGCATAGAGATTAGTGGCAAGATCGGAGTCAGAGACATATGAGCGGAGCCTCTTCACCAGATGTAATTGGCGAAAGGCACCCCTGGCCACAGCCAACACCTGGGAATTCAGGTGTAGCTGTAGATCACCCCCAGGAGCACCCCCAGGCTCTGCACAGATGGAGCCAAAGGAGGGCGAATACCTCCAATAACAGGGGAAACCTCCTCGCCCAGAACCCCGGTCCCACCTACTACCATCACCTCTGTCTTATCAGGATTGAGCCTTAATTGGCTCAACCTCATCCAATCCCCCACAGCGGCCAAACACCAGGACAGCAACGAGACAACAGGACCTGGGTTGGATGAAAATGATAAATACAGCTGGGTGTCGTCTGCATACTGATGGCAGCTAACCCTCCAGCTGTGCATGATCTCCCCGAGTGGTTTCATATACACATTAAACAAGAGAAGGACAAAATAGAACCCTGCGGGACCCCACATAGAAGGCCACCAGGGGATGATGTACAATCTCCAAGCACCACCCGCTGTGATCCATCTGCGACGTAGGAACAGAACCATTGCAAAACAGTTCCATCCACCCCCACCAGGTCCCATAGGTGTGTCACCAACAACTCATGGTTAACGGTATCAAAAGCCGCAAAAATATCTAATAGGACCGAAAGGGTCATACAACCCTTGTCCAATTCTACAAGGAGATCCAAGGCCACAAGCGCTGTCTCCGTAACCCGGGCAAAAACCAGACTGAGTGGAATCAAGGAAACCGATGCCATCCAAATGCACCTTGAGCTGACGAGCCACTACCCATTCAATAGCCTTCCCTAAAAAGAGAAGATTAGAGACAGGTTGGTAACTGGCTGGGGCATCAATGACAAGTGATGGTTTTTTGAGGAGGGGCCAGACCACAGACTCCTTGAGGCAACCCAGCACCCTCCCCTCATGAAGGGAGATGCTGATAACCCCCACCAGCACCGGCCCCACTGTCTCCCTGGGAGCTCTTACTAACCAGGACGGGCATGGATCTAACTCACAAGTTGTGGCTCGAACAGACCCCAGCACATCGGCCACATCGGCACGCATTGTCAATTGAAATTCCTCCCACAAAACACAACCAGACAGGACATTCCTAACCTCTGGCTCAGCCACTGCCTCCGAAATGGTAGAGTTGAAGTCGTGCTCAATGCGAGTGATTTTGTCCCCAAAATACTTGAAAAACCATGTCACAACGGGCTGTGGACAAATCCAATTCCAGGCAGAGACAGGCTTGACCAACCAGACCTCTCACTACCCAAAACAGTTCCACTGGACAAGACTGAGTGGATGCAATGAGTGCAGCAAAGAACCGCTTCTCTGCTGCCCTCACCACAATGGCATAGGACTTCAAAAACACTCTATGACACAGTCGATCGCCTTGGGTGCAAGTACGACGCCACCGACGCTCCAACCACCTCCCTTCACGCTTCAGACATCCCAGGTCCTCCATGAACCACGGGG
This sequence comes from Sphenodon punctatus, assembly GCA_003113815.1. Classification (NCBI taxonomy): domain Eukaryota; kingdom Metazoa; phylum Chordata; class Lepidosauria; order Sphenodontia; family Sphenodontidae; genus Sphenodon; species Sphenodon punctatus. The sequence goes on from QEPC01007158.1 coordinate 2,676,831, forward strand.
ACCTGCAAAGCTGATACAGCAGAAGCAGACGGAATTTTATCTCCATCTTCGCCCAAAAGGAAAACTGTGTCCAACCTGGTAGCATGAATGATGAGGGGAAAGAACTGCAGCTCAGGATAGATAAAGAGTTGGTCAGAGAATATCTAGCTACTCGAAATGAGTTCACGTCTTCGGAGCTGGATGAATTACATCCTAGGGTACTGAAGGAACTTTCTGATGTACTCTCAAAACCTTTGTCTTTCATCTTTGAGAACTCTTGAAGAACAGGTGAGGTGCAGGAAACTATAAACTGGTCAGCCTGACATGGAAAGATACTAAAACAGAATATAAAGCAGTCAATCTAAGCAGCTAGAAAACAACACAATGATTATTAGAAGCCAGCATGGATTTGTTAAGAATAAGTCATACTAGAGTAATCTTATCTCCTTTACTGATCAAATTACTAGTTTACTGGATCATGAGAATACCTTGAACGTAATATATGTTGATTTCAGCAAATCATTTGACAAAGTCCACCATGATATCCTTGTTGACAAGCTGGTAAAATGCAGGTTAGATGTTAATACCATTAGGTGGATTTACAGCTGGTTAAAGAACTCAAGTTGGTTACAGCTACTCAGAGTGCTCATCAGTGGCTCATCATCAATCTGGAGGGAGGTGCTGACTGGGATGCCACAGGGCTCTGTCCTAGGTCTGGTACTGTTCAACATCTTTATTAATGACTTGGATGAGGGAATACAGGGAATGCTTATTAAATTTGCAGATAACACAAAACTGGAAGGAATAGCTAATACCTTAGAAGACAGAATCAGAAATAAAATTCAAAATGATCTTGGTAAGTTGGAAAACTGGGCTGAAACAGTTCTGCATTTAGGTAAGAAAAATCAAATGTACAAATACAGGATGGGGGATACCTGGCTTCACAGCAATACATGTGAAAAGGATCTGAGTAGTAGCTGATTACAAGCTGAACATGAGTCAGCAGTGTGATGCAGCTGCAATAAAGGCTAATGCAGTTTTAGGCTACATTAACAGAAAGGGCAATTGGGATATTTACCTGTGAATTGCCCTTCTGTAGCCTTCCAGGGAGATTATTCCGACACAGGGAGCGATCTCCCTCACTTCCACTAGGAGGCAGCATAGACTTTCAACTGGGCATGTGCAGGGAGATCGCGCCCTCGCCTTCCCAGGTGTATCAAAGCCGAAGAATCCATCGTCTGTAATAACCAATAAACAGAACACGCCACAACTAGGAGGGAGGTTAACAAACAGTGGCTTTCCTTGGCCGGAACAGTAGAACTATAACAAGCAGCCCAGGGAGGGCCAAATAATCTCCCAGGAAGGGCAATTCACAGGTAAGAATCCCAACTGCCCTTTCTATAGCCTTCAGTCCGATTATTTGGACACAGTGAGTTACCAAAGCAGTGTATTTATTCAGCAGGAAGGAACATAAGGTCAAGGAGACCCCATCACCCCCTGTAGAATCCGACGGCCAAAGGCGGCCTCAGCGGATTGGAACAGGTCAACTTTGTAGTGCTTAATGAAAGTATGTGGGCTTTTCCAGGTGGCCGCCCTACATATCTCCCCAAGCGGGGTCCGGGAGCGGAGAGCCCGGCTAGTGGCCACTCCTCAGGTGGAATGAGCCCAAATAGGGTTAGGAGGTGACAAGCTGGAGGCTTTGTACGCCTCAGCACTTCAGGTCGAGATCCATCCAGATATAACTGTCTTGGAAGCCTTTTGGCCTCTGTGGTAGCTTATCAAGAGACCTGAGGATCACCGGAAGGGGGCAGATCTGTGAAGGTAAATTTTGAGGGCTCTTTGGACATCTAATGTATGCCACAGCCTTTCTAGCTGATGGCAGGGTTTAGGGTAGAAGGAGGGAAGGACCACATTCTGGGACATGTGGAAAAGAGAAGAAACCTTCGGGAGGAAGGAGGGATCGAGGCGGAGGTTGACCGAATCTCTCTTGAATGAGCAGAGGGCAGGGTCGGCAGATAGGGCCCCAATTTCAGAAATCCGCCTAGCAGACGTGATCACTATCAGAAAGGCTACCTTTATGGAGAGGAAGAATAAGGAGACCTGGTCAAGTGGCTCAAAGGGAGGGCCGGTGATGGCCTTGAGAACCACAGTGAGCTTCCAGGACGGGAATCTGTGCACTACTTGGGGGGTGGAGATCTTATGAGCAGCCCTGATGAATTGGCGTATGTGGGGGTGGACCGAAAAATTGGATTTTCCAGAGGCCCCCAGGGTACTATCTAGCGCAGCTAGTTGTCTGGAGAGAGTATTGGGGCAGAGTCCCTTCTCTAGCCCCTCCTGAAGGAACTGAAGGATCTGGCCTACAGAGGGTGACTGAGGGGGCACTTGGTTGGAGTGACACCAATTCACAAACACCCCCAGGTAGATTGGTAGATGCGTTGAGTTGACTTTCATTTAGAGGCTAGAAGAGTGTGTACAACTGCATCTGAGTAGCCCAGATTCTGTAGGGCTAAGGTTTCAATAGCCATGCAGTCAGCTTCAGAAACTCTGGTTGCTGGTAAAGGAGAGGGCCCTGCGAGAGGAGGTCTGGAGAGACTGGCAATTGGAGGTGGTTCCCTCTGGGCAGGTTGAGCAGGTCTGCAAACCAGGGTCTGCGGGGCCAGAACGGGGCTACAAATATGGCAGTGGCTCGTTGCTGTTTGCATCTGCGAATCACCCGGCTGAGAAGTGGAAATGGCAGGAAGGCATACAGGAGACCCGTCGGCCACTGCTGGGCTGGCTGAGTGAGTCGAGGGCCTTGGCCCTGGGGTGAGGGCTCCTGCTGAACCACTGGGGTAACTTGTAGTTGGTTGGTGAGGCAAAAAGGTCAAGAATCAGGCTGCCGAATCTCCGCACTATGCACTGGAATGCTGAGGCACTATTCCCCGGGTTGTATTGTTTGGCAGCTCAGCCAGTCCGCCTCCATGTTGTCTACGCCCTTTATGTGAAGGGCGGTGAGAGAGAGTAGGTAAGACTCTGCCCAGCGAAAAAGTCGCGATGCTTCCCTGTGGAGCGATCGAGATCTAGAGTCCCCTTGATTGTTGATATAGGCCATCGCTGTGGCATTGTCTGTGCAGACCAGCACATGGTGTCCCTTCAGGTGGGGGAGGAAGTGTTGGAGGGCCAGCCGAATGGCCTTGAGCTCCAGCCAATCGATGCTGTGGCTGGTGTCTGCGACTGCCCAGTAGCCCTCAGCGATGTTGGTCCCCAGGTGGGCTCCCCAGCCTGAGATGCTGGCATCTGTTGTCAGGATGAGCCTGGATGGTTCTGTTAGGGGAACTCCCTGAAGGAAGCAGTGGGGGGCTTCCCACCACTTGAAGGAGCGTTGTGTCTCGGGTGGGACTGTGAGGTAGGCTGGGTAGCTGTTGATTATGTGAGTCTGCCATGGGCACAGCAATCCTTGTAGCAAACGCGCATGAAATCTGGCCCATTGAAGATGGCATATGCAGGAGATCAATGTGCCCAGGAGAGACACTAGTGTCTGCAAGGAAGTGCGTGGGGCTGTCCATGTGGATGCTATGAGCTCTAGGATCTTGCGCTAGCATGGGACTGGTATGAACAACCTGTCTAGGGAGGTGTCGAATATCACCCCTAGGTGCTCTAGACGCTGAGTTGGTGTGAGATGGCCCTTGTCTCGATTGACTTGAAAGCTGTGATACCCAGGTAGGAGATGGAGCGTTGGAGATGAGCAAGAGCACATTCCCTGGATGGGGATCGGATAAGCAGGTCATCTAGGTAGGGGAATATGGCTATGCCCTCTAGTCGCAGGTTCACCACGAGTGGGATTAGGACCTTGGTGAATGTTCGGGGGGCAGTTGCCAATCCGAAGGGGAGGGCTCTGTACTGCCAGTGCTGATTGTTGTAAGCAAATCTTAGCCATTGGCAGTGGGGTTGGAGGATGGGTATATGGAGGTAAGCGTCTTTGAGATCCAATGAGGTGAGCCAGTCGTTTTTTGAGATGGCTAGGGAGATGGAAGTCAGGGTTTCCATCTTGAATCTTTGTAACTGGATGGATTTGTTGAGATACTTGAGGTCTAGGACTGCTCTCCATTCTCCGTTTTTCTTCTGTACTAAGAAGAGAATTGAATAGAGTCCCTTTCCCTTTTCGTGCCATATCACCCTTTCTATGGCTCATATGTGATGTAGTCTGTTGATCTCACTGCGCATAGCTGAGCGTTTGGAGGAGATGCGAGAGGGGATACGCAAAAGAACTCCCTTGGCCTGCGCTTTAGTTCTATCGAGTATCCCCTTGTAACGGTTTGTCTAACCCAGAGGTCCGGGGTGGCTTGGGCCCACCGATGGGCGAAGTGTAGGAGTCTTCCTCCGAGATGGGCGGAGATGGGGAGGAGGGTGCGGAGCAGTCAGGAGTCCTGCTTGCGTGACGACAACCCGTTATGTCTGGTGTAGTTAGAGTGGAGTGCAGGCCTGTTGGTCTTGGCTCCACGTCCCCTGTGCCCTCTGCCGTGGTGCTGTGTGTTCCAGGTGTTGTAAGAGGGAAAGTTCCTTCGAAACCCCTGCTGGGGGCGCTGGAATGGGCGAAAAAAACTTTTAAAATGTCTGCACCTGATTGAGGTAATGTTTCTTGTCCTTGTTGGAGGCCTCAGTCAATGCCTTGTCGAAGGCAGGGCCGAATAGCTTGTGGCCTCTGAACCTGCTGTTTACTAGGAGGTTCTTGACGTGTGAGTCTGCGCGCCAGAAGCGCAACCATAAATGGTGCCTGGCTGCCACATTCGCTGCCATGCCTCTGACAGCCCAGGTAACGATGTCCATAGAAGCATCAATTAAGAATGCGTGGGCCAAGGTGACATTAGTGGCCAGCTTGCGGGACAGGGGGGCAGATATTTTTGGGTCCTTAGCTAGCTTGAACTACTTCATGATGGCTCTAGAGGTGTACGAGGCGGCCGTAGCCATTTGTAGTGTGTTTGACAGTGCCTCGTAACTTTTGCGCAGCCCTATATCTATTCCCTTATCCATGGGGTCCCTAGGGAGTAGGTTCCCTTCTGAGGGGAATACAGACTGGCGGGCCAGAGAAGCTGCCACGTCCACCTTGGGGGGTTGGAATACAGGGTTGTTCTGCTTAGTGAAGGTGTAGAGGGATTGCTGAACTTTAGACAGCTTGGAGAACTTAGTGGGCTGCTTCCATTGGGCCCTAATTATTTTTTCAAAGGACCTGTCCAGAATCACCCCTTTGGACCTGCTATGGAGTTTGGGGAGATAGTCCCTGTCTGAAACCTCGTCATCTGGGGTAGAGTCTGAGTCCCCTTTTTTGGGGGTACTAGGAGTAATGTTCAGCACCCTCTGTACTCTCTTTAGGAGCTTGGGACCCTGTTCTGAGAGAAGCTCTCTGCCCATCTCCTTGGGTCCGCTAGAAAGGATAGCCTCCCATTCGGGGGTATTGGAGTCCCCAGAGGAGCAGCCCCCCGAGTTGGAATCTGAGGGGTCGGAAGAGGAAGAGGCCATAGGTTGTGAGGCTTTAGCACATGCTGCCTTCTTGCGTCGTTTGGAGGGGGATCGAGGGGTGGCATCAGAATCTGACCCCGAGTCCAACAGTTCCCCCTCTTCCATCAGGGATCCCTGGCACTGGTCCTCCAAGGAGGAGCTGAGCAGGTCCCTGAGAGAATGCTTGCGAGGAGCTTGCGGGTGCTTTTGTGCTTGCCCTTACCAGCTGCCTGCGAGGAACATTTAAATGCTTTGGGGGGAGGGGGGGTCTTTCGAGCCCTCTTTTGGTTCCCCTCTATACGGGCTGAGCACCCATCATAGATCTTAAAGCGTCCAGCTGGAGTTGCTGAAACGAGTCTGCAGGGGGGGGTCCCTCTTACTTGTGAAGAGGCAGAAGTGGCTGCCTCCTCCTCATCCTGTATCTCCCGCTCCTCCTCCGTCCCGGCTTCGGATCTGTTTCGTGGCTCCTCCGACTCTGCGAGGGCCGCATTGTGGGTGGGAAGCTATGGTGTGGTTTCATTATTCGCGCTCGGGTGAAGCAGGGCCTTGTCAGTGAGCCACGGTCCGGAGGGCGGCCACCCTGCATGTTTTGGCGGTCTCCACCATATCTGAGCTCCCAATTAGGAGGCTCGTACCCAGTGGGTTGATCGCCTCACGGCCGGATGGGCCCCAGGCCATACTCGGGAGTCGGCACCGGGGGAGGATGAAAAGCAGCTGGAGCCGCTGCCACTATTGCGGGATGCAAAATCTGAAAGGTCCCTCTCTTCAAAGGAGAGAAAAGTCTGACTGGGTGCAGAGCACCACTGCTGAACGTCCTGTAGGATCGGAGGCAGACTTTCAACTGGGAAAGCGAGGGCGCGATCTCCCTGCACATGCCCAGTTGAAAGTCTGTGCTGCCTCCTAGTGGACGTGAGGGAGATCACTCCCTGTGTCCAAATAATCGGACTGAAGGCTATAGAAGCATTGTTTCCAAGTCACGAGAAGTAATAGTTCCATTCTCTTCTGCGATGGTCAGCCCTTATCTGGAGTACTGTGTCCAGTTCTGGGCTCCACAGTTTAAGGAGGATATTGACAAATTGTAACGGGTTCAGAGGAGGGTGACAAAGATGGTCAGGGGTCTGGAAAATAAGTCCTATGAGGAAAGGTAGAAAGAGCTGGGTATGTTTAGTAGGGTCGGGCCTACCGGTATATCCGGTATCCGATAATGCCGGTACTGGGCGTACCGGCATTATCGGATTCAACCCGGTATATCCGGTCCGGTTACCGGATACCGGATTTTTTTTACATTGCGGCCATTTAAATGAATGGCCGCAATGTAAAAAAAACCCACCAAAAACCTCCCTGAGTGCAGGCTGCGCAGGTGGAAGGGGGGACACCCCCACCCACCCTGCCCGGCCTGGATTTTAAAAAAAAAATTCCCCTCCGTTGCCGGCAAATTCAACCCAGAGCCCCCCAGCACCAGCGGCCGCGGCGTCCCAGCAGCAGCCGGTAAGTATTAGACCTGATCCCCCAGGTCTAATACTTACCGGCTGCTGCTGGGACGCCGCGGCCGCTGATGCTGGGGGGCTCTGGGTTGAACTTGCCGGCAACGGAGGGGAATATTTTTTTTTAAATCCAGGCCGGGCAGGGTGGGTGGGGGGGTGTCCCCCCTTCCACCCGCGCAGCCTGGGAGGGGGAAGGAATTTTTTTATTCCACTGATTTCAATGGGGACACAGTGCCCCATTGAAATCAATGGAATAAATCCGGTACCGGTATACCGGATTTAATCCGGGAATCCGGTTTTTTTTAAAACCGGAATCTGGTAAATCCGGTATCCGGTAATTGGCCTGGGGTCCCACCTCTAATGTTTAACCTGGAGAAGAGAAGACTAAGGGGAGACATGATAGCAGTCTTCCGCTACCTGACAGGCTGTCATGGAGAGGATGGCAAAGACTTGTTCTCTCTTACCCCTGAAGGCAAGACTAGAAATAATGGGCTCAAATTATGAAAAAAAGCAGATTTTGGTTAAACATGAGGAAGAACTTCCTAACAGTAAGAGCTGTTCGACAGTGGAACAAATTACCTAGGGAGGGGGTGGGCTCTGTCTCCTTCACTGGAGGTTTTCTATCAGAGGCTGGACGGCCATCTGTCAGGGATGCTATAGCTGCAGATTTCCTGCACTGAGCAGGGGGTTGGACTAGATGACCTCAGGTCCCTTCCAACTCTACGGGCATTTTCACACACGACACTCCACCCACTACCCACCCACCCACTAAACATGTTACAGGGCACCCATAGGGCAACACTGCAGCCCTGCAACATGTATAGTGGGTGGGTCGGTAGTGGGTGGATAGGGTCTTGTGTGAAAATGCCCTATGATTCTATCATTATTTTTAGTGCCAAGTCATCTTTCTAAGAGGATTAATGAAGCCCTGAAGAAGTCTTCTCAAAATGCATTGGCTCACAACTATTTTTGAAAAACGAAGCTTGGTTATTAGCTTTTGTTTTATGATGGACTGATCAAGACTTTATTGTTTGAGGCATTGTGTAGCTAGATACACATGATCGTGTGTTTATTCTGAACGTATATGCATATTCTTTATTATTTTTCATAAATTCTTCATATTTTTCATCATTTAGTTTTTATAAGTGCATTTATGTATAAACCCCTATTGGTGTGCATGTGACAGGCTCTTATCTCAAGGCCTGGGATTCCCACATTCCCACCACGTATAAAGGCGTCTAAGTCCTGCAATTGTTGTTCCCTACGAGCATCGGCCATAATGCATTCAACAACTGAGTATTTATTTACACATATACAAGATCTCAGTTTCTTTAAGGTCAACTCAGGCTCAAGTTCTTCATAATGTCCACAGTCCTTGCAGGCTACAGGGTTGGACACCACTGAACCCGGTTTCCTTCAACTCAGGGCTTCCATTCAGTCCTGTAGTTAGAATAGACACTGTCCAGCCTCCCGGCTATTCTCCCATCACAGTCAAGTTGCTACTCATGACTTGGTCCTAATTACCTAAGCAATGCTCCTTCCTCTGTGACTGGCACCTCCCTTGACAGCTATGTTCCAATGGAACACTGGAACTGCTGCTGTTTTATAGCATCAGGCTCTTCAGTACAGGAGACAGAACTTACACAAAAGTTGGACCTACATCAATGGTTCCCAAACATCTTGCCTATGTAACCCCATTTTTAGACAAATATGGTCTTGTGACCCTAGAGAGCAATAAAGTGATGCAAAGTATATCAAATATCAATCAAGATCGTGACCTCACTTGGAGTACTGACCTACAGTTTGGGGACTTCTGACCCAGACTATGGGACTCAATTCTACAAGAGTTCAGAGTGGCCAAACGCCTCGCTGCACTAAGAACGCACCTCAGAAACGAAGCTTCCTCTCAATGAATTACACACACACACACAAATTGTTTTTCCTACAAGCTGGATAGGCAGAGGAAGAGAGACAGATTGTTATTTCTATTTTTAAGTATTGGGAGGCACTGAGAAACTATGGTGATGGGAGCAACATAAATTCTAGCTACTATAGGTAGGAGCTTATATAGCTACTTTGAATATGTCATGTAGTAACCTCTTTAGGGACCTGGCTGGAGACCTACAGGCACTTCAAACAAAACACTGAATGTAACACTTTATATTCACAAAGGACTTTGGTTGGTCTGAGATTCATAACTCAGAGATGAAGGGGATAGTGTCCCTGTGGTCTTCTAGCCCCTCTTGCCCTTTCTTTCTCTTTACTCCTTCATCCCTGGTGGACCAGGGTTGGAGTGCATGTTGCTTTTTTACTTTTCTTCTGAGTTGTATTTTAATGTTTTAATTGTATTTTATATTTTTGTAAGTCACCCTGAGCCTTTGGGAAAGGTCACTGCCCTTTCCCAAAGGTTGTTGTTATATATGTACACACATATACATATACACACATCTACATACACACACACACAAACTTTGGGAAAGGGCACAAAAATATAAAATAAAATTAAAACATTAAAATATAATTTATATATATACATACACACACACACACACACAAATCCAATACCCAGCATTAAGGATTCTGTTCAGCTGTGTGAACCTGGCTACTTGGGTAGCCCTCCAGTCAGTAGCGAAGCACTCACAGGATGAACTGCGATAAGCAAACTTTTCCAGTCTGCAAAATGAGGGACAAGAAATCGTATGGCTCTTTTTACATGGATGCCCCCCCTTGCCCATGGGTGTGACTGCACAGGTGAGGGGGAGGCATCTGTGTGACCACCAGTGGGGATGGGTGGGGGTGCATGTGCGCTCCCGCACTCCACCCATCTCCACTGATCCCTCACGCACAGAGGCACTGGGGAAAACGGAGGTGCTTCCATGCGTGGAGATGGGTGTGTGTCTGTGTGCTGTCTCGCACATGCGGCGCACACCCACCGCCACCTCCACCCATCCCCCATGGACTGCAGCGCCTCCACAGTCCATTTGAAAAGGGCCTATGATAGACCCATGGGTGAACCCAGAAAGTGAGTATGGGTCTAGTATGAATCCTACCCTTTCTGAGCCCAAAGATGACACCAGGTAACACATATAAATGATGATGGATTGGATAGCTCAGACTGCAGCATTTAACAGAGACTGCTTTATTTAGCAGAGAAAACAGAGCTTAGAAACAGTGGGCTAGATTATGATATTGCTAAGAGTTTTCTGTAGTTCTCATTACACCCTCATTTAATCTGCTTTAAACTCTCCTGTCCTCACAGCCCTGCATCCATTGTTAAATTTCCCAAGGCAGTAGAGGAAGGTTAAATTGAACTGCCTTCACTGGCAGGAGTGATGTGAGGTGAGGTGAGTTTGTTGAGCAGATCCACAGGGGCTGAAGGAAGATTACAGAAGCAAATGGATGGTTTGTTTTGTCTGATTCCCTCAAGCTTGAGTCCATGGCAAATACCTTAAGCTATCAATATTTTCCACAAACATGCTCTGAGATATGGCTGATGGCCGGCTGAGGTATTATCTTTGTACACATAAGAGGCAGGTTGATTTTTGTGGCTAGGTGGTTGAATGCCTGGAGTCTTTCCAAGCAATGGCACTGGCTTGTTGAGTGACTGGAGCAAATCACAGCGGCTGTGCCTCAATTTCCCTATCTATAAAAGGTGGATAATAAGGCCTTCTGGGCAACATTAATTCTGGCACTTCTTAACTTCTGAGTGCTTGCAACCTAAATAGCAATCTTTCAACACAGATGTCTTTTTTGTTTGTCATCTGTAAATAGATCAAATGTTTTCTCTCCTTTTTTGTTAGCCAGATTGAATGCTTAGCCTTACAGCCTGCAATATTTTGCAGGATTATTGTGTGTTCACTAGTGGAATTCTGGAAAGGTTTTGAGGTTATAAGCAGCCCAGCCCAGCCCAGCCTAGAATAAGAGGGTGAAATTTATTTTGATGCAAGTTCAGTGGCTAGCTAAGCTGTAATGTCATTTATACTATCTAACAAACTGACAAAGTTTGAACATTGTCATCCTATAAGCAGCTTGTGTGTCTGTTTGGGGGGAGGGAGAGGGATGGTAAAGTGGGGACTGTTATCTCTCGAAGACAAAGTCTTGCAATTTTAAAATAAAATTTAAAATTACCAGACTTGCAATAAAAATCACAAGAATCTCAGCTTTCATTGTAAGTTTCTGCTGTCATGTATGCAGAGCAAGCTTTAAAATGTGGCTTCAGTACGCCATAAAGATTAACTAAAAGACTAATTAGAATCCCAAATGTATTTTTAAAAAAACCTCAAGATTTTTAAGAGTTGACTGATGATTTGTGAACATTTGAGTTTGGAAAATTTGCTGTTTATGCAGGATATATAGAGAGTAGGTGGGACTGCTTCTCTAGACAGAGAGGAGGATGTATGGGTGTGGGCAGTTTTGAAGGAAGAGAGCTAAGAGCATCTGTGCCTGAAGAGAAGGTTTGAGCTGAATATTTTTCTATTATAGTCAATAAAGCTGAAACCTGGGAAGAGGGTTTTGGAAAAAAATAACCCACCTATCCCACTCCCAACTCTACGTAGTTTGTGTTCAGGGTTTAGCAGCAGGTTGGGAAAGGCACATTTTCACACAGTATTCACCTGGTAGTTGGTGGAACGTAAAACAAGTGTAGGAAGCAGAGAAAGATCTATAGTTTCATTTCTAAATGGGGAGTTGTAATAATTAAGCCTATGGATCATAAATGCTTGGATTGCCATGCAACAGAATGCAGCACAACCTTCAGGCCAATTGCATGAATAGGTGTTTTTCAGCTCTAACTATCTGAATATCTCATTAGCTCTGAGGAGTCCAAAAGATCCCTAGTGCTGTGCACCAATTTAATCTGGAGACTGATGTTCCCAGGAGAGACAGCTTTTCTCCCTCTTACCAGGATAAATCACCACAGCCTTCTGTAAGTTTAACTTTAGTCAGCTGCTCTCCAGCCAGGCACTAATTTTGTCTAGACAATGACAAACCTGAGACAGTGCTTATTTTTGATGTCTAGGAAACAGAGCTGTCTGTCAACTGGGCACTGATGGCACTTCAAGCAATGTTGTATCACTAGGCCTCCAACTGGCCTCATCTAGATAAATAACATAGGGTAGAGAATTAAACCTCATGGGACTAATCAGATGAGAGCTTGGAAATGGAGGAACCATTTCCCATGACTCCCAAGATTTAGCCTAGTAGGAAGCACCTGGGCAGTTTCAGGGTGCTTATATTCACCCCTTCAGCCTCTTGGATGGGGGACAGGAGCATTCGGTGATCAGTGGTATCAAATGCCATAGGAAGGTAAAGCAGAATTATGGATGGCCCTACCTTATCTATTAACAGAAAGAGGTCATCTACCAGAGCAATAAGTGCTGTTTCCATACCATGTCTTGGCTTAATGCCAAACTAATGGAAATCCAGGATACTGGCTGGCAGTCTCATTCATTTGCTTATAAAAGGGAGGTTGGAAAGTCAGCATTCAACTATAAGGTTTCCATCAACAAGTGATGGTTTCTTTAGCTGGGCTGCTGAATGTTTTACGGTTGTTAGTCGACTTTCTTCACAAACTGAATTAGTAACAGGAATCCCATCCGCTTTCTACTCTCTTTTAGCATCCAGGAAAGGCTGAAGTCCGTCATATATCAATGCCCACCATCAGCACGTCTGTAACTCCCTATCTGAAAGGTCTGAATGTTGGGGTTTTTTGATCCTGTCGTACTGCACCATCCCAGCTGCAGTGAACTTCCCTTTGCGTAAACTGACATATCCTAGCAGCAGGAGGCACTGTGTTATACAATTGGGTGGGGGTAGTCTAAGTTTATGAAGCAACAGAAAGTCCAGTACCCTGGTGGGCATTACTATGCTGTCTCTATGACACAGGCAAGGTAGCATCTGTCTTTTTTTGTAGCAGTGGCATTGGTTTGTTGAAATTTCCAGTGCCTCCACTGTCTGTCAGGTCCTATTTCCCCACGACCAGTGCTCAACTCTTCTCCTCCTCCACTTCTTCTGTTGCAATGTGTAAAGGCAGTGAATCAGGAGGTGGCCCTTTGACACTAACAGTACTCACTAATTCTATTTCTTGACCTCTTGGATGGCTACAATCCATTGTATGTAAACTTTGGAACTGGACAGCATTCAAGAGTTTCTGAAGATGGACCATGATGATCCAGTCAGGTGGCCTTCATTTGGGCAATTTCAGCAGAAGTCCCCTTCGCCACAGAATGGGCGGCAATGGGGCGTTTCTCTAGCCTCCCCGCCCTCCTTGGGGAATGAGGCGTGGAGTTTGGAGCGGCCGCGACTGAGGGGCCTGCTAGAGGGCTTAGGAGGTACTGCCCTGTTGCTGGGCAGAGTTGTAAGGAGCGTGCGAGAAGCACGCAATTGATACGTGAACCTGCCCCTTCTAGGTGAGGCGGGTTCACGTGGCCTCGGAGCAAGGCATTCGGCAGCAGACGGCGGAGAAGTCAGCAGCAAGAACGCTTGCTGCTGACTGCACGAAGGAGCCGCTGTCAGGGAGCACGACGAGATGGCTCGCACAAAGAAGAGGATGATGAAGAGCAAGGAAGGAGCGGGCCAGGCAGCGGGGCAGCCGTCCTGCGTAGAGTTGACCGAGAGACGCACGACCTGCGAAGCCCTCCTGAGGGCACAGGGATTGCCCATTCCGGGTGAGGCCGTGGCTGATCACCACAAGGCCGGGACCCGGTGGGAAGAGAAGGGGAGGGGCCCTGGGAACAGTGAAGGGGGGCAGGAGAAGGGCTTTCACTCCTCCACAGGGAGCCCCCCCACCTAACAAGTGGTTAGGCGTGGGGGCAGGGCAATTAATCTCCCAGCCCGCTACAGGGAGGGGGCAGGCAGCAGCCCCGCGCCAACTGGTAGGGGAAGGGGCCCAATACAGGAGGCAAGGGATGAGATCTTTCCCCACAGGGAAGGGGCAGGGGCCTCCCAGAGGGCAGTGGGCCATGGGGGCAAGGCCATAGACCCTCCGCACCCTGGAGATGGCAACCAGTGGAGGGAAGGTGGAGAACCCTCACAGCACAGGGGAGCTCCAGGGGGTGTAATGAACAGAACCAAACTGCCAGGAGGGGCATAGCGGACAACCCTGTGGTCGGGGTGGGCACAGGAATGATCCCTCAGGGGATTGGGGTGCAAGACCCTACTGGAATCCCCGGATGGGGACATTACCAGAGGCAGAGGGAGCAGGCGGTTGGGATCATGAGTGAGTACCCTGCCTTTGGGTCAGGTGCATTACCCCAAGGTCGGGCAACCACCTCTGGAGCGTTTCTCCCAACAGGAGACAGGGAGCCACCAGTGACAAGGCGAAGGTGGAGGGGACAGCCCGAAGGGAGCAGCCGGGAGATCGTGAGCTGCTAAGGCGGATTGAGGCCCTGGAGCAAGAGGCACAGCGACAGCGCAGGCGCCCGCAACAAGGGATTGAGGCAGCAACCCTGGGAAGTGCAGCAATGGCAGATACAGGACAGGGTGAGGTCAGTCGGGCGACGAGCCCTGGTGGGGATGCAGGTGGCGAGAGTGTCCCGAGGGAAGAGAGCGCAGTCCTCCCCAGAGGGGCCAGCACCGGACTCAACGCGGTGTTACCCCCTTTGGTGCCAGGGAGCTACGATGGGGAAGCCCCCAGTACGGGGGTGGCAGTCCATCCAGAAAAAATGAACCCGCAATTGCGGATGGGGGGGGGGGGGAGAGAATGGATGTGGGTGTTGCCGGCGGTGCCCCCAGATATGGGGCAAGGGAGTTGGCCTAACCGGGGCGAGCAGATAGCAAGTAGGGATCCAGGCTCCCGCTTCCCTTGCCTGGGACATCTGCCGCTGTAACACCGACTCAACCGGCTGTTCCCACCCCTTCTGAAGGACAGGCCCGCCCGCCTGGGGGACCAATACCAGATGTTGCAGCCCCGTTCAGGTCCCATTTGACCCAAGCCACGAAAGAAAAAGTATGGTGGGGAGAATGTGGACCTATTTGCTCTGCTGTTCAGTGATCCAATAGTGGATCACTCGGAACAGTCAGAGGGCAAGGACAAAGAAAAATTCCGGCAGCCCAAAGCCGATAGGAATTGGGAAAATTGGACATCAGCGTATGCGGTATACATGGGGGGTAATAATGCAAAGAGACCCCAGCCGTGGTTTAGAGCTGCATAAGTATGCAGACATCATAAGGAGAGCACATGGGACGGGCCTCTCAGGTTCATGGCTCCAATATGACAAAGCTTTTCGCCATAGAGTGGTGAATGTACCTGGGATGCAGTGGGATAAGCACGCTGTGGATTTGAGGCTCGAGAGCATGATAGATGCTGCATGTGCACCATGGGCTGACAGCAGACACCCACTAGTACAGGGGGAGGGGCGGGGAGGTCGCCCTGGCAAACAAACCATTTCGCAGTGATGCCCGGAGATGGGGGCAGGTTACCCATGGGCCTTGCTGGGAATACAACAAAGGGGGGCGCTGTACGCGACCTGCTTGTAGATTTCGACACACGTGCTCCAATTGCTGGGGGAACCATGCGGCAACCGCATGCCCATGACCCCGACAGAGGGGGGGAAGGGGTAGATACGGCCTGGGTGGGGGAAATCAGAAACCGGGCCAGAACACCCCAAGTGGACCTCGTCCTCAAAAGGGGACCGACGCCAATTATGGTGGGGCACCCGGAAAGGACTGAAGTTGACTATGTGGTACAGGGTTTCAAAAATGGTTTCATTATTCCCACAGGCCCAGTACATCAACATAAAGTAACGCATAATTTTAAATCTGTTCAAGGGTGTGAAGCGCTAGTACAAACAAAAATTGATAAGGAGGAAGAAGCATGCACGCACGCACGCACGCACACCCACCCTTTGTCCACCTTTGTGGTTTCCCCGCTTGGCATAGTCCCAAAGAAAACACCAGGGGAATTCTGCATGATCCACCATTTGTCGCATCCACAGGGAGGATCAGTGAATGATGCGATTCCAAAACAGTTAACTACCATTAAATATGCATCGTTTGATGAGGCAGTGGATAAGGCAAAGGCCATGGGGGGAAGGTGCAATCCTAGCGAAGTGCGACATCAAGTCAGCATTTTGCCTACTGCCAGTGCATCCGAGTAGTTTTCACCTCTTGGGTTTCTGTTTTGAAGGAGCATATTATTACGATAGGGCCATGCCCATGGGGTGCTCCATTTCCTGTTCTGCTTTTGAGCGATTTAGCTCACTGGTAGAATGGATTTTCCGGCAACGGGTGCAAACAGTAGAGAACTAAATATTTGGATGATTTTTTGTTAATTGGCCCACCGGAAGAACTGGAGTGTGCCCGCGCACTTCAGGCATTCCAAGACATGGGAAGTAAATGGGTATCCCATTAGCCCCAGAAAAACTGAGGGACCAAGCACAAGGATTACTTATTTAGGGATTGAAATGGACACAGAATTAAAGCTGTCTAGACTACCAGTAGAGAAATTGGCGGGCATAAGAAATAAGGTAGAAGAGTGTATAGCAATGAAAAAAATAACGGTAAAGGCCCTACGGTCCTTGATAGGCAGCCTTAACTATGCTTGCCAGGTGATTGCCCCTGGGAGAGTTTTTCTCTCCAGACTTCACGGGAAACTAAAAGGTGAACTACAGCCCCATTACAGGGTAAGGATTACCAAGGAAATGAGAGAGGATTTAGGAACTTGGCTCCAATTTCTCCAGGAATACAATGGGATCAGTTTTTGGAGGGAGCAGTTGCTCCTCAGGGCCAACCTGCAGGTTCATTCTGACTCGGCAGGTGGGGTGGGATTTGGGGTCTATTACCAAACATGTTGGTGTGCAGTCCCATGGCCAAGTGAATGGCACGAGCTGGGGCTTACCAGAGACTTGACCTTTTTGGAACTTTTTCCAATAATGGTGGCAGTTCTACTGTGGACGCAGCACTTTACCAATCTAACAGTTTTGTTCTGGTACGACAACATGGCAGTCGTACATGTGGTCAACATCCTTGCTTCCCATTCACCCAGGGTCATGTGGCTAGTACGGGCATTTGTGGGGTTGTGTTTGAAGAACAACATATTGTTCTCAGCACGCCACGTACTCAGAATTAATAATGGCATAGCCGAAGCCCTTTCTTGGTTTCAGATGAAACGATTCCGGGAATTGGCACCAGAGGCCAGGGAGCTGGCAGATCCTCTTCCACCATGTGTATGGCAGCTTGGGAAATAAAGATGCAGAACATCATACAGGAATCACTGGCCCCCAGAACTCAAGCCGTCTACAGCAGGGCCTACAGGGAGTTCCAGCAGTTTAGAATTCGCCAGGGAATGGGGAGCAATCTCCCTATAAAAGAACAGGAGGTAATACAGTTTGTGATCGAACTTCATGATAAAGGCCTAGTGGTGGGGACCATTAAAGGTAAGGTGGCTGCCTTGGTTTTTATCAATAGGATCAATAGATTCCCTTCCCCGGATAAGGGGTTCTTCCTCAAACGTATGTTTGAGAGTTGGACCAGGTCATCCGTGGTGGCTACAGTTACCAGGTCCCCCATAACACCACCAGTATTGGTGCAGATTATAGGTCTCCTCCCTGCCGTTTGTCACGATAAATTCGAATCGCAGCTGTTCACAGTGGTATACGCAGTGAGATATTTTGGGGGGTTTCGCATTAGCGAAGTGGTCCCCACATCCCGGAAGGACACCTCCAGTTGTGCTTTGGGGATGCAGGATGTAAGATGGACCGAGCGTGGCATTGAGTTGCACCTGTGAATCTCAAAAACTGATCAGCAAAAGAAAGGGCAATGGGTGCAATTGTACCAATGTGCTAACAAAGACATATGCCCGGTACAACAGATGCGGAGGTATTGGGGTATCCACCTGCTGGTGCTCGGGGAGTTATTTGTACATCAGGATGGTTGGGCACTTACGTGTTTTCAATTTACGGCGGTTATGAAGGTAGTCTTGAGCAGAGCGGGTTTCAACCCCAGGGACTTTGGGTCCCATTAATTCAGAATAGGGGCAGCAACTACCACAGCCGCCGCAGGATTGCCAGTGGAATCAATCAAGGCCATGGGTAGATGGAGATCTAAAGCATATAAAAAATATATACGATCATAACAGAGCCAGTAATTCCTTCTTTCTTTTCCTTAGGACCCTCATCTAGCAGACCAGCAAGACGGGTGGTGTGGATCATGGGGCACAGCGTGGTGTGCTGGGCAGATAGAGCGGCTCGCACAAGGCACTAGAGGTCGCAAATGGGGATGCAAAATAGATATGCGATAAGGTGGCTAGGAAAAAGTGGGATGAGGTGGAATCAGTTACTGCCAACCCTGGGGTCCATGAGAGGTGCCCTCTCGCCACAGGTAATTATAGTCCATTTGGGGGGAAATGACCTCCCTACTCATAAAGGGATAAATTTAGTCATACAAGTTAAGGAAGATTTATTAGTAGTTCGACGTTGGTTTAATAGGGTCCACATTGTCTGGACAAGTTTCCTACCTAGGATTCATTGGGATAAGGCGGTTAACCCTGGCAAGGTAGATAGAGCTAAGCGTAATGTAAGTAGAGAGAAGTGGGTTATTGGTATGGGTGGCTCAGTGATCAGACACCCGGGGTTAGTGCGGGGAAGGGCCGAATTGTTTAGAGAGGATGGCGTCCATCTATCAGAGGCAGGCAATGAGATTTATATCTGAGCATTGGCCCAACATCTGGAATCGTTGGTTTAAGAGGCAGTGGGAGTCGGGGAATGACAGGGAGTGTCTTCCCCTTAGTGGCAGGGTCCAGTATGCGATAGTAGGTTAAATAGGAATTAAGTAGGATAGGATGAGACATCTGCTTAAGAGATGAGGATCCCTTTTTAAAGCACACGCTGGGGTCATGACCCTGGGAGGGGTGGTTTTGATGACCAGAAAGGACATGCGCTGTCCACTGGCCGGAAACCACTTACCTCCTGGCTCGTGCCCTGAGTTGGGCATGTTCCCCCATTTCAGCCAAAGCCTCGGTGTTGTCGAACGGGGAAGATATGTAGAGTGGCAGTGACGGTGGAGGGTACATCCACGTCAGTGACCAAGTGGTTATTAGCTAGCATACTGGACCCAGTATTGCTGGGCAATTTTCCCACCGGCCTCTCAAGTTTGACTGATGATAATAAAGAATGCGGCCAGCATTTAAACCTATACAGGTCTCCGTGTCTCATGGGGGTGCGCCGACAAAGAGTAAGAATTGAGAGAGCCATAGTTCCTGAGCTCCTCCCTGCAACTTCCCTCCACCAGGATCCAAGTTGAATGTTAACAAGGTTGATCCCTTCCAACCTTAAAATGCTATAAAAACAATTATGATAATGGGGCTGGTGGCATGGGGAGGGAACAGGGACATGCAACATCTCCTGCCACAGTAATAGTGAAACAGAGAAAAGAAAATAGGAGGTGGGCAGACATGAAGAACAGAGCAACAGAAAGCGTGACCATGTTTTCTAAAGACCATGTCTCTTAACAATAACTGAAGAAAGGATGGAAAGCAACCCAATTAAAGCAGGAAACTTTTGCCCTGACTACATCTTCAGGAAGAGACACTAATGCGTTTGTCTGCTTAAGAGGCTGCTATCATCAAGGTTTAGAGAATTCCTTGGAGCTGCTCTGACTACACCTACAGAAATGAACCAGGAAGCCCCAGAAGGACTATTCACTTAGTGACTCTGGGGAAGCTGTTCCTAGAAGCTCATCTGTTTGAATCAATGTACTGACAAATGGCTTGAGAGAGCCAAGGAGAAATACATCCACAGAGAGAGAAAGACAGCACACAGGAGGAAGAGAGGAGACAGTGGAAAGGGAAGAGGAAACCATGCATGTGGATGAGAAAAGAAGGAAAACAAAATTTGAGTAGAAAGAGCCAACAGAGTTTTCATACAAATGAGACAGCTCTCTCTATCCATGACCAAGGCAGGGGCTTGTCAATTGCTCTTTGGAGGCATGCAGCAGCTGAACGTTTTATACAAGAACCTTAGGTGGCCATCAGTCAAACACCTGACAGTCCCATTCCTCCTTGTCTCCCACTTCAGCAAGGCAAATTCATGTCCATCCATCAGAGATCAGACATCACAGACTACCTGCAGATTTACAAGTGGCTGCTTCTCAGACCCTCAGATTTCCTCCTGATCCACCCTCAACTGCCACTCAGCATTCTAGCCTGACAGACAGATATGTCCATCTTGGGCATGGGGAGTTCGGTGGACGCATCTGTCACAGCTGACCAGTCAGTCATTCCCCATATACTTCAGGAGCACAGCAGGCAGTAGACAGGAGCACAGCTCCTCATGAGCCTCTGGGAATACAACAGCACAGAGAACTCGCTGCAGGGACTGGACAGCTTACAGTAATGGAAGAGGAAACCCTTTGCTTCAAGACTGCATTCAAATCCAGCCCAGTAGTGACCACTGTCACTTCTATATAAATTAGTTGGTCTAATACCCAGTGGGCTAACACCCCTATAACACAATTCCCAGAGTCTTTTACTGTCAGTTTCAGCAGAGGCCACCTAGACTGTTATCCTGTTACACCTTCTGGGTCACACAATGGCGGTCCATCCAATCTCTCAGAAAATCTCTCTTTTACTGTAACCAAGCCAAGAACGTGTACCCGAGTCCTCGCATCCTCATGAATGTCGCATCCCTTGTCTCTCCCTCTGTTCCCCCTTCCCTATCTCCCCTCCCCCTGTCTTTATATTGTAAGCCCTTGGGCAGGGACCATGTGTTAGGGGCGGGAAAACCGGTAAATCCGGTATCCGATAATGCCGGTACCGGGCGTACCAGCATTATCGGATTCGACCCGGTAATCCGGTCCGGGTACCAGATTCCGGGTACCGGATTTTTTTACATTGCAGCCATTTAAAAATGGCTGCAATGTAAAAAACTTAAAGCCCCAGCAAAAAAGTTTAAAAAAACAAACCCTCCCCGAGTCCAGGCTGCGCGGGTGGAAGGGGGGACACCCCCCACCCACCCTGCCCAGCCTGGATTTTTGTT
Organism: Sphenodon punctatus; assembly: GCA_003113815.1. NCBI lineage: Eukaryota > Metazoa > Chordata > Lepidosauria > Sphenodontia > Sphenodontidae > Sphenodon > Sphenodon punctatus. The sequence goes on from QEPC01007158.1 coordinate 2,697,739, forward strand.
TAAAAAAAGACT
>QEPC01007158.1:2708498-2747010 GCA_003113815.1 Sphenodon punctatus
GACTGAGAGGAGATATGATAGAGGTCTATAAAATCATGAGTGGGGTGGAACTAAGAAACAAGGAACAGTTATTCACCCTCTCAGCTAGTACTAGAACTAGGGGACACTCCATGAAACTTATGGGTGGCAAGTTTAAAACAAAAGAAAATATTTTTTCACTCAGCGTATAATTGGGTTGTGGAATCTACTGCCAGAGGCTGTGGTAAGGGCCAGTACTATAGCTGAGTTTAAAAGAGGTCTGGACAAGTTTCTGGAAGATAGGTCCATTAGCAGCTATTAGCCAGACAGGATCAGGGAACATGACGGGAGCTGGGGGAAAACAACATGGAACGGATCCCCCATTGTGACCTGTTGGGTGCTTCTCCCAAGCCACCATGATTAGCCACTGTCAGAGACAGGATGCTTGGCTAGATGGACCATTGGTCTGACCCAGTATGGCACTACTTATGTTTTTAGCTCTGAATTAGGCCCCCAGTTTGCTTTCTCTCTGTCTGGGCTAAACCTGTGCCATCTTCCTGTAATGTAATTCTACCTTCCAAGATTCCTTGCCCTGCGTTCCCCTCACTCCCACACACACATAGATATGTACTTTGATGCCGCAGCAGAAGAATTTTTTGTTGTTGTTGCTGAAAAAAATATCAGATGTAAATGGGCAAAAAGTCTCTTGGAAGCAATGTTATTCGTCAAAGCAGCAGAGCTCCAGTTTGAATGGCACTGTGCTGCCCCTGTGTGGCAAGAAAAGGAACTGTGTGCACCATGTTTGCCTGCCGGCCTAGGAAAACCATGCCTTTTCTAGGGTTTGGTTCTTTTTAAAAAAAACACAAGGAGCAAAAAATCAGAAAAGATGGATCAATGAAAACACATCTGTATTGATTCATCTCTGATCTGTAATAAATTCCTGGCCACTTACAATTTCAAGCCATGCAAAACATCTTGGCAACAGTAAAGCTAAAATGCAAGTCCTCTTGTTCCTAAAGAATGTGACCCTGCCACCTGAGCATAAAAAGAATCTGCTGACTAGGGGCCATGACCAAGGCTTCCACTGTGGCTGAAACGTTTTTCACGAGACAGTAGGTGTAAACAGACGGACACAGCGCCTGGTCACCCCCAGAGCTGCTCAGGGGATGCACCCTCACATCCGCCTGCTTCCAGCCCCACCTGGGTCTGCTTTAACGGACCCGGCAGTTTCCCTGGGCTGCAGTCTGCCTGCGTGGTGCCCTCCACTCTAGGCGTGTACCTGCAACTCTATGCTGCTGTCAGGGGCAACGGTTGGCCAGCTGCAGAGTAGATCCACCCAGCTGACAGACAACAGCTCCACTTCAGGCCACTGCCCCAGGTTTGGTCAGCCTGCTCCACTGACAGTACTCCGGAGTGCTGCCAGTGGGGCTGCCCCAGAGCAAGCACAGCCTGTTCCGCTTGCACATCTGACGGGGCGCTTTTAAATGGACCGGCCAATCCGAGGATGAAGCAAACTGGTGCGGGCAAAACCAGAGCTGCCGTTCATCTAAAAGAACCCAGTGTCAATTCAATCCTACATCATCCTACACCAGAGGCTCCCAAGCTATGGGTAACGTCATCTGCAGATAGTCATGAACTCACCTGAGAGGCTTGCCATTGCGTGTCTGTTGCTATCTGGGATTACTTAAGTACCAAACTAGGAGCATGCAGGCAAATGTTTGGAAACTACTGCCCCAGTATTCAGTGCATTTTACTAGCTACATTTACCCACTTGTTACAAATTTCACGTGGTTTGTAAGACACACATCGGTGGCTTAGTCTTGTCGCCCCCCCTCCCCAAAAAAGAGAGCACACTGAACTGGTGCCAAAACAATATTAAAATCCTCAATGTGACACAGAGAAATGGGAACATAGCAGGAAGGACATACACCTGCTATGCCATTCTGAGCAAAACTGCGACAGGGCCCTCTGGGAATAAACTGCATTTCACAGCGTATAAATGCTCCCATGTTTTTAAGCCAGTCTCATCTGCAAGCCCACAGATCTACTCAATTGCTCTAATGGGGGAATTTCCCTAGATTATCCTATTTCCATAGACAGACTTTATTTCTATTTTTATTTTTTTTACCCTGAATGACACAAAATTTCCTTAGTCGAAGATAATTCTGCTAAGAACTGAATCCCTGGCAAAAAGACGCAGCTCAGCATTTCAGATTCCCCACAGCAGATGGCGGCATTACCCATTCTAGCCAGTTCTTTATACTGTAATATTATGGGCAGGAAGTTGGAACTGTATTTTACCCGTTTTACTCTAAGCTCCTGCTTCAGTGGTCAGTGGTGGGGTCAGGCACCAAAACTTGTAACAAAGCAGCACACACAGCTTGAGGAGGCTAGAAGAAGGAGCCACATAACTGAGCCTTGACACCAGATTTCACAATAGCTCCTGCAAGTATTTGAAGGATGTAACTATAAGCTCCAGGGAGGAAAGGAATTATTTAATGCCTTAAAAGTATAACTAGGAATAATAGGATGAAACTGAGCAAAAGAAAAGGTAAGGTGAATAGCATTTGTTCATAGTGAGATCTACTGGATTGTGGAAACTACCCAGGGGCAATCACCAGGAGACCACAGGAACCAATCTTCACAGCTCTCTATAGGAATGAAAAAAGTATTTTTATTATTAGTTGTTAAGCAGCAGTGATTGCCTTGATTCTTGTACAAGGCACAGAAGTGTGTCTTAGATGTGGAGGAAGATGGGAACAGAAGTCTTTTTGCATGCTGTTGCTGCCAGTATATATTGTGATTCATGGGCTGTTGCTTTAAGAAGTGCCTAAAGAACATTTCAGCAGGGACTAGATAAAAAGATAGATACAGACGTTACAGGAAAACCAAACATCCTCTTAGTTTCTTTATCTAAGGGTTCAATACTTCCTCTCCCAAGGCAAAGATAAATTCAGAGTAAAGTAAATTAACCTGTGTCCAGAGTGCATTTTATTTGAGGGGGGAAATACTGAATCACTAGCAGAACAGGCAGCTTGGGCCTTGACAATGTATTTGATTTTAAAATATTTAAGTGAGTATTGCAGGCAATATTATGTTTACTTTTGACAGCCCACGGATCAAGATTGCCTTCAAGTTTCATGCAGCAGTACAGTCCCATCTCCACTAGGTGGTGGATCCAATCTACAATCGGGATTGTAAAGATCTGTTAAATAATGTCAAATATTCATTTCTCCCTTTGCCTTATATCACCAATGTCCTGACATTGTTGCTAATAACTATGCATTCACAAGAGGGTTTGCCGGTTAGCCAGTTAGTGGCTGCAATAAAAAAACCAGTATTCTATGAAGCATTACAACGCAGTATTTTAAAACATTATGAAAGAGTGTTATAAGCTGACATTATTGTAAAAAGACATCATATGTAAAGTTCTATCTGTCCTAATAACCACATTCCTATTTCTTAGTGTGTCAGCAATGTCCCCAGGTGCCAAACAGCTGTGAGACAGGTCCTGCCCCAAGGAGCTTACAATCTAGGATGGACAAGGGAGGGGACAGCCCAGGATACATTCATGAAACTGAGAAATTGCAGGTACAGTGCTTATTAGTTCAGTTAAAAGCTGGGGAACAGAGTAGTATCATAAATGATCCTAGGGTTGTCAGATCAATTTTTAAAACAAAAACAAAACAAGAAGTAGTTCTGTGCAGCAATCACAGAATAATAGACTGATTACCTAAGTGGGAAATAAGTGATCAACGTAAGTCAATAGGTCTTTCTAGTTACAAAAGGGACCATATCTCCCCTACAGGCACCCATTGTTAATGAAATTCAGGCTTGCTATTTATGTTTGGGCCTTCTGCCCAAATTTTGTTGAAATCAGTCTATATGTTCAAAAGTTATGGGGCGAGGGTACACACATACACACAAGCAGTGATCACACACGTCTTCTTTCCATTTTATTCCCACACCTACACCCCATTTGGCATTTCACATCCTCTCTAATCTCCCTTCCTTTCACAGATGCAGCTCCACTGTATTCCTTTAGTGCCCATTAAGACCTATTGGAATTTACAGCTACACCAGACAGACTATCCCAATCCATTCAGCTCCGGAGCTCCTGGCTCAAGCATGTTGATGCTGCAACTGCGAGCGCTGTTGCTTAGGGGCAGGCACCATATCCTAACTCCCCATCGGCCGTTCACACCCACCTACGTGGTACCCGACTGCCCCCCTGGCTCCCCCAAAATACACACACACACACACCAGGGAAAGCACCTGAACCCTCTCTGCACTTCAGTCATTCCAGGGACCAGTTCCTGAGTTAAGCACGATTTCCCTCCTGCACAGCATTTCCACATGCCTCCCACGAACTCCTCCAGTCCTGCCACCCAAGCGAGCATACCAAGTTGCCCCCAAAAGGAGAAGATGAAAAAAGAAAGTTATAAAAAATATGGTTGTCTATTTAAAGTTCCTTAATTTAATATAGTTATATACATTTTAATATAGTTCTTTAATTTTTTATAATTCATGCTTTCCATGCGTCTGGGAAAAGAGAGAAGTTTAGGGGAGGTGGGGCGTGGAGAATGGCTGTATGGCATATCATAAACCACTTTAGGGCCTAGGGGTTGGAAGGAAAGGGAAGGGGGAATGGTGAGGGTGCAGGGAAGTGGGAGATGCAGGGAAAGGAGGTGGGTCATGGAGAATGGCGGTATGGCTTAGCAATAAATTGGTTTGGAGGCTGGGGGTTGGAAGGGGAGGGTAAGAGTCCACTGGCCATGCACTTGCAATTGGGGGCAGGGGGCCTCATAGTCGCCCAGCAGGGAAAGGCGAGTGTGCAAAGGGAACTACCAGACCGGAGGAAAGCCACAGGCAAAGGCTGGGTGCTCGCCAGTCGCAAAGTAGCCAGCTCCTGACTGCAGACCTGCACCTCTGCACTTCCATGGCATTCCTAGACTCAGCCAGTCTGTGAATGCCAATAGGAAAAGCAGAGGTTCAGGCCTGCAGCCAGCAAATCTATGAATGCCAATAGAGAACACACAGGGAAAGGCAGCCGGGCAAGAAATAGCATGGGCTCCCCCTTCCTGAACGTATCCTGTTTAAACTCCTGGTATTCACGTTCAAAACACTCCACGACCAAGCTCCCCCTTACCTCTTGGACCTCCCTCACTCTCCCTCGTTTCTCCTGCTCACCTAACCGCCTTCAACCCTTTTCCCTCCCTGCCCACATCCGCCTTGCCCCCTCCCTCCGCTCCTTCAAATCCCTCCTCAAGTCCCATTTTTTTCCACACCACCTTTCCCAATGCCTGCTAGTCGTTCCCCATATACTTACTGTCTGCCCTCCTCTGCAGACTGCTGCAACCAACCTGATTGTAACCAAGTCAAGCACACGCACCTGAGACTTCGCGTCCGTTTGAATGTTTGTTTGTCTTCTCCCGTCTCTCCCACTGTCCCGTCTCCCTGTCTCCCCCTCGTCTTTTAGATTGTAAGCCACAGGTAGGGACTGCGTCTATGTCTATGTTCTGTACAGCGCCAGGTACATGACCGGCGCTATATAAATGTTTATAATAATAATAATAATAATAATAAATAAAGTATGCTGTCCTGGTGCTGGACAGTGGCAGAGGGGGAGGGAAGCCAGTTGGGACAGAGGAAATCACAGTGACACACAGGAAACATTTTTAAAGGCTTTATTGATATTACAAAAAGATGGTTTAAAATAGTTCACTGATGCTCATCAAACTGAAGGGGGCAGGGGTTGGAGATAGCACTGTGGTTGATGTGCTGGCACAAGGGATCCCAGAGCTCTCCAGTTAATTGCTGCTCCACTCTGTTCAGTTGGTCTCGGAACAGGAGCACTGGCTCACTGGAGCTCACTGGTGGGGGGAGGGGGTGTTTCACCAACACAGTCCCACTAGTCTTGCAAATGTGGAGAACGCAGGAGGCGACTGTTAGCAGAGGCGCCATCTCTAGCTGGAAATAAATTCTAGCAGCTATTGACCTCCAGTGCTGCTTTAAAAGCCCTCTATACAACAGAGCAGGTGGTGAAGAGCTGCCAGTTAAAGTCCCTTTGTTCCAGGGTGCAGGTAGCACTGTATGCCTTCAAGAGCTAGGGCTTCAGGGGGTAGGTAGGGTCCCCGAGAACAACAGGCCTCATGAGCACCCCTCAATATACGTTTCAGTGGAGGGTCCAAAGTCTCTGGTGTACATACAGCTAAAAAGGGTGAGTGATGGAAGATGCAGGTGTCTTGGTTCGTACCAGAACACCTGGCAGGCACATCCACAAACGGGGCAGTGATCCACTACAGCCTGGAGAACCTTCCAGTTCACATAGTTGTCCTTGCTATGGGGTGGGAAGATGATGATGATATGGCTCCCAACTATCACCCCTATACAGTTTGAGAACCCCTCCTGCGAAAACCCTCCATTATCTCCACAGGGTTAGCCAACTGCACCACTTAGCCCACCAGCACTTTTACAATTGCTGTACAAACCTCCACTAATATGGTGCCCACCACCATGGAGGTTCCAATGCCAAACTGCTGGGCGACAAGAGCAGCAGGTGTCTGGAGAGGTGAGTTTCCAGATGGCGATGGCAACGTATTTCTCCATGGGGACACGCGAGGTGACCAAATCACCATGCTCTGTTTCTCCAGTCACAGCCTGAGAATCTCAGCTATCTGCAGGACGAGACGATGGGGCATCCTGAAGTTTGTGATCCACTCAGCATCTTCCCATGAGGACAGCACGTTCTCCAACCACTCTGTGTGTTTCTCCTTCACCCAGACCAGCCTGTTGGTGAGTACGGTCCGGCAAATGGCGCTGGTGACTGAAGTTGCATCTCCTGACCAGTACCTCTCTGTGCGCATCAGCTAATCTTTCACAGCTTCGATCCTCCTCAATATGGTCTATTGTTGCCAGAGGTAGGCAAGTGCACGGCGTCAAAGGTTGAACTGCCTCTGCGGTGTGGTGCACCCACGCATCCTGGCCACAGATCAAGCAAGAGCCTGTCTATGTCCTGAAATCACATTGCACCAACGACAGCAGAAGGCTTGGATCTGTTGGATCGCTTGCAGGTTCTGCTCAGCAGTGGTAATGAAGGCCTGGAGCGCAATGAGAACAAGGAAGTTCTCAACATGCATCTCCATGGCTGCTGTTCCAGTGCCCTCGAACTGTGCATATCACGAGCCAAATGTTTTGAATAGTTTTAAGAGCTGGGTAGCTGCCTAGCCAGGACTGACTGCACACCACACATGAGCTGCTATTGGCTACTGTTGGCTGCTATTAGTTACAGGCCAGCTATTAGTTGAAAAGGTTTTTGCAAAGCTTATGCTGGGTGTGCGTTTGTTACTGTACTGGCACTGCCAATCCAGGCAGCTATTAAACTGCATAGACATTTCGGTCACAAGCATTTCAGTAAACACACCAACTCATCTAAAAATGGTTACAGATGTTAGCACCACGGAAGCATGGATCTTTTTAACTGGGGTGGGAGGGGGGAACCACTGAATGTTAAGAAATGGGAAGGTAGTGAAGGTCACTGCACTCGGGTGCAGCCATACAAGACCCAGTGGGAAGACTACCACACCTTGGGTTACCTTAACCCACTCTAGGCAGCTGGGCCGCACAATGGAGTGCTTTGTGTACCCGACAGCCTCCAGATATTACTCCGACCCCACCCCGAAGCAGGGCAAGCAGCTGCTTGGTATACAACGCATCCTTGGAAAAAGTCCGAGGACACGTCGCAGAGCAGCCTTATCCAACATGGGGTAAGGCTGTCAAGGCAGGGCAACTTATGTGCCTGGTTGCCATCTGCCCCACTGCGGCGTGAACACCTCAGCGGGACTTTGAGTGGCAGCCGCTAGCACACATCACACGTTGCCACATCACAACCGGGGGCAGAACTTTGGTCAGGCCGGGGGAGAAACGCAGTGCAAGGCCGGGTGTCCGGCACCTTGGCCCGTCCTGGCCATGGCTGTATCTCTGACAGTGGCAGGCTCGCCCAGCTTCCCCACGACCATCTGCCCAGCTCCTCATGCTTCCCCTGTGGTGTGGCAGCTGTGCTTGCACGCCATGGGTGCGCGCAGGGATTGGGCCCTCGCAGCTCATGTGGCTGCACCTTATGTGGGAGTAGAGCTGCCTATTGGTTAAAAATAACTAGTATAATTTCTTATCGCTTGAAAGTAACAGTTTTTGCTTGCAATGAACATGAGGGGTCATAATGCCATAGAAAGCTATTGCTGTATATTGTTTGTCTGGGTGTGCCAAATGACTTCAGCATTGTTCTTTGGGTGCTGTGCCCACCTGGGGTACGGTGACCAGAGAAGTTGGGGGGTGATGGATACTCTGGCCTTTGCTGACATTTGGGTGAGGTCTGATGTAGAGTGAACTGTCAGACGCATCCTCTGAGGCAGCCTATGCGCTCATAGGGCAGTACATGCACACAATGGGGTTCTATGTATGCATGATAGAGTGCAGACATTGCACAACCCTGCTGCACTTCCAAGTTCAGCAGAATGGAAGAGAGGGAGACTTGGACAAGATGAGAAAGTGAAATGAGAACAAGATTGTGACTTTTCTAAACATTTGTGCACTGCCAGAAGTAGGGCAGTCACTAGTAACCGAGGCTGGGCCTTTCCTGCTGTTTTTTCTCATCACTGCCCTGATGACAGCAAGAGGATGCACACAGCAGGACCATCAGGAGTGCCTCAATCAGATCGCAGAGATGAATCTCTTCGGGGACACAAGTGACTCAGGGTACAGGGAATGTGAACCAACTGATGGGAGAGCTTGTTGCTCTATACAAGGTTTGGACACCGCAGAGCATCCTTGCGAGCAAGAATGTTTTCTGCCCCCACTTTATGGTAATGAAAAAGATGTTAGAGAGGGGGTGTAAGAGGTGCATGTTTGACTGGGAGTTTTATGCAAACAGGGAGGGATTTCCAACATCACAGTGGGCGAGACCCCAATAAAACTGTGTGCTGCTACCTACTAGTACACTGTTGTGAGGCGTGGATGCGAGAAACTGGGTTATAATTTTTACTTTTAATTTTTATATAGGCACTCAAAGTATGCAATTTGCTCAATAAACTCAGCATTTTGTGCATAGCAAAAGGTTATTTTCAGCCACCAAGTACTGGCAGGTATAAACCCAGGTATGAATCTCCACGGGTGGGCAGGGATAGCAGGCACTGGACTGCCTCCGTACATCATAATAGTCCAGAAGAAAGAACAGCTGGTGCGACTTCTTGTTCCCCTAGTTTGCCATGGCTGTGAGTCATGAAAGGGGGCAGGATACTGAGAAGGGAAGGGTTGGTGGGTGGAGTGTGGCAGAAAACCTATCCCTTTATTACCCTTAGGGTGGCCATACCCCCACTTTAAAAAGACACATGAAAAATACATGTTCAGGGCTGCATTGGTTCCAGTGCATGCCTGCACCATGTATTTTTCATAAGTGTCCTCTTTTAAAGGGGAGGTATGGCCACCCTAATTAGACTTGTCATGTTAAACCATTGAGTGGGGGCCCAAACATACAAGAAATACACACAAGGAGCTGCTCATTTATTAGAACCTACACACTAAATGTGAGTGAGGGATGTATGGACCAAACCTGGACTCCACGGGGCTATTGTCTCATTTGTTACCACCCATAGATGCCAGCTGGTTCTTAATGTGTTTTGAAAATACAGACAATGCCTAGATGAAATTCTTTCCATTTCAACAGCTGACAACAATGGGAGCCTTATCCACAAAGCCCTATGATGATCAATTAAGCATTGCCCAATAGACCAGGTGTGGGGGAGGATAAAATATGCTTCATCTGCTGCCTCAGGCACACTTTCAGTGAAGTGAATTCCAAGATTACACAAGACATGAGGTGGTGGTGTCATTCCGCAATGCAGGAGGGGGTGTGACACAACAGCAAACTCCCTAGATCCGCAGCAGGGCCAGCCCCAGAGTTTGTGGGGGGGCCATGTCCGAAGTCTTGGTGAGGGACCTAATTTGCCCTCAGACCTGCAACCAGGCCCTATTAGCACCACTACTTACCCCTTAGCTTCCCACACATAGCGCCCCCTCACCACTTCCATCCCACAGATCCAACCACCACCACTCCAATATCCCCACAGAGTGCCCCCCCTGAAATTTTCTACCACCTTCCACCCCACCCCACCCCACCCCGCCAATACAGGGAAGGAATGGTAGGAGCGGGAGGGCAGCATTGCAAATAAAGAACATTAGCGGGGAGAGGGCAGCCTGGGTGCTCAGATCAGGGGAGGAAGGAAAAGGTATTTTCTTGGCCCGGTGGCCCTTGCCTTATATGCTACTGGGCTTGGGTCTTCTGGGAGGGCTGGTGATCAGTCAGAGGCAGGCTTAGGCTGCTAAGCAGGAGGGGACAGCAGGAACATTCTGGTGGGTGTCTCCTTGGGCTGGGTGGTGCCTCCCTTCTGGGACCCATGGAGGGCAGGAGGGAGGGAGGCAGGGGGCAGCCGGGGGGGGGGGAGGTTGGAGGACAGGGAGAGAGGAGACCTCCATGGGAGGGAAGGTACGGGGAGAGAGTCTGGAAGTCACCTCCTCTCTCACACACACGAACTCAGAATCACACACAGCCACACTCTCCTCCCTCACACAGACACTCTCCTCACTCACACAGACACAAACTCAGACTCACTTCTCTCTCTCACACTCACTTCTCTCAGGGCTGGCCCCAGGCATGTGCCACATGTGTGGCCGCGCATGGCCCCACGGCCAGCTGGGGCCCCGCACTTGCATGGCTGGGCAGCAGACTGCAGCCAGCTTCTCCCCCAATAAGTTATTCTGCCTCCCCTCCCTGGCTCCGGTCCCCATCCCTCACCTGCCTCTGCCTCCTAGTAGTGCTCCAGCAGCAGCAGCAGGACACCAGGACTGGGAGATAAAGCTGTTTGTTTACAAACAACTCCTCCCCATGAGCTGATCAGAAGGTTAATACCTTACAAAGAAGGTTCTTCGAGATAGCGCCTAATATTCTCACAACTGGGTTGTGCACACTCACCCTATTCAAATAATAGACCATGAGAAGCTTGGTCTCAAGCTTCTCTAGTATAAAAAGCACTCTCCCACTCAGAATGACAGTTCCTTCCAACCCTTTCTAGAAAAATAAGAAAAGAATTCCATGCAGGGCTGGAAGGGTGGGTGTTGTAAGAATGTTCGAAGCCATCTCAAAGAACCTTGTTTACAAGGTAGCAACCTTCTGTTCTTCTTCAAGTGGCTCCTCCTCACATGCTATTTTTACATGGCTCCGCCGGGTGGGGGATCCATGGGCGTGCCAGTGCATGGATGGGGCATGCACACGGCTGCACACGCATCCCCACTCACCCACACCCACGGAGTAACCGCCATTCCCCCCGGTTGCTCCGTGCATGGGGACGAGTGGGGGGGGTGAGTGGGGATGTGTGCACCACATCGTTCACACGGGGCTCCCCCACCCATGAACACACAGAAATCTGCATGTTCATGGGTGGGAGAGGCCCGTGTAAAAAGGGCCACATTCTCACAACTGTCTTACTTATACTAACTTAGGTAGGAATTTAGGATGTAAAGCAATATCTATTCTGTCTTGGAAAATAAAACTGAAAATATGGTTCTGAGATTATTATGGCTGCTATTTCACTAACTTTTCTTAATGAAGTTATTGCTAACAGGAATACTGTCTTTAAACCCACACCCCATAACCAGTTCATTTGTGCCCCTCCTCCCCATATAATCAATTCACGCTAGCCACAGGGGCACAAATTAAATGGTTATGGGTGGAGGGCAGCGTGAATTGATTATACGGGGGCGGGGGTGCAAATGAACTGGTTATGTGTGTCTTTTCATGGCATAATGCGCTTAATAAGCTAGCTGCATTTTGGGTGTCTGGTGTGTTTGATAGCACCTCTGGAGGGTCGTACTGCATGTGTGCACAAGTCACAGGCAGCACCGGCAGCAAGAAGCAACAGGCCCTGGAGGCCAGGCTGGCTAAGCTCCCCCTCCTCCAGTAAGGCAGTCGACGCAGTCAGTCTCTCTGTGCCTGCCTCACTGCCCGCCTGGCTGCCTCTGCAGTGGAACCACTCCTGGGGAGTGGTGGTAGACGTTCGGCTGGGGAGGTGGGTGGGGGAAGCATTGGGAGGCCACGCATGTCGATGGCCACTCGGCTGAGCGCCATGCAAGGCATCCAAGGGGTGCCAAACTGGGGGGGGGGGGAGGAGGATGGGGAGGCCATGCTTCTCCATGGTTGCTCGGAGTGGTGGAGAATGGAAATCCTTCCTGTCCAGAGGGAGTAAATTTTATGTAAATTTACACATTTGCATAATTAGGTGGTGCCTAATTATGCAAATTAGGCCCCACACCAAAGACTTGGCACATGGCCTCACAAACCCTGGGGCCGGCCCTGACTTCTCTCACCTCACTCACACCCGACAGGGGGAGATGGAAGGAACAGACACCTTCCCCGCTGCCCCGTCTGCTGCTGCTCACACACAACATACTATTGTTTCATAGTTCCTGTGCCGCCGCAAGCATGTTCACACTGTGGCCACCATTCTCCTAATCTGGCATGCTGGGAAATGTAGTCCCAGCATGCCAGACTAGGAAAATGGTGACCTCAGCATGCACATGTGCGTAGTGGTGCGAAGCCTTTGAAACAATCACACAGCATGTGTGAGCGGTGGCGACAGCAGTTCCTCCTCTGCTGCTGCTGCCGAGGGGGCTTGGCTTGGGCAGGCTGAGGCCTGCCCCCGGCTGCCCTGCCGCTGTGGCTAGGGACAAGAAATGGCCCAGGCTCGAGGGCTGTCACCCACCTCCAGCCAGGTGTGGGGTTCTGTCTGCCGTGAGGCATGTCGTACATGCCTAGAGCTGGCTTGATCCCTGATCCCCAGGGATATACTTCCTATAGAATAGGGGTGGGGAACCCTAAGGCCCATGGGCCAAATCCAGCCTATGGCTGTTTATTTGGCCCCTTTCCACTTCCTGGATCTGGCCCATGAACTCAGTCCCAACTCTTAAGCCCTAAAAGACTGTGCTCAGTGGAGGGGAGCAAAAATGAGGTCATGTACTTGAGGAGAGGGTTGGATCCCTGGCACAGATCCATGATCTGACCTCTCCCCTTCCTTTCACCATCCTGAACCACTTATTTTCAAAGTGGCCTGTGGAAGAGAAAAGGTTTCTCACTCTGGTTGTGGAAGAATGAAGCCAGTTCTATGCAAACCATTGATAGGTACTGATGAGTCTTTGACTTACTCAGCAGTGCTGCCTCCAGACTGCTGGGATCAGAAGCCTCGTGCTTTTGAGCTTAATTGCAGCTTCAGGAAATGACAGAAGGAATGGGTCCAGTTTTGGGACTAAACCTCAGAAAAGGTTTTATAGCAAAATCCAATCTAGGCATGATTTTATTTTAGTTTCATGTACAACAGGGTGCTGGGTGGGGGCAGGGGTGGAGGTATGAACAGTCCCTGGCCTGTACAGCACTCAACTGCAAGAGAACTGGTCACTTCAGAGGAGACTCCTAACACAGGAAACATGAAGATTAGGCCCAATGATGAGTTCAATAGGAATTTCCCCATAGAAAGATGTGCAGGATTGGGCCTAAAGCCTTGTTAAATGAAGACCCTCTTTTTATAAAAGTATTGCTACAAAAAACTAAGGAACAAAATTCATCCTACTTTAGCAGAATTGCACGTGAACTGAAAGAGCTGTGCAAAATTTTCCATAAGGTCTCAGCTTCTGGAACACAGCTTGTGATGGTGCCGAGTGCGCACAATCCAACACCACCACATGTAGCTTGGCTGCCACGGGCAGCGAGAACTCCTTTATTGTGCTGGCAGCAGATGACAGTAACTGGGATGGTTTTCAGACAGTCCCCTTTAGGACTCCACTGTTATGTCCACATGGCTCTGGTGCATGTTATGCAGAAAGAGAAAGAACTATTAACTACAGTCAGTAGTATGCTCTACAGGTGAGGATATTGATTGGCTTTGTGGCAGAGAACAGCCCCAGCCATGGGGGAGATGATTGCAAAGGCAGGGCCTGAGTGCCAACTGACAGTCACATGAGTAATGACATGTGATAAGGAGAGCAGAAAGAGAAGTGGGCATAAGCTGCTTTCAAGGCTCAGCCTGCAGGAAAGTGAATGCTGCCTAATTGAGAGCACACACTGTAGCTATCTGTAAGGAATGAAGATTTATAAGGGAGCAGAATTGTGAGGGGACAACCTTGGAGCCTAAACCCTTGCTGGCTAGGTGGTGAATCCCGAGCGCAAATTCTCATGAGGGAGCAAGATATTGATTAGTTTTGACCTTCAACTTAGGATAAAATAGCAGGAGAACCCTGATGGTGACCTAGCCTTCATTCATACCACATCCTTCCCCCTTGCAAATGAACTACTCATTCCTTAAACTACATTTGTTTTGTCCCATAACCATGCATTCATACAACTGCTGATTTCTGTGCCTTTTAATGGCCCAGCACTTGCATCAGGTGGCAGAAAAAGAGAGATCATCAAGGGACACAAGAAACAGAAAGGGTTTCACAAAAAACGAATTTGTTTTTAGACGATATATTAAAAACATCTTGGTCTGTTTTATCACATTTTGAATGTGAGCATGTAAACAGTTAAAATGTCTCATTTTAAAGAAAACTTCCTGGTTTAGTTAGTTTTTTTAAAACCCCTTTTCTCCAGGTTTTACTGAAAAGCTTTAATTTGCAAACATTGCACAGCAATCAGTTTAACTGAACGTTTTTTTAACTGTGTAAACAGTAAGAACGTTTTTGAGCATAATGCTAAAACATTTTTGACACTTACACACACAATTCATAGAATGTTTTTAGAACATTTTAGTAAAGACTGTCTAAATAAAATAAAATGTTTTTGCTATGACAATGAGTCATCCTCCACCCCGAAAGCCAGGCGAAACAGCCACGTCTTGCAACAGCGTCGAAACGAGGGGAGATCCAGGGTCAAATGGGTCTCCACCAGCAGAGAGTTCCACAGCCCTGGGGTGGCCACCGAGAAGGCCCTCTCCATCGTGGCCCCCGGCAGACTCGGGGGACCTCCAGGAGAGCACCCCCTGATGACTGCAGGGGCCAATCCAGATCCCAGGGGGTGAGGCGGTCCTGCAAATAGGTTGGGCCGAGGCCATTTAGGGCTTTATAGGTAAGCACCAACACCCTGAATCGGTCCCGGACGACTACAGGCAGGCAGTGCAGAGACCGAAGAACTGGTGTAATATGTTCCCAGTGGCCCAATCCCACAAGGAGACGAGCCGCCGCATCCTGCACCAGCTGCAATCTCCGTACCGTGACCAAAGGTAGCCCCACGTAAAGCGCGTTACAGTAGTCAAGCCTAGAGGTGATGAAGGTGTGGATGACGGTGGCCAGGTCAGAGTCCTAAACATACAGCCAAAGCCGACACACCAGATGTAATTGGTGTGTAGGCACTCCTTGCTACAGCCTCCACCTGAGCATCCAAGCAGAGTTGCGAGTCAAGGAGCACCCCCAGACTCCGTACCTGGGGAACCAGCGGAGGGCAGACCTATATGGTGATAGGGAACAGATAGAAGTCCCGTACAGTTAGTAGAAATGGGGTGGCAGCAAATGTTGAATCTTTGCTGCATGTAGAAATCAACCTCAGAAGGAAAAAATCTGCAGAGGAAAAAATAAACTGGATTTAATCTGGATTGATTTAATCCCTTGCCTCGGCTATTGGGTCAAATCGCATAATCGGAACAGTGATGCCTTGACCCATCAATGCTTGATGGAGGAATTGGAATACCGAGATGCTTTGTACTATCCTTGGTTAGTCCAAATTCTGTCCCATCTGAGGAGTATGGGTCTATCAATTTCATGTTTTTGGGGGGGAAATGCATGCCAACAGAAAAGCCTGATGACTGCTAGAGCAGCTGATATAGTCAGGCAGTAGTTGCCTCCTGGAAAGTTGCCCCTTGGTACTGCCAACTTAAACAAGAGAATAAATTCGAAACTTATTTGAATAAATTGAGTGAATCAGCATTACATAGAAGTTTTGTACTGTTACGCTTTCAAATGTTCACCTCAGCAGTTACCCTTGGTTGATACTCTGGCAAAAGCTATGAAGAGCAAACCTGTCCCTTTGTGGAAATGGCGGTCGAGAACTTACAACATGTATTATTTAAATGCCCCTTCTATATGACTCTGGTTAAAGCTACTGTGGGCTGGGAAGGAATATCTATTACTGCATCAAAAAATAAAATTGTTGCTGGCTACTTACACAGAGATAGGAATGAGATCAGTAGCATCTTTCGCACTCCTAATTGCAAGAACCCGAAAGGAACTTGCAGATTAATATAGGAGTCAAAGGATGGTCTTACCTGCATGATATAATTTGGTGATAACTTCCTAAATTGAAATTATTATAACACCTGGCCATAATGAAGTCATATGATGGGTAAGGATATTACCATTCATGCTAACAATTTTGTCTGCCTTAAAATGCTGATGCCCATGATAAGCTATGTCCTGTTTATAACTAATAGGGTTAAACTCACTGTATGATTGGCTTGAAGAATAATAGGACTATTGGCTACTATATATGTTCAACCAGATGCAAATAAATATATCTGTTTTAATCTTACTATGGGCCAATCTTACTATGGGCCTAAAAAAATAGGGCAATCTTTTTAATGGCATGAATCTCAACATCAACGCGCTGTTGTGTCTGACCCTAGACAGAAAGGTGATCAGTATTGCTGCTCTTAGTATCTGTAAAATCATCAGGCTCTGGGTTAAGGAAACCCCCTTCCTGGTTTGATAAGGAGTATAGAACTTTGAGGAAGGAGCTGCGTCGGTTGGCTAATGGGCTAAGGGAAAATCCTTCTTCGTCTCTTAGGTTGGATTTTTTGGCCTTCCGGAGATATTATCGCCAAAGGATTGCATCCAAGAGAATTGAGTCCCAGAAGTTGAGGTGGGCTCAGTTGTTGAAGGCCGCCCTGCAAAGCGATCAAAGATCCTTTTGGAATCTTGTTCGTCAGGGTCGACCTAGGAATATAGCTTCAGTAATTTCACCTGATCGTTGGGTGGAGTTTTATACAGGGATTTTTTCCACTGTTCCGGACGATAGGGTTTTTTCATCTCCAGTAGTATGTCCCCCTGAGTGGCCTCCCATCTCAAAAGAGGAAGTGATTTCCTTTATTAGCAAACTAAAACTTGGAAAGGCCCCTGGTGAGGACTTTATCCCTCCGGAATTGCTGAAAGCTGACCCCGATTGGTGGGCTAGTTTTTTGGCCCCGCTTTTCTCTGCAATAAATTCCTCTGGGGAAATCCCAACAGCTTGGTGTAACGGTACTGTGGTTCCGTTGCACAAGAAAGGTGATGCTTCCCAGCCCGGGAATTACCGCCGTATCTGTCTTCTAAGTGTTGTTGGGAAACTGTATACCCGTTTTTTGCTGGGGAAATTGTTGGAATGGATGAGTGAGAGTAATATCACAGAACCTGAGCAGGTGGGGTTTCAGAGTGGGAAGTCCACCTTGGACCAGGTCCTTATCCTTTCCTCTCTTGCCAACCAATATGTTGCCCAACAGGGGAAGTTTTTCTTGTGTTTCGTGGATCTTTCCATGGCCTTTGATTCCATCAGTAGGGAAAGGCTGTGGGCTAAATTGAGCGTTACCTCAATTGATCGGCGGTTGCTCTTTCTTCTAATTAAGATCCATGCTAGTAACCTAATCCGAATACGTTGGGCGCCTGCTCAGCCGCTTTCGAGGGGAGTTAGGGTCTCTAAGGGCGTTAGACAGGGATGTCTGCTGGCCCCAGCACTATTCAGTTTCTTCTTAAATGATGTAATCTCCTTTTTGAAGAATGATGACACCCATGCCCCTAGGATTGGCACAAGGAAAGTGCCGGCCCTCTTGTATGCGGATGATACGGTTCTGATTTCCCAGACTCAGGTGGAGTTAAGAAGGGTGTTGCAGAGATTTGGGGAATATTGTGACAGGGAAGGTTTGAAGATAAATTTTTCCAAAACTAAGGCCATGGTAATGGGGAGGCATAGGAGCAGGAAGACTCACCGTTGGGCTATTGGGGAAAATCTTATTGCCCAAGTAAGCGAGTTTAGGTATCTAGGGGTGATTTTTTCATCCTCCTTGAGTTGGAGTCCCCATTTTAAGGCAGTGGGGCTTCAATCAAGGAATTCATCGAGAGCTATCCTTGGGTTTTATTATACCCAAGGGGGGAGACTGGCATTGCCAGCTCTGCGGCTCTTTAGGACTAAGGTTATTGCACAGTGCCTGTATGCCTTCCCTGTTTGGGGCCTATCCTTTCTGTCCAATTTAGAGTCCATCCAGAACCAGGTTCTCCGTTCCATCTTGGGGGTCCCAAGGGTAGCCCCCAAGTTATTCTGAGGCAAGAAACAGCAAGCCAAACTATTAGATCTCGGGCCCTTCAAGTACTAATAGGGTTTTGGGTGAAGGTTATTCTTTTTCCCCCCCAGGGTAATTCCCTTTTGGCATTGGCTGTGGGTGCAGGTCTCCTTAGTGCTTGGGGCAGTCGGGTAGAAGTTAGGTTGCTGGGATTTTCGAGAGAAGTCCTTGGGTCCCAGGGTTGCTTTGTCTCTCATTAAGAGGAGGATACTGGATCAGGAGTTACAAATGGAAGGGTCCTTGTTGTCTAATCAGAGGGTCGCGCCGGATTATTCCCTGGGTGGTTCCCTGGTTTTGGGAAATAGCTATCTCCACCTATGGCAGGATTTTAATGAACACAGGGCTTTCACCTGTTTTCGCTGCAATGTCTACCCATCGGCCCTGCTAGAAGGACGATATAGGGGTATTCCCAGAACAAAAAGATTTTGTCAGCTATGTGATTTATTGGCGGTAGACTCTTGCGAACATGTCTTTTTCCATTGTACAGCCCTAAATGGGCCCAGATATATTTTGCTGGGCAGATATATTCAGGATTCCCCTGACCTAGGGGCCTTGGTTAGGAGATTTCTCAATGGATCAGACTCGGCATTGGCTAGGGTGGTTGCCAGATATTGTCAAATCTTTATATGTTTAAGAGAAACCCAACTTGCCTAGTGTGTGGGCCGGATGATAAAGGTGGATAGCCGCAGGACTTGCGGGATTGTGGCAAAATGTACCTGTATGTTCGCATTTTGTTCTGAGATATCTCGTCGTATTGGTTCTATAATTAATATAGGTTGATTTGGCAGGGTTGGGGGGGGGGGGGTCGAGTTAAAATACCGTAAGTATTCAAGTGGTTCTGGAGAACAGATCCTTGCATGTGATAAGGATTGTGCGGAGGTTAGGCTGTTATAATTATGGTTATACGTTTTCAGGGGTCAAAAGTTTCCCATGCTTAAGCTCCGTTGAAGAGCTAGGGATTTTTATTTATATGGGGGGCTGATTATTGTTTGCATAAATGTTTGGGTTGGGAATTTTGGTGTATTTATTATTGTCATGATTATATGTATTAATATGTATTCTTTTGATTGTTAAAACCCATGGTTAAACAATAAATTTGACTTTGAGTATTGTTGCATTGTTATATATTATTGGATTATCTGGTTTGTGTTTTACATTTGGTGTACCTCGTTATTTTTATAATAATGGTAATAAAACATGTTAATTTATTTGTATTTTGTTATTTGGATATATATATATATATATATATATATACACATACACATACACACACCAAAGAGAGGCCCATGAGGCCCTCATCCACCACAGGTGGTGGTAGTGTTGCCCATTCTCATACTTTTATCTCAACACTAATGGATTTTAACTGCTTTTCTTAAAACTCTAGTTCCTGGAATCTGGAGATTACCTGAGAATCTTCACTTTCATAAAAACAGTAAATTTGCTTCTAGCTGCTCTAGCACTTATGGCTGCAAAGAAAAAAAAACATGTTTGAAGTGTACTGTGGGTAGTATGCAGCTACCCCTGGTGGCTACTGGTCTTTGCAGGCCCCTCTTCCTGTTAGGCTTATTTGCATGGGTAATTTAGTTACCAGACTTTGCCTTTCTATCAGAAGAAAAGAGCCTTATCAGGATCTTGTCTGTCTCATTTCCAAAAAGTCCTATTACATTCTTATGAACCCAGTTAACGATCTAAGGGAAAGGCTGAACCACTGGTCTGACTCAGTACAGCACTTCTTATGTTCCTATTTGTCAGGGATGTTGTAGTTCTAATCATCCTGTATTCAAGTAGGGGTCGGACTAGATGGTCCTCGAGGTTCCTTTGAACTCTGGCATTCTATGATTGTACGATAATGGACTTTTTTCAGACACCAGAGACTAGTTCTCTTCTTTACCTGTCTGTCTCTCTTTCCAGGTCATGTGAAGACAAGTCACCTGCCTCTGTTTCTTTCCCCTTCCTATCAGGGTTCTCATGAGCTTTCAGTCATGCCAGCCCCAGCCTCTTGCCTAAGCAGACTTGCTTGCAGACAATCAGCTTTTCCCATCAATCCTTCCCCTATCTGTATTCCCCAACTCTTTAATCTTTCACCTGGCTGTACTTCACTCAGGCTGCAGTCAGCTGCACCAGCTCCCTTAGCTTAACAGAGTTGGCTGGCTCCTAGCTGGCCAGGGAGTTCACTTTCACTGGCCTGTCAGGGAGGTGATGAATAACTTTCCACAACAGTATCCTGAAAGCTCAGAAACAAGAAGTGAAAATAACCCAAAATGTATTTATCATGGAATACCTTGGGATTTTTCAGCCTGTCTTATGACTCCTACAGTTGAGTTCATGATTTTGAACACTGAGGTTGGCCATAAAGCATCCTAGTCTCTCTGCTCCAGTAGCACAATCGTGCACCCTGTTGTTAATAAGAAATAAGTGAGAATTAAAATGCCATTGGAGCACTCATTGTCCTGCCAGCTACTCAGGTTTCCCCAACAGCCAGAGTGTCCTGCTGACAACCTGCAAGCGAAGAGGGGAGGGGAAGGTGGCAGCTCTGCCAGCAGCTTCCGGTGGCCTTTCCAGCTGCTCTTTAGAACTTTGGAAAAAGGAAGCCCTTTGGGGGTGGTGCTTCCCGGGCTCATGGCCAAGTCTCACTTGGTCTGTAAGCTGGAAAAAGCAAGAGGGGGTTGGAATCTCTCCTTTTTGAGCCTGATGGCAGTGACAAATCTCCCTACAAAGCCCAGAGGCCCATGCAAGAGCAGAATGGAGAGAAAACGCCTAGGGACCTTGTCAATCGGCCTTTCAAACAAATCCATTGTGCTGAGGTATGCTAGCAGGGAAGGCCAAAGCTAAAGAAAGACATCACCCAATTAAACACCTTCAGAGTAAATCACAGAGAGCCCTCCAACCTCTCTCTCTCTCATCATCATCCTTTCTGGACATTATCCCATTCTATTCAACACTGCTCAGCTTCCATCTGCTGGCTACAGGCATTGCATCTTGACCTATTCAGCCAAGCTGATTGGCCTGATAATGCAGCCATTCCACTGCCACAGCCATATAATTTCATAGCAACTTGGGCTCTTAATGGCTCTATGCAGGGTTTAAACCTAGGGATCCACAAAGCAATGGACCAATTCACCACTCCTCTGTACTGTACCCACCAGCCTACTAACCTCTTCACTGTGTTTAAGGTCTCCTATTACTGTTGGGGTAGGGGACAGCATTTAGCTCCAAGATCAGTAGTCTCACACTACCAATCTGAAAAGCGAGATCTCTACAACTATAGGCTAGTGTGTTCGAACTGCTGTGCCAAAAATCAGGCTCCAAAGTCTAGATTTAGGCCACTTTTAGATGAGGCACTTAGAAGCACCTCCGGAGCCCCGATTTCAAGAAGAGAGCCGCGCGGGGACTGTTTACACGCTCCCTGCGCTACGGGAACTGACGTGCTGCCTGTTTTCGGCAGCGGCGGTGGCTGGAGACATGGGGCTTTGAAGAGGCGCATTCTGAGAATGCGCCCCTTCAAAGCTCCACATCTCCAGCCGTCACCGCTGCTAAGAGCAGGCAGCACGTGACGTCACTTCCCGTAGCACGGGGAGCGTCTAAACACTCCCCGCGCCGCTTTCCTCTGAATACGGGACTCTGGAGGCGCTTCTAAGCACCTCGTATAAAAGTGGCCTTAGACTCTTAGTGGTCTGAATTTTCAAAGCAGCAGATCCAGCAGCCTCCAGTGGAGGCTGTAGAGTGCCCCACACATTTGAAAATCTGATCATGTATGTAGGCACCTAAATATAAGAGATTGTAAACACGGGTCTAAAGTTTCTTAAATGAAACCTGATGCAGAAAGCAATAGCTCCCCAGAGGACTCACAGGGTTTATCACTGCCTACTGGAGTAATCCAGCCCGCAAGAAATGCTGCTTCCAGTACACACACACACACGCACACGTACACGCACACACGTCTTGCCTTAGCCAGAAACTCACTGGGTGACCTTGGGCCAGTCACAATATTCTCTCAGCCTAACCTACCTCACAGGGTTGTGAGGATTTTTTTAAAAAAGAGTTGTGTTAATTAGTTCTATGCCATGGCAGGAAGGCGTTATATAAAAAATAAAAATGATTAATAATTATATGTTACCAGAAAAAACCCTCACCCACAACAGCCCTTGTTGGGCTCAGGAGCAAACAGTCTATAATGCACAGCCTAAGAGACTATTTTCTGAGACCTCCCAGCAACTCCAGTCAGTCACTGGGGGAGGGGATGTCATGACGAATAACGAGTCTACACTGAAATGCAACACAGATGGCTAATGAGATGTTTCCACACAGTGCTCAGGCTGTGGAGAGGGTGTGTCCCTTCCTCTCTCTTTCTACCCCCGCCTCCAGCCTGAATGAGTCCAGACATCATGTGCAGTCACTTTTTCTGAGCAACCCCACACATGAATTCGAGAACATCTCCGACTCTCACTGCATTTATCCAACTCAACTGGTTGCTATTTTGAGGACAAACATCTTGCAAATAAAATGGAATATTTCCCACTGAGAAATCCCTCTGGTGTAAAACTCTTTCTGCTTGACTGGAGCCTAATGCCAGCACCAAGTACACTGCACTGAAATGTGACCCTTAGCTTCCCTTTCCTGTCTGGACAGGGCAGGTGGCTGGCTGCCATTTGCTCTCACACTTTGAGGCAGCCAGGGAAGAATTCATTCTGGCTTTCTGGGACCACAAGGAATCCTGTCTCCAGTGCTGCCGGGTCCTATGCCTGGGCTGTCTTTCAGCAGCCATTACGGTACTAAGCTGCAGTCAGAGCTTTCCATCATAGCTGAGTAACAGCATAAGCCTACTGGAAACAGACTCAGTCTACCTAACTCCTTATATGGCTGCATTTCCTCTAGTACACAGAAGAGAGTATTGGAGGTCATGATTCCTGGATTTGACTTTTACGCTCTGCCATTGACTCTTAGTGGGATACCAATCAAGTCACACCCCCTCTCTTTGTCTCACTTTTCCAATCTGTAAAACAGAGATAACTCTTATTTCACAAGTGTGTTGTAAAACTTAACCGATGGCTACCACTACTACAGCCAATCCAAACTTTAACTTCCATAAACCTCTTCACACTGGTTTACCCTTGGAGGGTACCTGTGTGAAGCGCTTAGGATTTCTTTCTTTTTATCATGCCAGAGTAATGTAGATCATGATGATAACTTTACATTACTATAACCTTCTTCATCCAAATGGATCTCAAAGCTGATCTACAGCTGAAAGCGGAACTATTCTACATTACTGCACAATTTGTACTCAAGAATCATAACACTCCTCCCCAAAATACACCTCTAGGATTCGTAGGACACAGCAACACCAAACAACAGCTTAAGGCAGAAAGTTAAACTAAATCAGGAATGTGGGGAGACTGAATGGAATTGCCCAAGAAAGATCTCAGTCTCTACAACTAATCATGAATTCATTAGTTTTGTGTAGCAGTGCCTGCACCTCTGCTATAGTATGCCATCCCCTGCAGTGCTGGTCATCTACTGAAACACCACTATTAAGGTGTTCCTGGGATGTCTCCATCCAAAGACACAGTCCAACTCTACTTACCTTCTAAGATGTGTGCAACTTCCCCAAACAGAGCAGGCTACTGCTGCCTTATACAGTAGGAAACAAAATGACACAACTTTACTTTAAATCGGCAGGGCCTATAACAAGCTGTATCCTTGGATCTTGAAGGAGTTATCTGAAGAAATCTCAGAACCACAAGCAATTATCTTTGAAAACTTATGGAGAACATGAGCGGTCACAGGAGGATTGGAGAACAGCAAACATAGGACACTTTCTCATGTTACCCAGGAAGGGGGGAGGGAAATGTCTATGAGGGCAAACGCAGCTGTATTCTGCGCATGACAGAATTAGCACACGTAGGAATGCACTATTCCAATTTTATGTCGCAAGAACATCCATGATTGTAACGGTTACGTCAGGGGACCCGGTCATGTGCGGGTATTCTTGCAGCATAAAAGCAAAGTAGCGCATTTCTACGTGTACTAATTCCCATGAGAATAGAGTCACGATTGCCATCACGGAATTTCCTCCCCACCCTCCCAGGTAACATGAGAAAGCAGTCATAGTGCCTGTTTTTAAGAAAGAGAAAAAGGAAAAGCCAGGGAATTACAGGTCAGTCAGCCTGGCTTTGGTACCTGGTAAGATTTTTGAACAAAAAATAAAAACAGAAGTACATAAAAATGTGTAAAATTCTTGAACAAAAGAATATATTCTTGAATATAAGATTTTTGAACAAAAAATAAAAACAGAAGTACATAAAAACATATAAAATTCTCCTACAGAGCCCCGCCCCACCCCACCCCCAAATAAAAATAATCTAGATAAACTAAAGAGCTGGGCCATAAGAAACAAAATAAGATTTAACGAAGACAAATGCAAAGTAGTACACAAACAAAAGGGTTGGGGGGAGCAGCACAAATATGAAATGGGGAGATAACTGGTTCGGCAATAGCACTGGAGGAGGAGGACCTGGAAGTTATAGTGGATCATAAACTAAACACAAGTCAGTGAGACGCAGTTGCAAAAAAGGCAAATGACATTTTGGGCTACGTTAACAGGTGCATTAAGAGGTAGTGATGCCACTTTACTTGGTGCTCGTGCGACCTGTATTCAGTTTTGGGCACCACACTTCAAGAAGGATGTTTACAAATTAGAAACTATTCAAAGGAGAGCAACTAAGATGATGAAAGGACTGGAAGAGAAGCCATATAAAGAAAAGCTGAAAGAATTGGGAAGGTTTATTCTAAAGAAAACAAGATTAAGGGGGAACATGTTAGCAGACTTCAAATATCCAAAAGGAGGCCACAGAAAGGTGGTGAACATGCGTTCTCCACTGTCACAGAAGATAGAACAAAAGGAACTGGCTTTAAAATGCAGCAATGTAGATTTCAGTTAAATATTCAGAAAAATTCCTAATTGTAAGCGCTTTAGGCCAGGGGGGCTGTGGAATCTCCTTCCTTGGATGTTTCAACACCTAGTTTACCATCCATCTTTCCATTATTCTGTAAGCCGAGGATACCCTGCTTGGAGCAGGAGGTTGGGCTAGATGACACGGGGACCATTTATATACAAGCGGGATTTCTCCTGCAGTTTAAACATGCAGCGCTGGGAAACCCCCATGGGGGACTTTAGATGCTCCTCCGTGAACCGGATGTCGCCCAGGCATCATTAGGAACAGTTGCGCCACGCAACTCCCGGATTTTTTGAGACGTGGCGTAGATACGACCTCGAAATCAGTGTCTCAAAACACCCGGGAGTTGCACAGAACCACTGTTTCTAATAGCGACCAAATGACTTCCAGTTCACGGAGGAGCATCTAAAGCCCCCCCCATGGGGGTTTCCCAATGGCTCATGTTTAAACTGCAGGAGAAATCCTGATCATATAAAGACGGTTTTAGGGTCCTTTCCAACCTTACAATTCTATGAATCTATCAGAGACAAGCTTTGTCTGCAGCTCATAGCCCCGAATCTCCCCTCCATCCATTGTATCTGTAAAACCTGGCTGTTCCGCCTGGCTTTTGGCGAGGGAGATGGAGTGTAGGGTGGGATGGGAGAAGGGGATGGTTTGGTTTGTGCCTTCCCTTTTCTCAAGATGCCATGGGCATAAGGGGGTGGCTAATAAATGTTTATTATTATTATAATAATAATAATGTATTTTATGATTTTATTATTTTTTATGTGTTTTGAAATTGTAAGCCACCCCGGGCTGCTTGGAGCAGGAGGGGCGGGGTATTAAATGATTTTATAAATAAATAAATAAATACATGAGAGACTCTGTGCCTGCCACTTGGGGCACCTCCCATCTGCCCTGGAATCTAAGGGAATGGAAACAGCTTAGCACAGCTGTTCTGCTGCACCTCAAGGCCAGTCTGTCAGAATACCCTCCAAGAGAAGTGAAGGCTTGCACGCTCGCTCTCTACCTGGCAGAAGGACATGAGCCACATACTGTTCAAATTAAGCAGTTCACACAGTGGTACAACATCCACAGTCTGAACCTTTTCCAAGAGACTTCTTTGACCCACGGATTAACCTTCAAGGAATCAAGGGACATCTCGGTATTAACCAGACATCTAACTCACGGATATACTCTATACGCCCTAAAAGCATACTGCCTTCTCTTCTATATGCCCTGCACAGGGGCACTCAAACTGACCTATGGATATCGGCTGTACAAAATACTCCTACTGCTCTATGAATGCTTTGAGACACTCATACACTCCTGTAGGCCATTGCCTATGTCTTACAAAAAGGTATATTCAGATACCCCTACAAGCCCATCGGGGGGCATTCACGTGGCCTATGAGTGCATGTTTTTCATCCTTGACTGGATCCTAAGGCACCCACTGTATGCTGAACAATTAAATATCTAAAAGCATGCTGCAAACACAAAGGTCTCTTGGTACCTCAGAAATTATTGTCACTGACTCCCCTCATCATTGAGCCATTTGCTGAAATGAGCACAGCTGCTACCATTAGTGGGGCCCATTGCTGAGCTGAGCGGCAATGCCCTTTGTGGTGTAATCCATGCAGGAAAATGGCTCATATTGTTCCATGGCCAGACTGGCAGAGTCAGGACATTTCAGGGTTATGAATTACCCAGAGGTCAGCACTCAGGAGAGAGGCAGGACTGGCCTTTAGAGTAAGCTATGTATTGAAACAGATAGCCATGAATTCAGCAACAGTTCCCCTGTCCAGCAATAGGGAGTCAGTTCCCATAGCATCAAGGCCAGAGACTGCGAATTAAACTTGCTAGTCCAATTCACCCCTATCCAGAAGGTGGGCCTGAAAGGCAGGTGATCCTGCTCCAACTCCCAGTAGCCAGACAGAGGGAAGGTAACTCACTGCATGATTAACAGATTCCCCAGTTCAGTCTCTGAGAGTCTGGGGCAGTAGCACACCTAGCCACTAGCTAACGTTTCAGGAGATTTGCAAATGCAAGACCATGCGTTTGAGCCAGAAAAGTGGGGACTGTTTACTAAAAAGCAATGACTCTGAAAGGGACTTAAGAGTCATAATGAACACACAACTAAGCATGGGCTCCTAGTGTAATGTGGCAAAAAGAGTTAATTAGATCACTGGATATATTCACAGGAGAAGGGAGTAATTTTGACTTCTGTACACTGCATTTGTAAGACTCTACAGGAATACTGTATCATGGAGATAGTATTAGTATCTAAAGGGATCTTTAATCTATCAGAAGGCTACAGAAATGTAAGGTGGGCTCACAGTTCATTAAAAAACACACCTAAAGAGTAATAATGAATGGTTTGATGTGAAATGGGAGGAGGTATCACATGGCATTCCATAAAGGTCAGTTTTGGGACCTCTTCAACGTTTTCATTTAATTCATTAACATCTTGAATGAAAGGCTGAGAGCACACTTATCAAATTTGCAGATTACAAAACTGGGAGGGATTTCAAACACTTTGGAGGGCAGAATTAGAATCCAAAATGATCTAGATAAATTGGAGAACTGGATGGAAATCAGTAAAATAAAATTCAACAAAGACAAGTGTAACATCTTACACATAAAAAAGAAAAGCTATATGTATAAAATGAGTGACAACTGGCAGGGCAGTAGTATTACTGAGAAAAATCTGGGTGGGTGGGTCACAAACTGAAAATGAGTCAACAATGGGATGCTGTTGCCAAGAAGGCAAATGGTGTTTTGGGTTGCCTTAGTAGAAGCACCATATCCAATACTCACTGTACTCAGCACTGGCTAGGCCTTCGCTGAAGTACTGTGTCCAGTTTTAATTAACCACTTTTTAAGAAGGATATGGACAAACTGGGGAGGATTCGAAGGACAGTGACGAAGATAAGAAAGGGTTTGGAATACAAGCTTCTGAGAAAAAGATAAAGGAACCAGGTTATGTTTTAGCACAAGAAGATGGGGGGGCAGGGGAAGCATAACAGTTTACAATGTTTAAAAGGCTGCCATAAAGTTAGATAGAGAATAGTTGTTCTCCATTGCCACTAAGAGAAGTACAAGAGGAAACGTGACTAATTTAAAGAAACGCAGACTCAGGTTAAATATTAGGAAGAGCTTCTTAACTGTAAGAACAGTGGAATGGCTGAGCAATGGAACAAGTTACCATTGGAGGTTGTGGAATCTCCTTCATTGGAGGATTTTATTAGGAGGCTAAATAAATATTTGTTTGGGGTGGTTTCGGTCTAGTTAATCCTGCCTTAGTGCAGAGGGCTGGACTCATTCGTCTTTGAGGTCTCCTCCAGAAGAGAACTAGCAAGAAGTAAAGGGTGGACGTTAATGCTGAACCAATTCAAATCTGAAACTGGGTACGAATTTTTAACACAGAGAATGGTTAACAAGACTGGTCTACAACAGACACATCCGACTTACCTTAAAAATCTATGAAGCTTAGTCACATAGGAGCACTAGTGAAACTCAATGGGATCTGCACTCCTAAGTCACTTGGATATCCCACACTAATATCTCAGCCACTGAACATATAGATGGGACATTAGGAGGCTTAATCCATTAATAGCTATAAAGCACCGTAACCAGAAAGAGCTAGAAAATCATAACATAGCGTTCTAACTCTCAGTGGGAATTCCCATCAGCCAGGTAGTAGAAGAGTTCCTGGTCACATTGCGGGAAAGAGTATTATTCACTCTCAAGTTCCCAGAGTAGGAGGAACAGGTGAAATGTAAGCCAGACTGAACTAGCTTCCTCCATTTCCAATTAACTGCATGACACAAAGCACTGGGAGCTAATGTCTCTTCTATATCTAAAAAGGAATGCTGTTGGTGAACAAGAGAGACCAGTGGGAAATCACAGAGCCGTACACTCCCTGAGTATTCAGAGAGCAGGGTTCCAGGATGGACTAATGCAGCAGCCCTCAAAGGTGGGGAACCAAAGATGCTGGAGGGAGGGATGGCCAAGTCTGCAAACAGTCTCACAAAATGACTAGAAACAGCAACTAAAAGCTGCACATGGTAGGGGACATCTGCAGGATCCCATCCCTCAAGTCAGCTTAGCACAGCTGTTCACAAATACACATCTAGATGTGTATAAGAGACAGATCCCATCCCTCAAGTCAGCTTAGCACAGCTGTTCACAAAATGACTAGAAACAGCAACTAAAAGCTGCACATGGTAGGGGACATCTGCAGGATCCCATCCCTTAAGTCAGCTTATGTGCCATGTCAAAAAGCGGTTGTTGAATGATAGTATTTGCAAGAACAATGGTGCTGGCTGGTGAGGAGTGAGAAGAACTTGGGCAAGAACATTATTTTTAAGACCTCTCAAGGTCTTAAAGTTGTCCCTCAGAGTTTAACAGTTAAAACTAAGGAACAATGACCCCCAAAATACTTCACCCACACCTTGGCTGGGGCTACCTTCCCTCTGCCTTGACAGAGATTCACCTGCTGTCAAACTATATTCTGCTGCAGCCACTTGGGGGCCTGGACTCTCAGGCACCTCTCTGCTGCTGCTATCCACTTACTTCTGTGGATTGGGCTCTGACAGATAAGAACATAAGTGCCATATTGAGTCAAACCATGGTCCATTGAGCCCAGCATCCTGTCTCTGACAGTGACCACACTCAGTCACTTCGGAGAAGTCTCCAAAAGGTCATGATGGAGTGATCCAGTCCTTACTGTTCACTCCTGGCAGTCAAAGGTTATGTCCCCCAAACTACTTGGCTATTAACAACTAATGAACCGATCTTCCACAAACATATCCAATCCCAGCTACGCTACCAGCCTTGACCACATTCTCTGTTAACAAGCTCCACAAGTTAATTGTGCATTGAGTGAGAAAGTACTTTCTTTTATTTGTTTTAAATCTGCTGCCAGTTAGTTTCATGAAGTGTCCCCTAGTTCTGGTACTATTTGAGAGGATAAACAACAACTTCCTGTTTACTTCTTTCCAGGCCACTCATGGTTTTATAAGCTTCTATCATACACCACACACACACACACACACACACCCTTAGTCCTCTTTTCTCCATGCTGAAGAGCCCTAACCTATTGAGCCTCTCCTGCTATGAACATCGTTCCATACCCTTGGTCATTTTTGTTGCCCTTCTCTGAACCTTTTCTAGTTCTAATTCTAATTTTTTTTTCTTCAGATGGGGGAATCAGAACTGCACACAATTTTAAAAGTACGGCCACACCATAGCTTTATATAGTGGCATAATCATATTCTGTTTTATGCTCTATCCCTATCCAAATAATTCTTAATGTTGCTTGCTTTTTTGACTGCTACCACACACTGAGCTGAGCTTTTTAATTAATTGTCTGCAATGACCCTAAGATCTCTTTCCTGAGTGATAGCCCCTAATTTAGAACCCATAGTTATATATGTATATTTACGATTATTTTTCCCTATGTGCATCACTTTGTAGATGGTTGGTGTGACTGCATCATGGCACAGAGAGAGAGAGAGAGAAGGCATCCAAATAGGATGGCATATTAAACCTGGATGGGAGAAGATGGAGTAGCATATTTGGGTCTAGCAAGTGTCACATGATGCAGTTGAGTCCTGCCAACCGGGGAAGACCATTCCACAGGAGTGGGCAGCAGCCCTGAACAAAGCATAGGGATCAGCAGAGATGCAGTGATGGTAGAGGACTGCTTCCAATGCCCCAAATTCAGGGGTCACACATTGTAGCAGGCTATTTGGGGCACTGTCCCTATAAGGGAGGTCGCACCAGAGAGGAAGCTGTAGGTGCTATCTGAGGCCCAGGCACTGAGGCGAATTGAGAATAGCATCCGATGCCTCACACCAGGGCTTGGCCATGGCTAGATCAACCCAAAGCCAAGAAAGCCTGAGCTGTGCTTTGTTAGAGAGAGGCCTTGGAGGAAGAAGGAACTGAAGGGAAGTTCGTCGCCAAGGACAGAACAGGTTAGAGGTAAAGGCTAGTTCTGGGAACCTGGCTACAGAAGGCTTATTAAAAAGGCATGGTGAGCCTGTGGGTAAGTACTGTGGAACTATGTGATATGGACTATGTATGGTGATAAGGCACTGTGAATAAAGGAGATGGAGCAAAGATCCCACTGTGGGCTCGGTTGGCTTCTTGAGCGGCATCCTGTCAGTACTCACACAGGTACATCCTCACCCTGTTACACACGTCCTTCCCCCCCCCCCACAACTACCTGTTTTCCCATGCCAGCTACTGTAACTAGTCAGTAAGCAGGCTGGGAACGTAGTGGGGAATTATGTGTGCAGGCTGAGGAAGGTAGGGGAGAGTCAGAACACTGTGCAGACAGGACCAAAGCTGTCCTGGTGAATAAATGTCTCACAGGTGTTTGGAAGCTCTCCCCTGGCAAGCTCCTGCTAAACATTGGCTTAACACAAAGTTCAGTGATATTTTGCTTCTGCTGATTCCTTAACATGCCCTGTGTTATTCCAGAATGATAGAAAGATGCCCGAGATAAAAGCCTTTCACAGCAGGCAGAAGAGCTAGTCCCTCTATAACCCCTTTGTATTTCCAACACAGACAAAATGACTAGGACAGCAGGATGAAGTTGTTCCAACAAGAACGTTGGATAGACACCAGCTGTGCCTTGGCTCACTGGCTCCTTTCACTGTAGGGAGCATTTCTCACAAACATGGTTTCATCTCCTACCCCAATATAAATGACACAAGGAAATAAACTGCTACCGTTTACTGAAGTATGACAATTCTGGCAGGCACTTTACTTACAGTTTTAAAAGGCAACCAGCAACTCAGATCCCCTGCCAAGTCCAGATGTGCCACTCCACTCTTACTAGGCCCAAATATGCTACTTCATTCGCTCCCATCCAGGCTCAAATGTGCCATCCAATTTGGGTGCCTTCTCTTTTTTGTGGGGCCCACATATGCCACCTTCTTATTTATGATCACAATAGCTGCCAGAGGTTTATTTGTCTCTTATACCAGGAGAGGGGCTCTGGACTGCTCCCCTTCATCAGTTGTAGGAAGGGCCCTAAGTACTCAGAATATTTGCTAGTAGCTGGCAATTGGTTAGGTGCCATTAATGCCAGCATCCAACTGGCCAAATCACAGTTCTCCCCACTCAGGCTGCAATTCTGCACTGCCAGAAGGAACTCCTACAACAACTTGGCCAAGTGCCAAATTCCACATAAACTTCTGTGATTGCAGCAGCACTGTATTGGGGAGGGGGAAAGATGGGCTGTTTATACCAAGAGTCACTTCCTTGGTAGACATATAAGCATTTTTCCATAGATGTCACCACAGAGATTCCCAAGTGTGTCATTCTAATGCTCCACTTCCAACATCTTGGTGTGCTGACATTGAAAAAAGGATGTCGGCAATCCTATGCTATGGCCCCAGCTAGGGTGACCAGATATGCAAATACTAGAGGACACTTACGAGAAATACAGGTTGCAGA
The DNA here is from genome assembly GCA_003113815.1 of Sphenodon punctatus. Taxonomy (NCBI): domain Eukaryota; kingdom Metazoa; phylum Chordata; class Lepidosauria; order Sphenodontia; family Sphenodontidae; genus Sphenodon; species Sphenodon punctatus. Next base: position 2,741,254 of record QEPC01007158.1, read on the forward strand.
GTTTCTATGACAATTTCAATTTTATTAGCACTGGCTTCCGCGTTGGCCAAACATACAGATACAAAATTTTAAAGACTAAAACAAGAAAAGGAAAAACCAGACTGGTACAGTCAATATAAAACATAAAATACAAGAATAAATAACTAGTAATAAAACCACAGTACTCCTGAGGTTAATCCTAAGGAGGGAAATCCACATTTCCTTTTGCCCTAATGGCGAGTTTCCCTCGAATACAAGACCTTTTCTTGCTTGCCAAATGCATGAAGGTAGCTAAAGCAACCACTGCTTCCTTCCAAGGCAAGGTAAGCAAAAACCCATAAGCTTCCTTCCGGTCAAAGGACCATCCCTCTGGTAGTAAGGGGGTAAGCAATACTGCCCAAAGGGCATCGAGGTATGGACATCGCAGTAAAAAATGTTCCACCGAATCCACCTCTGCCCTATAACATGTACATAGTCTACAACAGTAGGGGGTCCCCCTGTATCTACCCTCAACGACAGCCAACCTTACTAACTGCCAGCGAAGCATCATGTAAGCTCTACGAAGCTTACGACTTCCTAACAAGTCCAAGTATGGTTCAAAACAAAAGGATAACTTAAATGATCCCAGCAATGGTGCTACTTTCCAATTCCCCACTCCCGCTATATCCTCCTGACTCGCCATATCCTGTATCCTTCCCAATAACTCGGATTGAATAGCCACAAGGGATTTGCTCTTAATATATGCGGTTGCAGAGTTGTATTGGCTCCAATGCAGTGTGGACGCTGCAGTGCGTCCAGCACTGCTGCAGACTGCGTACCTTGGGGGCCATGCCAAAGGGCCCTTGGGGGTGACCAGGGGAGACGGATATTGGGACAGCCGATTATTAGGGCAGAGTGGTAGGGGTTGTTTTGGGGGAGGGTGGATTAGGGTGGGGTTGAGAGGTATGGCACCCTCCCCCAGTGTAAGGGGGAGGGCGGGACTGGGTTGGGAGTACTCCCCTGGTGCGAGGAGGGGATGTGACCCAACAGGGGTGTGTGGGTTTGGCCCCCCTGTCAGAGGGGGGGGGAGGAGAGGGACATGGGGGGAGGAGGTCTTTCTTGGGGGCCAGGCGGGACAGCCACCAGGAGGGGGAGGGTGGGCCGCGTTCTACAGCCATTGGGGTTGTGATGGGCCGGGGCAATTATGGTCCTTCAGGGAGGCGGGTAACACCGGTGATAAGGGACAGATACTTGGTGCCTGTCCCTCTCGCAGGCCCCCAGACAGGTAATGTGGTGATCGAGAATGGGAGGGCCCCTGGCCCAGGACTGCTGCTGATTAATGCGAGGTCGGTTGTTAATAAATCTACAACGATCCGGGAGTTGATCCTGGATCAAGCACCCGACCTTGTGTGTATTATGGACACTGAGTCGGGGCCAATTCTGGCTGGATACTCTGTACAGCACCAGCCTAGACCAGAGGGGCAGGGAGGTAGTGTAGCTGTTATTTTTAAGGACACATGGTCTGTGAGGAGGTATCCAATGCAGACTATCTTGGGCATGGAGGGTATCCATCTGGTGTTCGATTTGACTGGAGACAAATTGGGGGCACACCGACCTGTACAGCAGCTTCCCTACACGCCCTAGCTGAATTGGTGTCAGAGGTGGTCTTGCGATCTCCAAGGACTTTAGTCCTGGGGAATTTCAACATCCACGCTGACACCAATCTTGGGGGAGGGGATCGTGAGTTCATGGCCTTCATGACAACCATGGGACTTTCTCAGAGGGTTGTGGGCCCAACACATGATGGTGGACATACCCTTGACTTGATATTCTGCACTGGTCTTGAGGCGGGGGATCCGGTAGTGGGGGATGTATTAACTATGCCCTTGTCATGGACAGATCATTCTCTCCTCCAGGCCGGTCTCCTGGCGCACGTCTGCCCCCGGAGAGGTGTAAAACCTGTTTGGTTGGTTCGCCTCTGGAGACTTATGGAACCAGAAAGGTTCCGGAATGCTCTAGGGGAATTATCTCCCAATCTTGATGACCATTCGCTTGATGACCTCATTGGCTTCTAGAACAATTTGTTGACTGAGGCCATTGACCGAAAGGCTCCCAGGCGTCCACTTCCGGAATGCTGATGACACAGGTCCCCTTGGTTTACAGAAGGTCTGCGCCAGATGAAGCAGGAAGGACGGTGGTTGGAGCGATGGTGGTGCCGGACTCATGCTGAAGCTGACTGATTGCAGCATAAAGCTAGTTTAAAAGCTTATGCTGTAGCGGTGTCAAGTTCTTTGCTGCCCTCATAGAATCTTCAAAGTCATGTTCAGCGGAGTTTTTCCAGGTGGTTGCCTGGAGACATTAGGGCTGTTGCTGGCAAGGGTTGTGAAGGCCTCCCTTAGGGAGGGCAGGGTGCCGAGCTGCCTCAAAGAGGCGGTGGTATGGCCCCTGCTTAAGAAACCATCTCTTGACATTGACTCCCCGGCCAGCTATCGACCAGTCTCTAACCTTCCCTTTTTAGGGAAGATTATTCAGCGGGTGGTGGCTCAGCAGCTTCAGGGGCATCTAGATCGGATCAGTTTTCTTGATCCCTCGCAGTCCAGTTTTTGTCCTGGGTTTGGCACGGAGACTGCACTTGTGGCTTTGGTTGACGACCTGCGCCGTGAATTAGATCAGGGCAGATCTTCTATGTTCATTTTATTACATCTGTCGGCTGTATTTGATACCGTTGATCACAAGATGATGGTGGCTAGGCTGCGGGACTGGGCCGGGGTGGGCAGAATTGTTCTTGAATGGTTCTGCTCATTCCTGGCCGGGAGAACTCAGCATGTGGTTCTCAGGGAGTGTACTGCATCTCCTGGGGACCTCATGTGCTGAGTCCCGCAGGGTTCTATTCTGTGCCCCCTCCTGTTCAACGTGTATACACAGCCTTGGGCAAGGTCGTGGGGGACTGGATGAGTGCGAGTCGTCTGAAACTGAATCCCAACAAGACGGAGGTGATGTTGGTGGGTAAGGCCAGGGTGGTGGTGGCTCCCATCATTGACAGGGTTTGCCCCCCTTTGGCCACACAGGTCCGTAGTCTGGAGGTGCTCCTCAACTCTCAGCTCCACCAGGCTGTGGCGGAGGGAGTATTTCGCCAGTTACATCTGGTACGATGGCTGCGGCCGTATGTTTCGGACTCGGATCTTGCCACCAACATCCATGCCTTTATTACCTCTTGATTAGACTACTGTAACGCACTCTACATGGGGCTACCCTCGGGGACAGTTTGGAGGTTGCAGCTGGTGCAGAATGCGGCGGCTCATCTCTTAACAGGGACGGGTCGTCGCGAGCACATTACACCAGTGCTCCGTTCTCTGCGCTGGCTGCCTATTATCTTCCGGGCCCAATTCAAGGTGTTGGTAATGACCTACAAAGCCCTAAACATCCTGGGCCCAGCTTACCTGCGGGACTGCCTCAGGTCCTGGATCATAGTGCGGCCCCTGCAGTCAGTCAGGGGCGCCCAACTCGAAGTCCCCCGGGTTTCCCGGGTGGCGACGATGGGGAGGGCGTTCTCGGTGGCCACTCCTGGGCTATGGAATTCCCTCCCGAAAGAGGCCCACTTGGCCCCGGACCTCCCCTCTTTCCGAAGACAGTGTAAGACCTGGCTGTTCCGCCAGGTCTTCGGAGAGGGAGACGGGTATGGTGGGTTGGGGGTGGGTGGGTGTTCTGCCCTTTTTATATTTTTAGCATTTTAATGAATTTTAAATTGTATATGCTGTGTTTCTTTTATTAATTATTTATTATTATTATTATTATTATTTATTGTTGTTGTTGTTGTTGTTGTTTTACTGCTGTAAGCTGTCCCGAGCTGCTCTGTGAGCGGGAGGGTGCAGGGTAAAAGAGCAGTGAAATAAATAAAATAAATAAATAAAATAGAATGTGCACATCTGGCCACCCTAGCCCCAACTGGGGAATGAAGTCTGAGAAGCATTAGGCAGACAGCTGTGGGAGAAAGGTCTTACAAGGAAAAGGAGGGGTGTCTGAAATGCTGGGCAGTTTGGCCCTGTCCTAAAGTCCTGATTTTACTGGTCTTTCCTGTGGCACATTCTTTCATGATAATTCATGAGGCACCACCTGTCAGTGCTGGGCAGACTTGGGAGAGCACACACATAGCCAAGGAGCTCAGGAAAAGGAGAAAGTTCACAAGCACCCAGTCAGCTACTGGACCAAACCGCTTCAGTTTACTATAGTATTAACATTCTGGAAGGTACCCATGTTCCAAAATAAAACACCACTCACTCACTTGGATCTCCTGCCAAGCCCAAATGTCACCCCACTACTACTAGGTCTGTATCGGCTACTCTGTCCCCTTCCATCTAGGTTCAAATGTGCTATTCCACCCAGATCCCCACTCCTTTACACTTGGCCCTTATAGGTTACCTTTTTATTTGAGGCAGAAACAGCCATCAGAGACTACCCCTTGTATGAGGACCCTTGGCTAGTGTAGGTCTGAGCTCACAGATTTCAGAAGTATATGAGAAGAGAATTCACAGGGGACCTACAGTCACCAAGCTACCTCTATGCAAATGGATTCCATGTACACAAAGCAAACAGCCTGGAAAGCAGGGAGGGTTTTTTTCCCCTCCTGATCTCTTCCTGTTGCAGTGAGCAAAAGGAAGGTGGGGGGGTGAGACAATCCCTAAGACCACTATAACGGGAAGAGACCACTGTGGGTATCACTTAGGTGTGTGAAAATCATTTTCATTTTTATGAAATAAAAACAAAAATCTTATTTTCATAAAAACAAAAAAGGAAAAAATAACAATTTTTGTTTTCGTTATTATTTTAGTTATTGCCAGGCTCCATTTTGGAGGGAAAACCTGGTAAACAACTTTTGGGAGGGGGAAGAGGGAGCAGATACCACAGAACCAGACAGTGGCATTGTACTCTTCGATTGCTGAATGCTTCCAGCCTCCCAGAACCAATCACGGGGGCTCTGGGAGGGCACTGGGAAAGCCACAGTCACCCACCAGTGACAGCTCCTACCAGTGTGTCTCTCTCTCACACACACACGAAAGTCCTGCCCCCCTGGGGCACTCTCTGCAAGTTGATACCCTGCCAGACTTTGGGGGTGCCAGTGCCACTACCTGCTGCCTCTGCTCCTCCACCCACCTGCCTTGCACTGCCCACTGCTGCTGATCCTCCTGCCAGTGTGCCTCTCTCTCACACAAGTCCTGCCTCCTGGGGGTGCCGATGCCAGTGCTAATACCTGCTCTATTCCTCCTCCACCTGCCTGCCTTGCACTGCCTGCTGCTGCTCCTCCTCCTGCCAGTGCACCTCTCTCTCACACAAGTCCTGCCCCCCTGGGGCACTCTCTGCAAGGTAATACCCTGTCAGACTTTGGGGTGTCAATGCTAACACCAGTACCAATGCCTGCTCTGCTCCTCCACCACCTGCACCCCCCTGCCAGCAGTGACCGTTGATACTCTGCCAGACTTTGAAGTGCCAATGGCAACGCCAGTGCCAATTCCTGCTGCCTCTATTCTTCTGCTACCTGCCATCACTGCCTGCTCCTACCAGTGCATGTGTGTCTCTCACAAGTCCTGCTCCCTGGGGCAATCGCTGCAAGTTTATTTATTTATTTAAAACATTTGTACCCCACCCCTCCTGTAAACAGCTCGGGGCGGCTTCCAACAATATAAAACAATATAAAACAGTTTAAAACAATCAACAGTTAAATACTTTTAAAACAGGGCCCCGGGAAACAATATCAACATTAAAACAATAGAACAGGGTAGGGGAGAAAAGCACAACCCTAAC
>QEPC01007158.1:2754222-2798569 GCA_003113815.1 Sphenodon punctatus
CCATACATACTTCATTTTTATCAATAACTAAACTTGCACATTTTACAATTATGAAACTAATTTATTATCATAATTTGACAAGGAACAATTTTGTCAGAGTAAATTAAGTCTGTTATTTACATGTATACAAACTGTATACAGTTCATACAATGAAGTAAGGACTGACTGTAGACATTATACAATTCGTTGTACACAATGAAGTTATGTAAAAACATACTTAATGCACTCTGACAATATTGTTCCTTAATTGTGAATTAATTTCTATGTTTTTTGGCATTTATGTTTTGTTGCAATGTATGGAGTGGAAGGTGTTTTGAATTGTAATTGTACTGAATTGGTTTTTTGTTTGTATTTTAAGAAAACTCTTGTGCATGTAAGTTTATTTTTAAACTGTTAAGCTTTTTGCTTTGGTTATTTAGACTAACATGGATGACTGAAAAATCTCATGGTGCTTCGCTGCTGAATTTCATCCCCTTCTTCTGCTATGATTTTTGTTCCCCTTTAGAGATATCTTTGAACGATCTCATGGCTAATCCATGCACCAGGTTCGGGGGAAGAGAAATCAAAACACTGATTTCCTGACCAGAGCCCCAGAAAGCGCTGACAACCATAGAGACGTTCCTGGGTAGAGAGGATGTGTGTGCTATCTACTAATCTCTATGCTCAATTCGGATTTACAGTTTACACAAACATTACGGTTTATTTGATCCCATGTTAAATAAATCCTTGAAAATGAGGATTAAATAAGCCAGGGTTCAACCTTAACCCAGATATTTTAAACCAGCATTAGGTGTTTACACAGACATTTAAACCCAGTTGAGACACGCTATTCTGGATTTAGCATCCATGTAAAAACAGCCTGTATTTCCATCCGATGGGGATATCCGACAACAACTACTTCAGTCTCCTGGGTTTAGGACTCTAGACTGTATCAATATTACAGATGCATTATGTGCAGCAGGGGATCAGCACTCCTTATGCAAGCAGGCTGTGTTCCCCGTCCCCCGCTCAGTAAGCCCGTAATTAGCAAGGTCACAGGCTGCTCCCCATATCTTGTCCACCACTGAAGCAGAACTGCTCATTAAATTTGCTCTTCATCATTATTGAAAACATGATTCCTGTCAGACCTCCTCTGAAGCTCCATGGGACCTATCATGCGAGATTCTGGGATGCCTATGGTCATGGGCATCATTTGCTATGGGACAGGGGGGTTCCTTCCTCCACCCCTGAACCTTGTTTTGCCTCCCCCCAACAAAAATCTTCTGAAATTATGCCCTTTGTCCCATTTGCTCTGCTTTCAAGAGACCCTCTGGGAGCCAAGCAGCTAAAGTTCCCATCTCACTCCCAGAATCTTTTGGCAGCTCCAACCCAGTCCATAAAGCAACATGGTTTACAGTACATGACACAAATCAGCACAGGATCAGTCCAAGTGATTGCTTAGCAAAAGGTACATGGTGTCCAGCCCAGGTGACCCACTCCCTGCAGCAGGGATGCGTTGCTGGGACTCTTCCTGGAAGACTTTAGAGCCACCAATCTCTACCAGGTGGTGGGTATGAGATCTGAACCTCCATGGGATGTGATCCACCATAGCTACTGCAAGACCTTGTCTTGTCATGGGTCCATCCTGACCATGTTGCTCCAGAGCACGAGGAGGAGTCAACTTGTCACTGCTAGGTGCTTGCCCAATCCATCCCAACTGATGGGGAAGAACTGTGGGACGGATTACTTTGGGAAGTACTTTGTTTCCATCACACAATTTTTCAGAAACCACGGTCCTGCCTGAGGTCTAACCAACCACAAAAGGTTGAGGACTCCATATATGTTGAAAGATCTGATGTCCAAAGTCCAGAGAACTACTCAGTTCACCCAGTCAACTATCACTTAGTAGAGTGATAGCAGCATCACATTCAGGCCTGGCCATCTCCAAAGCACCGTACATTTTTTTCTTACCGTATGAGGATTGTCATAGTAGACGCCAATGGAGCACAGCTTTGGAGAGATGCTGCAGCTCTCCATGTACAGCTTCCCACAGTCACCATAGGGCCCCACCATGAATTTGTATGCCACAGTGATGTTACGGATGGGGGGCAAGCCAGCACTCACAACCACTTCAGTGAAGAGCCCCGAATAGATGGCAATGCCAAAGAGCGTCAGTAGCAGAAGCACAATCAGTGCCCCGGTCAGTCCAATAAGCAACCAGTCCGACATGGTCCTTGGTGCCTCAAACTCTCTTTACAAACTAATGACAAGGGAGAAGAGGGAAGAAAGAGGACAGGAGTTACACTAAGCTTAGGAGAAAGCAGTTTGCCTTAGAACAACTACCTGCTGCCTGTGGAATTTATTTTCCCCACAGAAACATTTCTAATTACTTGCTGTACTATGGAACTCTTTTGTTTTTAAAACAGAAGCTAAGCTTGTAAACTCAGTAGTGTCCCTTTAACTTTGGCAAACAAATTTATTTACTCTGAAAAAAACGTTCCACCTCAGCTAATGTTTGTTCAACTTTGCCAGACAAAAGAAAACGACCACATCCTAGCGTAACCCACAAAGAGCTTTATCCTGCCACCTTCTACAATACAAAGAGGGTTAGGACAATACTCTCCAAAACTAGCTGGGGGATGGGGGTTGGGAAGAGCTCATTTGCATTTTATACAATTACTGTCACTTTCTTTTCCATTAATATGTCTGTAGTATTTTGCAGTAAAAATATGCCAATTTCAACCATGATTTAACTCTGACTTCAGTGCATTCAGCCAGCAGATGGATTTGGACAGCTGTGTCTTGTATTCTTACCTGAATATCACAGGGAAAGAACATCTAGCAATAGCTCATGGCCTCTTCCATAAATCCACTTCTCTGAAACAGGAGAGGGTTAATTATCATCATTTTCCTTTTTAATTTCAACTGCATTTTGTAAAGAGCTTAAAAATAAAACAGCATGACAAACCACTTTATATGTGTTATGCTGAACTCTGTTTTGGGGAGGAAACAGGATTAACTCCCCAACCTCCTTCAGACCAATTGTATGTTCTTATTACCTGGGCTTGTGCAACCTGACGGAGGTGGCTGAACTACTAGCCAGAGATAGGATTTATCATAGAGAACTGCAGAACTCGCTTCAGGATTTGAGAAGAATTTAAACAATACCCTGTATGTTTCCATGACAGAGAGGCTGACAACACCCACTTGAGCCCAAAATGGCGCAGGGGGGGCTATACAAGCTGCTTCTCCCACACTTCTGTACCAGTGCCGCTTTATCCAAATTTGCATTGCAGTTCTCCTTCCCATTCTAGTTCTGGTTCCAGTGCAGTTTGGACTTCCATCCTGATCTAAAACCTCCTGCTATTCTACAGTCCTACACCACTCAGCCCAATCAAAGTTCCCCAAATTTGCTGCTAAAAGATATGACAGGAAATAAATTAGAATGCTCTCAAAACTGCAATATAGCTGTGCGGTAAATATTCAGGGGGCATCTGAACTTGTTAAACCAATGTATTTAAAGTCCCACACTTGTTATTTTCACTTTGTATTTATTGTTTTTGGTAACACAGAGTCTTTTAGAACTCCTGCGGGTCAATGAGGGGGCAGGCAATATGTATATATGAAATATCCCAAAGGCTATAAGGCTTTTTTCTGTTTCATTTTCATATTGTCTATCGGTGGATTTTGTTAAATAGCAATATGCAAGTGTAATTTGTTATCTGTTCCTAACAGATACGGCAGGTTTGCATTTGATCATGTTTTGGTTTCAATCTGAAATGAAGCTGGGAGCTATAGTGTTTGTTACTCGACAATGGGGTTTTTTAAATGAGTAAGACTGAGGGAGGAGTCTGCGGAGCACCCACACCAGTGGAGTGAGTGAGTGGGGAGGGATTCTAACGGGCAGCTATCTGGGTGGCCACCCCAGCCACCATGGACTGGCCCTGCAAACAATTCATACGGGCAGCCATTCCCCCTTCCCCCTACCTGGCAACAACCGCCACCCCAAGCCCTGTCCAATGCCCACCCTCTGCCATGACACACAGCAGCAGACACTATGGAAATAGCTGCAGCAGCCAGCAACCTCTTCCTGCCGAGGATCCCAGGAGCCAGTGCAGCTGCTGGCAGTCCCAAGCAACAATGGAGGCGCATACTGGGTGGGACATACAAGATGCTATCTGAGCAGCTGTCCTCCATGGGGTTGGCTCTTCTCTTGTGCATCACGAGGGGGGTTTGTTGTGCTTTGAGCCAATGCAATGTTGTATTTTGCACACCTGTCCTTTAAGAACTCCCCAGAGAACTCCAGGCAGGGCTTTGAGCGGGACCGGGGAGGTGGCCAGCCACAGACCTTTCTGATGGCATGAGTGAGCACCCCAATTCATATGGACACAGGATGTGTGGGCACCTGTTCCCACACACTTTTTTGGCTTAGCCCACACAGTGCACTCTGGATTTTTCTCTGGTGTCCCATGAGTGGGTGCAGCGTGGGTCACAGGAGAACAACTCCATCCACACCACCTTTGCATGAGCGGTCAGGTTGGTGGGTGACCATGCACGGTTGCATCTCATTTAAAAACACCCACTTAGGGGGTCTTCTCATTATTCCCTTATAAGTAGTAGAATGGTAAGCCCAGCTATATTTATTGACTTTAATAGCCAAATTCTGCTTTCTGTGAATTGTGGTGCAAATCTTTAAGTACAGGAAAGCCACTAATTGCTCTAGATTTTTACCCATGTCGCTGGGAGCAAATCTATGGTTTTTATTTCAAAAGCTTATAAAAAACATCACAGACTATATCCCACCTCATACAAGAGAAAAGAAAGAAACCTTACTCAAAAGAACTGAGAAAGGCAGGGCTATAATCAGTATTTCTTAAAATTGAATTAAGACTGAGGCAGGTGAACACAGACATCAATAGTTAATCAGTCCATCTGCTGCATGTATGTTATTTAAGACCACAGAAACAGGAATCTGTTATCAAATCACATTAGTCTTTCTCTGTTCAGAGTGCTGTCTAGCATTCTGTTTATTTCAGCTGTGTTATGCTTCCTGGTTCATGTGTATCATCAGCCCGGTGAGATCACTGTGCTCGTGCATGACTTCGGAAGCCAGCATGCACTTTTTCTTCCATTTCTTAAAGAGCCACTGATGTTGTATGGAAAACTCTGAAGCATGTCCTCTTTGGAAGTAATTTTGCTTATGTGTCAATGTTCTCTGGTGGGGGAAGGGAGGCTGAATAGGGAATAAGGAGTTGTTATTCTAAGGATGCATCAAATTAGAATCTTTGTTCCTTTAGGAGCTTCTCCACTCCACCTACATCTTAATTCTCTGTTTGCAACATCTGTTGAGCTAATTGTAATGACACAAACAGAGGATTATGACTTCAGGTAAGAACTAAACAACTGTTGTGGAATGAGCCCTTGGGCCTTGTCCACCCTATGATCAGAACAGTACTGGTTAAAAAACAAATCGAACCACACAGCTGGTTTTCCTGATCAGCATAGTCAGGAATTTACTATCACAGATACCAACCACAATAACCAAAGCTAAAAAGAGGCTCTCCAAGCGAATCTACATTTATCCTACCAGCCAAACAAATGCATTGCCAACACTCAGTTTTATCACAAGTCTTGAGACAGCTGGTGTTCTTTTCACAACCCTAGCTTCTGAAGTCAAGTGAATGCATGAAAATCTTACCTTTCTTTAAGAAAAAATAGGTTTCTAGCCCTTTAGGCGTGTGGAGAAAAGCTTGAAAATATGGCACAAGTTTACTTAGTGGGGAGGTATGATTTTTTTGAGGTTTGACTTGAATAGTTGAGGCTGTCGTCAGTACTGAAAAACTAAGAATTTTTAATATTTACGGCTAGGGAAAGTTTGTTGTTTTGTTTTTTTTAAAAACGAACAAATAAAAAACACCATTGTTTGGAATCTACAAGATATTATGATGATGAGAGTTACAGAAAAATGTGTTAGGGAAAATTTTAGGGTTATGCAGAGACTGATGGGGGAGGATGTAATGGGGGTGCAGAGGACATCCTTTGTATTTTGATTGTTTAGCTGTTCCCCAAAGAAATGTATAAAAACTATGCAGACAGATGAACGCTCAGTCAACAAGGATCTCCCCACAGCCTGATTCACTTTCCTACCAGACAAGGAAGGCTTTTCAAGACTCACCGCTGACCCCTGCCTCCATGTCAATCCTCTTACTAGCCAGGCCACTAGTAGTGTGGCTGCCATGATCCCATATTAGGAACCAAACTGCATCAGTCCCCACACTGGCCCACCATACCGTGATCCTTCCTCACAGTCCTACATTGTTATCTAGAGTATGAGTTTGCCAACAATAGGAATTTTGCAAATCTTCTGGTATTTTGTACATTTTTGCAAATCCTTGTAGTCTTCCACTGTGGTCTCCCCCACTGGGCTCTACTAGTGTCAATCTCCCCCATCAAAAGTCAGTCCCTTCAGTGCCCCTTAGGGGTTCATTGATTGTCAATCTCCCCATCTCAGATCCTCCACAAGGATCAACTGGATGTCATAGTCCTTCTATAAGGATCTAGCAAGTGTCAGTTTCCCCCCTAGAACCTCCATAGGATCAAAATGAATATCAGTCTCCCCCATAAAGGTTTACTGAATATCATTTCCCCCCAGAATCTCCATAAGGATCAGCTGTCTCACCCTAGAGCCACTGCAAGTCTTCTCCACTGAGATTCACTGACAGCCTCCTGCACAGGGAAGAGGATCGCTTTCCCCCCCCCGATCCACTGCTCTTCCTCTCGAACCGCTCCCTCACTAAGATCCACTGCGTGTGTCGCCCCTCCCAGTTCCCTGCTGGGTTCACTTCATTTCCCTACTCCCCCGCAGCCGTGTCCCCGCTCCCAACTCACCCCGACGGCGGTGGGAGCGGAGCCGGCTCAGCATTGGCAGGTCCCGGCTCAGTCACTGGCTGAGGCTTTGGCCGGGGGCGCGCCTTGGGCGGGAAGGCGCGTCCTCGCAGTAGCTGGCAGGCGGGGCCCCGTGGGATAGGGAGTTACTCAGCGCGCCTGGGCACGGAGCACGCGGGGCGGGGCGGGGCAGGGCCTTGGAGCGCTAGTACCAGAAGGTTGCTACCTTGTAAACAAGGTTCTTCGAGATGGCTCCTCACATTTTCACAAATGGGTTTGCGCTTGCGCGGCCTTCTCTTACCGGCAGAGACTAAGCTCACTTGTTTGAAAACCACGTGACGGTCTCGAACCACCCCCCCTCCAGTAATATGTAAGGTACCCTCCCGCCTAAACCCAACAGTTCCTTCCAACCCTAAGCGAGTAGGAAGAAAATGCCTTGCGGGTGGGAAGGGTGGGTATTTGTGAGAATGTTTGGAACCATCTTGAAGAACCTTGTTTACAAGGTAGCAACCTTCTGTTCGTCTTCGAGTGGCTCCTCCCATTCTCACAAATGGGAGAGTATCAAGCCTTTGGGATAAAGGAGGGATGGATAGAAATTTCAACGCTGTCTGGAAAGACCTGGAGGTAAGGCCCTTTGATGCATATTGCAGCAAGTTCGCTTACTCTCCTAAGACAAGTGACTGTAACCAAAAAGGCTGTCCAGTGGAATAAGTCAGTTTCTTCCGGTGGTTTGAATGGATGTTTCATAATGTGGTCCAGTACCAGGTTTAGGTCCCACGGTGATAAAGGCCTTTTGTGTCATGGGACTAGATTAACAAGACCCTTAAGAATTTTTTTAACAAGGGGATGAGCAAAAAGGGGTTGTGCAGCAGGCAGGGCAACATTTTTAGCAATGGCAGAAAGGTGCACTTTTATGGAAGACATAGCTAGTCCTCTTTCAGCAAGATCCAATAAATATTGGCGTAGGAACTCCACCAATAAACTGTTCAATTGCGATTGACCTGTCAGCCAACAGCAGGAAAAACGTTTCCACTTTGAATCATAGGATCTTCTGGTTGATGGTTTTATGTAATTCTACAGCACCATGTGTAGTCTATTAACTGTAGGGTCAGGGATGGAGTTGTGTGGGATTCTCCAAGCATAGAGGTTCAAACGTTTCAGTTCTGGGTGAAGGATTTCTCCCTGATTCAGGGACAATAGGCTGTGGATCTGGGGGAGCGGGTGAGATGCTAGTGTCAGGGTTTGGAGGCTGTGCAACCAAAGCTGTCTTGACCAAGCCGGGGAGAACAGGATTCAATTCGCTCCCTCTCTGTGTATTTTTTTCCAAAACTCTCGGTATGAGCGGAATAGGGGGAAAGGCATACCCCAATTGAGCGTTCCAACTTATCGCAAAGGTGTCCCTCAGAGATTGGGGGTCGTGAGCCGCTCGCGTGTAGTAAAGTTTGCATTTTGAGTTCATCTTTGTGGCAAACAGGTCTATTCTGGGTGTTCCCCATCAAGAGATTAACTGTCTGTAGACCTGGGGAGAGAGCTCCCATTCGTGGTGCTCCTCCTGGAGTTGGCTCAGCATATCTGCCCTTGAGTTCTCTGAGCCCGCGACATGAGTCAGTTGTAAATACATATTGTGTTTGCGGGCAAAGTGCCATATGTCCTATGCTAATTGACAAAGTTCCACCAACTTTGTCCCTCCCTATTTGTTTATGTACCATACAATCATCATATTGTTACAGGCTATGTTTATGATCTTTCCCTTCAGGAGAGGCCGAAAAGTTCTCAGCAATTTTACAATAGCTATGGTCTCCAGTACATTTATATGATACTGTCTCTGTTGTCTGCTCCATTTCCCTCATATGGAGAGGTCTTGTAGGTGGGCCTATCATCCAGTCAGTGACACATCTGTTGTTAGAAAATGGGTAGGGTTAGGTTGTGCGAAAGGTCTTCCTACTAACACAAAATCCCTCCTACTCCAAATATTGAGAGAGGTTAGAATTTGTCTAGTAATTCTTATTTTCTTTGTAGGGGGGGGGGTCTGTCATTGACATATTTACTAGACTTGTAGTCTACATGTAGGCCAGTATCACATGTGTGTGGCCCTATGTTTCTCCGTGACAGGGTCCGTCATTGGATTAAACATTTTTAAAAACCATAACTGAAGGGGTCTCATGAACAACCTTGCAAAAGTTGTAGTGGCAGTTGTAGAAGCCATAAGGCCTAGGAGTCTCTGAAAAGATCTAATTTTCTGGAGTCTATGGATACGAATAGTCATAATCAAATTCACTATATCCTGAAACCTCTCCTCTGGAGCAAAGATCTTAGATAGAGTAGAATTAATAATAGTGCCTATATACTCAATACGCTGAGAAAGTGATAGGTGGCACTTTTGCATATTTATAGACAATCCCAGTCTTGTACAAAGATCTAGAGTGAATTGAAGGTTAATATTTAGTGATTCTGGTGAATTAGGTATCAATAGCCAGTCATCCAGGTAAGGAAATATTGCAATCCCTTGCTTGCGTATATACACTATAACAGGGGCTATTACCTTGATAAAAACCCTAGGGGCAGATGAAAGGCCAAACGGAAGGGAACAAAATTGATAATGTTTAGAGTTATGTGAGAAACAAAAAAATTGTCTGGATGACGGGTGTAATCTAATATGAAAGTAAGCATCTTGTAGATCGATAACAGTATACCATCGATATTCCTGGAGATGGGGCCTTAAGTTGTCAATTGTAAGCATCTTAAACTTTTAATATGCAACAAAAAGATTAAGGAAACTCAAATCGAGGATTGGTCTATGACCTCCCCCCTTCTTATCAATCACAAAATAATTAAAGTCCTGACTTGACCTGACTGGTAGGTACTAATTCTATGACATCCTTAGAATACATGTCAACAATCTTTTTATTTAATACAACTGACTGTTGAGGGGATAGTGCAACACGTTTTTGGTGAAACATTAAATGGAATAGAAGAAAATTTTACTTTGTAACCCACTTTGATTATATCTAACACCCAGCAATCAGAGGTTATGCACTCCCAACAGGGGAGAGAGTCAAACAAAGCAAACTGAAACGATATCCCCCTTTGGACTATATGGGTCAAGTGCAGGGGGAGCGTCTGTGGTTGTCAGCATCTTCCTCTGCCTTGTTGAGAAGAAAAGGGCTGTCTAGGCTGTGCCGTTGGTTTAAAAGAAGGGTTTTGGTTTCTCGGTTTCCCCTGGTACTGAAAAGGAGACGAGTAGTACCTCTTATTGTACTGTTGATATTGTCCATAATATTGTCTGGGAGGACGATTGTATGCCTGTTGAGGCATATACTGTCTCGAGTGGTAGGTCCCTGATCCCGCTGGACGATTTTCATCTTAATTGTGATTGCTCTAGATTTTTGGATTTTTTCTAGAATTTCATCTGTTTCCTTAGCAAAGAGTCCTGTTTGGTTGAATGGAAGGTTTTCAATACGGGCTCAGTGGTGGTACTCCAACTTGGTTCCTCTAAGCCAAGCCAAGCGGTGCATCACAATGGCATTAGCGACTCCCCTAGCTGCTGTGGGGAGTGACAAGCCATCTGCAACTGAAATCAAGCAGAGTTGAATCCTCAGAGCATATACGTTGCACCTCCTTCTGCTTGTCTTTGGGTAGGAGAGGGATGACCTGTTGCATGTCCTCCTACAGGTGGTGTTGATAAGATGCCATTCCCTCCGCATAGTTTGATGCCCACATAACCATAGTGCCTGACGCAAACACTCTGCTTCCAAAAACATCTATTCGTCTACTTACCCTATCAGCAGGGGAAGTGTCCTGCACATTCCTCTGGTACTTTTCTGCTGATGCAGATACCACTAGAGAGTTTGGAAGAGATGTCTGAAGAAAATAGAACCTTGTTCCAGCGGGAACAAGTAGAAGGAACTACTGGTGGCACAGATGGGCTGTATAAAGGCTGGAGTGTTCCATAATTTTACAGCTTTTGCCATATGTTTCTTAAACAATGGCAGTGTCAGTTTTGACTGTGGAGGCAGTGGCGGCTGGTGAGTTTTGAGGTTGGTGGGTCACTAAGGTCAGCCAGGCCACCGCTAGTGAAGCTAGCGGCAGGCCGGTGAAAATAGGGGTGGAGCCTAGCCTAGGGGTGGAGCCAGGGCAACAGTAGGCAGAGCCAATGCGTGCCCAAACAAATAGGGCCCTATCATCATGCACAGTGTGCTATCGAACAAGAGATAGCATGCACAGCGTGCTATCGAACAAGAGATAACATGTGGAAATTAAGAACAACTTTATTTATACAGTCCCCTCCCCATTTATAAATAAATACCCCATTTATAAATACTTACATAACTTGTGAGAATACTTACCAAAAACATGCACAGCTAAAAACCAGCTATAAAACCATTAAAACAGCTAAGAACCAGCTATAAAACAGCTAAGAACCAGCTATAAAACCAGATAAAACAGCTAATAAAACCATTAAAACAGCTAAGAACCAGACAAAACCAGCTATAAAACCATATAAAACAGCTAAAACCATATAAAACAGCTAAAAAACAGCTAAAAACATATAAAACAGATATAAAACCATTAAAAACAGATAGCCCTAACCCCCATCTGTCTCCCCCATGTCTCCCCACCCCCATCATGCCCATCTGTGTCTCCCACATCATGCCCCCCATCGATCTGTCTCCCCGCATCTGCGTCTCCCACATCTGTCTCCCCACCCCCAATCATGCCCCCCATCGATCTGTCTTCCCCATCTCTCCCCACCCCCCATCATGCCCCCATCGATCTGTGTTTCCCCCATCTGTGTCTCCCCACCCCCCATCTGGTCTCCCACCCCCATCATGCCCCCATCAATCTGTGTTTCTCCCATCTGTGTCTCCACGCCCCCATCTGTCTCCCCATCTGTTCTCCCCACCCCCATCATGTCCACATCAATCTGTGTTTCCCCCATCTGTGTCTCCACACCCCCATCTCTGTTTCCCACATATGTTCCCCCACCCCCATCTGTGTCTCCCATCTGTGTCTCCCCCCTCTGTCTTCCCCATGTGCCCCCACCCCCATCATGTGTCACCCACCACCCAACATGTCCCCGTTTCTGGGGCATGGTGGGGGGATGTGGGGCCCCCACGTCCCCCCACTGTGCCCCCCCCACCCCACCTACAGAAAAGTCTCCCCCTCCCTGACCTACAGAAAAGTGCCGACCTACAGAAAAGCCTCCCCCGCCCCCGGTCTCTTCAGTGCATGCGCACCAGGCCGGGGAGGAAAGTCTCCCCGGTTGGCACGCATGCACTGAAGAGATGCCAGGACTTGAAAGCCCCCAGAGCCGGCCCAGCACCATTCCGGATACGCATGGGCCCCCAGTGCCGGCCCCCGTGCATCCGGAATGGTGCTGGGCTGGCGCTGGGGGCCCGCACGCATCCGGAATGGTGCTGAGCGCAGGTGCTTTGGCGCTGGGGGCTGCTGTAGGTCAGCGCCCCCAGCACCAAAGCGAGCGGCCGCCACTGTGTGGCGGTCTTTCAACGTTCCTGTATGCTGGGTCGGATTCCTGCTCAGCAATTGGAATTGTGTCACTTTTCAATATCTCTGTGAATCTCTTTAGTAACACCTGAAAATCCTTGTGATCTTG
This sequence comes from Sphenodon punctatus, assembly GCA_003113815.1. Taxonomy (NCBI): domain Eukaryota; kingdom Metazoa; phylum Chordata; class Lepidosauria; order Sphenodontia; family Sphenodontidae; genus Sphenodon; species Sphenodon punctatus. The sequence continues at coordinate 2,766,701 of QEPC01007158.1, forward strand.
GGAGGAGCCGGAGGACGTTGTGCCCTGGAGCTCGTCAGATGGTGGTGGGGAGAGACTTTCTGCCTCAGGGGGTTCATAGGGCTCCTGAATTGGTGTTTCTGGCTGGACTGGGTCCTGCAGAATCAGGTTTTCTGAGATGAGTTCTGGAGCCTCAGTTAAAGTCTGACATAGAACAGTCTGTTATAGACGGTGTTTTTTAATTTGACATCTAAGCGCTGCTCTTTGCCACAGCTTATGTTGTCTTTTTAAGAATTTTTCTTTTGCCTCAGCCTGAAACGTGGACAACTGAGGTCCCGACATCAAGTGCTCTGCTGTCGACATTGACTCAGTGACTGCCAACGTCGTGGGCCATCTCAACGTTGACGCGCCGGTCTCCCTCAACATTGCGGTGTTTCTCGATGTCGACACATCGGTATGTCTCAACGTCGTGTTTGTAGACGACGTCGTGGGTCATGTTGCCGACGTCAAAATGTGCCGAGCCGCCATTCCCTCAATCCTCTCAGCTCCCTGGATGTCTGAAGGTACGCCGAGTTCAGCGTCCGTCGACGTCATGGACTTTGAAGTCGTAGAAACTTGCACAAGTTGTTGTAGACAGGAGATAATTTGTCTGCTATCCTGATGTCGAGATTCCTCCTGTTCCAATTGCCAGGAGAAACTCGACTCGTTCGATCTCGTAGGAGGTAACTTTATTTTTGCCTCTGTACTCTCCTCAGTGGGGGCAGCTACCCACTGGAGTCTCAGGGGTTGAAATGGGGAGCCCATGAAATGGGGGTCTGAGTCCTCCTCTGCGTTATATAGTGGTGAAATTATAGCCAGAGGAGACAAAGGTGAGTCCGGAGGAGAGAACACACCCGTTTCAATGTCTCCTTCAATATCCGAGGAAGACGGAGTAAAAGAGAGATCTGCCACAATGGCAGCTCTATACATTCCTTCTCATCCTTTTAGGGGAAAGGATTCTCATCCTTTTAGGGGATGGAGAGTGAGATCTCATAACTCTGGATGGCCCGGGAGCCATGGAATCAGTCGCGGATCGGTCAGAGAGAGTAGGAGCCGCTGAAATGGTCTCCTCTGCTCCAATACTCGGCACTAGCGGGGAAAGCCTTGGGGAGCGGTGCTTAGTACTTTGCTTTTGTTCACTCCTACCTTCCAATTCCTTGAGGAGGGCAGGCAGGTGAAGTACTCTTTCTCTGAGTGTCTTTGGCTTGAGGCAAAGACACTCGTGGCATTCCTTCGGGTCATGAGAGGTTCCCAGGCATACTAAGCACTGACCATGAGGGTCCTTAGTTGTCATCTTGCATCTGCAAGAAAAACATTTTTTAAAACTGTGCTTTACAGTCAACATGTTGACTAAGAAAAACAGCGAGCTATGGAAAGGGCGGTGAGCCACGAAGCGGTTGGAAGGAACTGTTGGGTTTAGGCGGGAAGGTACCTTATATACTACTGGGGGCTCAAGACCATCATGTGGTTTTCAAACTAGTGAGCTTGGTATATGCCGGTAAGAGAAGGGTGTGCAAGTGCAAACCCATTTGTGAGAATGGGAGGAGCCACTCGAAAAAGAAAGAAGGTTGCTACCTTTATAAACAAGGTTCTTCGAGATGGCTCCTCACATTCTCACAACTGGGTTGCCGGCATGTGCCCTTCACCTGCTGGCCCATGCTCATTAATATTCAAATGACTCTTTGGTGTCCTCGCGCCACTCATATACAAAGCACTCTCCCGCCTGTTCCCAACAGTTCCTTCCAACCTGGAGCTATTAGGATGGGTACCGGGAAAAGGAGGAAATGCCCCACGGAGTTCACCCACCTGTTCCTGACGATCCCCAACAGTCACCTGTGCACTCCTGTCACTCACGAGGTCCCACCCCACTCTTGGTGGAAAACAACCCCTCAGGATATTGGTTGGCCCAGATGGTCTTAATAGACACGAGGCCTTATCATCATCGGGGTAGGTGGATGAACGCAACTGTGGGTGGGACCCCTCACTCACCACCCTCCTTGCACCCAGACTTAGTACTCTCACTCGGTGATAGGAAAAGGTAAGTAGGGATTGAGGTGCTGGTGTAGGTGGGGTAAGGTAGGGGCCAGGTTCCAGGGGAACAAGGGTAGGGGAGTAGGACACACACACACCGACAGGGAAGGTAGGGCTCAGATAGACGTAGGCAGGGGGGTGCTCTCTCTCTCTCTTTTTCCCCGCACATTTCTCCCTCTCACTGACACTCACGCACTCTATCCACACCGCTCACTCACCTCGCACTCTCTCACGCATCCACTCTTCACTCGCTCCACACTCTTTGCTCATTCTCTCTCTCTCTCTCAGGTCACTCGGGGCTAGTCTCACAGCGCTGCTGTTCTCCGGCAGCGCTGTGATCTCCCCGGTGGCATTATGTAAGGCTAGCCCTGCCCTCCCTGTTGCGGAGCCTCGCTGAGCGGCGCAACGTCTGGGCCACGCCCTCAGAAGTGGCCGTGGCGGCATCTGCCGGTTGTGTTTCCCCGCCTGCTTGCTGCGGGGCTTCTCCTAGCTCCTGTGGGGGGTTAATGCCCCCGCTTTGCTCCCTCCTTTAGTTGTGCTGACTCCTCGGACCTTCCTTTGTTGGTCCCCACCCTGCTGCCTTTTCCTGCCGAGCCCCCAGCCCTGTCTCCACCGCTTCCCAGCCGTGACAGCACCCCCCCTCCATGCCCCCCTCCCCCAGGGCCGTGACCTGGGTCGTAGGGGAAAGCGGGCATGGAACCGATGCACCAGCAAAGGGGCATGAACAGCAGAGGCTGGTTCCCATGAGCGATCGGACGGGGGGTAGCCTTTCCAGTCCACAAGGTAATATAAGGTTCCCTGAACCCGGCGGGAGTCCAGGATCTCCTGGACTTCGAATTCCACTCCCGAAGTCACATCACAGAGAGGACCCGGAGGGGTGGGATTGGGAAATAGGGGAGGACAATAGCGCTTTAGCAGGGATACATGGAAGACTGGGTGAATTCGTATCCCATGGGGTAGGGCCACCCGGTATGTGACGGGGTTTACCAGTTGTGTGATGGGGAAAGGGCCTATATAGCGGTTATCGAGTTTGGGCGACGGGCGAGTAGACAGGTAATGTCACTGGTCGACCCACACTTTGTCACCCACCTGGAACAGTGGAGCTACCTGGCGTCGTCTGTCCGCTCCCTGCTTGTATTGCTGTCGGGCCTGTTGTAAGTGCACTCGTGCTAGGGCGTGAGCCTGCTGTATGCGAGCCACCAATGCTCCCGCGGCAGGCACATCCACGGCCGGGTGCTCCGGAAACACCAGACGGAGCAAGACAGACCCCCAGTGCAGTGAACGGAGCCTTCCAAAAACGTGCAATGAACTGCGAACCTCAGTCAGATATAATAGTGACAGGAATCCCATGTAAACGTATAACATTTTTGAGCACGAGAAGGGCGGTTTGTTTGGCTGCAGGCAGTTTGGTACAAAGGATAAAATGCCCCATTTTAGTAAATTGATCAACAATTACAAGAATTGTCGATTGTCCATGAGAGTTGAGCAGTTCTACTATAAAGCCAATGTTAATCCATTGCCATGGGCCTCGTGGCAGTGGGGCTAATTGGAGTAGTCCTGCCGGCCGCGTGCGAGGGGTTTTGGTCCGACAGCATACAGCGCACCCCTGTACATAAGCTTTTATGTCTTGTCGCATAGTGGGCCACCAAAAGTGTCGCTGCAGTAACACTAGCGTGCAACGTTGTCCAGGGTGCCCGGCCATCGGGGCGTCATGATGTGCCCATAAAATCTTGTGTTGTGCCGTTGGGGGAACTACCAGGGCGCCGTTATGGCGGGGAAGGTCCGATGGATCTCCTTGCACGGTTTTTTTTCGTAGTTCTCTACGGACTAATTGTTGAAACTGCGGTGAGGTAATCCCCACCGCCCCAAATACCTTTGGCGAAAGGAGGTGGTCCCCGTGTAGGGCGGCCTCTGAATTGACCTCATATCATCGGGACAAGGCATCTGCCAGGGTATTCTGTCGTACGGGCCAGTAGACAATAGTAAATTGGAACAGGGTGAAGAACAGGGCCCACCGGGCGTGCCTCTTAGTCCTAATCCGTGCTGTCTGTAAGAAGGCGAGACTTTTGTGATCCGTGATCACCTGCACTGTGTGTGTGGCTCCCTCCAAATGGTGTCTCCATGTTTCGAATGCCACCTTAATGGCTAATAGCTCTCTGTCCATGATTGTGTAATTCCGCTTGGCCGGACTTAACTGCCGCGAGTAGTAAGCACATGGCAAACGTATCGTGGTTCCAGGGGCCTCTTGACGTAGTACTGCTCCTACGGCAATGCTGGAGGCATCTGTTTCCACGAAAAAGGGCAGGTTTGGGTTAGGGTGCTGTAAAATCGGCACCTGGGTGAAGGCAGATTTAATTCTTTCAAACGCCCGTTGCTGCTCAGGGCTCCACACATAGGGTTGTTCCTTCTACAGCAACATAGTGAGGGGTGCTGTAACCTCTGCGTACCCGGTAATGTACTGCCGATAGTAGTTGGCACTCCCCAAAAAAACACTGAAGGGGTTTCACCCCTAGAGAGGGTTGCCAGGTAGTAATTGCCTCTACTTTACGAAGTTCCATCCGGATTCCCGAAGGGGAGATGACGAATCCTAAGACGGGAACAGGGTCTTGATGGAAAATACATTTCGAAATTTTGCATTAAAGTTGGTGTTGCCTCAGTCGACACAAAACGGTACGAACTTGGATAATACGTTCCTCAAGGTCGTGCGAATATATCAGGATGTCGTCCAACTACGCGACCACGTATTGGTCTAGTATATCCCGGCAAATATCATTAATGAAGTGTTGGAATGCTGCTGGAGCATTTGCCAACCCATAGGGCATTACCATATACTCGAAGTGCCCGTATCTCGTACGAAAGGCCGTCTTCCACTCGTCCCCTTGTTTAATGCGGAGCAGATTATAGGCCCCTTGCAGATCAAGCTTTGAGAACACCGTGGCACCTTGGAGGCGGTCCAGCAGCTCTGAGATGAGTGGCAGGGGGTAGCGGTTTTTTATGGTAATTTCATTCAGACCCCTATAATCTATACAAGGCCTTAAACCCCCATCCTTCTTAGGAATGAAGAACAGGGGGGACCCTCCTGGGGAAGTGGAGGGTCTAATGAACCCCTTCTCTAAATTCTCGTCTATGTACTCCTTCAGGGTTCAGAGCTCTGGCTCCGACAGGGCATAAATCCTACCATAGGGGGGCACTGTGTTGGGTAGGAGCTCGATGGGACAGTCGTACTCCCTATGGGGAGGTAAGGTTAGTGCCTGTTGCTCTTTAAAGACATCCTGAAAGTCTTGATATTCTTCAGGCAAGGGTGTGTTAGATCGCAGAGTGGTTCCCCCAACTTGTTGGGTCGGGGCCATGACTGGCTTGAGGCAGCGGCGATGACAAGCACATACTGGCGAGGCAAAGGTTACAGTTCCCTATTGCTAATCTATTGTGGGGTTATGCTGGTGCAGCCAAGGCATTCCCAGGACTACCGGGAAGGCGGGCGTGCTGACCACATCGAGGTTAAGCTCCTCTCGATGCCTTCCTATGACCCCCAGCAAGCCGCGGGTTCGTGTGGTAACCGGTCCCGAAGCTAGAGGGGAACCATCTATGGCGAACACCGCTTCTGGCCTTGGTTTTAGCTGTACTGGTACATGTTGTCTCAAGACTAGCGTCTTGTCAATAAAATTGCCCGAGGTTCCTGAATCAACGAGGGCCCGGATCACTATGGACCGATCCTGAGAGAGAACCAGGGTGAGGGGCACTTGTAACTGAGCCAACTCGGTTGCCCCACTTCTGGCGGTTCCTAAGACAGGTAGGGGGGTAGTTGTCCTGGTTACCGGGATGCCCCCTTCCCATCCCGGTCGCCCCCGTTTCCCGCCATTCGTCGACTAGGGGGTAGAGCCGGGCAGTTTCTGGCAAAATGCCCAGCTGTCCCACAATAGAAACAGAGTTTACCCAACCTTCTGCGTTCTCGTTCTTGCGCCATTACTGGTCCTTGGGAGGCCCCCAGCTGCATTGCCTCAGGCTCGTCGGCGCAGTTCCCCTCGCTTTTACTAAGAGCTACGAGCGGCGGTCAGGCTTGCCAAGGCCGGCCTCCCTCCTGTCATTTCTCCTGTCTGCGTTCAGTGAGTCGTGCGTCAATTTGGCAAGTCAGATTTACAAATTCCCCCCACTTTTCGGGGATAGTGGTAAAGGCGAGAGCTGGTCTTTGATTTCGTCGCTAAGCCCTTTTCGGAACAACACCTTAAGGACGTTGTCCGGCCAGTTCATGTCTACTGCCAGTTTTTGGAAGTGCGTCACATACTCCAAAAGGGTCCCTCGTCCTTGACGCAGAGCCATAATGGCTGTCTCTGCATCTTTTATTCTATGGGGGTTATCAAAGAGGAAGGCAAACTCTTGAATGAACCTAGTATAATCATTCAACAGTGGGCTTTCCTGTGTCAGCAATGGGGTAGCCCAATCCAATGTGATCCCCTCCAAATGCCGATAACGAATGCTACTTTTGCGGCATCGGTATCATACGTAGTAGGTTGGGTGCGAAACACCAATTTGCATAACGCTAGAAACCCCTGGAATTGCCACATGTCCCCCGTGAATTTCGTAATAGGGGGATGCTTAGGCTCTCGTCCCCAAGGGTTCCTCTCTCATGGAGGCGGATTCGGGCCTCTGTCTCCCAAAGGGGCATCTATGCTCCCTTCTTCCTGGTCAATTCCCCTTACTGCCCCCTGTTCTTGCCTCTCCTTAATTTCCTTGATCTCGAACGCAAGGGCCTGAATTGCACGACTCATCTCTTCTAACTTTGCGGTGATCTCCATGGGTAGGTGCCGGAGAAGTTGTTAGGACGGGTACCGGGAAAAGGGGGAAATGCCCCACGGAGTTCACCCACCTGTTCCTGACGATCCCCAACAGTCACCTGCGCACTCCTGTCACTCACGAGGTCCCACCCCACTCTTGGTGGAAAACAACCCCTCAGGATATTGGTTGGTCCAGATGGTCTTAATAGACACGAGGCCTTATCATCATCAGGGGTTAATGCCCCTGCTTTGCTCCCTACTCCCGCCTCCTTTAGTTGTGCTGACTCCCCGGACCTTCCTTTGTTGGTCCCCACCCTGCTGCCTTTTCCTGCTGAGCCCCTAGCCCCATCTCCACCACTTCCCAGCCGTGACAGGAGCTTAGAAATCTTAGCGGGCTGGGTGGGTGTTGTGAGAATGTGTAGAGCTATCTAGAAGAACCTTGTTTATAAGGTATCAACCTTCCATTCTTCTTCGAGTGGCTCCTCACATTCTCACAACTGGGTGAGTACCAAGTGGAGGAGTCTAGGTGGTAGGATTTCAGTTACTAAACTACACACCGTGGATGCTGATTTATTAGTATTTGTGATTTACTTTAATCTCAGAGATGGCAACTGATAAACTGCAATTAAATTAGCATTTATTTTGGTAAGTATAACACATTCAACTTGAACTGAACAGTCAATAAAGTTATTTCCTAAAACTCAGAACTGATCTGCCAACACTCTTATCCTCTTCCAATTGTAAATTAACTGCATAACGTTTGGTAAACATATGAGTATTGAGCCAACTTGCTGCTTTGCAAATTTGTTGCGGTGGGACATTTGCAAATGCTGCTCCAGATGCCCCTACCGCTCTCAGTGAGTGAGCTCTCAGGTTTTATGGCACGTCTTTTCCCGCTTTGTTATAGTCTCACCAACCATTTAGAAATGGTCTGTGATGATACCTGCAATCCCAAGCTTCCTGCAGCATAATAAACTCTGCACTGGCTGCCGATAGTGTGCCGGGCCAAGTTCAAGGTCCTAGTGATGATCTACAAAGCCCTATACGGCCTTGGCCCCTCATACCTTAGGGACCGCCTCGCCCTTCGCGCCCCGGAACGGCTCCTGCGGTCTGCCGGGGGTGCCCTCCTGGAGGTCCCCCGTGTTAAGCGGGGGGCCACGATGGAGCGAGCATTCTCGGTGGTAGGGCCGCGGCTGTGGAACTCCCTTCCGGAGGAAGCTCGCCTGGCCCCAAGCCTTTTGACATTTCGGCGGAACTGTAAGACATGGCTGTTTGCCCAGGCCTTTGGGAGGGAGGGTGGGGGGGGGGGTGATTTTAATCCCCTGCCCATTTATCTATTTATTTATTGTTTTCTAGCCCTGTTTTATTGATGTATTTTATATTTATATTTTAAGTGAATTTTAATTGTTTTTATTGCTGTTGTTAGCTGCCCCGAGCTGCATTGCAGGAGGGGGCGGGATATAAATCTGTGAAATAAATAAATAAATAAAATAAATAAATAAACAAACCTGGCTGATTTTTCTATTTTTTATTTTTATTTCTTTATATTTATTAGCCGCCCCACTCATGCCTACGGCATCTCGGGGCAGTGTACAATAATCAAAATACATAAAAATACAATAAAAATACTAACAAATATAACTATATTAAAAAACTTAAACCCCCCAAAATTTATCCCCAACTACCCCACCCTCCCCTCCGAAGGCCTGGGCAAACAGCCAGGTCTTGCAGGCTCGACGAAAGGTCAGCAGACCTGGGGCCAGGCAGGCTTCCTCCGGGAGGGAGTTCCAAAGTTGCGGCCTGGCCACCGAGAACACCCTCTCCATTGTAGCCCCCCATTTTACATGGGGAACCTCCAAAAAGACGCCCCCGGTGGACTGAAGGGATTGCTCTAAGGCGCAGAGGGCAAGTCGGTCCCTGAAGTAGGAAGGGCCCAGACCATGCAGGGCTTTATAGACCAATACTAACACCTTGAATCTGGCTCAGTACACTATAGGCAGCCAGTGCAGAGTACGGAGCACAGGCATTAATGTGCTCCTGTCAACCCGTCCCTGTAAGAAGACGGGCCGCCACATTCTGCACTAGCTGCAGCCTCCGGACCAGTGTCAAGGGAAGCCCCACATAGAGCGCGTTGCAGTAGTCTAGCCTCGAGGTGATGAAGGCGTGAATAAGAGTGGCCAGGTCAGGCCCGGAAATGTATGGGCGCAGCCTCCGTACTAGATACAGCTGGCGAAAGGCGGCTTTAGCCACCATCTCCACTTGCCAATCCAGACGGAGGCCCGGATCCAAAACCAGACTCTGAACCTGTTGGGCTACAGGAGGGCAGACCCACCACCACCACCACCAGAGGGGCCGGCACCTCCCTCGTTCTACCCAACACCATCACCTCCGTCTTATCGGGATTGAGCTTCAGTCTGCTCTGCCGCATCCAATCCGCCACGACCTCCAAACATTGGGAAAGCAACGAAACAGCAGGGCCTGGGTCTGTCGAAAACGAGAGGTACAGCTGAGTATCATCAGCATATTGGTGACATCGCACCCCAAACCCTCTCACAATCTCCCCAGGGACTGCATATACACATTAAACAAAAGCGGAGACAGGATCAAACCCTGCGGAACACTGCAGGTCAAAGCCCGGGAGCTCGATATTTCAGCTCCCAGCACCACCTGCTGGCTTCTCCCCGAGAGGAATGAGCAGAACCACCCAAGGACAGTCCCGTCCAGGTCTCACAGCCTTCTCAGCAGCAGCCCATGATCCACTGTGTCAAAGGCGGCCGAGAGATGTAGCAGGATCAGAAATGTTGAACATCCTGCGTCCATCTCCCGGTGGAGATCATCCACCAAGGCCACCAACGCTGTCTCAGTACCATAGCCAGTACCATAGCCAGGACGGAACCCAGACTGAAAAGGGTCAAGGAAACAGATGTTATCCAGATGCGCCTGGAGCTGTATCACCACTGCCCATTCAATAATCTTCCCTAAAAAGGGACGATTAGAGACGGGTCGGTAGCTGGCGAGTGCGTCCACATCCAAAGATGGCTTCTTCAGCAGGGAGCGCATCACAGCCTCCTTGAGACTAGCTGGCAATCTCTCCTGCCGAAGGGACGCGTCTAATGCTCTTGTCTGTCTTGTTTTTCTTTCAAATAAAAAAGCAGAGCATGCCTTACATCCAGTGTGCGCAATCATTTATGCTCTTTATCCTCATGTGGTGGAGGCATAAAATTTGGGAGAATTATGGACTATTTTAGGTGAAACTTAGACACCACCTGAGGTAAAAAATATGGTGACAGTGATATGAGAACCCTATCATGTAAAATTTGCAGATATGGAGTTTTGATGGAGATTGCAGATAATTCACTTACCCTTTGTAGGGAAGTAATAGCTGTAAGTAAAACTGTTTTGAGTGTCAAATTATAGAGATCCAAACACCCTGCAGGTTCAAATGGGTGTTTCATTAAGCTATCTAACACTAGAAGCTGAAGCAGGAGGGAAGGTGTTTGGAACGACAGTGGCGTCGTTCACGTGCTGAAGCCGACAGGTTGCAGCATAGAGCGAGTTTACAAGCCTATGCCATTGCTATGCAGACAGCAGAGTAAGAGTTCTTTGCTGCCCTCATAGCATCCGCTAAATCCCATCAAGCGGAGCTGTTCCAGGTGGTGCGGGGGCTGGTCAGTCCGGCCTCTCTCCACCTGGGAGTGGAGTCATCTAGTGCCCACTATGACTTGTTTGTGGATTATTTTGAGGAGAAAATCGCTCGGATTCACCATCCGACTGCAGGATCTCTTAACTAGAAGGGCACTTCAAGGTGGTGAAGAAGGGCCCCTTAGGCTCTCCACCGGGCACTCTACCGGCATGAATCCTATTCCCACGGACCCAGCCGCTCCCTCCGCACATCAGATCATTCCGGGTACCGCCGGTAAAGACTCAGTCTGGCCCTGTATTAGGGATCCTCAGTTCTGGGGAACCAGGACATATAATGTTCCCCATGTTCAAACAGCTTATGGAACCCTCCTCTGTAGTATGGGCTAAACCCTCCTCAGCTCTGCCCACCAAGAAGCTGGCTGATTTCCTTTGATGCCGCATTTTCTGCAGTAGGACAATTGGAGGTTCTTCGAGCATCTCTGCGATTCTCACTTACGGGATCCATTTCCTGCTTCGCAGACACTAGAGACCTAGTTGTCAGCAGTTTCCAGGCAGAAAACCTGGGAAGACTTAGAACATGGTGAGGGCTCCGCCCCTCCTCCCCCCTCCCATCCTGTGAAAAACATGGGCACATGGTCTCACGAGAACAGGACTGCATAAATAGGAGGGAGGAACCCATGCCACCTCAGTTCCTTCCAACCACGCCGTGCTTGGAAGACCTTAGTGCTTTTCAGCACTAATCCACAAAAATAAACTAAATAATAATAAACAGTTTACTACCTACAAGAACAAGGAGAAGGCTATCTACTCTTGTGCCCGTGCCCTAGTCTGCGGGGTTCACCCCTGGACTCCACCGCCCACCCACTGCGGGTGTCAGATTATGCCCAAGCAGGCGGGGTTCAAGCGCTGCTGCTCTTGCCTGGCAACGCTCTCTGTGAGCGATGACCAGTGTCTAGCTTGTCTGGGTGAGGCCCAGACCTCACCTGCAAGTTCTGCACTGTCCTTTCCACCAGGACAAAAAGGGCTATTGCTCTCCGACTGCAGGATCTCTTAACTAGAAGGGCACTTCAGGGTGGTGAAGAAGGGCCCCTTAGGCTCCCCACCGGGCACTCTACCGGCATGAATCCTGTTCCCACGGACCCAGCCGCTCCCTCCGCACATCAGATCATTCTGGGTACCGCCGGTACAGACTCACAAGCGGGTCCCCTTCCGGTATCGGCCAGGACTAGGAGTGTGTCTCGCTCCCTGAGTAACCCCCGTACCAAAGAGCATCACTCAAGATGCCAGGGTGTGGAGTGAAAGAAGAAGTCCAAGAGCGCCGAGGCAGGGGATACCCCTCGCACTGTGGTAGTGGAGATGGTTTCTTTGGAACCTGAGAGATCCCTCCCTGTCCTGACTCCACGGGTACCGACCCCTCCAACACCAGTGCCGTCCCAGACGGCTCTCTCTCTTGCTCCATTAGACCCGCCTTTGCCATCCCACACTGAGCAACTTAGAGACTTCCGCTCTCTCTCTCATAGGTACCGCTGCTCACGTTCCAAGTCCCTGTCAAGGCATGGAACACAACAGTTGGCCAGGCCTAGCAGAAGATCCCCTCCTAGACCAAGGGGTAAGCCGCTTCGCTACCACAGGGACCAGATAATGCGTTCTCCCTGCTCGTGCTGTTCACCTTATGATGATGCCCGGTACCGGAGATATGACTATGCTGAGTCTTACCAGTACCGCTCCTGCTCGAGGAGCAGATCTCCATACCCAACCAGGTCAGACTTCCGGAATCTGGATCTGATGACCCACACTCTCACCGAGGCAGGGACATACGTACCACTGGCACCTCCTCGCACCCCACCTACCGTTACAGTCTCCAGGCCTCCACCCGAGGTACCATCGGTGCCAGCCCAGCTGCTTCTTGATCAGGAACCATTACAGTCTGGCAGGGCTGACAACCTCCACAGGTTCTGCTCCACTGCTCCAGTGGCACCGCCCGCCCCATCGGTACCCCAACAAGCCCAGAACCTCAGGTCAGCCCAACCCATGGGGTCTACCTTCCTCAGCTCCCTCCTGGGTAACCCCCTGCCTGAGGAGGCAGGGTTTGGACAAGCACCTGTTCTCCAGATCTCATCAGGGAGGTCCGCGTCCCCTTCATCTTCGTCCTTCTCCCCTCCCTTAGAGGAAGATGAAACTATTTCTCCTCCTCCTCCGGACTCAGTCTCGGACCCTAATATTACCATGGCCACAGAGGATACTAAGGCTTTTCAGGCTGTCAGGCCCCGGGGCCTGAGGAGATGGGGCCGACGCCGGCGGCGAGACCCAGGAGGACTCCGCTGCGGCGCACGAGCCAGGACACGGCCGAACGCCAGACCCCGCAGCGCCACGCCCCCAGGGAGAGAGGAGGAGGCCACGCATCCCAAGGCCCCGCCCCCGCAGGCATGCCGACAGACAGCAGGAGGGCCACCGGAGGCAGCCAGGCCTCCCACCAACGTGCACCAAGTAGCCACGCCCCCCGCCAGCGTCCCCGACGTGGCCACGCCCCTGCACGCACCGCTGCGACGTTCACAGCGGTTGCAGCTTAGACACTAAGCACAGCCTATATAAAGCAGGCCCTAGCACTTCCTCCTTTGCTGGTGATCAGAGCCAAAGCCTGTGAAACCGGCCCCGTGTGTAGAGAGCATTGGAGACTGAGAGCATTGGAGACTGAGAGCATTGGAGACTGAGAGCAAGGAGAGCGAGTGCGTGAGTGTTGGTGTGTGCGTGTGTGTGTGCGTGTCAGAAGCCCCGTGGATAACCGTGAGTGGGTGTTCCCCTTCCTTCCCCATAGCCCACGTGGTGTCCAGGAACTTGGCCGTGCAAGAAGCCCCCTTCCTCCTCTCGTGTTCCCACCCCCGCCCCTGCGGGGGCCCCTGGCACTGGTGCTCCTCCCACCTCTCTACACTTCCCCTGAGATCTGGGTTCCGGTGTGCTTGTGGCCCGTGTGTGAGGGGCCTCCCCGGTTGGGAAGTGGCTGCGCCTATATCCCTGTGATGAGCTTGGTAGGGAGAGCCTGAGAGCCTCCAGACTACCGCATAAGACCCTGAGGGAACCTTTTCTAGAGGCACCACTTCCCAGACCTAGAGGGGAACGCTCTACCCGGGCCCCGGAAGGTTCACGCCCCCTCTCCTTTCCTTATCTACCCCCGTGGGACCGCGGGTTACCCCCCCCGGGCCCCACACAGGCCATACTAAAGAGGCTGGCCTTGGCTCTTCCCAACCTCCCTACTAAGGTGGTAAAAAAGACTCAGTCTGGCCCTGTATTTGGGATCCTCAGTTCTGGGGAACCAGGACATATAATGTTTCCCATGTTCAAACAGCTTATGGAACCCTCCTCTGTAGTATGGGCTAAATCCTCCTCAGCTCTGCCCACCAACAAGCTGGCTGATTTCCTTTACACCATCTCCAAGGAAGGAGCTAATATTTTCTATAAGCATCCAGCTCCTAACTCTCTGGTCATAGCGGCTGCATCCCTCAAGTCTAGAGTAGGTGGTCTTCATACATCCCCATCAGATAGGGAAGGCAGACGCCTTGATGTTCTAGGGAGGAAAATCTTCTCCTCCGAAACTCTGTCCCTCAGGGTCTCTAATTATGCCTCCACCATGTGCGGGTACCAACATTGGTTGTGATCTCAACTCTCCAGGGCCACTGACCCTAATCAAATTGCTGCCTTGCAGAGGGAAGGTTTGCAGATTGCCCAATTCCAACTTACGGCAAACATGCATATTGCTGACTGTAATATCAGGGGAATGGCCTCTGCCATCTCCCTTAGAAGACATGCCTGGGAGGGGTCAACAGGGCATGTGCAAGCTGTAGGTCACGCGCGGCTGAGCTCCTACAGCCCCGACGTACTAATTCAGAGATCCTGAGCTCAAAAACAGGAAAAAAAACTTTAAAAATAAAAGCAAGTGGCAAGGAATGAGTCAAGATAAAAAAGAGGAGCCTGATTCCATGATAGACCGGTTCTGTCTCCCCAGACGCAGCGGCAGAAAAGAGGAGGCGCAGGGCCACAAAATGGCAGTCGGAACACTGAGAGATGCCACGGGAGACCCGGATTCGCTTAATCAGGTACTGGCTCTATTTAAATCCATAAAAGAGGACTTAGCAATTAACAAAGAAGGCATATCAGCCATAACTAATAGCCTTTCTGAGATGAGAGCTCAGACGGAGAATATAAATACGAGAATTGCTACTTGGAACAGAGAATGAGCGATCAGGAAGTTCGAGAAATAGTGCAAAATCAACAATCTGTTGGGATGGAAGAAAAGATTAATAATTTGCAAGAAAGAGTGGAGGACCTAGAGAACAGGTCCAGACGCAATAATCTGAGATTTCTGGGGATTCCAGAAGGAAAGGAAAACTGAGGTGCAAGGGAGCTACTTTTAAAACTTTTTAAAGCAATTTTTCCAGATAAAAAGGAGCTCCACAGTTTGGAAACTGAAAGGACCCATAGATCCCTCTGACCTAAACCAAAGGATCAGCCCCCACCCCCAGCAATTATTGCACGATTTCTTCGGTTTCAGGATAAAGAGGCTGTCTTGAGGGCAGCTAGATCCATGAAAGAAATGTTTTTTGAAGAAAAAAAGATCTCAATATTCCCTGATTTAGCATATGACACTGTGCAGAGAAGGAGAATGTGGAAGAGACAAATGGAAAAGCTCAGTCAGTTGGGCATGAAACCTCAGATCCTTTACCCAGCAAAGCTCTCTTTCATTGATAAAGGGAAAAGGAGATACTTCAATGATGAAACAGAATTAGAGCAATACTTGGTTAAAAACAGAAAGGAAAACTGTAAAGTTAATGGGATCTAACGGATTTTATGATGTTGTATTCACATGCGTCTTTGTTGGAAAAGATTTAAATTTAACCTGTATAATTTTGGAGCTAATACAGGGTGCTGCAGGTAGCAGAGGGCCCACAAAGGTGTGACACTCCTAATAAGGGGGCCCCCCTTCATCTTGAGATTTAATTGTTACTGAGAGAAATATATTTAGGGCATAGGAGTAGGGAAATTAAATATATTGAACTTAAGTTGTAGTTAATAAGGTAAAATAGAAATATGGAAAAGTGTGTTAAAAAGGGAAAAGAAGCATTGGGTCAAGAAGGAACTGAAATGGCTTTAAGAAATCTGGTAAAAATTCTAGATAAAATACAAAAAGACAAACACCATGGGAAAATAATGGGTAAAAAATGGGTAACCTAAAAATTGTGACATTCAACATTTGTGGCTTAAATAACCCAGTCAAGCGAAAAAGAGTGTGGCAGTTTATTAAGCTCACATGTCCACAAATATTTGCAATTCAAGAGACCCATTTGATCAAACAAGATAATAATAGGTTTGCAGATGCCAATTACAAGATTTATTATTCTAATGCAGGGAAGAAGAAAGCCGGAGTGTTGGTAGGGATTAGGAAAACTTTAAACATGCAAATTTACAATATTCATAGAGACTCAAAAGGTCGGTTCCGGATGATAAAAGGGATAGTTGATAACGAAAAATATACAATTGCCAGGGATCCCTGTGGTGGCATGATGGCTGAGGACTCTCTTGTTACTGTTCAACCTAGGAAGCGGGGGCGCCATCTGGCCCCGTCTCCTGAACAAGGCAGCCCGGTTCTTAAACAATTAAAGTTACAAGAAGTGGGTGTTATGGTGTTGTCAGGTAACTCGAAGCTCTTGTTACCTTCTGAGCCCCTCCAATAGATTTGAAGTCTTGGGGGACAGTTTTAGCCCCCATTCACAATCATCAGTCTTATCAGAGGAGGCCTTTGATTCTGTTACAGTCTTATCCCGGACCTCTGACGACTCATGGGTCTCCTGGAAGTTTTTCAGGGACCAGTGCCGCCTTATGGGCAAAACAGCTGAAAATGTGTTAAAGGGGATTAATGAAGTGAGGGAGTCGTTGGTGGAAGGGTTTAAATGTGTACAGGGAATGGCAGGTGATGTTAAATCAATGGTTGCCCAGCTATATGTATTGTCTCCCCCTACATTTCAATCGCAGCCTTTGGGGCAAGTATTGCAGCCTATGGGACCCCATCTACCTTTATCTAGTACTTCCCTGGATTGGGGAGATAATGATCAGAAGCCTAGAGATGACCCATTGATAGGGGTAATACGGATGATCCCAGACCCAAATGCGGTTCTGCTGAAAATTTATCCTTTCCCTAACGGAAATAGGCCTGCTTGGTCTTCCAAGTATCTAATTTGAAGACATCTGGCTGCCCTTCTCCAGATTAGGTTGAGTAATTTTGAAATTGCTCGTTTTTATTTTTTACCCCCAGTGGATTATGGTATTTGTTTGATTATTCATTTTGGAAATCCTAATTTAGTTTCCAAAATCCTTTTTTCTAAGCAGTACCTTTTCTCTAGCGTGGTGGTTGTTTCTAGATCCTTTGTACCACAGGCTATGGCCCTGCCTCCGCTTATTGACTCAACGGACCCTGTGGGATTATGTAAAGAGATCCATCCAGGAGTTGTGCCAGTGAAGAACTGCAATTTGATGACTATCCCTGCCCAAGGTACCCTAGTAGAAAAAATGGAGGTGGGTCAGTTGGGAGATACAGCAATAGGTAGTCAATTAAGCCCTCAGAGATTGGATCATTCTCAATTAATAGACAAGGAGCTTCAAGCCAGTTTGCTACAAGGGTCGTCACTTCCACCCTTAATGCTCGCTCATATATCAGATCCCCCTTTTTCTAGTTTAAGTGATGGGCCTTTTGAGAATCTGGCTGACCCACTCTCATTTTGTCTTCAGTTGGGATCCGATATCTTTAAAGAACGAGGGCCAGCATGGAAGCTTTCTTTTCATTCCCGCCCAGTAATTGAGCAGAGCCTAATTTTGAGCAGGTCACGGATGTTGCAAAATTTATGTCATCAGGCAAATCCAGCCCTAGAACCAGCAGCAAATAAGGGTAGTCCTGCCCAGTGGCACGAGAATCTCCCTCACAGTTGACCCGAGGAACTGGCGTTCAGGGAGGGACAAATTAAGGGAAAAGGGGATTGCCCCCTGGTAATGGAAGGTCAGGTCCAGACAGGCGTGGGGTTAAATGAGAGTTCTTTGATCCAGGTGGAAACGATTTTACCCCATAAAGATACCTGACAGATGGTATGTGATAGAATTGGCTCCTTGATATCTTGGAATATCGCAGGATGGGCGAATAAAGCCGTCGATTTAGATTTTTTCCTGAAAATCAGAAGGTTCAATTGCATTTGTTTGCAGGAAACTTGGTTACGTAGGGACGTGGAAGTGTCTGGATTTGAGGCCCACTCTATGGTAGCCATTTCTCGACCACATACTACCAAAGGTAGGCCAAGTGGGGGTGTGGCCACTTTGGTAAGGAAGGCATCAAATTGGTCTACCCAAAAACTCCCAGGTGGTGGCCACCAAGTCCTTCCAGTTCGAATTTCTGATTCTAAATCAGGCCAGTCTTTACTGGTAGTAAATGTTTATATTCCCCCCAGAGCCTCGGATTTTTATGAGGATGAGATATTGGGCCTTTTAACTAATTTAATTATTAATTTGAGAGAAAGGTACCCAGAAGATGGCTTGTTGTTGGCAGGTGATTTTAATGCCCGCTGGGGATCATACCCCTCTAATGGCAGGGAGTTCTATCTGGATGAGGACATGCCCCCTCAAGTCATGAATAGAGGGAGTTCCAGGGACCTGACATCCAATCTATCAGGGGGAAAACTGGATGAGCTAGCCTGTTCTGTGAACCTGATAATCCTCAATGGAAATATGCCAGGTGATATTGAAGGGGATTTTACCTATATGGCATATGGTGGGGCCAGTGTTTTGGATTATGCACTGGTCTCATTTAATTTATTTCCATTGGTTTTAGATTTTTCAGTTTTGAACTATCCAGATTCGGACCACTCCCTCTTAAGATTACTTTTAATGATCCCTGTGGTAATCTATACCCCTCGGAGAAGCCATTGGTACAAACTGCCTTACAGGAGTCCCTTCCGGTTCCTAAAAGTAGAGTCAAATGGACTCCAGAGGTTCTTTGGGCAACCAAAGAATTTACCAGTCAGGAAAGGCTGGAGTCTTTTCAGGAGTTGATTGTTAGTAGCCCAGGGTTAATTCTTGAAGAATTTGGAAAATTGATTTAACTTCTCCAACCAGTACTTACTTGTACTAAATTAAATGTCTGTAATAGGCTTAGCCCTAGGGGTTGGTTTGACCGGGATTGTAAAATGGCAAAATGCCAGTTGAATCATCTGGCGAGAAAGAGAAAGGTAATGGGCCATGATGTAAGGTGGGTTGAGAGTTTTCTTAATGCCAAAAAGGATTATAAAAGCTTAATTAAACAGAAGAAAGAACAGTTTAGGAGAGCCCAGTGGGAGGAACTGCTTAGTTCAGTTGCAACTAAAAATAATAATAAATTTTGGCAGATTATTAAAAACTCTTGGGCTCCAAGAGTGGGTGAGCAGGTGCATGTTCCTGTGGATAAGTGGGAAGTTTATTATGGGAAAATCTTTTCCAGTATATCCAAACCTATAGGGAAGGTGCCCAGCTATTATATGGAATCACTTCCTTCATGGGACCCCGTCACCTCCAACGATATTGAGCAGTATGTTTCATCCCTCAAAGCCAATAAGGCACCTGGGGCGGATTTTGTCCCAGCAGAGCTGCTAAAGGGGAACGTCAGCTGTTGGTATCAAATCTTGGCTCCCTTATTTACTTATATAAACCAGACAGGGAGGCTGCCGGAAGGCTGGGAGGAGAGCATAATTGTCCCGATTTTTAAGAAGGGATCTCCCCACGACCCAGCAAACTACAGACCTATAAGTTTACTGAGTATCGTGGGGAAGTTATATACTAAACTGCTGTTGGATAGGATTCAGGCATGGGTGGAGGCCGAAAACCTGATTGGACTGGAACAAGCGGGCTTTAGGCAGGGAGTTTCGACTACTGACCATATATTTGTAATAGAACAGTTGATGTCAAAGTATGTGCGAAGTAGTGGGTCTTCCAGGCTTTTTGTCTGTTTTGTAGATCTTAAGACAGCGTTCAATTCCGTGTCCGGGGAAGATCTATGGGTGATGTTTGCAACCTTGAGTATGGAGCCAAGATTGTTAGCTTTATTGCAGGCCATTCACTCTAACTCTGTGTTGAGAGTGTGTGTGAATGGGCAGGGACAGCTCTCAGGACAAGTTCAAGTTAGGCGTGGTCATCCGGTAGACATTGGTGGGTTTGGTACATCGGTACTCCTATATGCCGATGACACAGCCTTGGTTGCTAGGTCCCAGGTGGGTCTCAGAAGGCTCATGGTGGCCTTTGGTGAATATTGTAATGCCAAACACCTCATTATTAATTATTCTAAGACCAAGGTGATGGTCATCGGTCCTGGTCGTCCCAAATATAGATGGCTTTTACAGGACCATGTTATAGAGCAGGTTAGCCATTTTAAATATTTGGGTGTGGTAATCGCGGCTTCCACTTCCTGGAAGGCGCATTTGAAAGTAGTTAGCAATACTGCTGGGGCCACGGGTCAGGCAATCCACAGTTTCTTTTATAATCAAGGCGACAAATTACTGTATCCAGCTATTAAGTTGATGGCCTCTAAAATGATACCCCAAATTCTTTACGGTATAGCTGTTTGGGGAGCAGATGCTCCGTTAGAACTAGAGATTGAGCAGAATAAGCTTCTACGCTCTCTCTTGTGTGTACCTAGATCTACGCCAGCGGTACTCCTTAGAGTAGAGTCAGGAGTTAAACGGGTTGCTCTGCAGGCAAATTTGGCTATGCTTAAGTACTGACTGAAAGTAAGGTTAACCCCTGGAAATTCCCTGGCTCATTTGGCGGCTAGTAATATCAAGGGAAGATGGGCAGAACATATAAGAGCCCTCCTGGCCAAACTGGGATTTTCGGAGGTCTACATCCTCTCCCTTCCATATGATAACGTATGGCCAGTAATAAAACGACGGCTATTTGATCAGAAGCTGCAAATAGAAACAGCCCAAAGACACGGCCAGAAACTCTCCCCTTTCCTGCAAAGAACAGTAGTTCCCTCTATGGGTCCAAGGTATCTATATGGTAAGGATATGGTTAATACAAGATTTGCTTTTACCTTGGCTAGAATGAATTGTTTTCCTTCAGCCGTTCTAGAAGGGAGATGGGGGAAAGTTCCATGGCAGGAGAGGTGGTGTAGGGCCTGTACTGAGCATGGGTCATATACGGTGGAGTCGCTGGATCATATAATATTGTTCTGTCCACTGTACCAGTCCTGGAGGAACTTTCTTATTGTTCCAATTTTGGAAAGTATAGCTAGGGAAAGTTTGATTTTGGACCAGCTTTTGGACGATAAGTCTAGTATTATTTCATCTAAGGTGGCCAAGTTTTTATCCCTTGTTATGCACCAAAAAGGTCATATGGTCAAATCTGAGGTGAACTGCCTGTAGTGAGTTGTTACAATTTATATATGTCAAGCCTGCCATATATATGGGGGCATTCATAGTTATATGTTCCTCGTATGAGGAGGCTGTTTTTTGTTTTGTTTTTGGGTTACGTTATTGGAAATTTTATTGTTAAATGTATGTTAACGGGTTTTTGGTTTGTTTTGGGGGGGGACAATGTATTTTTGGTTTATAGTTGTATGGCTGAATGTGGTGGATCATGGCGAGAGCCAGTATCCTTAATAAAAATTACAAAAAAAAAATAAAAATACAATTGCCACAGTCTACGCCTCCAATAATAACACAGCTGAGTTCTTCATGGAGGTCATTCCCAATATAGAACAAGAAATAGAAGGCAAGGCCATTATTTGTGGCAATTTTAATACTCCACTTTCCTCATTAGATTTATCCTCTAATAAAAAACTAAATAAACAACAACAAAAAATAGTCCAATTAATTGAAAAGTATGAATGGAAAGAAATATGGAGAATGTACCACCCAACTAAACAAGAATGTACTTTTTACTCTAACCCTCATAAGATCTCAACCAAAATAGATCATATAGTTGGTAACAAAGCATTGATACGGGTCTGTGAGAAAGCTTATGTTCAAATAATTCATTTTTCGGATCATAATGTGGTGGTTGTGGAATTAAAGGATAAAATAGATAATAAAAGACCAAACCAAAATTGGATATTAATTTTTTTTTATTTCAATAATAAGTGGATAAATGAACAAATTCAAAAAGACATTATTGAATATAAACAACATGATACGCCAGGGATGTCCCCACTGGTTCTGTGGGAGGCTGCTAAAGCGGTGCTACGTGGAAAGTATATTTCATTGGGAGCACATCTAAAGAAGGAAAAAAATAAATGAGTGAGTTATATTTACAAATTAAACAACTAGCAAAACAACAAAAAATTAATGGGGGAAAAATAACCGCAATTAAAAATCAAATCACTTTATTAGAAACTGGAGCTACTATTAAGAAAATACGATATGTTCAGGCATTTTACTATGGGTATTTTCAGACGTGACGGGGCCAGTATTGGTCCCTTCACAGAATCACCAATTGATCCCCTGCCGGAATCAAAACAGCACAGCCAACAGACGTGCCGGCTCATCCTGGCGGAGAATCAGGGGAGGGGGCAGGGCTGCGCGGCTAACGTGCGGCCGCACAGTCCCACCCCCCCATGCTCCCTACACCGCCCGACCCCTGGGAGACAGGTGGGCGCCACGGCCAATGCAGCCGCAGCGCCCGCCCACCCCCCAGGGCACTGACCACAGCCCGGAATCAGCGGTGGGCACGGCCGCTGATTCTGGACTGTGGTCAGGGGACAGACGTGATGATCCCGTTGATCACAGGCGGGAATCTCATTGACCACACAAATGGCCATGGCCCGGGCAGGAGGGCCGTTAGCGTGGTCAATAAGATTCCCGCCCGTGATTCACAGGGGTGAACATCTGGCAGGAATCACCTGTTGGACCAACAGACGTTACAGTCCCTTGCTCACCATGTGGGTATTCACCATTGTTGAGCGTGGGATCATAATGTCTGAAAATACCCTATGACAAGGCGAATAAGGCAGATAAAGCTTTGGCTTGGTTAATAAAAAAAAAAGAGAGACAGAAAACAGATACCATTTGTAAGAGAAACCCCTAGCTCAGCAATCTTAAAAGGGAAGGAGAAGGAAAGGTGTTTTCTCCGATTTTTATGAACACCTGTACAAAAGTGGGGAACCCACAGAAGACAATATAAATAAATTCCTTAATGAAATTCAGGTACCTCAGATAAATGAGAGTCAAAAAGATTATCTTAATCAGACAATAGATATTGAGGAGGTGCAAAAGACAATAAAAAATCTCCCTGCCAATAAAGCTGTGGGACCGGATGGTTACCCAGCTGAATTCTACAAAGCATTCTCTACGCAAATTGCCCCAATGTTGACTCAAATGTTCAACTCATTTTTACAGCAGCAAGAGATGGCTAAGTCATTCTATAAGGCGCATATAACGCTTTGTCCAAAAGCTGGGGGGGAAATTGGAGATATGTAGTGGATACCATCCGATATCGCTACTTAATACAGATGCAAAGATTTTTACAAAAATTCTTGCAAATAGGCTAATACTAGTGATACCTGATGTAATTGCAGTAGATCAAACACGATTCATACCAGTTAGAGTGGGAATCGACAATGTATAAAAGGTGGTAGATATTATACACCAAATTAAAAAAAATAATTTACCGGCAGCAATAGTGTCCTTGGATGCTGAGAAGGTCTTTGATATGGTGGAGCACCTGTATTTATTTAAAACAATGAAAAAAATGGGTATTGGGGGTCATTTCCTAGATTGGGTTAAATTGATATATAAGCATCCAGTGGCTAAAATAAGAATAGATGGAAATACAGCTACAGAGATTAGCTTAACTAGGGGTACTAAGCAGGGTTGCCCTATGTCTCCATTATTATTTAATATTGCAATTGAACCATTAGCTATAATGATTAGAAGTGTACAACAAATCCAGGGCATTAAAATTTACAAGAAAGAATATAAGCTCACCATGTATGCAGATGATATGATTTTTTTTGTGGAAGATTTACCCTGTTCAATTCCAAAGTTGATAAATACTATTGACCAGTTTGGTAGAGTATCCGGTTATAGAGTAAATATAGAAAAATTGCAAATGTTATTATTTAATTGAAGGAAAATCTTGAATTCTGACTCGCGTAGCATGACCCTCTTTAAGGTACAAGAAAAGTACTTGAGATATCTGGGAATTAATATCAGCAAAAACCTGAAGGAGTTATATAACACTAATTTTGTGCCACTGTTAGAAGAAATTAAACATAAAGAGAACAATTGGAAAAAATTGCAGGTCTCGTGGGTGGGATGGATAAATTTGATCAAGATGGTCATACTACCAAAGTTGCTCTATACTTCATTTGCATTACCAATTAAAACACCAAAATAATATTTTGGTACAGTTAATAAAATTATCTCCAGAATAATTTGTAATCGGAAAAAAACACGTATAAGGAGATCTTATCCTCTACACTACAAAAAAGAAGGGAGGTATGAGTATCCCTGATATAATATCATTGGGCGTCTGCCTTGAGAGGCATTAAAATATGATATCACAATGGTAGTTTCCCAGACTGGATAGAGCTGGAAAAAGGGTATTGTAAAACTACTAATTTTAAAAAACAGCTAACAGATTAATATAAAATCAATATACAAAAAGGTAAAGAACATCCATTTATCAGTGTGGCCTTACAGATTTGGGAATGCTGTATTGGAAAGGCCTCTGCCTTTTCCTAAAGGAAAAAAATCCCTTTACACCTATTTTTGGGCATTGGTCACGACTTGCAGGGGTCTCAGAAGCAACAAAAATATTATTGGGGGGGGAAAGGGTTAAAATATGCCTTTCATATGTTTGGGGGGGCGGAATGCTAATTCGATACGATAAAACAAAAGACTGGAAGGCATCTAGAATTTCTCCTATATGCAAAATCGAAAAGTAAATTTAACAATAAGGCAGATAGACAGTTACACAAGAAAACTTAAAGACTTGGAGAAAGTCCTTTATGGAGACTCTTCGCAAGCGCATATTCTTTCAAGGCTTTATAAAGTACTTCATGGTCTTTACAACTTACCTGACGCAGGATACCCGGAGAGCTGGGAGGACGACCTACAGATGGAAATAGATGGGGGGGAAATGAAATTAATGTGGAGCTCCATGTTTACTTTGTCCAGATCCCTAACGGTAAAGGAACCACAAATTAAAACTACTTATAGGATGTATTATACCCCACAAAGACTACATACCATGAACCAAGCATATCCGCGGACTTGTTTGCATGGATGTCAGGAAACAGGCAATTGGATGCATTGCTGGTGGCAATGCCCATATATACCTTTTTGGAATAAAATATGGATATACATAAATGAAGTGGCACAGCAGGAAATTCCATTTCAGCCCTGTGTTGCGTTGTTGGGAATCTTTCCGGAGACACATATTACTAAGGAAAGACAAATAGCATGTCAACAATTGAGACTTGCGGCTATTCATACTATTGTGTGTAATTGGAAGTCTAAAAAAACCCCATCTTTTAGTAAGTGGGTACAAAGATTGTGGTATCTCATTACAATGGAACGAATACAGGCTGAATTGCAGGGGAGATTGAAAACGTTTATGCTGTGTGGAACAATATATGGAATATAATTCAAAAACATTTAGAACTCAATGAAACCCAAATGTCAATATGTCTAACAGAAATTTGATGCAACAAGATTAACACATGTTTAATTTACAAATGGACCGTTGCTGTAAGGGATGGAATTTTCCCAATAGGTCCATTATCGTTTAGTAACTGTTTATAGTTGTTTGTTTAATTATATGAAAACATTAATAAAAATATATATTTTTTAAAAAGACATGCCTGCCTCCACCGCCCTTGCACCAGAGAACAAAACTCGTATTGAGGACCTCCCTTTTGATTGTGAAGGTCTCTTTGCGTCGTCCATGGACGAAACTCTAAAAAAGATCAAGGAGGCCAGTCAAACAGCTTGGTCCACTGGGGTTATTTGGCCCACAAGGAAAAGATTTTATTCTTCGCCTGCTCCCTATTCCTACCCTGCTAGACAGTGCTCTCCCTACCCGTATCACTCTGGGAGACGCTTGCCGCAGTACCAGCAGCTGCAATCCTCTATTTCGCAACCTCGGAGGAGGTTCAGCAAGCAAAGGGGAAGAGGAAGGCCTTCCTCTAATTTGTCTTCCGGACAACCCTCTAAACAGCTATTTTAGCCTACCCCAGATCAAGAGAGAAGAGGGTGTGCCCTCTTTCTGTAACCGTCTCCTGCCCTTTTATAATCTCTGGGCATCCCTCACCTCTGATTGCTGGGTCAGGAAAATAATCAAGTCTGGATATACCATTCAATTCCTTTCTCTCCCTCCAAACCCCCCACTCCCACGCCCCTCCGGGGCTCCCCCCACAAAACTCAAATACTTCTGGAAGTTAACAAACTCCTCTCTAAGGGAGCTATTGAAGAGGTTCCTCTTGCGGAACGGAATACTTTTTTAGTCCCCAAGAAGGATGAAGGTTTCAGGCCTATTTTGGACCTTAGACGCCTCAATAAATATGTCAAGAGATACAAATCCCATATGACTTCCCTTTCCATTATCCTTCTAGGCTTGCAACAAGGAGACTGATTATCCTCTCTTGATCTCAAGGATGCCTACTTTCACGTTTCTATCACCCCCGCTCATAGACGTTACTTACGTTTTGTTGTAGGAGACCTACATTTCCAGTATATGGTCCTCCCGTTTGGACTCTCCACCGCTCCAAGGGTCTTCACAAAGTGCATGGCGGTCATCGCCGCTCATCTAAGACAAATGAGCATAAGGGTCTATCCGTATCTGGACGACTGGCTACTGGTTGCGACCAACAGATCCAGACTCTTGGAACATATTCGACTAACTCTTGCACTGCTCGACAGCCTGGGTCTACTGGTCAAACTTCAGAAGTCTCACCTCACACCCACCCGTCGTCTACAATTCATAGGGGCTGTCTTAGACACAGTCCAGGCGAGAGCATACCTGCCGCATGACAGGTTCGACAATATCAACTCAGTTATACAGGACCTCTGCTCACGAGGCACCAGAACAGTCCTCTTCTTCCTCTGCCTCCAGGGCTTCCTAGCCTCTACCACAGGGGTTACTCCTCATGCAAGGCTCCACATGAGACCCCTTCAACACTGGCTCAAACAGGTCTACTGCCCCACTCTCCACCCTCTCTACAAGAAGGTGACCCTTCCGGACAGCGTCTACCAATCCCTTCTCTGGTGGACAGACCAGTCCCGAGTGCTTCAAGGTGTTCCATTCGAACCCCCGGTTATGGACATAGCTATCACAACAGATGCCTCCCTTACAGGTTGGAGCGCTCGCATGGCCCACCTCACAGCCCACAGCCTCTGGGCCACAGAGAAGTAATTCTTCCATATAAACCTTCTCGAGCTGAGAGCTATACCTTTGGCACTGAGAGCCCTTGCCAATCATATAACAGGGGAAAATGTCCTAATCATCACCGACACCACCACAGTCATGTGGTATCTAAACAAGCAGGGCGCAGCACACTCCACGCACTTCTCCCTTGAGGCAGAAGCTATCTGGACCTGTATCATCAGTCACAGCATTCAACTTCAGGCAATGCACCTGGCAGGCCAGGAGAATCACTTGGCAGATCATCTCAGCCGTCAAGGGGCCGACCAATACAAGTGGTCCCTGAACGACTCTGTTTTAGAAGATATCTTTGAAGCCTGGGGTACCCCTCTCATAGATCTCTTTGCCACCTCAGAGAATGCAAAGCTTCCTACTTTTTGCAGTCGAGCAGGATGAGCACCAGGCTCAGTAGCCGACGCCTTCATGATCTCCTGGAGTGGGGAATTCCTTAATGCTTTCCCCCCTACACCCCTCCTGCACAGGGTACTCTACAAGATCCAAACCGACCATGCCCACATCATCCTCATAGCCCCCTTTTGACCAAGACAAGTGTTCCAGTCGATCAATGGTATGGCCACCAAGGTCATACGCCTGCCACCCCGGCCCGACCTTTTGTCTCGTCAACAGGGCACCATCCTCCACCATGACTTGAATATGCTCCACCTCTGCACCTGGCTGATTCTTTAATACCTGAAGGCTTGCTGTCTTACGTTGCTACCGTCTTCTTGAACTCTTGGCATCCCTCGACCAGAGCATGCTATGCAGCAAAATGAACTCACTTCTCTAGATGGCACACCTCCTGGGGTGCGACACTGACCTCTCTCAACATGACCCACATGTTTGAATATTTATTGCACCTTCAGGGATCGGGACTCTTCCTCTCCTCCATCAAAGTGCACCTGGCTGCTCTGTCATCTCGTCTAAAATTGAATAATGAAGAGACTGTTCTTTATTGATATGTTTTATGATTGTATTTTAAATGTTTTTAAATGTTTTTTATTGTTGTAAACCGCCCCGAGCTGCTGTGCAGGATGGGGCGGTATAGAAATCTAATAAATGAATGAATGAATGAATGTTCTCACCCTATAATGAGGACCTTTTGGAAGAGTCTAGTCAATACCTTTCCCACCTGTTACCCACCCAGCCCCCAATGGGACCTGAAACTTGTCCTTGCCAAATTGATGGGGCCCCCCTTCGAACCACTGGCCTCTTGTTCCAAGGAGAACTTAACCATAAAGACCACCTTCTTAGTGACTATCACCTCGGCCCAAAGGGCTAGTGAACTAGCAGCCCTTAGAGCTTTTCCTCCCTACATCCATTTTTACAAGGACAAGGTTGATCTCTGAACTGACCCTTCCTTTGTCCCCAAGGTCGTTTCCCCCCTTTCACCTCAACCAAACCATCGCTCTACCTGTCTTTTCCAAGACCACATTCATCTGGTACGGAACAGGCCCTGCACTCCCTGGATGTCAAGAGGGCCCTTTCCTTCTATATTGACAGGACTAAACGCATTAGGGCTTCTGTTGCACTTTTTATCTCCTATAGGGATCAGAGAATTGGAGTGAAGATTTCCTCTCAACGACACTCTAAGTGGATTCTCCTCTGCATCCAGAGATGCTACCACCAGGCTGGGAAGACACCTCCCTCCCACCTCTGAGCCCATTCAACAAGAGCTGTTGCCATTTCCCTGGCATTTGGGGTATTTCGGTCATAGACATCTGTAAAACTGCTATGTGGTCATCTACACACATGTTTACTAAACACTATTGTTTGGACTTAGCGGCTAGATCGGACACCCTAGTGGGAAAGGCGGTTCTCCAGTCTTTCTTTCATTAACCTCAACTCCCACCACCTGGAGGTAGGTGTTAACTGCTATTCACTCTCCCATAAGTGAGAATTGCGGAGATCCTCAAAGAAAAAATAGAGGTTATTTATCAGTAACTCTGTTCTTTGAGAGAGCTCCGTGTATTCTCACGACCCGCCCTCCTTCCCCTGTCTCGGATGTACCTTGATTATGTCTTCTGGGATGGGTTAGAAGGAACTGAGGCAGCGAGGGCTCCTCCTTCCTATTTATGGAATCCCATTCTCACGAGACCATGTGCCCGTGTTTTTCATGGGACGTGAGGGGGTGGAGCCCTCACCATGGGTGATTTCAGACGTTACGTTGGGGGCATTCACCCTGGCTGAACCACAGTCAAATGCGGTCCGCGTTTGACTATGGTGCACGTCTGTTGGCTCTCGGCCAGATGTGCACCACAGTCAAACACGGGCCGCGTTTGCATTCACCACACTTCTGGACCCCCGGACGCGAGGAGGTCGAGAAGTGTGGTGAATGGCCACCGTGGCTGTGGTAAACAGAAAGTAACATCTGGTTACTTACCGTTCACCGCGGTCAATGGCATTCACCCCCGCCTGTGGTTGCCGTCACCCATCGGAAGGGAGGAGGGCTGCCGGGGAACACAGGGGGCAAGGCCATGTGCTGCGTTGTGCGGCCCCACCCCCTCCAGGTGTGTGTGCCCCTTTAGACGTTACAGCCGGGCACTTTCACCACGGGCCGTGGGGTGGTTCGGACCACGGCCAGGAGCAAAGGGGGAAACGTCTGTTGCCTCGCCCCTTCACCCCCGGCCGTGGTCCGAACCACCCCACAGCCTGTGGTGAAAGTGCCCGGCCGTAACGTCTGAAATCACCCCATGTTCTAGATCTTTCCAGGTTTTCTGCCTGGAAACTGCTGACAACTAGGTCTCCAGTGCCTGCAAAGTAGGAAGTGGATATCGTAAGTGAGAATACACGGAGCTCTCTCGAAGAACAGAGTTACTGGTAAGTAACCTCTATTTATGGAGGCCCCGCTTTGTCCTTGTTTGTGGGATCAGTTTCAGTCGGTGACCCCTGCCGATACAGAGGATGTTCTGGGGGCTGTTAGGGCCACCTGTTATGAACTGGACCCTTGCCCATCCTGGCTGGTTAAGGCTTGCCGGGAGACATTGGGGCCATTGCTGGCGGGGTGGTCAATGCCTCCCTTTGGGAGGGCAGGATGCCGAGCTGCCTTAAAGAAGTGGTGGTACAGTCCCTGCTCAAGAAACTATCACTTGACGTTGACTCCCTTGCCAGTTATCAGCCGGTCTCTACCTTCCCTTTTTAGGGAAGGTTATTGAGCAGGTGGTGGCCCAGCAGTTGCAGGAGCATCTGGATCGTGTCGGTTTTCTTGATCCCTCGCAGTCAGGATTTCACCCGGGTTATGGCACCGAGACTGTGCTTGTGGAATTGGTTGACGATCTTCACCGAGAATTAGATCCGGGCCGTTCGGCCCTGCTGATTCTATTAGATCTGTCGGTGGTGTTTGATACCATTGACCACGAGATGTTGGTGACATGCCTGCGGGACCATGCAGGGGTGGGCAGTATGGTTCTTGATTGGTTCTGCTCCTTCCTGGCCAGAAGAACTCAGCAAGTGGTACTCAGGGATTATTTTTCATCGTACCGAGACCTCTCGTGTGGAGTCCCGCAGGGTTCTGTTCTGTCCCCTCTCCTGTTCAATGTGTATATGCAACCTCACAGCAAGGTGGTCAGGAGGTTTGGCATGAGATGTCATCAATATGCTGATGACACCCAGCTTTACCCAGGGCCGGTCTTACTGCGGGGCGGGTAGGGGTGGCCGCCCAGGGCCCCGCAGGTTTGGGGTTGATTTTTATTTTTTTTAAAATAAAATAAAATTTAAAAGTCTGGTTGGGTGGGGGGGCAGCAGGAGTGAGGGAGAGGCAGAGGCCCAGCCTCTCCTACACTCCATGAGACACACACACACCCCACTGCCTGGCACAGTCTCGGCCAGGAAATGAGGGAGAGAGAGGCAGAGGCCCTGCCTCTCACACATTTCCTCTGGCCAAGAGATTGACAGGCAGCGGAGGGGACCAGCAGTGTGAGGGAAAGGCGGGGCCTCTGCTTCTTCCTTCACTTCTGCCGGAAGTGAGGGAGAAGAAGGCAGAGGCCCCGCCTCTCCCTTACGCCGCTGGCCCCCTCCACTGCCTGCCTGGCTGTTTCAGTCGGGGAAATGAGGGAGAGGCAGGGCCTCTGCCTCTCTCTCCCTCATTTCCCCTGGCCAAGACTGTGCAGGCAGTCCCAGGTAGCTCGCTGCCCCTGGACCAGGGAGCGCCCCCTGAGACGGGGAGTGCCCCTAGGCCCACCAACCGCCAGCAGCTTTGCCACCGACAGATAATATGGGGCCCCGCATTTCTTTCCCACCTGGGACCCCGCTTAGAGTAAGGCCAGCCCTGGCTTTACCTCTCTTTTTCATCAGATGCATGCCTAGCGGTCTTGGTGCTTACCAGGTGTTTGGTGGCTGGGGGGTTGGATGAGGGCGAACCGACTAAAGCTGAATCCCGACAAGACGGAGGTGATGCTGGTGGGGAAGGCAGCGGGGGTGATGGCCTCTATAATTGATGGGGTCTGCCCCCTGCTGGTTCCCCAGGTGCGGAGTCTGGGGGTGCTCCTTGACTTGCAGCTCCGCTTGGATGCTCAGGTGGAGTTCGTGGCAAGAAGTGCCTTTCGCCAATTACATCTGGTGCGTCGGCTTCAGACGTATGTTTCAGACTCTGACCTGGCCACCATCATCCATGCTTTCATCACCTCTAGGCTTGACTACTGTAATGCGCTCTACGTGGGGCTACCCTTGGTGATGGTTCAGAGACTGCAGCTGGTGCAGAATGCGGCAGCCCGCCTCCTGGTGGAATTGGGGCCGCCATGAACATATTACACAGGTTCTTTGATCTCTGCACTGGCTGCCCATAGTCTTCCGGGCCCAATTGATGGCAGTAGGGGAGGAGTGCGGGGGGGGCGGAGGGCCCGTCTGGTCCATCTTTGTGGGGAGAGTTTCGGGAAGTGACGCCGGCCGATGCGGTGGATGTCCTGGGGTCTGTGAGGGCCACGTGTTGTCAACTGGATCCGTGCCCGTCCTGGTTAATAAAAGCTTCCGGGGAGACGTTGGGGACGGTGCTGGCGAGGGTAGTGAA
>QEPC01007158.1:2803092-2878247 GCA_003113815.1 Sphenodon punctatus
CTCCTAACCCACCCCCAAAACACATGGCAATGCAGAGGGCACAGCTCCTAACCCACCCCCCAAAACACATGGCAATGCAGAGCTCGCAGCGGGACCTCCCCACGCAGGAGTTCACACACCACACCTACTTACCTTATGGCTGGAGCAGGCAGAGGTGGTGATCCCTGGAGCGGCGGCAGCGATCCCTGGAGCAGTGGCGGTGATCCCTGGAGCGGCGGCTGGAGCGGCGGCGATGATCCCTGGAGTGGCAGTCGGGTCCCTCAGCAATCAGGTAAGTGGCAGGATCCAGGAGCTGCTTTATAAAGGCCACGCAAACCCCCGATCGGCTTGTGGCTAGAATAAAGCAGGTCCCGGATTGGCTCACCGTCAGAGAAGGGAAATTCCACGAGGATTTCCCCAGTTTCTGCGATAATGCTGCCCAGGGCAGGATTCTGCTAAAATTCTGCGAATCGCGGTAGCGCAGAAGAATCGGGGCCCCGCATATGGCTCATTAGCTGGTGCCACGCCTCCCTTCACTAATGTATGACCACTTTCCGACCGCGGGGCACTCGTCGCATCAATCATGCTCTCAAGCCATAGGTCTGCAGCATATACGTCCCAACACAACCCGGGATTCATGGCCGCCCGATGATGAAAAGCCTCGTTGTATCGGAGCCACGCTCCCGGGGGACCTGTTCCGTGCGCGTGGCGCACAATGTCCACATACTTATGCAGCTCTAGACCTTAGCCAGGGTATGCCTGCATCATTACACCCATGTATATGGCATATGCCGCAGTCCAATTCGCCCAGTTCCGGTCAGCCTTAGGGCGTTTGAACTTCTCCTTCTCCTTCTGATCATCCTCCACCTGGTGATCCACTACTGGATCACTAAACAACAGGGAGAACACATCAGTGTATTCGCCCCGTCAGATTTTTTCCTTTGTGGTCTGCAATAAGTGCTGCCCAAAAGGAGCCGTCATGTCCAGGCTGGCTTCCCCTGGCGGAGGCAGGGGGCGTGCCCCTCCATCCCCAGGAGCCACCAAGGGGGCGATTCCTACGTTTACCCCTGCAGCCCTAGTGTCCGATGAGGCCGAAGGGGCTGGATCACTCCATCCTCTTTGCCCTTCAGAGAGAACCGTGGCAGGAGGCGGTGGTACCGATGCCGCGATAGGTGTGATCATTACCCAAGCATCATTCATCCATGCTACTTGGGTATGGCTCTGGCCCCCAGATCCCATCACCCCCTGTGATGCTCTCCTTTCGCCTGGTACTGGAGACTGGGGAACCATAGGCGGGTTCTGGTCTTGCGCCCCTTGGATCATGTCCAACCCGTGTGTCTGGCCTACTACTTTAACAGGGATTGCCTGTCCTCCTCCTTGGCCGCCCAGTATGCCCGTGGAACCCTGGTTACCTGCACTTGCTGGCACTGCGCCCCTGCTTGCTACTCCATGCCCTTGGGTCTCTCCTCTCGTCCCCTGGCTGGTTCCATACAACCGTTGCTCCAGCAGGATTATCCTCCGCCATAGCTCCTCGTCATCCCTACGCTCCACCTGAGCCGGGTCCACACGCCGACACCACTCAGGAGGCGGCTCGTCCCTGGAACGATACTCCGGGATACCCTGTATGGGCAACCCGGCCCCAGTGGACCCTGTGTCCTGAACCCGTCCCTGCCCCCACAACTGAGTTTCGGCTGGGTTCCCCCCAGAGGACAAGGGGGTGTCCCTCACCCCAGCCCCACTTGCTGAACCATATATGGCCCATAGCAATGGGGCAGTGGGGGAGTCCATCCAAGAAGACCCAGCCTGCTGGCTTGAATAGCTGTCCATTGCCTCCGCAAGGTGCACAGGCCCAGCCCTCTCCCTGGAGTAGTCAAGACCCCCCATCTCACCTTGCTCCCGGGCTGGCTCCACTGTGTGAGCACCCACATGCATGCCCACCGGGCCTGTCCCTCCCATTGCCAGGGACTCACTCCCCAGCTGGTCATCAACAGCATGCTGAGCCTGCTACATCTGCGCCACCGCAGGCCCCGACCCTGGGTTCGCCCCAGGCAGCGAGCCCTCAGCACCTATCCCCCTTTCAGGCAGGGGCCGCCCAACCTCATTTCTAAACCTTGCAGGGGGGGGGGAAATTACCCTCCCCCTGCGAGTGGTGACTGCCCCCTGTGCTTGGGCCCGGCTACATCCTCCGGTGTTTGCCTCTTCTCCTAGGTGTCCACCCGCCAGGGGGCCCACCTGAATTGCGTGCTCACACGCCTCCAGGCGTGTAAGCAGTTCTTCCCTGGGGGGGGATTTCCCTACTCGGTGGCCCCTCGTCCGCCCTCTCAGAGCTCCTCCCAGCTTCCAAGCGGGCGATCCCCGCTCGCCGGACTCCCTCCTTCACCGCCAGCTTCCTCTTTGATCGGCCCATCCTGCCTCCCCCCTGCGATCAGGCCCCACTTGCCAGTCAGGGAACACTCAGTCAGCAGCTAAGCCTTCTTGCTGCTGACTGCTCGATTCCTGAAGTCCAACTGATCCGCTCCTTTGGCGGCAGGAAGTCCGCCCCTCCTAACAAGGGCGGGCTTCCCCGCCACACGTGACACCTTCGCGCCACTGGGGAGGGTTGCATAGCAACCCTATAACAACATAGAGGGAGCCTCCCACAACATACAGGCTCCCCCTATAGCGGCACCATTTCGTTCTCCTGCTGGGAGGGGCGCAGCAAATCCCCGTCGCCGCCATTTGGCGGCGAAGGGACTTTCTGTCTGTCTCCTCTGCCAAAACTCTCATCCACAGCCACCCTAGTCATCTCACGTCTTGACTAGTGTAACCTCCTCTTCACTGGCCTTCCCCGCTCCCACCTTTCTTTCCTTATCTCTGTTCAAAACTCTGCTGCCAGGATCATCCACCTAGCCCGTCACTCTGACCACATGAAACCTCTCCTCTCCTCTCTCCACTGGCTCCCTCTTCTTGAGCGTATTCTGCACAAGTTCCTCGTTTTCACCTACAAAGCCCTTCACAACCTCGCTTCCCCCTACCTCTCTGCCCGGATCTCCCTCCGAACCCGTTCGAGCACTCCGCTCCTCTTCCATCCCCTCCCTCACCCTCCCCTGCTCCCCCAACCGCTTTCGTTCCCTCTCCCTCGCTGCCCCGCACGCCTGGAACTCCCTCCCTGCCCTCGTCCGCCTTGCCCCCACCCTCCACGCCTTCAAGTCCCTCCTCAAAACCCACGTCTTCCGCTCCGCATTTCCGAACTCCTGCTAAGCATCCCCACCCAGGATTATCATCCACCTGTTATCTGCAAACTCCCAATTTACTGTAACCAAGCCAAGAACGTGTACCTGAGCTCTCGCATCCTCATGAATGTCGCATCCCTTGTCTCTCCCTCTGTTTTCCCCTTCCCTGTCTCCCCTCTCCCTGTCTTTAGATTGTAAGCTCTCGAGCAGGAACCATGTCTGTCTTGTTCTTTATAAGCGCCAGGTACATCGCTGGTGCTATATAAATGCTTATTAGTTTAAAGCTAACCTTTGACAGCTTTGTAAGGTTAAGTCCAAATGAGATAACGCTTCTGTGGGATCCTTACCAACAATCAACCAGTCGTCTAAATAGGGGAAGATCTTAACTCCCCTACTGTGAAGGTAGGCTAGAACAGGTGCCATTACCTTCAAGAACACCCTGGGTGCCGAAGACAACCCAAATGGTAAAGAGCTGAATTGGCAATGTGTCTAATTAAATGTAAACCTAAAATATTTCTTGTGAGATTTGTGCAACTGTACATGGAAATAAGCATCTTTTAAATCTATGGATGTGTACCACTGTCCTTCACTTAAGTATCTCTTTAAGTGGTCTAATGTAACCATCTTAAATGTATCATATATAACAAAACTATTGAGATCTCTTAGGTACAATTTGGGCCCCATCTTTCTTGTTAATTACAAACTAATGAGAATAAAACCCAAGTTCCTCCTCCTCCTCCTCTGGTACTAATTCAATAACTCCTTTCTCATACAATTTAAGCACTTCTTTATTTAAAGCTGCAAGCGGAACTTCTGAGAACTTGGAACACCAGTTACAAAATTCACTGGTGGCAATTCAACAAATTTAACTTTATAACCATGCTGAATATTATCTAGTACCCATTTAAATGAGGTCAGCTCTTGCCATTCTGTGAAACAAACAAACAAACTATTTTCAACATTTTAGTTGAGGGACCTTTCTTCAGAAAACCACATGGGTGAAGGTGGCTGTCATCTGTGCCCACCTCTGGCATGTGGGACTTATGTGCCCTTCTTGGTTTGGTTACGGGGCTGATATTGAGGTTTTCCTCTGGACCCTGAAAACTGTTAAGTGTTTGGATAAAACTTCTTGGAGTAATGATATTGAGAGGAGGGAATATACTGATGAGCATACCCTGTACGGCCATAGGAGGATTGGTACTAATGAGAAGATGACTGTTGTCTCGTTTTATACTGTGTAGGCCCATTGTGACGATGGGCTATTTTCATTTTATATGCTGTTGTACAAGATTTTGGGATGTTTTAAAGAATCTCGTCTCTTTGCTTGACGAATAAGCCAGACTGGTTGACCAGTAAATTCTCGATACGTGCTCTATGGTGGGAGTCTAACCGGGTGCCTCTCAGCCACGTGAATGCCTCACAACTACAGCATTTGCCACTCCTCTTACTGCTGTTTCACAAGAGTGCCTGGCACTTTCCAGTTGATAAAGTGCAGTGAGGGTACCTTCACCTTGAAGCCTCATTACCTCTTTTTGCTTTTCAGGTGGAATGTATGGGGCCAAATCCTTGACCTCATCCCAGAAGTGATGCTGATATGATGCCATACCAGCCCCATAGTTCGAAGCCCTCATTAACATTGTTAATGACATAAAGGCTTTCCATCCTAAGACGTCTGTCTTTCTTCCTTCCCAGGACCACCTGTGAAATTTCTTGTGTTGAGTGGTTATACTTCTCAGATGCAGCTGCCACTACCAACGAATTTGGTGCTGGATGTCTGGAAAATATTTATGCTGTAACAGGCAGGAAGGGATAGAAGAACCTATATGCAGAGTTGACTGCATGTGTGAGAGCAGGAGTGTTCTACAAGCTCTCTGTTTCTTTACTTAATTTAGGAAAAAGTGGCAGAGTACGTTTGGGCAATCTTTTCTTTTCAATGATCCTGAATGCAGGATCATTCGCCGCCGCCTCCTCCTCCTCAGTAATTAGTACTGTCTCAATCTTGAGACCTGAAGTAAATCTTCACACTAGAGCCTTAAACTCTCTGTGTTGCTCAGTGATTGGAGATGTATTATTATTATTATTATTATTATCAAACATTTATATAGCACCAGGTACATTGCTGGTCCATGGGGTGAGGATAGGAGTACACAGACCTTAGGTAACAGATTGTACTGGATGGAGGGTATCAGCAAGAGTTAGGTGAGGGGAGCAAGGAGTCAGAGAGGGCAGAGCGGAAGAGGTGGGTCTTGAGGGATTTCAAGGCATGAAGGGAGGGGGTGAGGCGGATGTAGGCAGGGAGGGAGTTCCAGGTGTGTGGGGTAGCTAGGGAGAAGGGACGAAGGCGGTTAGGGGAGCAGGGGAGGCGTGGGAGAGAGAGGGGACAGAGGAGGAGCGGAGTTCATGGACTGGAGTACGGAGGGAAATTAGTGCAGAGAGGTAGGGGGGAGCAAGGTTGTAAAAAGGTTTATAAGTGAAAACTAGGAGCTTGTGCCTGTCTCTATCACTTCATCTGAAGGTGGTGGTGATATGTTCTCAGGTTCAGCTGGGTTTATGAAGTTTCATTTTCTGAGGGTTTCTGTGGACAGTCCTGTATAGATGTCTCTTCCTCTTCCTGCTGCTGACTCTCCGATACACATGGTACTGCTGGGAGCGGTCCAGCAAAGCCCTTGCATCTGTGTTTAAATTTCTTTTAGTATTTGCTTTCTTTTTTATTTTCTGTAGTCTACATTTAGATACTTCCAGCTGTTCTTTAGTTAGGGAATGCCTTTCTCCTCCTTGTACTAGAGATATTCCCCGGTGCCGTGAGACTTCTTGATGCTGAGGCGGTGGAAGTTCTTGTTCTTCTTCGAGTGGCTCCTCCCATTCTCACAAATGGGTTTGCGCATGTGCGCACCTCTCTTACCGGCATATAGCAAGCGCCCCCACACTATATAAAGCACTCTCCCGCCTAAGCCCAACAGTTCCTTCCAACCGCTTTCGCGGCTTACCAGCTATCACTGAGTTCGTATTTTCTTATTATGTCTTCTATCAAACATTCTTTCAAGAGATGCTTCTCTTGTGACAGGAAAATGACGACCAAGGACCCCCATGGTCAGTGTTTAATATGTTTAGGAATTGAACATGACCCTCAGGAGTGTACACACTGTCACTCCCTTAAACCGAGGGCATTAAGGGATCGGGCTATGCGCCTTCCTGTTCTCCTCAAGGAATTAGAGGAGAAGCAAAGGAGAAAAAAAGCTGTGAAGGATAGATCTCCTTCATCTCAACCTCCTTCAGTAGGAGCCGAGGTGGTTGTATCTACTATTACTGCTCCTTCCGAGAGCTCGCCGGTACCTGGCTGTTCTCAAATAATTGAAAGTTTTTCTCCACCTGCTAAGAAAAGAAAGTGGTATGAGGGGCTAGAGCCTGCTATGATAGTGGATCGCTTGTTTTCCCCATCTCCTTCTGAGGAGGAAGCATTGTTGTTTGGATCGGATTCTTCTCCTTTGTCTCCTCAATCCCCCTCCCGCTGTATACTGCGGAAGATGTTCCTGATCCTGATTTCAAGAATTCCCCATACCAACTGCCACGTATTCAGTGGGTGGCTAGTCCCAGGCAACCGGACCCTCAGGGTTTAACCCAGCGTACTCAGCTTCCGCCACAGGAGTCACCCTTTCCCTGGGACTTTTTTAAGGAACAGGAAGCCTCCAGGAGACAGGACACTAGACTTATTTTGTCTTGTTTGGAGAGGCTTGTTAAGCCATCAGCAGACAAGCCCTCTGCTACCATTCAAATGCACACTGACGTCGTTGTAGCTATGGCACCAACTGCTCGACATTCTCCTCCTTCGACGTCAATAAAACGCTAGGCATCAAGTCCACGATGTCAGTCCACTAAACGCTCAACGTCGTCCGTTTTAGCCCCGACACCTAAGTCTTCGACGTTGACGGCGCCTTCGGCGTCGACACTCCCTCAACAGACTCCTTTCCACCTCGAGGTTAAGAGAGCCTTCTTACTTCGACAGGAAAGGCTTAAACGCCGGCTCTTTAGAAGGAAACAGAGGGCTGCTCAGATTGTTCTCACCCCTCCACCTGCTGCATTTCCTTCTTTACCCGATTTGCCTTTGGACCAACCGTTGCAAGACCTGTCACCAGAGACACCTGGCAATAGTGAGGACGTTCACGACGCCGATAACATTTCTCCTCCGCCCTCTGATGACATTCATGGAGCTACTTTGTCTGGATCTTCCCAGGATCACAAGGAGTTTCAGGATCTTTTAAAAAGATTCTCCACTGTTTTAAAACTTTAAACTGTACCCATGAATGAGCAGGATCTTGATCCTGCTTATTCCTCTGTTGAGCGTCCTACTGCCTCCAAATTAACACTCCCCCCTTCTCAAGAGACATGCTTTGTATGCTGAGAAGGTATGGGCAACGCCGTCATCTGTCCATCCGGTGTCAACATCAGCCAGCTCTTTCTACCTTTTTCCTCTTCAACAGGGATCGATATTTTTAAAACATCCCTTACCAAATTCCCTTATGGTTGCTACCTCTGCTGGGAAGTATCAATGCAATACCCAGGATACTTCTCCAGCGGATAGGGAGAGTCGTAGAATAGACGTTTTTGGCAGGAAATCCTTCGCCTCGGCTACAATGTTGATGAGGACTGCTAATTATTCTGCTTCAGTGTCTTCCTACCAGCACCATTTATGGGAGGAAGTACAGAAAGCTATTCCTACACTACCAAACGACATTCAATCCTCTCTTCAACCCTTGTGCTCTGAGGGTTTACTCACCTCAAGATTGAAAATTTACCCTTCGACCAATCTGGTCTATTTTCCAAGGAGACAGATGAAGTACTTGAAAAGATTCAAAAGTCTAAAGCAACAGCTATGAAAATGAAAATTACAACCAGAGACCAGGGGGCTTCTTATACGCCTTATCGGCCCTATCAACAACAACAGCACTCATCATATTATAGACGGCAAAGGTCCTACTATCCTCCTTCACAGGGATATAATCAAAGGTATTCTGGTCCCAGTACCTCTTACCAGGGGCATTTTAAGGGGCAATACGTCCCATATAAGCAGAGAGGAAATTACAAGCAGCCTTTTTCCTCCTTTGCCACTAGAGGTCGTAAGTGACAACTAGCCAAGCCTATTGCTCCATCAAGTCATGTTGTTAATTTTAAATTCACTTTGTCCCAATCCTTTTCTTCCTGGAAGTCCATTACTTCTGACAGTTGGGTGTTAAATATTATTCAGTTCGGTTATAAGGTTTCTTTCTCTGTTATTCCTCCCTCGAATTGTCCTGTTAAAAACTTCCCTGTTTCAAGTCATCAGTTTGATGTCCTTAATAAAGAAGTTGTTCAAATGTATCAGAAGGGAGTGATTAAGTTGGTTGATTTTGACACAGACCCGACTGCGTTTTATTCCAGCTATTTTACTGTGGACAAAAAAGATGGTGGCTCTTAGACTTAAGAGAACTTAACTCATATGTCAACTATTGTAAGTTTAAGATGTTAACTCTTAACCAATTAATCTCTTTTCTACGTCAAGATCAGTGGTATGCTGTTCTAGATTTGAAAGATGCATATTTTCATGTCAGACTTCATCCTTTTATCTAGAAGATTCTTCAGATTTACTCATAATTCTGTTCATTTTCAGTATGCTTCACTACCTTTTGGTTTGACATCAGCCAGAGTATTCACCAAGGTTGTTTCTCCTGTTATTGCCTTCCTCCGTAAGGGTGGTATTCATGTTTACCCTTATCTGGATGACTGGCTCCTCGTTGAGCAGTCCCCACAAGTTTTACAGCATAATATTGACTTCACCCTATCTTTATGCAGTGATTTGGGACTGTCGGTAAACTTTGAAAAGTCGTCCCTCGCACCGTATCACATTCATAGGGGCTATTCTAGACTACACTGTAGCTAGAATGTTCACCCCAGAGGAAAGGTTTAGCGACATTTCTATCCTCATTAGAAACCTCTGTATTCATAGGCTTCAAGGCATTAAGGTTTTCCAAAGATTGTTAGGACTCATGGCATCCACCACTGCCACTACACCTTTTGCTAGGCTATATATGAGACCTTTGCAGCTATGGTTTCTACATCTATTTGATCCTATAACAGACCCCCCTAGTAAGAAGTTGAGAATAACTCATCAAGTATTAAAGTGCTGGACAAATGTGAAGATTGTTCTAGCAGGAACTCCATTTGTTAAGCCTTCTCCTGTATTCACTTTGACAACTGATGCTTCTCTGACAGGTTGAGGGGCTCACCTGCAGGACATGGACGTCTCCGGGTCTTGGAATACATACCAACAGCGTCTACACATAAACATCTTGGAGACCATGACTATTTTAAAGGCTCTGAAAGCCTTTTGCCCAATCCTGCAGGGGTCTGTAATCAACATAGCTTTGGACAATCTATCTGCAGTTTGGTATGTGAACAAGCAGGGGGGCACAAGATCCCCAGACCTTTGCAGACTATCCATGAAAATTTGGCATTTTGCCAAGAAGCACAACATGCACTCGATGGCATTTCATATTGCGGGAATGCAAAATACCCGCGCCAACATCCTAAGCAGGTTAAAATCAGAGAGACAAGAGTGGGAATTGTCCGCACGAATCTATCTGCACCTGGTGTCGTTGTGGGGGGATCCCCCTATAGATCTTTTTGCCACAAGTCAGAATACAAAGTGTGTCCAGTATGGACTGGGTGCTCGGTGCCGTTAGCCCTCGGCATCGATAGTTGTGAGCCGTGCTGCTCTTGCTCCAGTAGAGGGCGCTTCTGCACCAGAGATGCAGAAGTCACAGTCAGTGACCCCGATGGATTTCTCTGCCTCTGTATCAAGCCCAGCTCTACATCTACGGGCACTCTGGGTATTGTCTCCTGTGCAGAGAGTTTCTCTAGTATCTGATGCAAACAAGACACCACCAAGGACTGTTGTTGTTGTCTTGATTCATGCTCTGTTCTCCAATAATTCCACAGGGGATGATTTATACTCTCTCTCCTTTACATACGGCCCTCTGGCCAGTTTTCTTTTTTGCTTGATGTATCCCGGGAGATTGGTATGGTGATTCTTGATATATAGGATCCATCTCCTCTTCAGCATTGTAATAAGGTGGATCCATCACATAATAATTAGGGGATCTTGAGTTAATTAATTCCTCACAACTTGCACTCTCGGCATCAGATCTCGAGGGTGAGGGAGGTCTGGTCACCTTTTTTGCAGGTTGTTTGCCCTTCAGAGGCTTTGCTCTCTTCTTTTGTGTGAGAATGACACTTTCCTGAGGGAGGATCTCCTGAAGATGATGGAAGCCCCGGTGATGTGGGGGCAGATAAAAACTGCCCAAAGAGCGTCCCTTGCCCTTTTCCAGTTCCCTTATCTCTCCTTTTCTGTTCAGCTAGGAAGCCGGTAAGTCTGAGAGAGCTCGACGTTCAAGATCTTTAAAGATCTTTAGTTTCATGCAATGCAGACAGTCATCTTTTTCATGAGAAGATCCCAGACAAAGTAAACAGAGTTCACGTTGGTCACTAGTGGGCATCTTCCGAGTACATGAAGCACAAGTTTTAAAGGGTTTTGAAGCCATCTCTAACAGGAATGTATTTGAGCCAGGTCTAGAACCAGCAAGCCGCAAAAGTGGTTGGAAGGAACAGTTGGGAATGGACAGGAGAGTGCTTTATATTTTGAGGGGCACGAGGACACCAAAGAGTCTTTTGAATATTAATGAGCTAGGCACGAACTGACAGGTGAAGGGCACATGTGCGCAACTGAGTTGTGAGAATGTGAGGAGTCACTCAAAGAAGAACTGTGCAGCCCCTGGAAGGA
Organism: Sphenodon punctatus; assembly: GCA_003113815.1. NCBI lineage: Eukaryota > Metazoa > Chordata > Lepidosauria > Sphenodontia > Sphenodontidae > Sphenodon > Sphenodon punctatus. Next base: position 2,814,097 of record QEPC01007158.1, read on the forward strand.
GGGTGCTCTAGGAGGGGATACTGCTTTGGTCCGGGAGTCACCCTGGGAATGGGGTTGTCACAGGTTTGGGAGTCCGCACCCCCACTTTACCGGGTTTGAGTGACTCAGTTTCCCTTGCGCACAGTTCTCTTGAATCAGTTATCTCTCTGGCTAATTCAAGTGTGCCACAATGAAACTCCTTTGTCACACAAGGGCCCGATCCTTTCCGTTTACAGACTCTTTACTCTCTGGGTTCACAAGAGCTTGGGGGCTCTTGTAGCTCGCTTGTGTTCCAATATTAGACTTCTTCATAAAGTAAGTTTATTGATTACATAAACAAGATAGTTGAAACAGAGTGGTCTAGAAATGAAAGATAAACATAACGCATTCCTAACTTATACTGGTTGAGTTCCTAAGTAAATGTCTTACCCTACCCAGGTCCATAAGTTTCTCTCAGTCCTTTGGTGTAAATGACTGGGTCTGGCTTCTTAGTTGGTAGAGAGCAAAATCCTGTCTCTCAGTTCATGTTTCCTCCAGCTTGCTGCTGGCGGGCCTTTCGTATGTAGATGTTATCTCGAAGCAGCTTTGCAAGAAGTTGAAGATTTCTCCCCTCTGGGATCTGTCTCCTTATATCTCCTGGAGGAAACTCCTAGTAAGTTCTCCAGGCTTCTAGAATTCCCTTTGTTCTCTTACCAGGTTTCTCTGTCTTTCTGCATGTAGTCAATGGCTACCTGCATTAGCATTGTTAATGTCCCTGGCCATCCGTCTGGGGCCAGGGTTCCCCAAATACACATCTTTGTCTCCTTGTATTTCCTGTAGGCTGGTGATGTGTAAAAGGCCTATCTCAAGTTATACAGTTCTCAGAGTCTTAATTTGAGTTTTACAGTTCTCAATTTCAACATTACAAACATGTGGAACCTTTGACATTACATAGTGTACATGTATAGTAACATTACATATATGTGAAACCCTTGGCACCACACATTTACCAAACATGTAGTCCCGTGTTACACGTGTGTGGCCCCATGTTTCTCCGTGACAGCCCCCCCGTAATATTGCATCGTGAAGAGGCACGTCAGAGTCTCGTAACATGCTGAGGCTGGCGTCTGGCGTGTCCTGGTGTGTGTGGGGGTCTGCAACCTCCGTACCTTTCCTTGTGGTTTCATCCTATTAAAGTTAGACCATTGGTTTTCCAATCCTTCTGTCAGCTGTGTGGGACTAACGTGTTCACGTGTTCTCCACCATGTTGTAGAGTAATGCTGTGAACCATACCCTGCAAGGTACCTCAGTAAGTGTTTGCCTAAGACTGTAACAAATGGGTTGGAATGCCATGTTAACAACCTTTGTTCCCCAGTCACAAACTTTGGCCATCTTTCCAGACTATCTGGCAGCCTGTTTCTTACTGGCTGTATGTCTGTTCCCATCAGAAGTATTATTAGGATACAAAAGAGAAGTGTGGAGTAATTTTTACACTACTGAGCACCCCACCTCTGTTGTTTGTGTAAATCTGCATTTCCAAACACTTTTCACCAGGATTAATGTTGCCGTTCCCAGTGTTGCCATGTGGCATTCGTATTTCCCCCTTGGCTGTGATGCTGTGCCTTGATGGCTTTGCATTCCAGTCAATAGCCCAGGCAGAGACTGTTTCTGTGGAGGGGCTATTGTGAGCAGGCTTTCCTGTGCCCTTCGCCCAACCTCTGTCTGTACCCCCAGGATCCCCTGGGTCTGTATAACCATGTCTGTCTCCTTTTGGGGAGTCTGACTTTGTGACATGGGTGTGAGAACCCCCTAGTGTCCCCTCAGACTTCCCCACACCGAACCGGAGGAGTTAGTTTACCAAGTGTAGAGGTGTGACTCTGGACACTGTTAACCATTTCCTCACCTCCAGTTTCTACTTTAGCAGCGTTTTCAGTCTTAGACTGTTGCCTCTGGCTCTTTAGGATTACAAGGTGGTGCATTCCTATCCCTGGGGAAGAGATATCCCTCGTTCCCCCCTCCATTCCGGGAAAAGTTTTTTTTTTTAAATGATCTCAATTTCCACACAGAGAGGGAGAACAGAAAGGGAAGGAAGAATACAGCAGTGGTCAGAGAAGGAGGTGGAGAAGGGCATTTGATTAGTAGTTGGTGGTTGGGATGGGAAGCTGAGCTAAGTTTCTGGGGTTGGCAGAAGCTGGGACTAGGCAAGGTGTGGTTAAACAGTATATAAAATGTAGTTCTCTAACTTCTCCCTAGGAAACAGTTTATTATGATTTTGGCTTGGGCTGTGATTTATTCAAAATTTACAAGCCTGGCTCATAAGTGATGAAGTGGACAGCCCCTCTAGTTAACAAGTTTAGATGTAAGTTCCCAGAATACTCATTCTGTTCACAAAGATAAGAAAGGAAAGGAGCTGGTAGCTGAGAGGCTGCTGCAGGCACACAGTGGGAGCTGGTCATGTGCTGGAGCATGCTTAACATCTCAGCTCTGCTCGAACCTTCTAATAGCTGTGACAAGCAAGTGACCAGGGGTCCAAACTATGGGGCGGGCAAGTAAGTGGCTAAGGATGAGCTAGGTCAGTACCACACTATCCAATGGTTGTCTATATCAAGAAGGAGCAATCAAAAGCACATGGTCATAAGCCCAGCAGGGACAAGGATCAGGAAATCAGTCCATAGAATGGACAGACTGGCTAGGTAAGTCAAGGTACAGCTCGATAAAGCAGATATACACATACCCGGGAGGTCCAGGAACAGGTGTGGAAAGCAGGGCCAGGAAGAAAAGATGGTCAAAGGGTCTAGGAACAACAGGCCTGGTGAGTCCATTTGCTGAGATGTGTTTAAAGAGAGAAAGGAAGTTATATAGCCAATGGCAGCCAACCAGCCATCTGCTGCCAATCACCTGACCATTGTGGTTCCAAAGTAAAGATTGTCCCATCTCCTTAGCCCGTCTCAGAAGAGCTGTGACTCAGGATTTAGGTATGGTGTCAGCCTGTCTTTGGTGGGCCTGGGTTTGAGCTCTGGGGCGTCTCCGCTATCTGCTCTATTTCTGGGGTCAGGCAGAGGAACTGATCTGACGCTTGCATGGCTAACAGCATCAAGTCTATCCCTGTAACCTGCAGCAGCTCCTTAATAGCATTGATCTCCCCCAACAAGGTTTGTGTTCAAAGCCACGTATGGCCTGGGTCCTACCTATCTGCAGGACTGCCTCACCCCTCGGGTTCTGGATCGGCCCCTGTAGTCATCTAAGAGCACCCTTGTTGAAGTCTCCCAAGTTTGTCGGGTGGGGACAATGGAGAGGGTGTTCTCAGTGGCCGTTCCAAGGCTGTTGAACTCCCTCCTGGTCGAGGTTCAGCTGCCTCTGGATCTTTCCTCCTTGTGAAGGCAGTGTAATACCTGGCGGTTTCGCCAGGCATTTGGCGAGGTAGTGGGTGGATGTGGGTAGGGCAGGTGAACTCAACTTGATTCGTCCTGAGGGCTGGAATATTTGGTCCCAGTGTTGACTGGGACGCATGCAGCCCCGACCCTAATTTGCATGGTCTCACCCTTAATTTGCATGGCTCCCAGGGCAAACCCACAGCAAACACCCTATTTAAATGGCAATGGGGGGAAAGGAGAGAGAGATCCTTTCACAAAAGGAGAAAAGTTCCCAGGCGGCGGGGCGAAGCCGATCTAATCCAGTAGGCAGTTTGAATATCTTAAGGAGATCTGTCCTGAAGCCCTTGTTTGGGGTGTGCAGGGGGAGCTGGCCTGCTGGGGATGTCTTTAGTAAGTCCCTTCTCTTTAGATAGCTGGTCAGAAAGCAGTCTGGCTGTATGTGAACTCTAAGGGGCCTGGGCTGAGAGAGCCAGCTCTGGGCACAGAGAAACATTCCTGTCCTCCTCTCCAGCCATTCCCAAGCTATGCAGCCCGTGGAGGCTTTTGCCTGCGCCGGTTGGTGAAGCCGGCAACAGCTGCTTTGCTGGGGGCCAGGCTTCTGCTGCTGCCAAGGTCAGCCTGGATGCGGCCGCTCCTGGCGCTTTTTCTGCTTCCCATCTGCTCCACAGCCCATCTCCCCCACTGTGCCAAGAGCACCCGCACCCAGGTCGACTTGGGCAGCAGAAGCAGAGGGAGCTGCTGCCGGCTCCACCCGCCGGCGCAGGCAAAAGCTGCCGTGGGCAGCACACAATGAACCGTTTGAAAGTGGGCTTCACAAAATGTATCGGAAAATGTATCGGCAGGCCACATACGGACGTATGTTGTGCAGCCCTGGGGTAGGGTAAGGAGACAGGGTTTGTTTTATGAGACTACCTGTTCTATTGTTGCTGGGTTTATTATATTGTGTATGGTTTTATTGTGTTTTATTTATCTTATTTAAAAATTTATGAGTTGCCCAGGCCACCATAAGGCGGGATGGGGTGGGATATTAAGTTATATTATAAATAAATAAATAGTTCTTGCTAAATGATTCTGGACAAAGGAGAGACACCGAGAACCCAATTTTATAAGAAACCTGTGGCCTGGCTTATTTCCCAAATAGTTTAAATTGCAAGTTCACAGAGCACTCTTCTGCCCTGTTTTGTATGGAATTTTTGTAGTAAAACATTTGTTAGTTATTCCCATGCATTGTAGGTCCTCCTCTAAGTTTGGATCATAAGGAACAGTCCACTCCTTATCTTTGGGTGTTTCCAGACGAGATGCCAACCCATATGGCCACCCAGGGGTCACAGATCCAACTGGCCATCTGAAGGTGGAGTGGCTGGATGTGTGCTCCCTGTGAGCCACATAGTACCCCCACATGGCCACGCACAGAGCCAATCGAATCCGGAGTGCTCCATACAAGGCTAGCCAAATGTATGATAGCTACCTCCGTGGCTGGGGTAGCCATGCTAGAAACCACCTGTTTGAATTGCTCCCCACGCACTCCACCTGCATGGGTGTTCCACAAACCCCTCCCCACCATTGACTTGCTCGTTTGAAAACACCCTTTGGGGTAAGTCTGTGACTGCAGTGGGAGCCATCACTTCTGAAAGCATCCAGAGTCTGCTGGGACACCTCACCCCTCAGCACCCTTTGGGTGTTTTCTAACGTGATAGTGCCATGGTTTAACCCGCTTTAGCACGGGTTAAACCGGGGGCCACCATCACGTGGAAAAGCACCCACCAGATGTTTCCTTGGTCTGGCTTCCAAACATGATGAGGGATAGCCCAGGCTGTGACTTGGGGATTTCCCATGGTCAGGATCCAGCTACCGGACACAGAGTAAAAGCAGACTTTCAGATGCAAAAGCCCGCTTTACTTCCTGCAGTCTGGAGTGGCAGGGGGATGGAGGATAGGCACCATGGCAGCAGTCATTGACTGCCATGGCTGTCCATCACATTCATTTAGCGGCTGAGCCAATCCCTGACCAGAGTGATGGTTCTTCTTCAAGGATCTCCGCGATTCTCACTCTTGGGATCTACTTCCTGCTTTACAGGCACCGGAAACGTTGTTGTCAGCAGTTTCCAGGCAGAAAACCTGGAAAAATCTAGAATATGGTGAGGGCTCCACCCCTCCATCCCCCCTCCCGTCCTGTGAAAAGGGTGGGCTCAAGATTTTGCGAGAGCGGGACTGCATAAATAGGGGGAGGAGCCCTCACCACCTCAGTTCCTTCCAACCGCACCATACTTGGAAAACCTTCAGCGCTTTTCAGTGCTTGTCAGCTAAGAAAAGAAAGAAAGAAGAACAGTTAAAACATTTTCTTCCCTAGGATAAAACCTACTGTGCCTGTGCCTTGAGCCCGTGGGGTTCGTCCCCCAGGCTTCGCCCACTCCCAGCAGGTATGCTGGACTATGCCCAAGCAGGCGGGCTTTAAAGGCTGCCGTTCTTGTCCGGCAACACTTTCTGTGAGCGAACAGCACTCACAGTATTTAGCCTGCCTTGGAGAGACCCACAATACCCAGACCTGCAAGTTCTGCACAGTCCTCCTCTCTACTCGGACCACAAGGGCTAGGACTCTCCGGCTCCAAGTTATTTTGACAAGAAAGGCACTGGAAGGTGGCGAAGAGGGGTCTCTTCGGCTCCCCACCAGGCACTCTCAGAATACTATGAACACTCCCAGCTCCTTCCGCTTCTGTGGAACCACAGGCTACCCCTGGTACCACTACTGCAGCGTCCGGGGAGGTTCTGCCCACGGTGCCGGGACAGAGTCCCGCTCTAAATGCTCCCATACCACAGACCCTTCTACTAGACACCCCACTGAGGAACAGAAGAAGAAGAGAAAGAGACAGAACACCGACACCGGGAACCCTCCACATACCCTCAAAGTAGAGACTGTCTTTTCAGAATCAGACCACTCTATTATGCAAACACCATTGGTACCTGCTCCCTCGATACCACCAGCTGCCCCGCAGTCTGTACAAGCTCCAGCTCCTCTTCTAGTCACTTTACCACTCCATTCGCACAGAGATGCTCGTTCCCATTCCCATCACAGTGACCATCACAGTCACCACTTAACGGGCTCCAGGTCTTCAGGGTACCTAACACCACATCCGATCATGCCTACCAGATCGGCACACCGGTCTCCTCCTCGACCAGTGACTACATCTATGCAGTACCACAGGGACCGGAGGACGCCGTCTCCTTGTTCCTGCTGCTCACCCTATGATGACTCCCGGTACCGGCATCAGGACTATGCTGTACCATATAGGTACCAATCCCGATCGTGGAGCAGATCGCCTCCTTACCCCTCCAGAGCTGATTTTGACAATTTGGAGCATACAAGTCGCGCTCAGCACAGATGGGGATACATACCTCCGGCACCTCCTCGTGCCCCACCTACCGCTACCATCACTAGGCCACCTCCTTTTGAGACAGGATCAGTACCTCTCCACCTCCCACCTCAGGAGCCACTTCAAACAGGGGACACCAGTCATTGTTCCCATTCCACTGCCCCATCGGTACCACCGGTTCCAGCAGTGTTTCCCATTCCTGCATCACAGGAGCAAGCCCAGGAATGCAGGTCAGTACAATCTCTTGGGACCACCTTCCTTAGCTCCCTTCTAAGGAATCCCATTCCTGACCGCCCTGCTTCTGCACTGCCTCTCCCCAATCTTCAGGCCTCCTCAGGGGGATCCGCATCCCCATCCTCCTCCTCCTCTTCTATTCTAGAGGAAGATGAGAACATTTCACTGCCCCCTCCAGACACAGTGTCAGACCCCAATTTGGTCTTGGCTACAGAAGATACAAAGGCCTTTCAGGCCATGCTAAAAAGACTGGTGTCAGCTCTTCCTAAGCTGCCCACGAAGGTCATCAAAAAGACCCAGTCGGGCCCAGTCTTTGGGATCCTAGGCTCAGGAGAATCAGGGCATATTATGTTCCCCATGTTCAAACAGCTTACGGAACCTTCAACTTCAGTGTAGAACAAGCCCTCCTCCACTCTCCCCACCAACAAACTAGCAGACTCGCTCTCCACTATTCCCAAGGAAGGTGCTAGTATTTTCTATAAGCACCCTCCCCCTAACTCATTGGTCATCGCTGCAGCTTCTGTCAAAACTAGAGGTGGGGGAATACAGACCTCCCCATCAGATAGAAAAGGGAGGCGCCTGGACATACTAAGGCGAAAGATTTTCTCCTCCGAAACCCTGTCCCTGAGAGTATCTAACTACGCTTCCACCATGTGTGGCTATCAACATTGGCTCTGGTCGCAACTTACTAAAACCACTGACCCTGGCCAAATAGCTGCTATTCAAAGGGAAGGCATGCAAATAGCTCAGTTTCAACTGACAGGCAATATGCATATTGCAGACTGTAATATTAGAGGAATGGCCTTTGCCATCACTCTACGCAGACATGCCTGGCTCCGATCCACTGCCCTTACCCCAGGAAATAAAACCCGTATTGAGGACCTGCCCTTCGACTGTAAGTGCCTCTTTGCGTCTTCTACGGATGATACCCTGAAGAAAATTAAAGAAACCAGACAAACTGCTTGATCTACTGGTGTGATCAGAGCTCTAAGAAAACGCTTTTACCCATCCTCTGCTCCCTATTCTTATGCATCAAAGCAGCGTTCTCCCTATCCTTATCACTCAGGGAGGCGCTTTCCCCCCCAGTACCAGCAGCCTCAACCTTCTGCCTCTCAACCTCGGAGGAGGTTCAATAAACAGAGAGGATGAGGGAGGCCCTCCTCCAACTCCTCATCAGGACAACCTCCCAAACATCGTTTTTAACCTGAACCAGATCAAGGGAGACAAGGATGATGTACCCTCCTTCCTCAATCTCCTACAGCCCTTCTCTGACACCTGGGCATCCCTCACCCGCGACCACTGGGTCTGGGAGATTATACAGCATGGATATGCTATCCAATTCTGTTCCCTTCCACCAAATCCCCCCCCCCCCCCCCCGGGCTCCCCCACAAAACTCAAATACTTCTGGAGATTAACAAGCTCCTTTCCAAGGGAGCTATTGAGGAAGTTCCCCTTGTGGAACAAAACACTGGGTTCTACTCTAACTATTTTGTAGTTCCCAAGAAGGATGAAGGTTTCAGACCCATATTAGATCTTAGACACCTCAACAGATTTATTAAATGATACAAGTTTCGTATGATCTCCCTCCCTTTTATCTTGCTGAGTTTGCAACGCATGGATTGGCTATCCTCCCTTGATCTTAAAGATGCATATTTCCACATCTCAATCACACCCGTTCACAGACGCTATTTACGTTTTGTCGCAGGAGACCACCATTTCCAGTATACAGTACTCCCGTTCAGACTCTCCACCGCTCCAAGGGTCTTCACGAAATGTGTAGCAGTTGTCGCCGCCCACCTGAGGAAACTAGACGTGAAAGTCTATCTGTACCTCAACAACTAGCTCCTAGAAGCCTCTTCCAAACTCAGGCTGCTGCACCATATTCATCTAACCCTTGCTCTGTTGCGGAACCTAGGATTCCTCGTGAATCTACGAAAGTCACATCTCAGCCCCACAAAATGGCTTCAATTCATCGGAGCTCTCCTGGACACGAACCACTCCAGAGCCTACCTCCCACACGACAGATTCCGCACTATCAAACACACTATTCAGACTCTACACTTTCAAAAAACCAGAACAGTCCACTTCTTCCTCCGCCTTCAGGGGCTCCTGGACTCCACTACCATGGTTACACCCTATGCAAGGCTCCACATGAGAACCCTACAGCAGTGGCTAAGGCTGGTGTACTTTCCCTCCTCCCATTCCCTCAACAGGAAAGTAACTCTGCCACACAGGTTCACTTCTACCAAACCCTTCTTTGGTGGACAGATCGCACTCGGGTTTTACAGGGCATCCCCTTTGACCTTCCAATTATACATGCATCCATCATGACAGACGCTTCGCTTACAGGCTAGGGAGCATACATGTCTCACTTCAAGGTCCATGGCCTCTGGTCTCCAGAGGAAAGTCATCTCCACATAAACTTACTAGAACTGAGAGCCATACACTACGCGCTCAGAGCCCTGGTAGCTCACATAACAGGGAAAAATGTCTTAATCATCACAGACAACACAGCAGCCATGTGGTACATCAACAAGCAAGGAGGGGCGCAGTCCACCTGCCTCTCTCTCGAGGCAGAGGCAATCTGGACCTGGAGCATCAAACACCACATCTACATCCAGGCCATACACCTGGCGGGCCAGGAAAATATTCTTGCAGACCAACTCAGTCGCAAACTTTCCAACCACCACGAGTGGTCCCTGCACGACGCTGTTCTAAGGGACATCTTTTGCACCCGGGGCACCCCCTCCAAAGATCTCTTTGCCACCGCAGAGAACGCAAAACTTCCCAGCTTCTGCAGTCAAGCAGGACTAGCACCAGGATCAATCTCAGACCCTTTCATGAACTCCTGGAGTGGGGATTCCTTTATGCCTTTCCTCCAACACCCCTCCTCCACAAGGTGCTTTACAAGATTCAGTCCGACCGTGTTCCCCTAATCCTCATTGCCCCATTCTGGCCGAGACAAACATGGTTCCAAACCCTCAAGGATGTGACCACCAAAATGATGGAGCTTCCTTGTCCACCCGACCCCCTATCTCGTCAGCGGGGCACCATCTTACATCACGATCTAGCCATGCTCCACCTTTGTGCCTGGCTGATTCTTCTCTAATTGAAGAATTCCCCCCAGATATTTCTACTGTCCTCTTGAACTCTCGCCGCCTGTCTACCAGAGCATGCTACAATGCCAAATGGTCTCGCTTCTCCCGATGGTGCTCTTCACTCCATACGCCATTATCCTCTCTCACATTCACCCACGTATTCAAGTATCTACTGCATCTCCTCGGATCCGGACTTTCCCTCTTCTCCCTTAAAGTGCACTTAGCTGCTCTTTCATCTTGTCTTCAACCTGACAGCAGGGAGACCCTGTTCTCCCACCCCCTAATGAGAAAATTTTGGAAAGGGCTAGTCAATACCTTTCCCTCAACCACACAGCCAGTCACTCAGTGAGGCTTGAATCTCGTTCTTTCAAAACTGATGGGGCCCCCATTTGAACCCATGGCTTCCTGCTCCATGGAAAATCTCTCCATCAAGACTGTTTTCCTAGTAGCTATCACGTCAGCCCACATCCGCCTTGCCCCCTCCCTTCACTCCTTCAAATCCCTCCTCAAGACCCACTTTTTCCTCGCCGCCTTTCCCAATGCCTGCTAGTCATTCCCATATACCTACTGTCTGCCCTCCTCGACAGACTGCTGCAACCAACCTGATTGTAACGAAACTAAACACACGCACCAGAGACTTCGCATCCGCTTGAATGTTTGTTAGTCTTCACCCCTGTCTCTCCCACTGTCCCTTCTCCCTGTCTCCCACTCCTTGTCTTTTAGATTGTAAGCCACAGGCAGGGGCCGCGTCTATTTCTATGTTTTGTACAGCACCAGGTCACACGTCTGGCGCTATATAAATGTTTATTATAATAATAATAATAATTAATAACTAGCAGCTCTCAGAGCTTCCGCACCCTATCTTCATTTCACCAAGGATAAGGTTGACCTGCGAAATGACCCCTCATTTATTCCAAAGGTCATTTCTCCCTTTCATCTCAACCAGACGATCTCCTTACCAGTTTTCTTCCCTAAACCACATTAATCTCATATTGAGCAGACTTTACACTCTCTAGATGTCAAGAGGGCCCTCTCATTTTATATTGACAGACCTAGATCAATCAGAGCCTCTGACGCGCTCTTCATCTCCTATGGCGGTCAAAGAATCGGAGTTAAGCTCACCTCTCAGAGACTCTCCAGGTGGATTCTCCTCTGCATTCACAGGTGCTATAATCACGCGGGAAGGATACCACCTTCCCCTCTGCGAGCCCACTCTACTAGAGCCGTAGCCGCTTCCCTGGCTAACCTTCAAGGTGTTCCGATCATTGACATCTGTAAGGCTGCTACTTGGTCCTCCCTTCACACATTCGCTAAGCATTATTCTCTGGACCTAGCGGCACGGTCAGATACCCTAATGAGAAAAGCGGTTCTCCAATCACCTTTTGGTTAACCTCCTCGACTCCCTCCTCCTAGAGGTGGGTGTTTATGAACTGTTATTCACTCTCCCAAGAGTGAGAATCGCGGAGATCCTCGAAGAAGAAACAGAGGTTACTTACCAGTAACTCTGTTCTTCGAGAGAGCTCCGCGTATTCTCACGACCTGCCCTCCTTCCCCTCCGTCTCGGATGTACCTTTAAATTGTCTTCCAGGACGGGGTTGGACGGAACTGAGGCAGTGGGCTCCTCCCCCTATTTATGCAGTCCCGCTCTCGCGAGATCTTGAGCCTGCCCTTTTCACAGGAGTGGAGGGGGGATGGAGGGGCAGAGCCCTCACCATGTTCTAGATTTTTCCAGGTTTTCTGCCTGGAAACTGCTGACAACAAGGTCTCCGGTGCTTGCGAAGCAGGAAGTAGATCCCAAGAGTGAGAATACGCGGAGTTCTCTCGAAGAACAGAGTTACTGGTAAGTAACCTCTATTTCCCAGCACCATCCAGGTAAGTCTGTGATGACGGTGGGAGCTGTCTCTTCTGAAAGCACCCAGAGTCTGCTGTGACACCTCACCCCTCAGCTATCACTAATAGCACCACTCCAATCCCAGGTCCTGAGATTTCAAAGTGGCAATTGTCCAAACCACTTTTGTGGAATGGGTTCCCTGATTAGAAGGCAGTACGATTGCTTCATGACACAAAGTGGGGGGAGGGGAGAGAGAGAAAATGTGAGCACTTGCTTTAACTTGGGCAGGTGAGAGTAATATTTTTATTTATATTTATTTATTTATTTTTTAAATTTTGCTACCGATAAATGTATATAGCACCAGCAATGTACCTGGCACTGTACCATGAATAGTTAAACAGATTTCTAGCCCAAGGGGCTTATAATCTAAGAGAGGCAAGGGAGAGGTGAACATCGGGAGAGACAAGAGTACATTCATGAGGTTGAGAAGTTGTAGGTACACGTGCTTAACCTAGTTACAGGGAACTAACTTAGTATTCAGTGGCATTTGACGGCGACAGCTAGGGAACAGGGCTACAGAGGATAGGGCAGGGCAAACTTGTTACGTATCAATTAGGCAATATTGGCCATGATCAGAGACACAAGCAGGATCAGGTTTGGACAACTCAGTTCAGTTTATTCAGCCTCAGGCTGACACTATCCAACTAGGCCCATGAGAATAAAATTGTCAAAATCACTTTCTAAGCAGAAAATGTATTTCCAAGGCCACAATAGAAAACCCTAGACAGCCACTATCTCTGAGAACACAGAAATAGGCCTAAGAGAAACAAAGGGAGTTTGTAAGAAAGCGAGGTGCCCTCCCCTACAAATAAACAGTAACTCCCTAAAACTCCCTGAGAACTCCAAAATAGCTTGGTGGCCGTGCTCCAAGTGATAGCATTATGAATAGCCAGCTTATTCTCTGCACCTGGCAAAGGGGACCCTGCAACATGTATCCCTAATAAATGAAGCTATAAAAGGGAAAGTTCAGCCCCTTGCCCCTTGTCATTAGCGCTAGCGGCCACTAGCATTGCAGTGAGCCGTGTGGGCTTTTGACCCTTACCGTCGCTCTCAAAAGATCCAGAGACCCCCGGGCCAGCCATCTGCTGGGCCCTCTCCCCTTCTCCTCTGAACCAGCCTGTGTCTCGGACTGTGCCTCTGACACGTAAGATATCATGGGTTACTGGGGTTTGTAACTGAGAACACTGCCATGTCCAGATGTTAAGTGTCTATCCAATAAAACTGAGTTGTACCTATATACTTTGGCTTGTTAATTGGCAACCTTTTATCCTTTTTGGGTAAATTGAGGCACGCCACCTCATTTGTCCCTTGGATTCATTTCAAACTGACCTTCTTCAGACTGGACTGTTACTCCACCAGTAATAAGAACATTATTCACACCAGTGCCAAAGTCACAGAATACACATGAGGGAGGAAAGGAGACAATCCTGTCCCAAATGCAGCAGTTTCATCTTTATAGAATTTACAGCATGCTGAATATACAAAGGAGCCATATAGAGCAATCTGATTTCCTCCAACTGCCCCCTTCACACACACACCCCTAATACTGTTTCATGTTCAAATACTGCAGGCCATGATCAAGGGGGTGGGGAGGAGAGAGAGTGCACAGCCTTGTAGCTAAAGTATCACCTGGAACTGTGCATTCAGGGTTCCATTGCCAGGTCTGCTATTGCATCATGAACAAGTCATTTAACCTCCCCAGGTCTCAGTTTTTTCATTGGTAAAACAAAGATAATAATAGAGTATTTGTTATACATGTTCTTGAGGCTTCTTCAATTAAACTCTCAGGTGCTTTGCTCTGGTTTAACAAAATAGGCTGCAGAAGAGATTTCCCACAAACAGAAAAACCTACATGGTGTAAATTACAGCTCTTCCTGATTAAGTAGAATAAGACAGTGTCCATCCTGTAACAAATCCAAAAATGTCCCAGTCTTTGCTGACTGTGGAGCTTCATCTCCAGGTGCACGACACCAGCTGCTCTTATGATGATCCCAACAATATGCCTGGCCCAAGTGTTTTTCAATTGTGTCTTTGTCAAGGCTATTATTACCCAAAACTATGGGGCTACAGCCAATTTTGTCCTAGTGTCCCAAATTGTTCAAAAAGGTCCTCAAAATGTTCAAAGGGGACATGCAAATGGTATGTGAATTAGGTTATCCATACCAACTGAAACTGAATCCTGACAAGGCCACAGTGAATATGGTTGGTTCACTTGTGACCTGGGGGACACAGGGACATCCATTATTGATGGGATCCAGTCTCCTCTGGTCACTCAGGTTTGTAGCCTTGAGGTGCTTTTGGATTCATCACTGCATCTGGACCACAAAGTTGTGGCAGTGACTAGAAGCACCTTTCACCAACTCCATCGGGTGTGAAGGCTGCCTGCAATTCTTTTTATAAGAATGAGATCTGGTCATTGCCGTCGAGTGCTAGCCTTAACACAGGGCGACTACCTCGGGACCTGCTCTTTTCTCTTCTGGGAGCCCGGCAGCAGTCTTTGTTCTCGCTGGGATAAGGTGTGGGGGCCCCCACTCCCTATCAGTGTGGCCCCCAATGCAACTATGGCCTCAGGAGGGTGCCCTTAGGGGGTGGGGGCCACACATTTTATCTTTGTCCTAGGCCCCACAAATTCTAAGGCCAGCCTTGTCATAAATGCCTTGATGCCTTCATTACCTGGAGACTGAACTACTGCAATGCGCTCATCATGAGACTGCCCTAGAAGACTGTTCAGAACCTGTAGCAGATGCAGAATCCAGTGGTCCTCCTTCTGATTAGGGTGGGTTGCTGGGAGCATGTTACACATGGGCTTCACACTCTGCACCTTCTAAAAGCTTTCCAGGCACAATTCAAGGGTCTGGGTTTGACCTAGAGTCCTAAATGGCTTGGGCCCAACCGTTCTATCATGATCCTTAAGCTCAGCCCAGAGCAGCCTCCTGCTAATACCATCATAGTGCCAAGTGTGCACAGCCAAGGCTCACAGTGAGGCTCTCTCTGTGGATGCCCCACAGTTCTGGAACTCCCTTCACTTGGGAATTTGCCAAAGGTCAAGCCTGAGCATTTGCTGCAGGCAGTGTATTTGGCAAGACATTTGGTGGGTGATGGGCTTTGGGGGCGGTGGGGTTACATTTTGGTTAGGTTTTGTAACCTGCCTTGAACCCTTGGGATAGGGCATGCTATAAGTCCAAATACAGAAATGCACATGAGGTCATCCACACACTGTTCATATCATGCTATTCCGTCTCCACTATGATGATAGAGAGCTTCCCTCCTAAAGGAGACTTAAAAAAAACACCAGGAATGCATAGTCGGAGAGGAGGTAGTTGCTGCTTTGGTCCCAATGTAATAAATGGAGACAAAGTAGTTTAGTTGATTTTAGTTCCCAGAACCCATCATGAATGATGTTACACACACAATTATGGACAAATATATTTAATAAACTAGGGATGCACACTTCTCCCAGAATGACCATTCCATTTGTGATTGCTCAATCCTTGTGTGGAAAGGGAATCTGTACAGCACCTTGAAATGACAGGTCTAGGAACCAAGATTTATTCTTGAATCTCTTTCCCTACAGTGCTTGTTTACATTACACACATCCATCCATCCTGCATTGGTTTAGTCTTTATAGTTCTGTCTTGTTACATGCCTAAGGAAGGGCCCCAAGTAGCCCAAATGTTTGCATACTTTCACCAAGAGAGTATCTGATAAACGTGCTTAGCCTTGGTCCAATAAAAGATATCTGAATTACTTTGTCTCCAGGGCTACATACACATCTACCACTAGATGTCATCTGTTCTCAACAGATCTTGTATGGGTCAAAAAGCAGGTTAGGGGATGGAAATGAGGCACAATTAAGTGGAACAGATGGCTTGCTAGCAGTTTACGCTATTTTTATGAATGGAGGCTATCGTTTGATGACATCACTGCCTGTTTACTCCACCCCTTCACTAGAGTTTCTTCTAAATTTCAGGTGTTTCATTTCCAGAGGCTCTTGGAACAGGACTGCAGTGACAGCCGACAGCTCTGGCCAAAGAGCTGCAACTCATCACCAGTCTGAATCAGCAAAGCCCTGCACTGAGTGAGTAGCACAGTATTTTTGTTAGAAAGTGCAAATGTTGGTGGCTGAGATTTGCAGCTTGTGTTGGAACATTTGTAATTGTTTTCTCCTCTTAGCAAAATAGTGCTGGCATTTGCCCTGGTGTCAGTCCAGATTAATGCAATTTAAATCAGTGTCATTGCTTCAGATTAAACCATTGTCTTTTATAGCATAATCTGGCTCTTAAATTTGTATGTAACACTCTTTGATATAACTCTGCACAATAGCTTCTGAGTGGCCTATCCTTTCTCCAAGTCATTCTACTAAAAGAGAAAACAGAGATTATTACTCTCTCATCCATGGGCCATAGAATGTGATGGGGGAATACTATGCTAAATCCATCTTTTTTAATCACTGCCTCCACTAATGCCTCACTTTGAATTAGGCAGGTTTGATTACAAGGTTAATGCTTTCTGTATCCAGTGCCAGTAATTTTGCTGGCTGTACTCTGGCAGTTTCAGGTCTTACTAACTTAACTATCATTTCTGACATGACTGCAGGTTACATTTTTGCTGAAGGAACAGCAGATTGTCCTGGCGACCACAGGCTACTTTGACTGACACAGAGAAAATAAATCCTGCTTTTCTATATGACTATATCTGCCAGCCTCCGTCCAAAAGGGAATAGTAAGCCTTTGCTAAACCCTCTCCCTGACTGATTAAAATCAGTCCCTGGTGGCAAAGTTCTGCTTCTTCAAACCAACTGTCACGCCACCCTCTGCAATTCCTCAATTCCAAGAAATTAGAGGCACAGGGTGTAACAGACAGAAAAGAAACAGCCCTAAAACTGCTAAGTGCTTTTGAAAGGAATCCGTTAACTGTTACTCCTTTTGTTCTTAACCTGCTCAGATCTCTCCGTGACAACAGGCTCTGTGCAGACTAAAGCAATAAAGGCATAGGAAGGGAGGGCTATATAACATTGTATTTTTGGGAGAGTTAATTTGATGAGTGGAAGGGTTTATACCATAACCTGCAGGGGGAAATGTAACTCCGGTTCTTTAAGCCTCCCAGCTCAGGTTATTGCCATAAATAAGTCTAGGAAAACTCCTTCTCAGTGCGATGTTGCTGCACAAGTATGGAGCCTGGGACTGATCAGCACTACGGAATCTTTGTTAAATTAGGAAAAAGGTTAGGTTATGTTGCCCAGAAGGACAGCAGGAGTTGCATATGCATTTGTGCATTCCCTGAGAGACCTAAAAGAATTTAGGTACCTAGCTGCCATTGAAAAACAATACAATTGGACACCTAATTCCCTTAGATTCTAAAAAAATCCCAGCCATTGTCATTCAAGCATGCACAACTTCTATGGAGGATTTTCCTCCACTAAGCAGGAGCTTATTTATGCACTCAAGGGCTCACGTTAAAGAAACAGAAGGTTCCAACTTCCTTCTCATTCATTGCTGTGATAAATGTACCAAGTCTGAGATCATGCTCAAGTCCCTTGGACTTACTCTGATCTGTTGCTTTTTGCCATGTATTGTGAACACCTGCCTGGCAGCACAAACCAGACAAAATTTTGGTGAGCTTTCCCTGAGCCCCTCACAGCTGGATTCTGTCTGGTACCACTAAATGCTGTTTGTTGGTCCTCCACAGACTTCAAAGGCATGTGGGTTTGGGGGGGGAGGGAGGGGAGAGAGAACAGAGAGAATCTGGATAGATTTCTCTCCAAGTATTTTTTAAATGAGCAAGGATTGAGTTGGGGTCCATGGCTGCTGAGTGGCACAGCTGCGGAGTACCCACATATGTGGAGTGAGTGGGGAGGGATTCTAATGGGCATTTCCCTGGATGGTCACCTCAGCCACTCAAGCGGCCTCCACACACTCCTGCCACCATGGACCAGCCCTGCAAACAACTCATACAGGCAGCCATTCCCCTCCCCACGCCTGCTAGGCAACATCCCCCAACACCTGCCCAACTGCTCACCGTGACACAGCCATGGACACCATGGAAACATGAAGCTGCAACAGCCAGTAACCCCTTCCTGCCCATGACTGGGGGAGCTGCTGCAGCTGCTGGCAGTTCCATTTTAATAGAGGCATTGGGGGGGGGGGGGACATAAAGGAGGCTGCTGTCCAAGCTACTGTCCTCCATGGCGCTGGCTCTTCTCATGTGTCATGAGAGGAGTTTGCTGTGCTTTGAGCCACCATTTTGCATGTGTGTGGTAGCAATCACTTAAAAACACTGTGTGCATGCGCCTGCGTGCAATGAAATTACGGGGGGTGGGGGGGTGCAGATCTTGGTCTATGGTTTTCTTTGTTGAAACAAACGAGTGTGAGTGTCACAGCGATACAAACCCCCTCCATAAAGACTTGGCATGGATTCTCACTCTGAATCCATCCGATACCAACTGCATTAGAAACACTGGACCATGTCCATCCCCCACCTAAAATGCTGTCCATCCAGGAGGGAAGAACTTCTTTGCTTTTTTCTGGGAAGGGAAATGAGCAGGAAACTTCTGGGAATGTCTTGTGAGTGGTCTTCAAAAATCTGAAACCCTGCTCTTCCCACTGAGATGCTGTTGCAGGGGATGGGGGCGGGGAAGGAGTTTGCTCTGCCACTGCGAGGGTCTGCTTTTTGAATTAGTAGTGTCTGTTGAGCAGTCTCCTTTTACACACACTTACTGTGAAAAATGTCCTACGAGCAATAAGAGTTGAGGAATTCCATCCCCAGAGTTTAAAGATAAGGGTACAAATAAGGTAGCCAGTGAACTGTATGAAATAATGATCTCTCAATCTCCACACAATTAATGGCTCATTTCCTAGTTCCAGCTCTGATGATATCACATTTTGTGCAGATAAAAGATAGTCAATCGTGCTCTATTTGATAATAGAGTCAACCAATTGGGTGCATGTCAAACATTTTGAGATCTCTCGTCCTGCAGAGAGTGAGCATTTCCCATTGATTTTGCAACTATCTGGGGGAAACTCTGCTGGCTTAGAATTATCAGACAACAGCATGAGTCTGATGGAAGTCTGGGACAATACTGTCCCAATTGTTTCCAACAAACGTTTATACTGGGATGAGGAACTGGCCTGTAATATTTATAAAAGGTTACGGAAGAATGATTTAGAAGAGCTACGAAAGCAAATAATACTGTCTAAGGAACCTCAGTGTCAGCTCCCGCCAATGGAGGCATTCCTGGGGGTGAGCACGGGCCCCCGGCAAGCTCCAGACAGCCGCCACCACCAGCACCGCTCCAACAGCAGTACCACCGACACAAGATACTGATGCGGCGGCGCAGGAGGCAGAGCCACCGCGTCCAGTTCCCAGGGCAACCAGCCCCAACGCATGCCATGAACAGCATTCCTCTTCTCGGCAGAGAACGTCAGTAGCAGAGTCTGTGCGGTGTTCTGCAAGGCTCCAGGCATGCCGAGGGGCAGGGCCTGTGCTATAAAGACTAGCAATGGGAATCACTCAGCGCTGGTAATCAGAGCCTGAGACGCTGGCCCCCTGAGAGCTAAGTACTTTTCCTACCTTTTGAAGTGTGCATTGTTTCCCTGTGCCTGTGTCGTTGACCTGTGTCTGTACCCCTTCTGTGTTGTTCCTTTGCCCCTGGGCCTTGGCCTTGGTCTTGGTCATGAGCCAAACCTCCTGGTTGTCTCTGTCTTACCCTCCTCCTTCCTTAGCATAGCCAGTGTGAGTGAGAGAACGAGTGTGCCCCTGTGTCCCCCTTCCCCACTGGTGTGTGCGCACGAGCACAAGGTGACTGTGGTGAGTGTACGCCCCCTCCCCCCCATTCCTGGGTTCCACTCCTCCCCCTTCACTGTGTGAAAGCCCCCTGTGCCTTCTCCCACAGCCCTTGCCCCTGTGGTCCTCCACATTTCCCCCACTTCCTCATTCACGCCCCCCTTGGCAGCGAAAGAGCGTGAAGTGTATCTGACCTCTCACAACAAGCTCTGTGCCCTATGATGATAGGGGCCCAGTCTCATTGAGTTCACAAGGGCTGCAATACTATCCTGACAGGCATTTTCTCCCCGAGGGCCTTCTGCAGAGTGTGAGCTTGAAAGGCGTGTGCGAGTGTGTGGGAGTTCCAACCAGCTCCTCCTCAGTACCTTGTTACTGAGAAGCAAGCTGCATACTTAGTTAAAGAGCAGAAGAAAAATAAGGCACCATGGCCTGAGTTTATAAGGTGTATAATTGGTTTACCATATATCTGGTAAACTCCGATTGATGGACACCACTCCTGGTAGCCTGGTTTAACAGTGTATTAGAGACAAACCAGTACCCATATATATGGAAAGGCCATATTATAGTCCCGATCTATAAAAAGGTTAGTAAGGACAGACCAGAACCATACCAACCAATTAGTGTCATGTAAAATCTTTGGATGCCATTTGTTACAACATCTTACCAACTGGGTTGAGGGTAAAAACCTACTTTCTGAGTCTCGGGCAGGGTTTAGGGATGGATGTTCCACACTGGACCACCTATTTACGTTTCAATATTTATGCCACAAATACACCAAAGAAATTAAAATGACAGTATATGTAGCGTTTATAGACCTAAAAGCTGCCTTTGATGCTATTGACAGGGGAATACTTTGTTCAAAGTTGCACAGATTAGGACTAGACCCCCCTACTTTTGAGACTCATTATAGCTTACCACGAGAACACCTGGGCCCAAGTTCGTTATGGTACTCGGGGGGAATTAACTGAAAAGTTTGTCACACGAAAAGGAGTCTGTCAAGATTGTGTTCTCGCACCCATACTTTTTAATCTATATGTTAATGACCTTATAAACAATATGTACAGCCCAGACGTTCATCCCCCAGAATTGCTAGATACTCCCGTTGGAGGCCTGATGTATGCAGATGACACCATGATTATATCTGGGACTCCAATAGGTTTGCAGAGAGCGCTTGTTAGATTTGTGCAAAAAGAATGAACTTTGCATAAATACTGCTAAGACTAAAATAGCATTCTGGGATGACAGAGCTAGAAGATTGCCTTGGAAAATGGACAATTGTAGTCTTGAAACAGTTAAGAACTTTAGATATCTGGGGTTATCATTATGCCCCTCGGTCTTCTGGAAAAAACATCTGCTAGCAGCAAAGTCTAGGGCCATGTAATCTGGTAGCGCTATTAGAAGATTCCATAATAACTATGCTAGGAAATCAATAATGGCTACTACTCTCCATGTATTCCAGGCAAAGGTTGTCTCTCAGATTCTTTATGGTTCTGAGGTATGGGGCTTTGCAGCGGAAGAGGATATAAATATACCCCAAAACAAATTTCTGAGGGGTTTGCTTGGTCTCCCACCTTCAATGCCTTTATGAGGCTCGAGTCTGGCTTGCCTAACATGAAGACTATTGCAATTATAAGATTAATAGGATGCTGGTTTAAGATGCTGGCACTTTCTCCCACACGCTACCCCAAAATGTGTTTTTTGGAGGACAGAGAACATGCTCATTTCCATCATTCTCCCTGAATATGATTGGACTAGGACACTATGTAAACGACAGCCAAAGGCTATTTACTCCGTCAGAAAGGGCCATGGTGGGGAGTGCGCATGCGCTGGACGGGGTAGGAAGGTGAAGACCGAGCTCCGCTCCCACCCGATTTAAAAAGCCAAAAAAAAGAAGAAAAAAAGGGAAGGAAATAAGCCTCCGGTAAAGGTATGGCCAATAAAACTAAAAATAAGCAAAAAAGCTCCCAGGCAAATGCGCTGGAGAGATTTTGTCAGCGAAGGGAAGCGGCGGGGCCTGAGGAGCTGAGTGAAACCGCAGGCAGCGTGAAAAGAGCGCCAAAACGCCCCGAGGCAGGGGAATCACCGGCAATGCCCGAGAACACTGATCTGACTGGGGAAAATGTCACTGAAGAGCAGAGAGCCTCCCCAGCAAGTCCAAGTGAAGGAAGTACTAGGAGAGACAGGGGGGAAGAAGCTGGAGCGGGACAAAGGGCTATGAGAGGCAAAAGACATCCCCCTGCATTTGGTGAGAGGGGGCAGACCTCAGTCAGCAAGAGAAGGGTCCCAGAAAGATTGGAGAAGGAGGTAGACTCTGAGGACTCCAGCACAGATTCAGAACTACAAGGGACCCCAATAAAGAATTTAATATTACAAATGAGGAAAGAACTGTTGGGAGAGACAAAAAAAATAAAGGGGGCTATTGATGATGTACACAAAAAATTGGAGAACTTAACAAAAAGAACAGAGGTGGCAGAGGGAAGAATATCATCCCTCGAGGATCAGGCCTTGGAGTCTGATGGCATACTAAAACAACTTAAAAGCCAAACAACAGCCTTAACCCAGAAATGCGAAGATTTAGAGAACCGTGCAAGAAGGGTAAACTTGAGAATACACGGGGTTAAAGAAAGTGAAGGAGCAGAATGCATTAACGATATTATATGGTCAATAATCAGGGAAAACTTTCCAGACAAGGGGAACCTGCATAACGCAAGCATTGACAGAGCTCACAGAGTAGGACGCCCGAGACAGAGGGAATCGGAGCCCCCTCGCCCCATCATTGTGAAATTCACTTCATACAATATTAAGGAGCTGCTGCTGCAAGCAGCAAGAAACAAAAGGAAGCTGGTATATCAACAAAATCCAATCAGGATGTTACCAGACTACGCGGCACAGACAGTTAAAAAGAGAATGGGGTGGAACAAGTTTTTTGGAACAATGATAGAAAAGAACCTCAGCCCCAGAATTATCTTCCCTGCGCAGATGATGGTCACGCATAAAGGGAAGAAGAAAATCTTCAATGCCACAGAAGACCTGGAAGCCTTCTTAATCGCACTACCAGCAGTAGCAAGAAGTAACAACGGGATCATAGGAGAAGGAAGTGAACTGATTTAGTTCCAAGGAGTCCCCACCGTCAGAACTTTTTCAACAGCTAAGAACAAGAGCTCAACAAGACAAAGACAGAGATATGAAGGGATTGCAAAGGCCCTCCTGGGGGATAAATACAGAGTACTGGGAGAGGGTGCTACCTAAGTAGACTGGGGCAAGAGAGGGTAGGGGAAGTTACCCTCTTAAATTTAACTAAGGAAGGAAGGAAGAGGGGGGTTTTGATTGGAGTAATGGGGCAAAGTGGCCAGACAAATCTAAGGCCAGATTGCAGGCAAAGTGGAAAAGGGGGGTCTTGATATTGAATTAGGGATCTGGGAATAGAGGCAGGGAAGGTAATTAAGCCAGAATAATTCCCAGGGGAGATTAGTAACAGAAAGAAGGGGGGGGTCCAGGGGAACATAGGTGAGCTCACATGTTCTGAAGGTAAAACAGGGGTTCGAAGGTGGGGTAGAACAGGGTTTTTTTGATATTCATCCAGAAGGGTGAAATAATGGAAGTTGTAGAGAAGGAGGCCCTAGGGGCACAGAATTGTGAAGGGGATTGAGCAAAGGGGGGAAGAAGGCTTTAAAGGTGTAAAAAAATAAATAAATATATAAGTTGGCTTGCAGATAAAATATGAATTATAAAGGGGGGAAGGAGGGAGGTCCTGAAAAGAAACAGAGGAAAAGAAGAACATCAAGGCGTAAGCTCCATGCAAACTAGCATGGAGAGACGTAAGGTTCCAAAAAGGGAGGGGGAGGGGAGGGTGGTTAAGGGAGGATTGTTTATTGGTTGGGTTAAGTTAACAATGTTGTTAAACGATAAAATGTGTAGAAATGTGTGTGAAAAAACAAGAGATGGTACACAGATATTAATCCTATATAAGAGGAATAGAGGAGGGGGAAGGAACAACTTAGACAAAGGAAAGGGGAAGAAAAATAGGGAACATATTGGGACAGAAGAAAAGAGAAAAAAGGGTCTATGAGTAATATTAAAACAATTTCTCTAAATGTTAGAGGTTTAAATTCTCCCCAAAAAAGGAAAAGAGTAAAAAATCTAATAATCGAACAAAAAGCAAATATTTTCTTCTTGCAGGAGACCCATTTATTAAGAAAGGATGTAATAAGGATGACAAGCCCCAGGATAGGAAGATTATACTCCTCCTGTGCATTAAAAAAGAAAGCAGGGGTCATGATCGGAATAGATAAAAATATAGACTTCAAGGAAGAAAAGGTGGTTGCTGACAAGGAGGGAAGATTTTTATGTGTAATTGGTAGGTTGGGGAACATCCACATCTCATTAGTAAATATCTATGGGCCAAACGAAGGCAAACTGCAGTTCTATAAAAAGTATACAGCTATATTGTTGGAAGAAGCTAAGGGATGGACCATCCTGCAAGGAGATTTAAATACCACCTTGTCAGATTTAGATCATTCGAAGGGAGAGGAACTGAGGGCAGACCAAAAAAAGATAGCGGGGCTGCTTAAAGCGGTGGGGCTGGTAGATCTGTGGAGGCACATAAATGGGAAGGCAAGAGAATATTCCTTCTACTCAGCTGTGCACAATATGTATTCCCGCATAGATCATGTATTGGGCTCAAAATTGGAATTGGGAAGATGTGTTAAATGTTCTATAATACCGGTGGTACTCTCAGACCACAACGCAATAGTGACCATATTCAGAGACCCAAAAGAATCAACAAATGGTATAGGAAAGTGGAGTTTAAGGAGATATATCTTAAATGCAAAGGAAAATAGGGAGCAAATTTGGGAAGATATAAGGGAGTTTTTTGAACTAAATGAATTCTCAGTTTCATCGCCGGGAGTACTCTGGGAAGCGGCCAAGGCAGTAATTAGGGGGAAGATAATTTCACTACAGGCACAAATAGATAAAAAAAAAAGGCAGATAGTAAAGGACCTCTACAACAAACTGCTAAAGCTAGAAGCCCAAAACAAAGAGAACCCCTCAGACAAGCTACAACAGGAAATTTTTAAGGCCAGGGAACTGATCAATGTAGCAGAATTGGGGAAAGTGAAAACACAACTGCAGAGAATCCGATTCCATTACTACGAATTTGGTAACAAGGCCAGCAAAGTATTGGCTAATTTAGTTAAGTCCAAACAAAGGAAGGCCTTTATCTCCAAGATTCAAAACACACAGGGGGAACACCTGGGGAACCCTAAACAAATTCAGGAGGCTTTTCTAGATTTTTTCAAAAAAATTTATACTTCAGGATGTCCCCAAAAAGAAAAAAGAAAAGGCTTTCTAAGCGCTATAAAAATGCCTCAGATCAATGACAACCAAAAAGCTTTTCTAAATACATTAATAACCACACAGGAAGTCATGGAGGCAATTAACACTTTAAAGGCAAATAAAGCATGCGGCCCAGATGGTTTCCCCAACGAATTTTACCAAACCTTTAGGGAGATATTGGCCCCGCATTTAGCCAATGTTTTCAATAATATTCTAAAAGAAGAAGCCATGCCCGAAAACTTTTACCAAGCAACTATCACTTTAATCCCCAAACCAGGCAGGCCAACGGAATTGTGTGGGAGTTATCGCCCAATCTCTCTATTGAACTCTGATTATAAACTTTTCGCGAAAATACTGGCGAACAGATTGAAATCAATAATTGGGGAAATAATCCACATTAATCAGGCAGGGTTCATTCCGGGGAGGCAAGGGAAAGATAATATAAGGAAGGCAGTTAACATAATATACAATCTAGAACAGAATAAGGCCCCAGCCTCTATAATTTCTGTAGATGCGGAGAAGGCTTTTGATTTGGTGGAATTAGAGTGCCTTTTTCTCACACTAGAAAAACTAGGGTTTGAAGGGAGCTTCCTGAATTGGATTAAAATTATATATAAGAAACCTCAATCAAAAATTTTGATAAATGGGGAGCTATCTGAGAGTTTTGAATTACAGAGGGGGACCAGGCAGGGCTGCCCCCTATCCCCGCTACTATTCAATATTGTATTGGAGGTACTGGCAAATGCGATACGCCAAAATGAAAAAATTAAAGGGGTGGTAATTGGTGGGAGGGAGCACAAACTCTCCCTCTTTGCGGATGATTTACTACTCTATCTGACTGAGCCAAAAACCTCATGCAAAGAGCTAATAGAAGTATTCAGGGGCTTCGGTGAGATCTCTGGATATAAAATAAATAGAGAGAAATCATACGCTTTGGTATTCGGCAAAAACAAGCAACAGGAACAACATCTAGCAAACTCCTTGCCCTTCCCGATAAGTACGACAGGCTTAAAATACTTGGGAATAATTTTACCCAGAAATAGTAAAGAATTATATGGAAAAAACTATGCCCCCTTATTAAACAAATTAGAAGAAGAAATAAGGCCATGGAAAAATTTGATGGTGACATGGTTGGGGAAAATAAATTTATTCAAGATGATAACACTCCCTAAACTCCTCTACAGATTCACCACACTCCCAATTTCACTACCTGAGTCCTTCTTTAGGAAATGTGACCGCATGGTAAATAATTTAATCTGGAATGGCAGGAAACCAAGATTGAAAAAAATAACCCTTATGAAGACAAGGGACAAAGGAGGGATAAATTTCCCTGATTTGGAATTATATCACAAAGCAGCAGTGTTGGGTGCTATCTCTGACTGGTACATGCAAGCGAATGCTCAAGACTGGGTTGAGATAGAAAAGACGGTCTTGCAAGTGGAAACGCTAAAAAATGTAATAGTGGACCGAAATGAGGGTCAATTAGACAGAGCAAACCACCACCCCTTTATAAGGGTAGTAATTAAAAACTGGAGCAAATTACAAAAAAGGGCAAAAATTGCACCTGGGAGATCCCCCTACACACCAATTGATATGGAAGAAGCCAAACGGCTTCAGTTAGCACCGGATCTGAGGAAGAACCTAAAAATAAGAGGAGTAACCAAAGTGAACCAATTATTCTCCAAAGGGAAATTTATCTCCATACAGAAAATGGAGATATTAATACAGCAAAAGGTGGAGATTTTACAATATTTACAATTAAAAGATCTGTGTACAACACAACAAGCAGGAGATTTTTATGGGAGAGACCCATATAAAATTGAAAAATTGTTATTTGAAAAAAGCAAATCGGCTGGCAAAATGGGGAGGCTATATAAAGAACTTAAAGCTATACTTTACAGTACTAAAAACACCTACATTGAAAGGTGGAGCAAAGACCTCAAAAAAGATTTGGGAGAACAAGAAACCAAAACTATTAGGGAACACATGCACAGATGTGCCTCCTCCTTAGAAGTCAAAGAGGCCCAAATAAAATTGACGATGAGATTCTATCTAACCCCAGATAGGACGAGATACATGATGCCAGGGGGTAAAGCGCTTTGCTGGAGAGGGTGCGGGGAGTGGGGAGACTACCTGCACTGTTGGTGGTACTGCAGCAAGGTACAAGTCTTTTGGGGAAAGGTGTGGAAGGTGATAAATCAGCTAGCAGGGACACTGATTCCCTTCAGACCAGAGGTGGCTCTATTGGGTTTATACCCGGAAGGGGAAGCCTTGAAGGGGAAGATCCAAGCCTGCAAGATGGTCTTTCTAGCTACCATCAATATAATTCTTAGGCATTGGAAAGATCAGAGTGAATTCCAGATGGAGGAATGGATACAGAGACTGATCTTCATGTTTACTATGGAAAAACTGCAGGCAGGTATACAAGGGAGGTTAAATAGTTTCAAAGAGACATGGGCTCCCATAATTAAAGCATTGGACAAGGAACTGTCATGGATAAAAAACATAGACATGCTCATGGACACACAGTTCTAAATGAGCAGTTGCCATCCTGAGCTAGGGTCTAGCATTATTCTAAGTCAATTGTGATAACCAAGGCTATTTAGCAACTCACACACAACAACAAGGATCGTGTTTTATATGTGGTTAATGTTTAAACTGTTATTAGTAAAAATGTATGACAATACAACAATGTTTTTGTTATGAATATATGTTAAAATTGAAACTAACAATAAAAAAATAAAATAAAAAAAAAGAAAGGGCCATGGTGGTGCAAAGATTGACAGACCTCTCTTGGCAGGAAGATGTAGCCTCTATTAGATTCAGTCGGGTGGTGCCTCAATACAGTCTATGAAAGACTGAATTAGGAATAGAAAAATACTTGTATATTGAACTTAACCAAAAATTAGTCATGGCCCTTTGCGGCCTCCGGATGGAGCAGATGCCAACGGCCATAGTGGAGGGGTGTAGGAACCATATCCCCAAGGATCAAAGTTTGTGCTCATACGTCAAGGGGGTGATTGAGGACACTATCCATTATGTCTTTGACTGCCCCAGGTTCAGAGAAATTAGGAAGTCATATCTACAAACTAATCTGTCAAGCCATTGGTATTAATTTGGAGAAATTAATTTGGCTCTTCTCCCACAAAGAAATCAATATCCTATCTAACTTAGTCGTTTTTGCCTTAAAAGCCGAAGCTATTCGAAGGAAAGTCTCCGGTACCATTAGTTTTGTAGATCCTTTGTAGTTATGGAAGTAAAAGAGGAAAATCCCAATAGATAGCCTATCTATTATGATCTCCCACATCTGTCTGCCCTAAATCTGATTTACAGTATGTCTGATCAAATAATCTCTTGCTGTATTTTTCTTAAAGGATCATTTGTATTTGCACCAGGACTCAAGTATACCCTTTTAAGCCCGTTTAAATACAATGGTTAAGGACATCCTTGTGAAAGCCTGACTTCTGAGCCTTAATATTCGGTAAATAGAGATAAGGGTTGTCTTGCTGACAGTAATCCAATTTGCAATTATCTTATTTTCTGGTTTTGTATGGTATGTTTTACCAGCCCATTGTTGGGCAGTTGTGTGATGTTTTGTGTTGTATTTTTGTGTTGATTTTATTGAATTATGGCAAAAGTGGACATGTAATAAATTGCATACATACAAAATTACATACAAAGGATAAGAGTTGAGCACTTTAGTGCAACTTCCTCAAGCAGAGAACTCTCTGCAATGACTGTTCTTTGAAAGGAAATCAGAGAGGAGTACATACAGGACACTCTCACTGCCTGCTGCTAAACCAGCTGCCTTCCTCTCAGGCAGGCTCCTCAGACACCCTCCCAGGAATTGTTTACAGCAGAGACCAAGTTTTTAGACAAGACAACTAATGCAGATTAGAAAAATCCAATGCGCATTTAAGGTGGAATTTTCAAGATATAAAATCGGTTTCATAAATCCCAGACATCGGGGTTTTATTAAACCAGTTTCACAAACTTGTGGATTAAAATGTGTCTTTAATGTTTAAACTGTTAATATGGCTTTAAATAGTGCTTTAATCTGCATTTCTGCTTGTAAAAACATTAAAAGTGGTTTACTTTAAATGCATATTAATTCTAAATCTGCGATAATACACGTCTAAACATTAAATCCAGATTCAAATAAGAACAGTTTCAATGCGTGATAAGTACTAATCTGCAATATTTGGTGCTCGTCTAAAAACGCTCCAAGATTTATTGCAAGCCGTGGCTCTTGAACCCTCAGAGCTGCTTTTTCTCTAGACGCAACCCATCCAACACTCCCACTGGGATTATAGGGAGGGCCTCTTATGGAAGGGAGCTCAAAACAATTGGGGTCTTCTACAAATCCTGGGATCAGAGGCACTGAGCTGGTGTGGAGGAACAAACGAGGCAAAGAGGGTTCAGTCCTGCTCTCCCCAGAGTGGATCTAGAACTTTGGTGGTAGAGGGAGGAAAAGCTAGGGAAGAATGCAGCCACTAATGTGGCACATAAACCCACAGTTAGAGGACACTCTTGACTGGGGGGTGGGGGTGGAGGGGAGAAGGGAGTTATTCCACTTGTTGCTGCCACATAACAAGAAAGGCATGAAAAGTGATGGGTCAAAATCCAAGCCAGTGAGGGGGAAAGACGGTTTGATCAGCTTAACGATTAGCTTAAAACCTTTTTCCTGAATCACTCACATGGCTACTTTGATTCATAACAACATCAGTAGTGCCATACTGGATCAGACCAATAGTCCATCGAGCCCAGCATCCTGTCTCAGAGAGTGGCCAATCTCAGTCTCTTGGGAGAACTACCCAACAGGTCACAATGGGATGATCCGTTCCCCGTTGTTCATTCCCAGCTCCCGAAAGTAAGCGGTTACGTTCCCCCAACCGACTTGGCTTATAGCCGTTAATAGACCTACCCTCCAGAACTTTTCCAATCCTTTTCTAAACTCAGCTATACTACTGGCCTTGACCACATCTTCAGACAACAAATTCCACAAGTTAATTGTGCATTGAGTGAAGAAAAATACTTTTACTTGTTTTAAATCTGCTACCAGTTACTTTCATGGAGTGTCCCCTTGTTCTCGTACTATTTGAGTGGGTAAGTAACTGCTCCCTATTAACTCATTCTACACTGCTCATAATTTTATAAACTTCTATCATATCCTCTCTCAGTTGACCTCTTCTCCAAGTTGAAGAACCCTACCGTAGCAAGCTTCCCTTATATGGAACCCATTCCATACTCTATCATTTTTGTTGCCCTTCTCTGAACCTTTTCTAGTTCCACTATATCTTTTTTGAGATAGGGAGACCAGAACTGCACACAATATTCAAGGCGCAGTTGCACCATAGTCTTATATTATAGGCATTATGATATTCTCAGTTTTATTCTCTATCATTTTCCAAATAATTCCTAACATTCCATTTGCTTTTTTGACAGCTGCCACACACCGTACTGAAAATTTCAATGTATTGTCCACAGTGACTCCAAGAGTCTCCTCCTGATTAATAATTCCTAATTTAGAACGCAGCATTTTGTAAATATAGTTTAGATTATTTCACCTTATGTACATCACTTTGCACTTGTCAACATTAAATGTCTTCTGCTATTTAGATGCCTAGCCACCCAGTCTTGCAAAATCCTCCTGCAATTCTTCACAGTCTGCTTGGGTTTTAACTACTTTGAATAACTTTGTGTCATCTGCAAATCTGATCAGCTCATTCTTTACTCCTTTTTCCAGATCATTAATGAATATATGAAACACCGGTCCCAGTACAGATCCCTGTGACACTCCACTATTAAACTTTCTCAGTTTTGAAAACTGACCATTTACTTCTAATTTGTTTCCTATCCTTTAACCGGTTACTGATCCATGATAGGACACTGCCTTCTATTCCATGACTATTTAGTTTTCTCAAGAGTCTCTTGTGAGAGACCTTATCAAATGCTTTCTAAAAATCTAGATACATTGTTGACAGGTTCACCCTTATCCACATGCTTATTTACACCCTCAAAAAATTCCAATAGATTAGTGAGGCATGACTTTCCTTTGCTAAATCCATGTTGATTCTTCCCCATTATATCATTTATCAATATGCCCAGTAATTCTGTTCTTAACAGTTTCCACCAGTTTACTGGGCACCAATGTCAGGCCTACTGGTATGTAGTTTCCAGGATCGCCTCTGGAGCCCTTTTTAAATATTGGTATTACATTTGCTACTCTCCAGTCCTTAGATACAGTGGCAGATTTTAGCAGTGGGTTACAAATTACAGGTCTGCAATGTCATACATTAGTTCCTTCAGAACTCTGGGGTGAATACCATCTAACCCTGGCGATTTGTTCATTATAGCAATATTTGGTGTTGAAAACAAACAAATATCTTTATCTCTGTTTTATAAGCATGGGAGTTGGATTATAGCATGGTGGAGCAACTTGTTGCCTGAGTCTGCTCAGCAAACTAGTTTAATAGCCAAAAACAGAACCAAGGTTTTCGGATTCCAATTCCATTATGCTACTCCCCCGGCCCATGCTACCTTCTCAGATGTTATGTACCCACAGATCACAGAAATACAGATCCAGTTCCTACTGGTGCTTAAATACCAAGGTTCTACTTGGTCTCATAACTACTAGAACTTTATATGTGGTCCTCACATTCAGTAATTCACACATGCACCCATCCACACTGCTATGTTCTCCTATACATATACTGGACCACAAATTTCAAGTCAGAAGGAGTGCAATCCTCTATTCATTAGTCAATGTCAAAACTTCCATTGACTTTGATGGTGGACAAGTATTAGTTGCATGACAAAAAACTCCATTGTTGCTAAAGTCAACTAAAGTTTAATCAAGTGTCTGACCAGGATGCAGCTTCAGGGAAACAATGAGCTTCAGCAACATGATGTCTAGGTATTGTTACTCATATCTCTATGGCTGGCAGGTTGCCACTTATTGTGTAGCTGCTTCTGCCACCAATGTCACTTCTTCCCCAACGTCAAGCTCATGTTTATTTCCTTACTTTCCAGTGGGAGGCTACTGATTCTTCCAGATAATCCAAGGAAGTATCTTTTGAAGTATGTTTGAGATGAAAATATCACATCACACATTCATACCTTGCTTACTTGTGAACATTAGATATACACAGATATCTATTATATTTCCACAGTTATGGATGTTATGTTGTACTTACACGTGTATGCCGTACACATCAATAAGCAACACACTCTTATGAATCATACTATACCTAGGCACCCACATGTGTCAATATGAACATTCATACCATCTCTATACCCTTTCTTGTTCTGATGCAGCTGAATTGACGTTAGCAATTTGGGGAGCCCTTGTATAGTCAAGGCCCCTACACACCCCACCATATTTCTACACCGCATCTTCTTCCAGGTCCTTGTGTCATCTGCAAATTTGATCAGCTCACTCTTTACTCCTTTTTCCAGATCATTAATGAATATATGAAACACCGGTCCCAGTACAGATCCCTGTGACACTCCACTATTAACCTCTCTCAGTTTTGAAAACTGACCATTTACTCCTAATTTGTTTCCTATCCTTTAACTGATCCATGATAGGACACTGCATGGGTTCGGACTATGGAACCCAGGCCTGATACACTGGCTAGAGATTAGCAAAACCATCCTGTAAAAATAACGTTCTGGGCACTAGATTTTTTTTCACAGCAATTAAAGTGTCCCTGCCCATAAGAAATCTTTTATCCTTTTAAATAGCAATTAGGATATCCATTCAGGACACCTAGTGAAGGTGAATGAATGACCAGCTGGTGTTCATTGTCTGAAATACATCAGTGTCTCTCAGCCAGTCACTTATCTCCAGGAAATGCCCTGTGCTGAGATTATTCACAATGGCCAAATCCTGTACTCCCTACTCATGGAAGAAGGCTTCTCGAGTTAGGGCTGCAGGGCCAGACACTAAGAAGCATTTCCTAACTCAGCAACTACACAGAATCTGTTTCTAGGGTTGCCACCTATGCAAATTTTTAATAAGCACTTATGAAAAATGTATGTTGCAGGGCCTGCATTAATGCCAAAGGTGTCAATGCAGGGCCTGCAACATACATTTTTCGTAAGTGTTCCTTAAAAATGTGCATAGGTGGCAACCCTATCTGTTCCTTCAGTAAAGATTCCCTCTTGCTCCCGGCAGAAGCAGATTAAGAATTCTCGGGACCCTGGTCCAAAAGAGCCAAGGTCTGTTCCTGTGGGACTGGGCTGGTGCTGCACCCCTTTTTCCCATCTCCCCCCTCTTCTCTATGACAATGAGGGCATAGAGTCTCCAGCAGTCAACGGGGTGCTGCTGGCACTGCCCATTCTGACTGAGCTGCACCTGCAGAAGAACAGCAGCAGTGGCAGCTTCTGAATATGTGCAATCTTCTGCTTCAAAGGAACCTTGAGCCCAAGCACTGGTTCACTCAACAGGGTTCAGTCTCCTGTACACTGGGGACAGACAGAGACAGCCCCAAGTACAGGAGGGGCAGCAGACATGAGTCAGAGGGAAGGGCAGTAGTTCCAAGAATCGTGCCATTGTATTGAGGTGCTGGGGATCTGTCCAGAGAGACCACCACTGAGCCCCTGCTGTAACCCCAGAGCAATTCCATCCGACAGCCTCTGAGAACAAGCAGATAATGGAGCAAGAGCCCCCGATGCTCATTAAAATACTTCTCCTGGCAAAGCTCCCCTCCCTCCCCCCCCCCCCCCCCTTGTTCCATTCCAATTACGGCAGGAAGCTGGGGGAGTGTGGGGAAAAGGTTTCCTTTTGATTAAAAGAAAATACTGTAAAGCTTTCATGTGTTGAGTCAGGGAGGCAAGAAGGAGACAGCTACAGGAATGCTACAGCCAGCACCGTCACACCTTGGCACCAGTTGGCATCAATGAATCAACTGACCTGGATTGCTGAGCAAACCACCATCATATGCCTCACAGCCAAATACAGCATTGTGGCAGCCCCAGCGTTAAGGGTTTGGGGAACTGCTGAGTCCTGCGATCTGAAATCCTAGCTCTACGAGATACCGAAGGTCTGCAGCTGGCAGAACTATGGTGGTGGTGTTGGGTTTGTGGGGCAAGGTGAGGTTTAACCGCAGGTTACTTTTCAGAAGGAACAATCTCTAAGAACCCAGTGTTGCATTTAATTATTCAGTTAACACAGCTGGATTGACAGCTGTGGAATGTCTCTACAGCAGGTGCAGTAAAACGAGAGTACATCTTCCCCAAACGTGACCCACAAGCATGCCTCAGTTTTGACCTAGACAGGCACCTCTAGGGCAGATGGAGCCATCAGTCCCCAGTCTCCCTGCTGAGAAAAAGGGTTTATTACGATGGTGACACATCCACTAGGAACCTGACTGAGACCACCCACTTGTTTTACAGAGGCCTTTGTACAGACAGCAGTCACAATTGCTTTTGGTTTCTACTGACCTAGTTCCAATTTGAACTGGTGACCTAGAGGTGAAAGTCTCTGTTTCCAAATCCTCTGAGCCATCCAGTCTTCCTTAACAGCATTTTTTCTGCATGAATTGAATACACATGACAGTGATGGGTGGCTAATACTGCTAAAATCTCCAGCAAGCATTGTGTTAATTGCTACACAGATCTTGAAATGCCCCCCCAGTCCTAACCTACAGTCCCTCAGCTGTTCCAGTGATGACTCCCCCCCCCCCCATAAAGCTCTGCCAGTGCACCCTAACCTGCCTTTCCAGACATGCCCCTTCCACCACAAAGCTGCTAATGCCCTTAATGCTGAACTCCTAGAGCCTTAATGCTGAACTTCTAGAGCCTCCCGCTGTTCCAAGCCTCTCACAACTAGAGTGAGAAATTGTCTTTCCACATATACAAACTGACAGTTGGAGACAATTCACATTTGTTGTTGTGACCCAAGCAAAGACTTGTGACTTGGCCTGCAGATGTAAGGGGCTGCATAAATTCCCACCACAATGGCATGACACTCTCTTGACAATCCTTCACTTCATGGAGTCTGTTCCTATGGTCAGGGCTGATGTAAAAGGCACTAGCAATTATTGCAGCACAGCTAGAAATACCCATCTCCCAGTTCCAGTTTGAGAAGGTCAAGGCGACTCCCTCTGGGGTTTACTGTGGATTCAAGCTGAAAGTCTGATGAAGTGAGTGGCAGCCAGAAGCTTCCTTGGTGGGACAGACAACACCACAAGACTGACTGGTTGTACTGAATGTCAAACCATGTTAGACAGGTGACAAATGTCAGTTTCATCCCATGCAAGAGAATCTCTGTAAAATGCCCTCAGGAATGTCTGTGTCTCCAGGATTTGTATAATATTTATACATTATTTGGGCAATTGCCTGTCTCTATTCCCCTCCAGGTCTGATAATCAAAGCACTATGTGAGCATTAAAGAGTTAGGCTTCTCAGTATCATTGCGAATTAGGTTAATAATTAAATGTATGGAAACTGGGCATCGCTGCCCTGTAACTGATGGAGTCAGAGCACCTCAACTTCGACAGGCTCTAATGCCAGAAATAGGGAACTGTCTCACTCCCATGGGCCAGTTTGAAAATTTGAGTTGAAAATCACTGCTCAAGTGATTCCACTCCTTCCTGTCAGGGAGGTCCCAGAGTGGTGATGGGCGATTGCTTATTGTCCTCTTGGGACCTCCCCTGTGGGTTCATTCTGTCTCCCCTCTTGTTCAATGTATATATGAGACCGCTGGGCAAAATAATTCAGAGGTTCAGGGTGAAGTGCCATCAGTATGCTGATGAAACATGGCTCTACCTCTGCTTTTGATCCAACCCAGGCCCTGCAGTCTCGGTGCTTACCCGATGCCTGGCTGCTGTCGGGGACTGGAGGAGAATGAGCCAACTGAACCTGAATCTAGATAAAACTGAGGTTATGATGGTTGGCCGGCCTTGTGACCCGGAGGGGTTTGGGACTTGTTGTTGATGGAGTCCAGCCCCCTCTGGTCAATCAGGTTCGCAGCCCTGGAGTGCTTCTGTTCCTGAATTGTCAGGTTGCTGAGGTGCCTAGGAGCACTTTTCACAAACTCCATCTGGTGAGGAGGCTGCTGTGGCCTTTTCTTAATTACTCGGATCTGGCCACTGTCATCCATGCTTTCATCCCCTCGAGGCTGGATTATTGAAATGCACTCTACGTGGGGCTGCCCTTGATGACTGTTCAGAAGCTGCAGCTGGCGCAGAATGCAGCGGCTCACCTTTCAGGGACAAGTCGCTGGGAGTATCTTTCACCGATGCTTTGAAGTCTGCACTGGCTGCGTATAGCTTTCAGAGCAAAATTCAAGGTCCTAGTTTTGATCTTTAAAGCTGTAAGCAGCCTGGGCCCCACATATCTGAAGGAACGCCTGTCCTTCCATGCCCCATTGTGGCCCCTGCAATCAGCTGGGAGTGCCTCCCTGCAGGTACCATCTGTTAGTCTGGTTCATACAACAAAGGCTTGCAGGGGGGGCTCTCGGTTTCTGCCCCATTACTGTGAAACTCCCTTCTCCCAGAGGTTCATTTGAGCCCAAGCATTTTCCAGAGGTGGTGCAAGACTTTTTTTATATATAAAGGCATTTGGTGGGTGGGGACAGGTATTGGGCAGGAGGCTGGAGTTGGAGTGGGTGGTTCTGGGAGGAGTGTAGGGTTTTTTTTGTATTGTATTTATTTAATTAAACTTATAACCCATCATTTCTAAAAGGCTCAGGTTTACAATAGTAAAAACATAATACAATTAAATAATGTTTACCACCCTGAGCCTTTTAGAAAGGATGGGGTATAAGTTTAACTAAATAAATAAAAATGAATAAATACATGGTTAATACAGGTTTAGACTAAAACCAATGACTGAAAAATCCCATGGTGCTTCACTGCTGAATTCCATGTTTGTCGTCAAACAATCCCACGGCTAATCTATGCACCAGGTTTAGGGGAAGAGAAATCAAAACACTGATTTAGTGGCAAGAGCCCCAGAAAGCATAGATGACTGTAGAGACGTTCCTTGGTAGAGAGGATGTTTGCGCTATCTACTAATTGCTATGCTCAGTTCAGATTTACAGTTTACACAGATCTTAACCCAGGCTTATTTGAGCCCGGGTTAAATAAATCCTTGAAAAGAAGGATAACAAACCCAGGTTCAACCTTAACCCAAGCATTTTAAACTAGGATTAGTTTTTTACATGGACATTTAAACCCAGGTTGAGATGTTATTTTAGATTTAGTGTCCATGTAAGAACAGCCAGTTACTCCGGAATGACAAATCAGGATTTACAGCTACTTCGGATTAACTCTCCACATGTAAAAGCTCCCTCGGAGATGGAGACAAATTATTTCAGCTGATATTTACTGAACTGACTTCCATTGGTGAGAGAATGCATGCGCTCAGGCTATACAGGGCTCTTCACATGCCTGAGAAATTGGCCTTGAGTGCCTCAAAAGCTTGCATACTATCACCAACAAAAATTTGGTCCAATAAAATATTTCATTTTAATTACTGTGTCTCCGTCTCTTACATTTGGGAAGAATGCATCAAATCACCCTCTAGTTGTTACTCAGGTCAATCTAAGGCCTTTTTTACATGGACACCACCCACCCACGAACACCCATAAACACCCATCGGATGGGTGTGAGAGAGTCCGTGTAAAAGTCCATGAGTGGGTGGGTGCACATTCCCGACCCACCCACCAACACCCACGGAGCAGCCAGGAAGGAGCCGGCATGCTCCGTGGGTGGAGATGGGTGTTCAGCACCCACCCATGGGGGCACGGGACTCACTCGCTGCACCGGTGGGGGGTTGTCAAGGGCAGCTCCACCAGTCTCGCAGATATTGTGCAGAATGCAGGCTGCCAGGACAAGGATGAGGGTATGCTCGAGATTGAACTGACTCCTGTTCATGAGTAGGCATCAACGCATCTTGAGCTAGCCAAATGTCCACTCCACCACACTCCGAGAGGACGATTGGCACTCATTGAAGAGCCTGCGCTCTGGTGTGAGTGCCACGGGATAGACCCTCATGAGCCATGGGCTCAGCGGGTAGGCAGGGTCCCCAAGCACCACCGGAGCCATGGATACCCCCTCAGTCACCCGGTACAGGTTGGAGGCAATCTCACCATCGAACATGCAGGCATAGAAGGGTGATGCCCACAGAATGCATGCATCATGGCTCCTCCCTGACTGGCCTGTGTACACATCAGTGAACAGGTACCTGTGATCCACAACAGCCTGGAGATTTATTGAGAACGCCTGCTTCCGGTTCAGATAGTCCGTCTTGGCATCCGGGGGCCAGATGATAGGGATGTGGGTGCTGTCTATCGCTCCGATACAATGGGGGAAGCCCATGTCCTCAAAGCTGCGAATCACTACCTCGGGATCCCAGAACTAGATGACCCATTTGAGTAGCAGCTCCACTATCAGGTCACACACATCATGGAGCACCCTGTTAACGGTCGTGGTCCCCACTCCGAACTGCTCCCCAATGCTCGGACAGGAATCGGGGGTAACCAGTCTCCACACCGCCGTGGCCAATCGCATCCCTGGCAGCAGCAGATACTGCATGTTGGTAAATCGCCTCCGGAGATGTGGATTCAGGATCTCTCCGAGCTGGGTCAACAGGGAGTGGTTCATGCGGAAGTGGTCCGTCCATTCCTTGTCTGTCCAGGCAGCCAACATGTTCTCCCACCATTCATTGGTGCATGAATGCATCCAATTCATCCTCCGAGTTGGGACAGTCACACAACGGCCGTAAAGGTTGAGGGGCCACCAGGAAAGGACAAGTCGCATGTGCTGGGACACTGATGTTCCGAACAGCTATCCTCCTCACCCACCGCAACGATGTTGTTCGGCGCATGTTGGCTGCTCTCCTGCACCGTGTTCCATGGTTGTAGAAGCGGGGCCCTGGCAGGAGCACCTGTCCATTGCTGGAACACCTGAACCAGGATCATGAAGCAAGTAGCCAGGACTGTTAACAGGACAGCCCTCTCTGCAGGGGGCTCATCAACAGGCAGCATGGTACCACCACCACACACTCCGTGTGAAACCACCACTGGAAACCGTGATGGATCACCACGCTGGTAGCCTACTAGCCTCTAAGTGACTGGGTGACTGGCCCCAAGGCCTGCACAGCTGTGAACGTGTGCCACTAATGCACCCAGCCGATCACTGGGCTGTGTGCTAACCAAGCACCCGGTTGCAGCCTGTGCCTCCAAACCCCCACACCCTGTGTGTACAGGACACCCACACCATGCTTTGCATGTCCCCTGGTGGTAAACGGCTGTCCCAAGGTAATGGGGACCGCTGCCGTGGGTGAACCGCTAAGCACACCCTCCTCCCCCGTGCTCTGCATGTACACCCAGTAATGGACAGCACCACCTCTGTACCAGCTCTGTTCTCTTTCACAATTACCTCTCACCCACCACACCCCAACCACCTCTCTCTACACGCCACACCCGGGCAGTAGAACCAGCCCACATATGTACTTTGGCGGACCATTCTTAGTGCCCATCGATTGGTGCAGTACTGTGGGTGTGTTCCGCGCACCTGGTAGGGATCCCCACTCGCCAGCCCACCAGCACATCTCCCCCACCGGCACGGGCTGCCTGAAGGCCTGGGGGCTAGGGCCACAGCAGGGCTGCAATGTGGCCAAGGGGACCTACTTCCCCCCAGTGCCCGTGACACACCCCTGTGCGATCAGTGGGCAGGATGCATCTGCACCAGCCCTGTGTCTGTCACAGCGAGTGAAGGTCATGGCATTGTGCAGCTGTGCACAATCACGATATGCTGCATAGAGTGCCTCATTAGCTCTGTGCTAGAGGCCGCCATGGCCTTGGTCATCTGTCATCTCTAGCGCTGAAATGTTTCCTCCCAGTGCGTGGGTCAGGGATTCACAGGGCCTAGCAGCCTGCCCACTATCAGCTGTGTAAGGTCACACTCCGGCTAGCAATGCATAACTCCTCGCACATTGCTCATTCACAGCCGCTCTCTGTTGAACCCCTGTGCAGTCCATCAACCAGCCCTTGACACGGTAATGGCAGGGTGTGGCACAGGCCCTGAGGCCGGTGGTGGTGCCAGGGAGGAGTGGTTGCCATGTGCCAACATGCTTTTGGAAATGCTGTGGCAGAGCCGCAATGTCCAGCTGCTGCTGAGCAACCCCGTCAGCCGCAGATGGATTCAATCTCCTGTCACGGTACATGTGGGTGATGGGTCATCCATTCGGGGGTCCGGCTTGCCGGAGGCGTGCCGGGGAGCTTGGCTTCACCCTCCTGCAACAACCTCTTTGGGGGCACCCAGCTGGCGTTGTTGTGCCTTGGACTGCACAGGAGATCACGGCTGTTTGCCTTGTGGCTGCTCGACCTGAGTATGGACCAGCCCTCCAGGCTGGGGGTCCCCCTGTTGCTACCAACTACACCGGCATCCTACTGTGTGCCTGTGGCGTATCGCATCCGCAGTCGGAATGCCAGGCCTTTCTTGGGGAGATGGGCCTGCTACCCCCCGATGTTGGTGGACCACTACTGACTGGGACCCCTACCACATTGGAGCTGGACGCCCTGCGATCGGTGCTGAACCTACCAGATGTCAGGGCTGCTGCTGCCACAGAGAACCACCTCCTGCCCCCAGTTCATGGTGGATGCGTATATGCGTTCCCAGGGATTCCTCAGGGGCCTATTCGCCTGGGAGGGTCTTGTCCAGGGGCCGATGTTTCACGAGCAGCCTCCAGCCTCTCCCTGAGCTGCGCGTCCCAACCTTCCACTCTGGCAATGTGTTCCCCGTGACTGTGCTGTGCCTTGCCTCCCCTTGGACAGTGCTGCTCCTCCCCACTGTATTGTGCAATCCTTTAGTCGGTTGCCCCGTCTGCTGGATCCCATTACTGCTTCTGTATACTCCCTCCTCCATCCCTGTTGCGTCAACGAGCGCCTCCGTCCCTCTTGGAGTGGGTGCAACAATGCCCCAGAGTGATGGTTGGGTGGAACGCCCACGGGCCCGTGATTACCCATTCACCAGCCTCTGTTCGCCGTACCCTCCTTTCTCCCCATCACGAATAAAGACCTTGCCTGTGCCTGTACATCCTATAGTGCTTTTGTGACAGTGTGCTGCTCCAATCACCCCTCCTATGTCTGCATCCCTTTCCGTTTGTGTGATCGGGTCCGGGGGGGTTATGTTCGGGATCGCTGGGGCTGACAGGAAGCAACTGTGGTGTGTCATGGTTTCCCCTGGGGGCTCCCTAATGGATCGTGGGTTCAGCCTGTGTGGTGGTGGGGGTCCTACGTGTCCTGTTGACTGCACTGTCCTTGATCTGTCATTGGCCACCTGGTGTCCTGCGACCCTGTGTGGGCCCCCGTCCTCTGTACAGCCCCCTGATATTCCCTGTGGTGGTGTTGTCGTCAGCCACCTAGGTGGCTTGTCTGGCTTGTTGTGGGTTGCGTATGCCACATGTGTACTGGTGCTATTCCATGGCAGTGCTGTCCGTTATGCACCTGTATGTGGGAGGGTGCTGGGTGCAGGCCCCAACCCCTCCCTAGCGGCTACTGTTGCCCTGGAGACCTTGGCACACACCAAACACAGTGTCAAGTGGGGGTTACCCATTGGTTGGGCTCCCCGCCAGGGCTGCCTTGCCTATCACCACTCCTGTCGCCACGTTGGTTCCCACCATCTGCACTGTTGGCGATGGATGGGCGACAGGAGAGACGGGCTGCTGACCGTAAGTGCAGGTTTTCCAGGCCCATCAGTTGTCCTCCCATGTTCCCGCTTGATCTTAGCAGTTGGGGTGCTGGCATGGGTGACCCGGGGTCCATGTTTGGTGTGTGTGTGTGCTGTGTGCTTCATGACCCCATCTGACCTGCACCGTATCCATGCACCCTTTCCCCTTCTCCCTCTCCATTCTCCCTCCTAGCTACTCGAGTTGTTTTCCTGGCTGTGCTTCGCCTGGGACAGATGGCCGGCCAGCTCCAGCATGCAGCCTTGGAGCTCTGTGCTGGGGCATGGCTGTACGAGATCAGTGAGTGTGCTGTGTGTGTGCGGGGCCCTCTCCCCTGGTGTCTGTTTGGGGTTCCACGTGGTTGGGGCTCTTGGACCATCCTAATGGCTCGACTCCTCTTCCTCAGTGCAGGCGATGATTGGAGAGCGGACCAGGGAGCAGGAGGAGGTTCTGCAGCTCCTCCTACATCGGATGTACCAGCTCAACCGCGCCCAGGCGGATCGCTGGAGTTGGGTACGGGGTCGGCGTCCCTATTGAGGGTGGGGATCCACCCCACACAACCTCTCAGTGTCAGTTCCCCAGCTCGACTGTCCCTGTTTACTGTTCCTCCCTTTCTTCCCTATGTATTATAGTTGGTTTGCTCCCTTCTCCGGTTGTGTGTGTTCTCCTTCCCTGTGTGCTGTTCTCGTGTGGGCACCTCATGGGGGTTGTGCCCGGTTGCCTGGCAGGTGTGGGGTATGTAGCATTCCACACACCCCTCACCCGGTGGCTGTGCTGCAGCTCTGTCGGATCCTTTGGGGTTGACCCTGGGTTCCCTGTCCTGGGGGTTGTGGCCACGTGGCTGCCTGTCTTGCCTTGCTTCTGGCCCTGTCTTGATGCCCCCCTTTCCCTGTGGTCCCTTGGGCCTGGGGTCCATCCCCTTTGCTGTTGTCCTGGTGCCTTGCCCCCTCCCTGCCTTGGTGTTGGTCTCCCCCTTTGCCCACGCGCATCCGTTGTTGGTGTTTGGAGAGCTGCAGCAGCTTTTTTGGTGGTTGGTGTGTTCTGGGGTCGTCCCCCGCGCGCCAGCCCCAGCAAACCCGGCTGTGCTGTGCGCTTCCCTTCCTGCTGCCGTGACCACCTGTGTCCCGTTCCCGGCTTGTTCAATGGGGACCTTGAGATTGTGTGTGCGGGGGCTATGCTGGGGGGCAGGGGGTTGGGTGTTTGTGTTGGGGGCTCCTGCTGCTTCCCCCTGCCTCCTTGGCCATGCAGCCCTTCCCTGTCTGGTTGTGTTCACAGTTGTGTGGGGGCGGGTTATGGTTTGTAGGGGATCCATGGCGCCCGGCTGTCTGGCCTTTGTTACGGGGCTGGCCGGGGGCCGCTACTTTGTGTCTCCTGTCATCCCTGCTCCCTCCTACCCCGCCCACATAGGGTCTGGCAGTTCAAGGGCAGAGCTGTGTGACGTGGCTTCTTTTGCCCTCAGTCAGCCATGTTGTCACGTTGCTGTACTGGGCGGGGATTCCCCACCATTCGCTGTCTCAGCTGTCTGTGTAAATGTCATAGGTGTTTGCTTGGTGTTTCCCGGGGTGGGTGTTTGCCCAATGGGTGTGTGCCGGCCCCTCCCCTTCCATTCCACAACCCCCCATGGCGCTGTCCATGTAAACGTCTACCGGCTCGGCGCCGCCGGGTGTTTGCTGGGTGTGCTCACCCACCCATCTCCACCCACTGGGCCGGCGTCGGCATCATCCATGTAAAAAAGGCCTAAGTCCTTCTCCATGGGATGAGGTCTAGTTCTGCTGAAGTCATGGCTCTAATGACACCCTCAAGTTTCACTCCTCCCTCAAACCTCTTAAGATGCAGTGACTCCTGCCCATTTAGTCTTACTCTTGAAAAAGCCAGAGTGTGTTCCTGTAGAGAACAACAACATTCTTCTTCTCTTCCATCAGGGGAAGCGTTCTGCCCCCCTTTTTGCCCCCTCACCCCAGCTCCTATTGCCCTGCTGAAAAACCATAATGGGCACTGCCCCCAAAACATTAGGCCCCCTCTGTATGTGAGTATTGAGTAAAAGACCCCGTGAGCCAGTATAGCCTAGTGGCTAAGACCAGGATGCAAATCCTCTCAGCTATGAACCCACTGGGTGGCCTTAGGCAAGTCACTATCTCTCAGCCTCAGCTTCCCATTTATAGACTAGGACTAATAACCTGCCTCATAGGGCTGTTGTAAGGTGAACTAGATAGGGATTGTAAAGCTCTTTGAGCACTGAAAGTGCTATGCAGGGACCCATGTTCACTATATTTCCCCCTTTGATAGCAATGGGAAAATGTAGTGAATACAGGGCCTTGTATATGAATGATTAATAATAAAGGGT
This sequence comes from Sphenodon punctatus, assembly GCA_003113815.1. Lineage (NCBI taxonomy): Eukaryota > Metazoa > Chordata > Lepidosauria > Sphenodontia > Sphenodontidae > Sphenodon > Sphenodon punctatus. The sequence goes on from QEPC01007158.1 coordinate 2,858,165, forward strand.
CTGTGGCTTAATTAATTCAAACTCTGATCTACTGCATAGCAGCATGATGCCAGTCTAATGTAGTGGGTGGCTCTGAGGAAGAGAGAGCCGTGTAGCTTTATCTTCAATGGCCTAATATTTATGCAGACAAATATGATCTAGCTTGGGCTCCCTTTTCTCATTCAGGGAAATTTATTTGTCTATAAAGCTCATTAAGTCCATCTAGATCCCTTACTGCTATCCCCCAGTTGCTACTCCTGGGCTGCATTAGACGTTCTTGTCACCACACTTTAACTCCAGGCAGTGGCCCACGCTAGCTCACACTGTACGAAGGAAAGCGAGTCTCTGGATCAGTTAGGAAACAGTCAAGAAATGCAAGATTTACATGCCAGGCTCTATAGGGCCCAGGAGAATGCTGTATTTGATGTTAATACCCTCGTGGTTCAAAAGCCCAAGCTCAACAAATCCCCTCACTTAGTCAGAATCCATTCCAGGCAGTTATAGTAATCTGGTCTGAATTTATATGCTACTGAAGTTAGCACTTGAAGCTTTTGTTAGTGCAGAATTTCCCAAACTGTGAATCAGGACCCCAAATGGAGTCTTGCCATCTGCAAGTAGGGTGGCCATACCTCCCCTTTGAAAGAGGACGCTTATGAAAAATATGTGGTGCAGGCTGCACTGGAACCAGTGCAGCCCTGGAACATGTATCTGTCATAAGTGTCCTCTTTCACCCTAGGTGAAAGTCTCAATTGATAGGATTTACTTTGCATGTTTTTGTTGCTGTCTGGGATCATGGGATTGTATTAAAGTCTATCACAGACAAGTAGTTTGGGAACCTCTGTGTTAAGTATCTGAGTGGGAGAGGCTTCTCTCTGTTATATCACCTGGAACAAGTGAAGAAAAATCTCACTGGATTCTTGAGCCTTCTGGTTGTTGCAAGAGTGAACTAGATTGTAAAGTTCTACTCTGAGCCCAGGGTCATAAACAGGGACCTCTATTCACTGCATTTTCCACATTGCCAGCAGGTTCCTAGTTATAGAACTAGAGAACAGCTACCCTCTATGGTCATCTACTTCTATAGCTGGCAATCCTAGCCAAAGGATGTCTGAATTATCTGCAAACCAAACTGCCTTTTCATTTCAGATTGTAGCTGATGCTATTCAGCCGATAACTTTAGTTTTTGTGACAGGGTAAAAATGATTTTGGTATAACTGTGGAGTGAAGAGCCAAGACTGGAGTTGGTGGGTGGGGGCCTGAAGTTCAGGACAGAGAAGCATCAACGGAGAAGCAAGGTGGTGGGCAGTCACAGAGTGCCCACTCAGGTGGAGTGCGTGGGGAGGGTTTCTAATGGGCAGCTCCCTGGGTGGCCATCGCATCCACTCAGGCAGCCTCCATGCACTCCCGCTACCATGGGCCAGCCTTGCAAACCATTCATCCATCCCCAACCCCGCCCAACTGCTCACCTTCTTCCATGACACAAGGCCCCAGACACCATGGAAACATGAAGCTGCAGCCGCCAGTAACCCCTTCCTGCCCAGGAGCCGGTGCAGCTGCTGGCAGTCCCAGGCTACAACGGAGGTGCATACTAGACGGGATATGCAGGAAGCTGCTGTCTTCCATAGTGTTGGCTCTTCTCTCATGCGTTGCAAGGGGGGGAGGCTTGTTGTGCTTTGAGCCAACACAGTATTGTATTCCATACGTGTCCTTTAATAGCTCCCAGCAGGGCTGTGAGTGGGACTGGGAAGGTGGCCAGCCATGGACCTGTCCGCCGGCATGGGTGGGCACCCTGGTTTACACAGGCAGGGGATGCATGGGCACCTCTCCCCATGCACTTTCTTGCCTTCCCCCAACAGGGCACTCCAGTTTTTTTCTCTGATGCCTATGACTGGGTGCTCAATGGGTCACGGGAGCACACACCCTCCCACACCATCTTCAGACAGATGTTTGGATTTTGCGCCCTGACATGTGCGAGGGAAGCCGCAGCAGATCCCCACTCACACCGGAGGGAAGCCGCAGCAGATCCCCGCTCACACCGGAGGGAAGCCGCAGCAGATCCCCGCTCACACCGGCTCTTCTTCTGCTCCCCAGCTCCCCCCCTGCTGCCATTCTTCCCTTGCAGGTCTCTGCGCCACAGAAGGGAATACAACCAGAGTATGTATGTGTGGGATTCCCACTGGAGCTCCTGGTCAGGGTTGAGGCTCATCGATAGGACAAAGTTTTTAGAACCTTACCTCCCTTTTGCTTCATCCTATCCAATTGTTATTTTTTTAAAAAACAAAAAACTAAAAGATTCCCCATAATTATTCTCCACACCATCCAGACTCCACAGACCCTCACCAGAGTCTATGGCTACAATCTGGAGTAGTCCCAGTTCAGTGGGACTATTACTATTTTTGTGAAGATTTTTCTTCACTTGTTCCAGGTGATATAACAGAGAGAAGCCTCTCCCACTCAGATACTTAACACAGAGGTTCCCAAACTACTTGTCTGTGATAGACTTTAATACAATCCCATGATCCCAGACAGCAACAAAAACATGCAAAATAAATCCTATCAATTGAGACTTTCACCTAGGGTGAAAGAGGACACTTATGACAGATACATGTCGCTGATCTCTCCTGTCGCTGATCTCTCCTTCGATCCTCATCCTATATCAGACCACTTCCTTGCCTCTTTCAACATTTCCCACTGTCCCCCCTCCTCTTCCCCTTCTCTACGCCCCTTCCGTGACCTTCAAGCTATTGATCCCCTGGACTTTGCCTCCTCTCTCTCTCCCCTTCTTCCTACAGTCTTCTCTTCCTCCTCCCCTGACTCCGCTGTCTCTGCTCTCAACGCCTCTCTCTCCTCCACACTTGACTCCCATGCCCCTCTCTCTTCCCGCCCTGCCTTCTCCCACAACCCCCGTCCTTGGCTCACCCCTAGTATCCGCCACCTCCGTTCTTGCACTCGTGCTGCTGAACGACTCTGGCGCAAATCCCATTCTCACGCTGACTTCCTTCACTTCAAATTCTGTCTCTCCACCCTTACTTCTGCTATCTCCCTTGCTAGACAACACTACTATGCCTCCCGCATTGAGTCCTGTTCTCGGGACCCTCGCCGCCTGTTCTCTACCTTTGACTCCCTCCTCAAGCCTCCCTGTCCTCCCCCTCCTTCTTCCCTTTCTGCTCAGGATCTTGCCTCCTTCTTCACCTCCAAGATAGACAAGATCCGCCTCGACATCGCTTCCCACTCCTCTCTTCCCACTCCCACCCCTCTCCCTCCTCCCCCTCCTTCTCTCATGTCCTCCTTCTCCCCTGCCTCCCTTAAGGAAATCTCCTCTCTGCTCTCCTCCTCCAACCCTTCCACTTGCCCCCTTGATCCCATTCCTTCCCGCCTCCTCACCTCCATTACTCCCACTGTCGCCCCTTCCTTCCTGCACATCATCAACCTCTCCCTCTCTACTGGCTCTTTCCCTTCTGCCTTCAAACATGCCACAGTCTCTCCTATTCTCAAAAAGTCCACTCTTGACCCCTCTGACCCTTCTAGCTATCGTCCTGTCTCACTCCTTCCTTTTGCTTCCAAGCTGCTTGAACGTGTTGTCTACTCCCGCTGCCTTGACTTCCTATCCTCCAACTCCTCCCTTGACCCCCTCCAATCTGGCTTCCGCCCCCTTCATTCTACTGAAACTGCTCTCGCTAAGATCACCAACGATCTTCTGGTGGCTAAATCTAAACGTCTCTATTCCATTCTTGTCCTCCTTGATCTCTCTGCTGCCTTCGATACTGTTGACCACTCACTCTTGCTGGATTCCCTTCACTCCCTTGGCTTTTGTGGCTCTGTCCATAACTGGTTCTCCTCCTACCTCTCTGACCGCTCCTTTAATGTGTCTCTCTCCAACTCCGCCTCCTCCTCCTTCCCCCTCTCAGTTGGTGTTCCTCAAGGCTCTGTTCTTGGCCCTCTCCTCTTCTCGATCTATACCTCATCCTTAGGCAAACTCATTGCCTCCCATGGCTTCCAATACCACCTCTATGCTGATGACACTCAACTCTATCTCTCTACTCCCTCTCTCTCTCCCTCTGTTCAAGCTCGTCTCATCAACTGTCTCTCTGACATCTCTACCTGGATGTCTCAACGTCAACTCAAACTCAACATGGCTAAAACTGAACTCCTTATCTTCCCCCCTCATCCTTCCTCTCCTTCCTCACTGTCAATAACTATTGATGGAGTCACCATCCTGCCTGTCCCCCAAGCCCGTAGCCTAGGCTTCATCTTTGACTCAGCCCTTTCTTTTAAACCCTACATTGACTCTGTTGCTAAATCCTGTCGCTTCTCCCTCCATAACATTGCTAAGATTCGCCCTTTTCTCTCTGTCTCGTCTGCCAAAACTCTTGTTCATGCTCTGGTCATCTCTCGCCTCGATTACTGTAACCTCCTTCTCACTGGCCTTCCCCGGTCTCACCTTTCTCCCCTCATCTCTGTCCAAAACTCTGCTGCCAGGGTCATCTACCTCGCCAGTCGCTTCGACCATGTGCAGCCCCTCCTCTCTTCGCTTCACTGGCTTCCCCTTCCTGAACGAATCCTGCACAAGCTCCTAGTCTTCACCTATAAAGCTCTTCACAACCTTGCTCCCCCCTACCTCTCTGCACTTATCGCCCTCCATACTCCAGCCCGTGCACTTCGCTCCTCCTCTGTCCCTTCTCTCACCCTTCCACGCCTTCCCTGCTCCCCTAAGCGCCTTCGTCCCTTCTCACTTGCTGCCCCCCATGCCTGGAACTCCCTCCCTGTCCACATCCGCCTTGCCCCCTCCCTTCATACCTTCAAATCTCTCCTTAAAACTCACCTCTTTCGCTCTGCTCTGTCTGACTCTTTATCCTGCTGAGCCACTATTCCTATACCTACGATCGGTTTACCCTTATCCTTGCAACATGGACCTGCCTGCTGTCATTCTCATCGTAACCAAGCCAAGTACGTGCACTTGAGACCTCGCATCTTCATGAATGTTAGACCCCTTGTCTCTCCCTCTGTTCCCCTTCCTAAGTCTCTCCCCCAGCTCCTGTCTCTCAGATTGTAAGCCCTAGGGGCAGGGACCCTGTCTATTTTATTACTTTGTAAAGTGCCAGGTACACTGCTGGCGCTATATAAATGTTTGTTAATAATAATAATACTATAAGTGGTTTGTGTATTGCAGGCAATGACTAGCCCTTCTCACACCAATATTATTATTGGGGTACCCAGAGGAGGGACACATCTTCCCAGCCACAGGCCTAAACTAAAGTGGAGGAAATCACTTCTCCCAGCAGCTCCCCCACCAAACCCAGAAACAAAATACTCCTCACTCTGGACAGTTGATTATTTAAAGCTGTCATGTGTGTTTAATTTAACCTTGGATTCATCATCTACAGCTTGTTTCCATCCATTAGACACTTGCGCTTCCCCCCCTCCCCCCCCACCCTTCCCCCCCCCCCCCCCCCCCTGGTCTGTATAAACTCTGTTTGTGACAAGCGGTTTCTGATATTCACTTCGGGGAGTGTATTTGGACAAAGGTTTATGTCAGGGCTGTGGGTTCCTCGTACAAGGATCTTTGCAAGGGAGAAGACTAACTAATTATCTCACCCTGCCAGAGGTTAGGAGGCTGGTATTGGCAAAGCACTAACGACAGCACAGTTGCTCTGCTGGAGTCCTGGGACTCAACTACTGGGGGAGGGATGCAAGAGGACACTGGAGGGGGAGGAAATGAAGATGATTGGAGGCTGCAGGACAGCAGACCCTGCAGGCAGGGAGGGCTCACTGCAGGCTGACTAGGCAGGCGGCTGTGCCGAGGCACAGAACCGTACATTCTTTCAGGTTCTGAGCTGGATGTGTGATGCAACGACGCGTGAGTGCACCGCGCACTCGTCTAAAAATGGCCATAGTTAGTTAGGCCACATTCTGACAAAATTCAATGCGGATGCGGTTGGGCCTTACTTCTGCTATACTCCTGAAGGTTTCACACAAACAGCCTGTCTATAACTATAGATTGTATAGTGCCAGATACACTGCTTGCACTATATAAATAAAATAATAATTAATAATAAAAAATTAGAGCACTCAACTGAAGTTACTCAGCAGCTGGAAGAGAAGTATGTACACCCTTCAGTTTGTATTTCAAAGTAACTATTTGTGTGATTGTGGCCTTGGCTCAGCTATCATATCTAAACACTACCAAAGTGGAGTACACAGAATTCTAGAATCTCGCAGTGGAGAACTTTCAGGGTCATCTGGTTTCACCCCCCTGCTTGCATACAGGATGACAACAGCTACAGCATCCCCCTAAGAGATGGCTGCCCAGACTCTTATGAAAACCTCCAGTGATGGAGAGCCCACAGCCTCCCTAGGCAGCTTGGTTCCACAGCTCTTACCATTATGAAGGCTTTCCTGATATTTAACTGAAATTTACCTTCCTGTAACTGGAACCCATTATTTCTAGGCCTGCCCTCTGCAGCCCATTCAGAAGAGCTCCTGATCATCTTCTTGGTGGCGGTTTTTTAGATATCTGAAAACTGCTCTCATTTCTCTCCTTAAATTGCCTCTTTGCTAGGCTAAACATACCCGGTTTCTTCAACCATGCCTTATGAAACTTGCTTCCCCTTTCTCACTTTTGTTGTCCTTCTCTGAACCCATTCCAATTTGCCAGTGTCCTCCTTAAAATGAGGTGCTCAATCCTGGATACAGTACTCCAGGTGAGGTCCGACCAGTGCTGAATAAAGACAGAAGTAATAATTCTACGGCTTGGAAACGATGCTTCTGTTAATGCAGCCTAGAATTGCACTAGCCATTTTGGCAGCCACATCATGTTGCTGACTCATGTTCAGTTTGTGATCAGACACATTTCCTATATACTTTTCACATGTGCTACTAGGCAGGTTTCTCCCATCTTATACTTGTGCATTTGTTTTTTATTCCCTAAATGCAATATTTTATATATCTCAGTTGAATTTCATTTTGTTAATTTCAGCCCAGATTTCCAACGATCAAGTATTTTTAAAATTCTAATTCTGTCTTCCAATGTGATTTTAATTTAAATTTATTTTAATTAAATCAAAGTAGTTCTTTTGGTTTACCTCTGTGCATCAGACTGTGGCCTTAGACAAGTGCACATTTGCATACTGATCTTGGTCAGAACATGCACTTCATCCATTGCACTAAACACCCCAAATGGGAATTATGTTGGTGAAACCAAGCAACTCTTACAATCAAGAATGTATTCACATAGACACCTGATATCCTGTGAAAGATTACTTCTATTGTAGAGCTAGCTTTCTGTTGAATAACACACAGCAGAAGTTTCTTCAAAACAGAACTTTACTAAGAGCTCAGAAGACATACTTCCATACTGTACAGACTGCATGGGACAAGATGGAGGGCAGAGAGAGGAGAAGAGAGGAGACAAGGAGGAAAAAAACCACCTGTTTTATCCTCTGCCCCTCCCCCTACTGGACAAACCCCATGTTAAGCTTGCAGGGCTTGCAATGGGCTTTTACTTGTGACTGTTGCACAATCCAACACCCCTTCTTAACAGTCACTAGTCAAACCCACTAGGTTCATTCTTAATAGCTTGCGATGGCATTCCCCTGCTAGTGGCTTCATGAACACATCCGCTGTCATATCCTCTGTAGGACGGTATTGCAGATCTATGAGTCCTTGTTCCTGTGCGTCTTTCAGGAAATGGTATTTTACATCAATGTGCTGGGTTCTGGGGTTGATTTGTTCTGTTTGCACCAGCACTGTACATCCTTGGTTGTCTTCCAGGCTCAGCATGGGTCTGTCCAATTTTTGCCCCAGATCGTTCAGAAGCTGCCCTTGTTCCTGGGATTTATCGCAACCAGATAACTTCTTGGCTGGCATGTGCCACTGCCACGTACTTTGCCTCCATCGAGGAAAGTGTCACAGAGGCTTGTTTCCTGCTGCACCAGCTGATGGGTCCTCCACCAAGCACGAATAGGTACCCACTGGTAGATTTTCGGTCCGAATGGTCTCCAGCCCAATCTGCGTCCACGTACCCTATCAGGTCTGAAACGGAAGTTGCTGGAAGCCGTAGCTTGAGGTGCACAGTCCCTTTCAGGTACCGTAAGACCCTCTTCACTGCATTCCTGCTGCCTCGAGCTAACATGGTTTAGGAGAGTGTGGGATACAAATAAACCGTGAAATAAAATGAAATTCCAATCCCTTTGGGTTGGGGCTGAGACTTGTCTACACAGTATACCTATTGCCACCGCAATGTCAGGCCGTGTGATTGTGGCAATGTACAAGAGCTTTCCTATCGCCTTTCTGTATTGCTTATTGTCTGGCAGCAATAAGCTCGGTTCTTTGATCTCCTTTGGGTAGCTGGTTTCCATAGGGGTATTTGCTGCCTTCGCACCCCCAATGCCGAAACTTTCTATCATCTCTTCTATTGCCTGTCTTTGGTTGAGAAGATAGCTTTCGTCATCTTCTCTTTCAATTTGTATTCCAAGGTAGTGTGATATGTTACCCAGGTCCTTAGTTTCAGAGTCCTGTTTTAGAGCTCTCATTGTTTCACACTCGTCCCCTTCTTGCTCAAAGCATACAATAAGATCATCAACATAAAATACAAAGATCCACCTGCTCCTTAGTCTCTTTGTGTATAACCAGGGATCTGCTTTGCTCCTGGTAAAATTTTCCCTCATGAGCACCTTGTTTATTTTAGTGTTTCACGCTCTGGTGGCCTGCTTAAGCCCATATATGCTTTTGTGCAGTTTGCATACAAGATCCGGCCTTTCAACGTCTGCAAACACTGGTGGTTGGTCCACTTAATATCTTCCTTCAACTCACCATTTAGGATAGGAATGCTGTTTTCACGTCCATATGCTTGACTTGCATTTTTCTTCCTGCAGCTATACGTAACAATGTTCTGATGGTAGTGTGCTTAACTACAGGTGCAAATGTTTCATCGTAGTCTTCTCCGTACTTCTGGGAGTATCCTTCTGCGACAAGTTGGGCCTTGTACCGTTCAATATTTCCCTGCGCATTGTACTTTATTTTAAATGTCCATTTACAACCTATAGTCTTTCTCCCTGCGGGCAGTGGAGTAAGTGTCCACGTCGCGTTGTCCTGCATGGACTTCACTTCTTCTTCAGCTGCTCTTACCCATTTGTCTGCTTCCCCTTCTGACATCTGTGAGATGTCCTCACAGGATGCTGGCTATGACAATTTACTGGTGCTGACTTTGGAGGACAGATGAGTGAGGGGGGAATGCATTTGCTAGACCTCGTCGACTGCCTTGGCTCAGCATCAGCAGTTGGCTGTGTCTGTTCCTGCACTTCTGTTACCTTTGTGCCAATTTTGACTATTTGTTCAGAGGATTGCTCCCTTTCAGTGGTTTCGTCCGTGGTTGATTGATCTCCTTCGCCTGGACCTTGGAGGGTCATCACACTGTCGCTTGAGTTTTCCACAAAGGTCACACTGTTATTAATGGTTATTCTGTCTGTGCGTGGATCCAGGATCCTCTAACCTTTGGAATGCTCACTGTATCCTATGAGGATGCCTTCCACTGCTCTGTTATGCAGCTTGGTATGTTACTCCTCTGGGATATATACGTAAGTCTTACTTCCAACTATGGATTAGCTGGTCATCTTCTACCAATAAACGTATTGTAGCCTTTGCTAACCTGTCTTTTTTATCCCATTCCTCGTGATTTGCTGCTGGTCTGTTCATGGTAATCACCTCCCATAGATCATCTTTAGACAGCAGCATTTCCACTTTAAACTTCCACAACTGGTAGTTTACATTGTTCAGCTTTCCTACTGAAAGTCTGAGCTCTGAGCTGCTTGCCATACTTGCTTCCCTCCCTTTCCCCTTCTGGGATTTAGGCCTTCTTACTCACAGTCAGTAGGCCTCTCTGTCTGGGAGTTTTCTTTCACAGTCTGCACTCCTTCTGGGCTGCTTCTAGTCTTCAAAATTGCCTTGAAGATGTCCTGGGCCCATAACCTATTGTAGAGTTAGCTTTCTGTTGAATAACACACAGCAGAAGTTTCTTCAAAACAGAACTTTACTAAGAACTCAGAAGACATACTTCCATACTGTACAGACTGCATGGGACAAGATGGAGGACAGGGAGAGGAGAAGAGAGGAGACAAGGAGGAAAAAACCTGTTTCATCCCCTGACCCTCCCCTTACTGGACAAGCCCCATATTAAACTTGCAGGGCTTGCAATGGGCTTTTACTTGTGACTGTTGCACAATCCAACAACTTCACCCTAAGTGCTCTCACACACGCATGCCATTTCTGATCCCATGTCCTGAGGAGATCTGTACAAAACCTTGAAAAGATGGGCCTGGGAATAAGGTTGCCACTTCTCATGGTTTGACCCCGAGACTCCCATTTTGGCCTATGGGAATCTCAGGGTTAAACAGAGATGGCAACACTATCTGGAAATTAAGATACTTAATTTTGTTGGATACCAAGCACAGTGAGTTTTGTCTTCACTATTTGCTATAACAAATAGACAGACTTTATTCTGCTGGTTTCCTTTTATTATGTTGAAACAGGGCATAGTTTTTCAAAGGGGTCTGATTCTGCATGGAAATACTGCTGGAGTTATTAATTGCAGGGAATTCAGCATACAAGTCACTCTCATATGGGGAATTAGGTCAACATAGTCACTTCAATATCCATACAGTTCTCTACCCGTAGCATAGTCCCAGAGAACAGGCTTTCTCTCTTAACACCAGGAAACGTTCCTCAGGCAACCCTGGCCCTATCTAGCCCCAGCTCAGCCAGGCCACAGTTCTCTGGCTGACTCACCCAAAGTCTGGTAGCCTGTAGCTAGGCCTTAGCACAGTCCCAGTTCTTAGGCTTCTTCAGGCAGCCAAGCACTCCCAGCCATCCTTGGTTATCCCTCTGGCTTACTCACCAGCATAACACCTTCACGACCATAGAAAAGTTTCCTGCAGCACTCCTGATTGGTCTGCAGCCAGACCCAGACTGACTTCTCTCCTACTGGCTGCCTCTTCTTATAACTCCAGAGAGGGTGGGGCTAGCCCTTAAGACTCTGGCTCTTAAAGGGCTAATGTCTCAGCACCTTCTACTTTGCTCTGTTTAATCTGTATTCTCCCTGGGTTGGCTCCTGCCACTTCCATGTACAGGCTTTACAGCTCAGGCACTGTCCCTCATATTTATTTATTTATTTGTTTTCTTACATTTATGAGTCGCCCCATATGCCTACGGCAGCCCGGGGTGACGTACAATTAAAATGCATAAAAACATTTATTTCTTTAAAACATCAACAATTAAAACATCCAGAGATAAAAAAATAAATAAAAATAAGGTCAGGGAGAATAAAAACCCTATCCCACCCTCCCCAAAGGCCTGGGCGAACAGCCAGGTTTTCAAGCCCACCGAAATGTTAGGAGGCTTGGGGCCAGGCGAGCTTCCTCTGGGAGAAAATTCCAAAGACGTGGCCCGGCCACTGAGAATGCCCTCTCCATCATGGCCCCCTGCTTAACACGGGGGACCTCCAGGAAGGCCCCCCAGCAGACCATGAAGGGCCAAGACCATGAAGGGCCTTATAGATCATTACCAAAACCCTGAACTTGGCTCGGCACGCTATTGTCAACCAGTGCAGAGTTCGGAGCACAGGTGTTATATGCTCCCGACGACCCGTCCCCATCAGGAGACTGGCCGCCGCATTCTGCACTAGCTGCAGCCTCTGAACCAGGAACAAGGGCAGCCCCACATAGAGTGCGTTGCAGTAGTCCAGCCTCGAAGTGACAAAGGCATGAATGAGGGAGGCCAGGTCCAGCCTGGAAATGTATGGACGCAGCTTCCGCACCAGATACAACTGGCGGAAGGAGACCTTCGCCACCACCTCCACCTGTCGATCCAGGCGGAGACTCGAGTCCAACACCACCCCCAGACTCCGAACCTGCTGAGCTACAGGAGGGTGAACCCCCCCAATCAGGGGGGCCAACACCTCCCTTGCCCTCCCCACCACCATCACCTCCGTCTTATCAGGGTTGAGCCTCAGTCTGCTCTGCCACATCCACTCCGCCATGGCCTCCAAACACTGGGATAGCAACGAGACAGCATGGTCTGGGTCAGCTGAAAAAGAGAGGTACAGCTGAGTATCATCAGCATATTGGTGACATCACACCTCGAACCCACTCACGACCTCCCCCAAGGACTGCATATACACATTAAACGATAGTGGAGACAGACTAGAACCCTGCGGAACGCCGCAGGACAAGGCGCGAGGGCAAGATGTTTCAGCCCCCAACACCACTCGGTGGCTTCTCCCCAAGAGGAATGAGCGGAATCATTGAAGAACAGTCCCGTCCAGACCCCCCCAGGTCACGCAGCTGTCTCAGCAGCAGCCCGTGGTCCACAGTGTCAAAAGCGGCCGAGAGATCTAGCAGGACAAGGAATGTAGAACGTCCTGCGTCCATCTCCTGGCGGAGATCATCAACCAAGGCCAACAACGCCGTCTCAGTGCCATAGCCGGGACGGAACCCAGATTGAAAAGGGTCTAGGAAACCAATGCTATCTAGATGCGCCTGGAGCTGGATCGCCACCGCCCGCTCAATAGCCTTCCCTAAAAAGGGAAGGTTAGAGACAGGTCGGTAGCTGGCGAGTGCGCCCACATCCAATTATAGTTTCTTCAGCAGAGGGCACACCACAGCCTCCTTGAGGCTGGGAGACATCCTCCCCTGCTGCAGGGATGTGTTAACCACCCTCGCCAACACCGTCCCCAATGTCTCCCTGGAGGCTTTCACCAACCAGGACGGGCAAGGATCAAGTTTGCAACTAGTGGCTCGCACAGACCCCAGGACATCCACCACATCGGCTGGCGTCACTTCCTGAAACTCCCCCCACAAAGCTGGACCAGACGGGGCCTCCGTCATCTCATGCTCTCCACCTACTGTCCCCAACCCAGCGTCACCTTACTAGCTCAGTCCCCAAGCAGGCGCCAACTGCTTCTTAAAGGGGCAGCAGGCTGCACTCTGCCACAGATGTTTAAACCAATGAACTGCTAATATCTTTTATTTCTCAAGCAGCTACCTTCCAGATATGTTCCTAACATCCTATTCAAGCAAAGTGACTAATCAAACCTAACCTACGTTTAGCTCAGTTTTAACTCTAGCTTTGTTGTCTCCTGTTCATTAACACTTGAATGCTTACATCATCTGAACAACTGAACATGGGCCAATAAAGGCTATCATTGCACCTACTTGGTTTCTTATCTGTGGCATATTCGGGGGAAGCATGTGGGGAAGCTCACAGTGCAGAATACCAAATTAGCATGGGACAGAAACATTTTTTATGACTTAACTGAAATTAAACATTCCTCATAATGTATAAGCATTGTTCAGTCACCATACCACATATATGCAGCCTAATTTCAGTTGTCATAATTTTTTTTATTAATGAATAAGAAAAGAAAAATGTATAGATTGGTCTGATATTTAATAAAGTTGCCTTAACATACAATTTACTGTCATGTTAACGTTTGAGTATAATTTGTAATGCCACCTTAACAATCTTCTTAAACCAAAGTTTTTTTGTCTAGGTAATAAATTAGTAGAGAATGCACAAGGATGAAGTGCCATATTAGCATCTCTGCTTCCTTCTGTGGAGTCCTGTTTTGGGTTAAAGAGTAGAGGTATCTTCTTTTGCGCAGCAGACTGTGAATCTGATTTACTGCTGCAACTCCAATGCACTTGCATGCTTTACACTATTGGGGAATCTTGTCCTGTCCTATAGCAGCTGTTCCCTATTATTTCACATTGGGGTCTGTCCTTGCTCGTATTCAAAGTGGAGCGAGAGCTTTTACACTGTGTAGCAGGCTCATGGTGCTCCAGGGCCAGTAGCCCCTGCTCAGGGCCAGTCACACCACTGGCAGTCTGGTTTGAAGTGGTTAGTGCTTATTTCTTTACAACTAAAATAGCGCATAGTCCCCAAAATGGCAAACATAATACAACAGAGCCTTCTACAGTAAGGAGAACCAGGGTGGGAAGCCCACTCCTAGGCTCTAGTCTCCTAGCAGCTCCTAGCCACCTGGCTTGACCTCCCTAGCCACACCAGGTCCAGGGCAGCCCTGCAGGGAGCAGGGCCTGGACTAGGCTTCTAGCTCCCTTGCCTTGGAGCAAGTCCAAAGATCACAAATAGTTCTCTCTGACCCTTTGGCAGCTCATCATTTTATCTGCTGTTTTCCTCATCTGGCTTGTAGTTTCCTGACACGCCCAGCTGGAAGCATTCAGATCACACTAATTGGCCCAGTTAACCCTTACTGGGCTTGGTTCAAAACCAGACTCAGTAGCCTCATGATACACTGCTTTCAATAGGAATAGAATTGAGCCCTTGCAGAAGAAGAAACTTGTTGTAACACTCAACCCACAAGTTCCCAAACTCTGGCCCTTTTTACACAGACAGCACCAACACATGAACACCCAGAAATCTAGGTGTTCATGCATGGGTGCTGCCCATGTAAATCCCGCAGGGGTGGGTGGGTGTGCTCCTGCACACACGCATCCCCGCACATGGAGGCACCGGAAAAAACAGAGGTGCCTCCATGCATGGGGATGCGTGGGGGGTGGGCGCCCGTCTACACCCTCCCCTCATGCAGTGCACACAGACCGCAGCACACACAAACCCCTCCCTGCCACGACTCATGTAAAAAGGGCCTCTGAGTTGGGACCCCTAATGGAGTCACACCTTCTGTAGATGAAGTCATGACAATCTGAACAGATATTTTACACATGTTGCATGTCTTTGTTGCTGTCAGGGAGCCACATAATATTAATTATATTAATGTCTCAAAGTGGGATTATGCAGGAAAAAAGCTCAGGAACTACTGCTCCAGAGTAAAATGCATCACTTAGTACATGGCACAACGGTTCAGATGCAACCCTGGGATGTGAAATGAAATGGTTTTATAAAGCCCCTTCCCTGTCTTCTCTCACTGTCACAATCCTGCAGACACTCAAAAGTACCTCATTGGGTCATACAGGGCCTTCTCCCATTGCTTAGTGCCCAAACCCAACCCAAACCTGTGCTATTTATAGCAAGCTGCAATTACCAACTAACATTTTCCCAGGGTTTCCAGCAGACCGTGTATGTTGGCTGGAGTCTCAGTTGAGCACAAGTCATGCCCTTGCAATGGCCACTAATTTAACAATAGTTGTTCAAGACAGAGCTGGGGGCTGGGGCTGAGGAAGGACAATGGGTCACACAGAATGAAACAGGAAGCCAAAGTTCACAGCCAGCAAACGTCTCTTTTTAAAATAAGGGACTCTGCAAAGAATGCTTGCTCAGTGTATATATATATGGGTGACACTTTGAGCATGGTGTGAGGCTCCGGGTAGGCAGGGAAAATGCTGGCTGCAAATGTAGATGAAAGGTCAGAAAGGGCCTCATCCATTGTGAGAACAGAGATGGCTCAGCACCAAGCAGAATCAGAGCCCAGTGTCTAGTCCTGGTAGGTATGCAGTTCATGAAGCCTCTTTTCCCTTTCAGGTGAAAGCAGAATCTCTCTGGACTGAAAATACACCCTTGAGGGAAGAGCTGCTTCCCATAGAATGGCAGGAGCTCCCACCCACGGAGACAGGATGAGCACCATGACCCTCATCAAGCTGTGCCACTCCACTAACTATGTCCTGGTGGCTTGGTTTTTCCTGTTGACTGTTGAGAACTGCATTGCCTGGAAGCATAGGCCACCTCGCCTTCGTCTCTCATACAAAGGTACAGTTCCCCCCCATGTCAATCTGTCAGGTCAGGCCTGGAGCCAGGACCTGGATTTCTTTGTGATTACTCTGTTCAGGATGTCTGAGTGGCCAAACTTGCTGAGACTCGGTCATAGTAGGATGGGTGACTGGGGAAGATTTGGCCAATATGGTGGCCTGTTTTGGTGGACTTTTTGCACTCTGGAAATTTTGTCAATATGATTCTAGATATTCTGAACCTAATGTAGAGAATGTGAGCTCTGCTGGCCTTTTCATGGATACTAGTCTTGAAGAATGCCAGTATAACAACCAGTGGGCTTAAAAAACTTTACCAGTATGAGCAGCTCTTGGTCTTGAGCAACAACGCCAGTGTAACTGCTGGGATCAAAGATGGGGACTAGGGAGAAAGAATTACTGACATGGGGTCTCAAAGAAAGGCCACAGCAGAAATGCCACGCAAATCCTGCAGTCTGCCAAAAACTCATAGGTTCAAGATACCACTGAGATGACCTAATCCCAGTTTCTGTATAGCATGATCCACAGTGGTGGGAAGGGCAAGTTAAAAATTAAAATAAATAAATAAATAGTATTTGGCTAGAACACATCCTTCAGAATGAGATCAGGTCTTGATTCAAAATCTTTTAAGGGATGGAGAATGCTCCACCTTCCTTGGCAAACTGTTAATGCCCCTCTAAGTTAAACACATCTACCATTTCTATTTTAAATTTGTCCAGTTCTAACTTCCAGCTACTGGCTCCTGTTATGCATCCTTTGCTTGACTTAAGAACATACTAGTGCCCAATACTTTGTCTCAGTCATCGCATTTATACACTGGAATATAATCTCCTTTACTCTTCTTTTCAGTAAGCTAACCAATTGAGCTGCTTCTCTCTCTCCCTGTAAGGCTTGTTTTCCCACCTTCAAATTTAGGGGCGGATTCAGATGTGTGTTTAAATTGCACAGCTGCCTCGGCGGCATCGTGCAATTTAAAGAACCCCGCACTTCCGGGTTGGTGTGAATGCGCTGAGCGCGCACATTTCCATTTAGCCCTAATGTTTGGAGTGCGGTTTGAAAAGCTGCTCGGAGCAACTTTTCAAACCGCGCTCCAAACATTCGGGCTAGGTGGAAATGTGCGCGCTCAGCGCATTCACACCAACCCGGAAGTGCGGGGTTCTTTAAATTGCACGATACCGCCGAGGCAGCTGTGTGATTTAATCACACGTCTGAAACCGCCCTAAGTCTTCTCTGAACTCACTTCAGTTTTTCAACATCCTTCCAGTGGCTTATTCTGTATATGCCAATTTAACCCTCCACCATGGAGCTCTCCCTTCCCAAGGGGAAAGACTTCCTGTGCTAAAGGACACAGTCATTCTAGTTCTTTGTGCAGCCCTGAACTGTATAGAACGTGCTACAAAATACATTGTTTGGTTGGAAAAGAGTCTATTAATGTTCCCCAGGAGAAAAGGTGTGCCCAGTGGTTTTAGCTAGGCACTAGGAACCTTGGATTCTGACCTCTGTTCCCATCTTAACTCCTGACTTACTGTGTGGTCTTGGGAAAGTAATTTAACCCATGATTTGAGATTCAGAGACGACCCAGTACTTTCAGAACAATGATAAAAGTCATTATTACAATGACAAAAGCCTTCCAGCATCAATGTAAGACCTGACTGTTCCACCTGGCTTTTGGCGAGGGAGATAGGTACGGGTGGGGGATGGATGGTTAGGGGGTTTGTTTTATGTTTGTATGCTCCACCATTAGTTCTAATATTTTTGTATTTATTACTATTTTTAATTGTATTTTTGTATTTTATATATTTTATTGTGATATTTGTTAGCTGCCCTGAGCTGCTTTTGGCAGGAGGGGGCGGGATACAAATCGTTAAAATAAATATAAATAAATAAAGCCTTGAATGCAGCTGAACCAGTGCATTGCTGGGTGTCAGCGCAGGGGAGGTCCAAAACCCCCCAGCTGCTCGGTGGAGTTCTTAGCACTTGTGGATTTTGAAGATGGTTGGGGAGATCTATGATTATACAGAATCAATGGCCAGATCTTTCTACTAAAAGATGACACCCCAGCATGGAGGTGCTAGTAGCAGCAAGGGTGGGACTCCAGACTCCATGGCTGTGCTCTGGCCTGGGGGGAAGGATTACTCCTCCGCACTCAGGCTTTGCGTGGTTTGGAGAAATTTTGCATTTGAAAGCACTGGATCCTTGGATGGAAGGAGCTAGCCAGATGGGCTGAATATGGTTAACCAGAAAGGAAGTGAGGATGGAACTCAGGAAGATTTAAGCTCTTATTTCAACCCCATTTTACCCAGTTCTTTTAATTTCCCTCCTTGTTTTCCCTGCTGGATTTCTCTGCCCCGCCACCATCAAATTGGTTAATCCCATCTAACACCCGACTCACAATGGCCAGTAGTTTCCCGTTTCATTTCCTAAATCCCCACACCTGGCTGAGACAGGAGACTCCAATGTTGTGCCTACACTAGCCTTTCTTCCTTAGGATTTCCAACACAACAGATTCTGGAAGCGGCCACACAACTGCTCCTTGATCTCTTAACTGACCTGTTGTCAAGTCTGGCTCAGAGCAGGCCTAGGTGACACAGTGGCTAGAGTGCCAGCCAGTAGCCTGCCTGTGCTGTTCGTCAGCATAGATAGAGCTGGGGAAGCTGCAGTAATGAGAGGTTTGGGGAACTTTTGAGTTTTGAGACCATTTTGTAAGCCCCTAGGTTTAGGGGATAGATTTACTAATTTGCATTTGAAAATCATAACATCTTGCTTGTAAGGGGCTATGCAGAAGGGGGAGTAAGTGATAGAGCCAGGATCAGCCTGAGAAATGCAGATAAGCAAGCCAATATGCAGAGTGCCACCATTCCTGCTCCCATTAGCCATACCCCCATGGTGAAGATGCCTACAGGTGTTGTTGAGACAGGACACTTCTGTCCCTCAGCAGCAGTTGTCTTCCTGTAATGCTGGACAGAGACTGGCACTTGGGCTATGCCTGGGAGATACCATGGAGATTTATTGTGGGACAGCAGAAACCAGGCTGAAGCCCGAATGGAATGGGGAAAAAAGTCGGGAAGTATGGCCACCCTACTGATTTGGGGTGGGTCAGTGTTGTGTAAGAATGGGAGTTATAGTTTTGGATTAATCTGAAACTGCCTGTAGCAGGCCATTATGGGTTAATCTGAAAGATCCTGTAATTACGCCCTGCTAGTTACGGATTTGGAGTTACTGGAGTGGTACTTATCAGCCTTTGAGGGCTTGATTGAAACACCACTGCTGCTGTGGGGGCTTCAGCAGGCTCCCTCACCACGGTGTCCTCCCTGCTACATATTGTGCACATGCAAAATGGCCACTGGGGCAATTTGGCGCATGTGCTATAAGGAGCAGGGAGAATGCTGTGGTGAGGGAACCTGCTGGAACCCCCACAGCAGCGGCAGTGCTTCAGTCAAGCCCTCCAAAGTCAGTGTGTACCACTCTGGGCCCCCAGGGAATGGGGGAGGTCGGACCCACTGCATCGGGATGAATGGGAGTGCAGATCGGTTTTTCATTGACTTCAGTGGGAGAAATCTGAATTCGTAAATCAGAATCAACTAAGGTATTGGTAGTGGGTAAATCCTGCTCTTTACATACATGGTATATGAACACCTGTTCGATGGAGCAAGTGTTTTCGTACAAATACTTGGGGGTAGTGTTCTCTCAAACAGCCCATGGTGTCTCCAGCTTAAAACCATCAGTGCTCAGGCTAACAATACTTGTAAAGGAATTATTGGGTTTTATTTTTCAGAAGAGGGTAAGTTGGTGGACCCTGCTATTAGGATTTTTAAGGCCAAGGTGCCAGCTCAGCTTCTTTATGGTGCCCCAGTATGGGCTCCGTCAGTTTTACCAGACTTTTATTTATTTATTTATTTATTTATTTGCAGCCGTAGCCAAAATGCATAACACACAGAAAAAAAAGACAACAACGAGTCAACAAATAACTCGTGCAATCCACCATACCACTGCACCAATCCATACTAATGTGTCCTTCACCCAAATTTTTACAACAGAAAAAAAGGGTAATTGGTTAAAACAATACCACATGATACAAATATATATAGCACAAATACCCTTAAAAGGGAAGAACTCGAAATTGCAAAAAACATTCACGTTGCCTGATTGCATCCACCAAAAAAGAAGCGACAGCCTTAGTTAAAGTAGGTTCTACATCGGCCAGAGCCAGACATAACAAGTGGTGCTCAGTCCTACCTGGATATTTCTGGAGGAAAGGAGCCAGATGGGTCATACGGCACTTGTCATACAAATGACAACTCCAAAGGAGATGTTGAGATGTTTCCACTGACAGGGCGTCAAAGGGGCAAAGCCTTTCAGAAAACTCTAATGCCCCAATGCGCCCCTCCCAAAGGGCC
>QEPC01007158.1:2891525-2908526 GCA_003113815.1 Sphenodon punctatus
TTGGGGGCCACTGAGCACTGAAACTGAGTGATTTGGGGAGCCAGAGCACTGAAATGAGGGCCAGTACCCCCACCAGTGGCAGTCTCCCATAACCTCCCACTCAACCCTGCCAGGCTGCTGAGGATCTGAGTCTAGGGACTCAGCTCTACTCTGCGCGCCCCCAAGCCATGCCCCTTTGACCTGTTTCCGGCGCGCCGGCAGCTTTGCCGCCGGCACAGGGCCACTCACACTATATTCTCCCGGGCCACTTTGAGTTCCAATCCGCCCCTGCCAGATACGATGGCTAGGGGTGCCACCTGTGGTGGTTTTTTACCTGACATGCCCATAGGCCAAAATGGGAGTGTCAGGTAAAAAACAACGACACCCTGGGGGCTTGGTAGAGTACATACCACAGGACTGGACCCTTGTACATACTGTGACCCTGATTTGGGAAAACTGTACCAGGACCTATTTAAAGTAAGACTGTGGGTAACTGGGGAAATAGCCCAGCCTCAGATACCTACCCCAGGATCAGTCCCTGAGTCACTGGGTTATAATTAAGACTCAAGGCTACATACTGAATAACGGATGACTTTAAGGACATGTAGGGGGATTTGGTGTACCAAGATGGCTGAGCTAGTTCCCCAGAAGCTCGCCAGCAACTCTTACGGGAACTGGAGAGTGAGTCCGGCTACAGAGCGCCTTTGGGCCAGCATTCTGGCTGTTTACAGACTTGCTCTGCCCCTGGGAGATCTGAGATGAAAGTTGAAACTGCAGGCTCTTTGGGTTGGGGACACTCTGACTTTGTGCCTTATGCAGAGCTAAGCACATTGTTGGTCTGTAAATAACAAACAAGAAGAAAGCAAAGGCGGAAGAGCAGAGGAAATGTCTTAGCTGAGATGCAATTTCCTTGGAGAAGTGGTGTCATCTCATCATATGGGACCTTGAAAAGTACAGTATAATTTAATTTATTTATTTATTTATTCTGTACGTTAATATCCCGCTCCCTCCTGCTCACGGCAGCTCACAATACTTAAGTTAAAACCAATACTACAATATATAAAATATATACAAATAATAAAAACAAGATAAAAAATACGCAGTTGTTGGAGCTAAAAAAGAATCCTAACCCCCACTTCCCAACCCCTGTACCCATCACCCTCACCAAAAGCCTGGTGGAACAGCCAGGTTTTACATGGTGGTCGGAAAGAGGCAGGTCCAGTGCCAGATGGGCCTCCTCCGGGAGGGAGTTCCACCGAGAATGCCCTCCCCATAGTCACTCGAGAAGAGTGCTCCTGGCCAACCACAGGGGTGGATCTAAAATTCGGGGGATGAGGTGGTCCCGCAGATAAGTAGGGCCCAGGCTGTATAGAGCTTTATAGGTAAGAACCAACACCTTGAATTGGGTTCGGAAGGCTATCGGTAGCCAGTGTAGAGCACGGAGCACTGGTATAATGTGCTCGCGGCGACCCGTCCCTGTAAGGAGACAGGCCGCCACATTCTGCACAAGCTGCAATCTGAACCGTCACCAGGGGTAACACCACATACAGCTCATTACAATATTCCAGTCTTGAGGTGATGAAAGCATGGATGACACTGGCCAGGTTTGAGTCTGAGATATACGATGCAAGCCGCCGCACCAAGTGCAGTTGACAAAATGCACTACTCTCCACAGCCCCCACCTGAGCATCCAGGCGGAGCTGCGAGTCAAGGAGCACCCCAGACTACAAACCCGATGGACCACTGGGGGATGGTCCCCTTCAATGATGGGGGCCGCCAGCCCCTTGGCCCCTCCCACCAACATCACCTCCGTCTTGTCAGGATTCAGCTTCAGATGGCTCACCCTCATCCAGTCCCTCACAGCCACCAAACAGTGGGTAATGGCCCCGGAACTAGCACGTACCCATCCTACGGTGCAGTGGCCTTGGAATATCCTTTAATAGGTCTTTCCTATCTCTAAATTCTCTGACTCTGTGACCTGCCTCCCATAGGAACTGTTTCATAGGATCTCTGTTTCTCCAAGGGTCTGTCCGCACAGCAGCCTTAAAGTTGGGTTGTTCCCAATTCCATCCAGTAGGTGGCAGAGAAAACAGAAAACAGAACCTGCCTGGCCCCGCTACATAAGGGATGAGCACCCTAGCCACTTTCAGTTCTCTGCCTCCAAACCAGCACGGTGGTGCAGAAACTCTGAAGAAAGCCTCTGTTCTACCAGTGAGCTTTTTTTAAAGTGTTTGAGCTGCAGCGTGCTCTTCACTAGCTGTCTACCATATTTAACATGATTTCTGACCGAGACCAGCAGAGCACTCTTCTCCTGCCTCTCAGGGTTACTGTTTTGCTGCTGCACTTGGACCCCCCAACCGTGCACCTTTACCTAACCTCCTGTTCCCTCCATCTGTTGATGTGATAAATGAGGGATCCTTTGGGAACAGGGACATCTTGCCCCAAGTTTAATTTTTTACCACGAGCAGCCTTGCGCTCTCCCTCATCTGAAGATAGGTAACCCAGAGAAATATCCTGAACGCAGCCATGCCTGCCTGTGAGCTGTACCTCCTCCCTGCTTAGACTGATCATGATCAGTGCTGCAACAGGAAGCACTGAACCCCTAGACATGCCCCCCATGCCTGGTGGAGTGGGAACTGCTGCTGCTTGCTCCTCTGCACAACGTGTCTCCTGTGTACGCTAACCAAGCTGATGATGTCATTATTCTGTGCCTCACTGGGCAGAAAGAAAGCCCTACCTGGGCTCTCAAACACCTCTGCGCATGCACAGAATAGCGCTGCGTACAACTAGTACTGCTTTAGAAATGAAGTAGTAATAGTAGTAGATGGAGATAACAGAAGAATTCCAGATTAGGTTTCAGGAAAGCATACCCAGCATGCCCAAAGCCCCAAAAGCAAAAAGGCTGCTCCTAAAAGCAACAAGTGCCCATACAAGTCATACCTGTGCTCCTTTCTGAGAACGAAAGCATTCATCCACAGCAGCCCTCAATGAGCCCTGTTATGGATCCACACATGCAAATTATGGGTATTCTGACATCCATCCTTACCCAGTCGCAAGGAATGATGCAGACCCTGTCCCAAGGCCATTTTATGGGATAGTCCCAACTTCCCACCCACCCACCCTCACCATAGGGTCCCTTCAGGCAGCAGGGCACACCTTGGAGTCCCTTCCAATATCCTCCCTGGGATCCTACTAGAGCCAAACCAGGTCCCTACGGCCATCTGTCATGCTGGTGAGGTGCACACCCCCATTGAACCCACCGACGTGTCTGTCCTTACCTGCTTTTTGGAGGCTCCCTTAAAGGGCGGAGTAAAGAGTCGAGCAGAAGACAGGTGCGTACCGTAGCCCATCCACCTCCCGTAGGGGACACGAGCGTAAGAAAAGCAGACGTACCTCCTCTCCTCAGGACTGTGACCCTTCTGATGTTGATTCTGAAATCTGGTTACTCGATTTGGGGAGAGGACTGCTAAGAGCAAGCCCACAAATCAGAATCCCTTCATTTCCCCTCCCGCTCTTCTGAGCCGAGTTCAGAAGTAGATGAGGAAGAGGCTTCAGGCTCTGAATCCCAAGGGGAGGGGGCAAAGGAGGAGCAGCAGACCAATCTCTTCCCTCCCCACTTATTTTACCACACTTTACACATGGTCTTCTCTAGTCTTAAACTTGGATCCAAGAAGAAGAGACAGCAATCTACAGAGGCTGACTCTCCATGCAAATATTTGGTCACTGAGGCCAAGCAGGGCATAGCCTTCCCGCTGCCATCTGCTTATGAGAATATAGTCACGTCAGAGTAGACAGTGCCACACCACTCGGCACATACGTCCAGGCTGCTCCTAAGCTGCATGCTTTTAATCAGGACAAGGAGGCAATGCTCTCTATTCCCAAAGTGGATGCAGCAGCTGCTTCCCTAGCTAGGGACTCTATTTTCCCCTCAGAGGGTGATCTCGTCCCTAAAGATCAGACAGACAGGGGGATAGAATCTGCCCTCCACAAAGCTTTTGGCTCCACCACCTCAGCCCTCAAAGCAGCCACAGCCTCAACGTATTTCAGCAGGCCCCTTCTGTCTTGGCTAGACAAAAACTGGAAGACCCTAACCTATCCAAGAAGGAAGAGGAATCTCTGCCTTTCTAGCGGCTTTGTTTATCGTTGATGCCTCTCTAGACACTATGCACTTCACAGCGTGTTGTATGGCCTCTAATATAGATGCAATGCAAGGAGATGGCTTTGGCTCAGATCATGGAGGGGTGACCTACACTCCAAGGCACATCTCACAGAGAATCTGTTCACCAGGCACAAGCTCTTCAAGGATGTGCTGGATAAGTTCCTTGCAGAGGCTGTGGAGAAAAAGACCTTAGCAGCACACTCACAACGCAAGCCTTCTAGTCCGCATTCCTGGCAGAGGAACCAACAAGTCTTCCCAAGCCTTCCCAATGACTGGAGGAACACTGACCATGAACAAGCTCCAGCAGTTGGGGGACACTTTCAACAGGCATGGAGAGCTTCTTTTTGTTACATCTCCATGAGCAGAGCATGCAATCTGTCCAAGGACAAACTTATGCTAGAGGCCATCCAAAAGCTTTATTCTGCAGGGGCAATAGGGCCAGTTCCCACAGGCCATGAGGGGCCATGAGGGGCCAGGCCTCTACTCTACTCTACTGTTCTTGGTACCCAGTAAAAATGGGGAACCAAGAGCAGTCCTAAACCTCAAGTGACTGAATTGTTTTGTTAAAACTAAGTGCTTCCGCGTGGAGACACTCGGGTCGGTCATGGCAGCAGTTGCTACAGGAGACTTTCTAGCTTCTGTGGATCTCAAGGATACCTACCTACACATCCCTGTACATCGTTGCCACAGAAAATATTTGAGGTTTTGCTATGTGAGTGAACATTGGCAGTACAGGGCCTTGCCTTTTGGCTAATCCTTCGCTTCCTGGATGTTTACCAAATTACTAGTGGTTCTCATAGTCGCACTAAGATACAAAGGGGTCTGCTTATTATACCTATATTTGGACAATGTTCTGATTTGAGCACAATCCCAAGAGCTGGCACACCAGCACATGCACCTCACAGCTACCTTTCTGCAGCAGCATGGATTCCTGGTGAACTGGGAAAAGAGCCAACTTGTTCCCATTCAGACATTCATCTGTGGGTGATATTGGACACAGATGCCAAACACCCATTTCTTGCACTGGACCGCCAGGAGAAAATGAGGGGTCAGGTATACACAGTCCTGGTAACACCCAGAGTTCCCCTTTTATTGTTGGCAGCCCTGTCTTGCATAGATCTGATGTACTAGGCAAGGCTACACCAGTGTCCCCTTCTCCTTCAATCTTTTCAGAGCCAAATTGCCACAAAACAAAGCGGGACTGCATCCCGCCATCTGCTCTCCGCAGCTCCCTGTGGTGGTGGTTGACAAAGGACAGATCCCATCAGGGGGTGCCCCTCATAAACCCCAAGTGGGTGATCTTAGCTACCAATGCCAGTCTCTCCAGAGAGTGAGGCTTCTTAGGGAAGTGCAACTTGCAAAGCACATGATCACAGGAGGAATCCCAGCTCAGTATTTATGTCCCCGGAGCTCAGGGTGGTGAGACTAGCCCTTGTGAAACTGGCTACTCAGATCCAGAAGACCGACATGATGGTCCACTCCAACAAAGTACTGGCAGTGGCTTACATCAACAAACAAGTGGTGGTCTTGGTTCAAAGCCCTCCAGAAGGAGGTGACAATCCTTATGGTGTGGACAGAAGCCAACCTCCGCTTCATAAAAGCTCTTCACCTAAAGGAGGAACCCAATGTAAGGGCCAAAGGGTTGCGCAGGAGACATCTGGGCTTAGGGCAAATGGTCCTTGCACCCAGAGGTGTTTCAGTTCATTGTCACACAATTTGGGAGACCTCGCATCTTCATGAATGTTAGACCCCTTGTCTCTCCCTCTGTTCCCCTTCCTAAGTCTCTCCCCCAGCTCCTGTCTCTCAGATTGTAAGCCCTAGGGGCAGGGACCGTGTCTATTTTATTACTTTGTAAAGTGCCAGGTACACTGCTGGCGCTATATAAATGTTTGTTAATAATAATAATAATAATAACATTAGACTTGTTTGCCTCATGGGAGAACAGGAAGGTGAAAGCCTTCTTTGCAAGAGCCACGGATGCATTAGTTCAGTCCTGGCTGAAGGGCTTATTGTATGCCTTCCCACCATTTCCCCTTCTCCTGAAAATATTCAGGAAAATATGACACGAAGGGACCAGGGTGATCCTGGTTGCCCCACTCTGGCCCAGTTGTTCATACTTCTCAGACATGGTTTAGTTCCAGGAACGCCTCCCAGTCCCTCTCCCACTGGGGGAGGACCGCCTCACTCAGGGGCCCTTCAATTACTATGACCCTGACCTCCTCTGACCCTCGAAGCACTGGGGTACTCAGCTCAGGTAGCTAATATGCTGTTAAGGGTCCACTCCAGAAATCCTTCCATAAACAGAATTTATTCTGCTACCTGGAGGCACTTTCAAGATTGGTGCCTACAGGCTGGCTTGAACCCATAGGATGGTTCCGTGCCTCCTTCCCCCCCTTCCTAGCTTTCTTACAAGAGGGCCTTAATATGAGCCTCCAACATAGCACATTAGACAGACAAGTAGCAGCGATCTCTGGGGTGCTTGGGTGTGCTGCAGGGCCTAACCCAATGGCTCACCCCCATGTTTGTCGCTTTTTTTCAGGCGGCCAACCTAGTCTTGCCTCTGGTGTGGTACACACGTTTCCCACCTGGAACTTCAATGTGATCCTTAAGGCCCTGGTTAAACCACAATTTGAACCCACATCCTCAGTATTATTGTATTTCCTGATGATTAAAGTGGCTTTTTTTGTGTGTGGCCATCACCTTGGTCAAAAGTGTCTCCAAGCTGGCCCCAACCCGTGCATATTCCACAAAGATAGCATGCTGCTGCAATTCCACCCAGCCTTTATACCCAAGGTGAACGCTCTGTTCCATAAGGCCAAGGAGATTTCATTACCATTGTTCTGCCCTAATCCAGGCCTCCCAAAGGAAGCTGAATGGCACACATTAGATGTGCACAGGATTGTACAGGTATATAGTCCAAGAACTGTGTCTTTTTGTAAGTCTCTGGCACAGTTTGTTGTGTATGGCTCTTGAGTCCAAGGGTCCGAAGTGTCTAGGTCCATCATCGCCCACTGGATACACGCTTGTATCTCCGAGGTGCACTCACCCCTCCCACACACACACATGGGGGGGGTGATCACACTCGCAACACACATTAGATGTGGGGGAGGGAGAAGGGCTCACATTCACTCACAACACACACACGCACACTGGAGGGAGAGAGGCTCACACTCAACACACACAGATGGGGGAAGGAGGAGGGGCTCACACAACACATGGATGAGGGGGAGGGGCTCACACTCAAAACACACACACATGGGACAGGGGTAGCTCACACTCATACAAACCCCCCAGTCCTGCCCCCCCTAACCAGCACCCCCTCCCCCCAAGCTGCCTGTCTTGGGGCAAGTTTAGCTTGGACCCTCAGTGGTCTGGTTGGCAGCACTTCAGTGAGGCAGCCAGGCTCTCCTGGGGCTGGGTCTCAGGCGGATTCTGGGGCCACGGGGCTCCCCTGGCCCACCCAGGGGAGTGGGAGGGAGGGAGGAGGAGATGGTGCAGCCGGTTCACATGGACTTGTGCTCCCCGGTCCCCGTCTCCCCCTGCAGGTCCTGTGTAGCACACAGGCAGACTCTCTGACCAGCCCCACAGCTGAGCTGCTTCTTGGCTGCGCACCAGCGCTGATCAGCTCACTGTGCAGGCGCAGAAGTGTGGGAGCCAAGCCATACCAGCAGCGGCCACAGCGTGGGGGAACAGGGGTCCAGGGAGGGTAGCTGCCCCGATGTCCTGGGCCCCCACGGAGGGCAGCCAGGCTGGCTGGGGTTGCACAGGGTGGGGAAATTGGGGTCATGTGACCCTGATTCTGCTAGGCCCCACAAAGTGCCACCCCTAGATCTGGTCCTAGTGGGCCTTGCCCTAAGTCCAGGCCTGACAGGCGTTGTTGATGTAGACTTGTTTATGGTGTACATTTTGTTCTGGTTCTTCATGTTACCACAAAGCCCCTCATGAGCCCAGGGACATAGCTAGGTTAAAATGGACCCAGGTGCAATAAATGGACTCCCCACCCCACGCCCCCCCGTTATCACCATCCTCTCACACTCCCTTCCCTCCTTCCTCCCCCCAGCATCCTGATTGCAAAAAACTGGAGGCTGCTTCTGCATTGTCTGCTTCGTGCTGCTGCCAGTGCTTGTTCCCTCCTGTGCCCCACAAGCACCACACGCTGCAGGTGCTACCACTCAGCTCAGTCTCTGCCCAGCTGTGCCACGACAGCCCTGTCCCACCCCTAAGTTGGGCCCTGGAGCAAATGTCCCTCCTATTCCTAGGATAGCTACACCCCTGCATGGGCCAACAAACATATACTGCACTGGTCCATTTACGACTGATGTGGTGTTTTAGGGGTTAATGCTTTGAAAGAACTCTTAACTGGCTCGCTGGCTGTGTAGCTGGGGCCAGTTGCTGTTTTCTCTGCTGCCTGCTGGATGGAATTGGGAATGACCCACCTTTAAGACTGGTGTGCAGACAGACAGACCCCCTAGAAGGAAAACTCGTGGGTAAGTAAGTACACCCAATTTTCCTTTCTCTTGCAGCTACTGAACTTGGGTCAGGGAGTAGAGAGGCTGCTGTTCAGCAGGAGGTAGGGAAGTGAATTTAAAAACTATGAAAATCGCCCTCTTCTTATGAAGTGGCAGCAGCCCAAGCTAAGGAAGTAACCTCCCTCCTTCTCCCCCAGGAGAACACAAACCAACCACATACAGTACTGAAGGATTCTCTACATAGATCAAGCAGAAGCCATCAGGCAGGCTTCAGGCTGCAGCAGCTGAAGTTTTGTGCAGGCTCTAATTTCAAAGCCACTGTAGCCAGGAGAATAACTTCCATCCTTTATAGAAACCTGTTCAAGCAGATACTTGGGGCATTATTTGTGTTGAAAGTTTCAGCTCTGCCTGTCCTGTTGTTTCCATATACTCCACCCATTGGGGTTAGCCAGATTGGCTGGTCTCTGGTGTGAATTCTGCAGTTGCTAATGGATCCGTGAAGGTCAAGCACAGTTGCCACATAGACTGAGCAGCCATGGTCCTCTCCAAACCTCACTACAGCAGCAGCTCTTTGCCTGACCAGCTGGGTTGACTAGGCTGTTCTCTCACAGGCAGCCATAGTCCATCCAAGCAAATGGCAAGAGTTAGATTTGGGCCAGAGTCTGGCAAGTCTCACCCTTTGGAAGGGAAAGGGGCAATTACAGTGATGTTCGGTATTTTGTGGGTCTGCAATGATAACAGTGGTTCATCCCCAGGTAGTGGTTGTCACCCTGGCAATGGGGCCAGGGATAGTGCTCACTATTTTCTGTGTGACCCAGAGATTCCCTAATCCCTATCTCCATTCTTTGTCCTGTAGATCTGCTGAGATCAAACAGCTGCTGCCTGCTACTGGAGTCAGGGGATGGGATGGAGTTCCAGTCACTCCTGGTAGATGAGGACAAAGCATGGCTGATGGTGGGGGCCAAAAACCACATCTTCCTACTGCACCTGGACAGCCTTAGCAAAGAGCCTCAGAAGGTGAGCGGTTGAGGCAGTTGCCATTCAATATATTCCAGAATGGAATTGGTCATCTTCTCCTTCCCAGCAGGTTGAGGGACTTGATTTGGGTTCAGCAGCCAAGGAATGCTGAGGTTGTACGACAGTGACCACAGCGACACTAACTCAGTGGGCAAAGTTTCTGAATCCCAAGAGCTGCACCCATTTACCATGATGGGGCCAAAG
Source organism: Sphenodon punctatus (assembly GCA_003113815.1). NCBI lineage: Eukaryota > Metazoa > Chordata > Lepidosauria > Sphenodontia > Sphenodontidae > Sphenodon > Sphenodon punctatus. The sequence continues at coordinate 2,901,354 of QEPC01007158.1, forward strand.
AGCCACAGTTTGCCCATTTTTGCACTAACTATAGAATTTTTTTAATAGCATAGCATTAATGTTGAGAATTAATAGAGTCAGTAAATGCAGATGCTTCAACCATCACCCAGACAGGGTGAAGACAGGGCCAAGACAGCAGGCCTCTGGTTTGATTGCGGCACTCAGCTCCTAAGGGAAAGAATAGCAGAACCAAATTGGGCACTGAAGAGTTGCCCAATGGCCATGTAGTGAACCTGGGTCAAAAGGAATAGTTAATACAGTTCTTGACGGACCTTTCCTCCTGGGGTAATGATTCCATCTGTTCTTGGAGCAATGTTTTCAGCTTTCCCCTCTATACAGTAAAGCAGAAGACAGAGTAGCTTCACAGCTACTGTGAATAGAGCTTTGCCTGTCTGATGAAAGAACGGAGGAGGGAGAACCAAAGCAGATGCAACAAGCCTGGGCAGTACTTTCTCTTCCAGATTTTTTGGCCGGTCTCCAGAGAACAGGTGCAGCACTGCCAACTAGCTGGGAAGAATGCCGAGGTAAAGCAAAAGCAGGGATTCCATGGCTCACTCACCTCTCCTGTAAGCTCATTGATCCATGTTGAAAGCATCGTGACCCAAGGAACAGGTTCTGTATGACCCAGACATGATTCCAGTGAGCAGAGAGCAAGCAGTAGAGAGGCACCAATGGCCTGTAATCAAGAATCCTAGGCTTCCAAGGCTGCTTGATTTGAATCTCCCTCAATTCATGCAATCATTAGTTGAGGCGGGCAGGGGGCATTGATTGTATGGCTTTACTGTGGGAGCTGCTGTCCCTGTCCCTCTGGTTAATGGTAACTTAACAACTCGCCCCTTCTTGGGGAATTAGCTTGGACAAGGGTCCACAAAATTAATATGCACAGGCGCACCTGGCCATAATATTCAATTTACCCTTGGGGTCTAATACCCCAAATAGGGCTTAGTGCCCTCCAGCCTCCACATCTCCCCTTACAGCTGGCCTGTTCCACCAGGTAGGGGCTTCTCCCAACTAGTGGGTCCCCAGCATAAACTTAGTCCTGCACATAAACAAAGTTCTCCCCCAATGGGGCACATAAGGTCCAGGCACTTGAGAACATTAGTCTTCGGCCTTATGGCCCTTTAAATAAAGAAAACACACCTGGTCTCCCACACTGTCTGCGAGGTCTTGGTTTCCCAGAAGCTTCCTAGAGACATGTCCTCTCTCCTCAAGTTCCTGCTGTGCACTGTCTGTTCCTGGCCAAGCCACTTCCCTTTATGCAGGAAGCCACGCTTCCTAGTCAACAACGTCTTGTCGGTGACCATTTTGTGGGGACTCGGCAGCCATTTTACATTGTTAGAATCCTTTATGGCCCTACTCTGCTACATAACTGCCCAACCTTTGTGTCTGAGCAGTAGTGAGAATGTGGCAACTGACAGAGAGCTAATGGAAGAGGGGAGTTCCCATGCATGGGAGGTGGGATTCTTTAGACAGGGTAAAAGACACAGGGGAACCAGGGTACTGGTGTTTGACAGAAACTTTCTTCCTTGACAGACAGAATGTGCCAACTTTATCCGACTCCTGCAGCCTTTTAACAGCAGCCATGTGTTTGCTTGTGGGACAGGCTCCTATCAGCCCATCTGTGCCTTCATCCAGCTTGAAACTAGCGCCAAGGTGAGCGGGAACCAGAAAGGGAGTTCTTCCACACCCAACAAGGGCCCGCCGAGTGTGTTCCTGCATTCCCTGAGCGATACAAGGGCAAGGGGCTCCTTGGAGCGCATTGGCCAGCTCTGCAGCCAACTCAAGGGATCTTATAGCTCACTTGCCCTTTCTAACAGCAGCAACTTAGGAAGCAAGCATCAAGCATTGCAAGGGATTTTGGGAAGTTAATGGTGAGTGGTTGGCTCCCCATTCTCCATAGTAAAGTGAGACAAGCTATGATCTCTAGGCTTGTCCCCTAATCTCGCTCACCAGGTGATCTTAAAGCCAGCAGTCAGGGTTGGAGCCCAGTTGCCTCTCTCCCTAGTTCCACCTAGTGAATCTCACGTTTTTGTCTCCTTGGAGTAGAGATCATGTCTCCTGTACAATACACTGGACCATCATCTAAGTGATCATGACCTGACCATGGACAACAGTATGTGCCTGGCATACCAACTTATCCTCAGGTTTTGCTTTGGCTAAAATCTTTCTTCTGGCCCCTGTAGGAACCAGGGGCTCCATCGATGTGGTTGGTGCCCCACTCTAAGGAATCCGGAAGAGGCAAGTGTCCATACAGCCCCCAGGAACCTTTCACTGGGCTACTCATAGGTAAGAGAGACCAGAGAATGGGGAGGGGAGCCCAGACAATATAGTGATGGGAACATTAGAAATTAAAGTTGACATAGCCATCTACAACCCTCCTCAGTGGCTTCTTACCTCTATGGGTAAGGAGAACATGTGACGCCAGGGAGGCACTTCCCCGCCCCAGGGTGAACCACTGCAGTCACCACTCCTTGGGCTGGCAGGAAGGACTCTTCAAAAGGTGCAGCGCATACTCTGGCATGGGGGGCTGCCGCCACAGATCCCTCCACGCCCTGGGGCCAGTCCTGGTGCAGCAGGATCAGGCCAGGAAGAACTGACACCAAACGGCTGATGGGAGAGGGAGTTCCTCTCAGGCCCCCCATTGACTGTTTCATGTACGCAGCTGCTGTCCAACACCCATCAGCTGTTTGAGTGCACCCACCAACCAAACAGCTGAGGGGGGCACATGGAGGGCCCCCCCCCCCATCGGCTCTTTGGTGAGTCTGATCACCAAACAACTGATGGCGGAGGGTGCACCTGAGGGAAGCACCTCCCGCACATCCAGCCCAGGCTGTTATTGCAGAGCTGCCTGCTGCTAGCCAACCACATGGCAGGAGCTGGGGCTGAATGGCTGTCACTTTGCATGGACTGGTGGCACAGGAGAGGGGGGAGTGGACTTTCCCCAGGTGACAGGGAATGTCCGGGCCGCTGCTGTGGAGCTGGCTCCCGGCCACTTGGGAAGTCCGAGCATGTGCCGCTTTCCCACTTCCAGTGCCTCCCTTAGCGGCCACTCTTCCCTGGCGTGCGCTCACCAAACGAGCACCCCATCAGCTGTTGGTTAGCTTATATTTATTTATTTCGTTATTCTTTTACCCTGCACCCTCCCCCTCAGAGAGCAGCTCGGGGCGGCTTACAAAATATACACCAACAACAACAATAAAAGAAACACACAATATACAATTTAAAATTCATTAAAATGCTAAAAGTATACAAAGAGCAAACACACCCACACCCCAACCCACCCTACCCATCTCCCTCTCCAAAGGCCTGATGGATCAGCCAGGTCTTACACGGTCTTCAGAAAGAGAGGAGGTCTGCGGCCAAGTGACTTTATTAGAGAACTTACATCCTCAGCCTGCCATCCACCAAAGATTAAAGACAGACCCCTGATATCCTTGATGTATGCGGACGATACTGTTCTTTTCTCTCAGATGAAGAAAAAGTTTACTGGTTTACTGTACAACGAATGAATTAGAGATCAACCTGCAAAAATCCCAAATAATGGTTCTGGGAAGGAAAAGGGCTAACATAAATGGGTTGTGAACGAGAGAGAGTTTCTCCAGGTAAACTCTTATATTATTTACCTAGGCATTGCCCTGTCCAACAATGGGTCATAGAGTCGACATAAAATCTTAATTGCATCAAAAGCCAAGGTAGTTTCTAAAGGAATCCAACAATTAGTCACACGATCTATGGGGATAAATACTTCAACCATACTGTGTGTGTATGGGGCGAAAGTCCAATCTTTACTGACTTATGGTGCAGAAATTATTCCAGTAGTAGATCTTCAATCTCTAGAGGTTGTTCAAAATATTTTCTTGAGGAAGTTGTTGAGGGTTCCTCAGAGTGTCCCAGCGGCAGTGATTAGGGCAGAGACAGGCATGTTAGCCATTACCTGTTTGAGTAACTAGTTAGCTCTTAATTATTGGGTAAAACTAATTAATCAGAACGATTCTTCCCTTCCTTCTCTCTGTTTAAGAGAAAAGCTAGAGTATACTGGAGGATTGTCTTATCCGTGGCTGACCCATGTAGAAACTTGTCTGGCAAATGTGGGGCTGTCCTTTTCCTGGTTTTTTTTTTTTTGGGGTGGGGTGGGGGGGGAGGATATAAAGGTGCAAAAAACTCTTATGAAATTGAGACTGAGTGAGTGACATTTCCAGGCAAAATGATTTGGCTGTACTACCTTTATGGAAGGTTGCCCCCTGATTTAGTCACTTGAAAAAGCAACATAAACTGGAGATGTACTTGGACAGCCTGAATGAACCTGAATTGCCCAGGGCTTACACTTTGCTGCATTTTCAACTGTTCCCCTCAGCCATCACAGAAAGAAGCGTACTTGTTTTTATGCTAACCTGGAAGTGGAGGATTTGACACACTTTCTTTTTAGTTGTTCCTTGTATGAAAGTTTAAGACAATCCTGACTGTTACCGCTGCTGAACGAGAAAGGTTATTTGTCAGTTGATCGTAAAATAGCGATGATAATGTCAGCATGTGATGAAAAGACTATTAAAGCAACTGCTTCTTGTGCCTTATTAGCTGGCAGGATACCAGAGGAAACAAAACAAAAGTTATTAGATGCTGACCTCATTAATGTTCTATAATGTTTGTGTGCTTTTGTATAGTGTTTCTGTGCATTTGGAATGACTGTCAGTACTTTTGTTGATTTGCTGACTGTTTTATAGTTTTCTGACTGTGTATGTACCAATCTTAATGTTTATTTTATTGACCATGGCGACAGCTAGTGTCATAATAAATTTCAATACTTCAGTATGCTGCCCCCTTCTGCCTCAAGCATCTCAGGGTGGCTAGCATTAAAATACACAGTAATAAAACGACAATTAAAACAACCCAAGAAGCCCATACCCAATCCATCTCCCTCGATAAAGGCCTGACTGAACAGCCAGGTCTTACACTGTCTGCGGAAAGAGGAGAGGTTGGTAATCAAGCGAACCTCCAACGGGAGGGAGCTCCACAGCCATGGTGCAGCCACAGAGAACGCCCTCCTCATGGTGGGCACCCGGGAGGACCCCAAGGAGGGTGCCCCCGGCCGACCGCAGAGGCCGATTCAGAACCTGGTCTTATCTATTTCTACGCTGTGGTGTCTCCTGTGGTCATTCAATGGTGTTTCTACCATACTAATCCTTTGGGAACAAAAGGACTAGAGGGAAACCTCCAAACTCCTTCTCCCTTGGGAGTAGAGCTGCTCACATCTATTTATTTCATGGTAATTTTTGAAATCCTAGGATGCAGTCTATAAAGTACTTACTCCAGAGTAGTCCCACTGAAGCCCAAAGTGTGTCCTTGGGACTACTCCAGCATAAGTGGTTTGTGGATGGTAGACCTAGTTAGTAAGTACATTTTATTGACTTGTTGGCCCCATGGCTGACACAACAAAAACAAAGAAAACAAAGGAACAGAAATTAGCAAATACAGGAGCAACAGACACTCTAAAAACCCTAACAAATGCCAAATGTGTACAGCAAATCAGAGAAACAAACAATAAACCCATAAGTGTACATGTCCGTAACCGACAGCCAGCCAAAAGTTGCTCCTATAGAGATACACAAAAATTATTAACAAAATAAGCATTAAGATGAATTAAAAGTCAGTCTTGAACAAATGAACGCAATTCTTACTGCGAAAATTGCCACTGACCTAGTTCTAGCAGGGACTCTATCCCCTAGAAGATAGAGCAACTGCTGCAATTTGGGTCGAGAATCCTCCAATCCAACAATTTCTTGAAGCTGGCAACATGAAGCAGCATGTAAAGGACAAGAAATTAGATAGTGCCCCAAGTCCTCAACCCCACTGCCACAAGGGCACAACCGCTCCGAGCCTGGAACCCCCTGCTAGCGCCCGGACAGGACGGCTGTGCGCACAGACTGAAACCCCAGCCTGATGAAGGCCTGTCGCAGCCCAGGATCATTAAGCTGGTATATACAAGAAGCGCCCCCCACGAGGTGTAGTAACTTGTAAGTATTTATAAAAAGGAAGATCTTGTTAATATTCACACTTCATGATGCTTCAAGTGACAATATTCTGCATTTTTCCAAATTTTTCCCCATTTAAATTTAAAACATTTTCCCCCTCCCCCCAATTTCTGCAAAAAAAGGTTGGTTCTCCCACATGAAAGTTTGTGTTTTCTAGTATGTTTTTGGTTACCAAAAATCAAAAATTTGTTTCCAACACCTAAAGAAATTCAGAAAAAATGTACAAGCTGTCTGGGCCTGCCAGCTATTTAGCCTGCACTTTCCCCACTGATTGACAAGGTTGGAACAGCACTGAGAAAAGCCCAACAAATAAACAATCTATGCCAGATATTTTTAAAGGGAAAGAATGTAATTACAGTGCTGTATTCATTCAGCAGGCAAGCGTACATTTGTTTTACTTTTTTATTTTCTTTGCTGTTTATTATTATTATAAGCTTTTAATTAGCGCCAGCAACGTACCTGGCACTTTACAGAGAATAAGATAGACATGGTCCCTGCCCGAGAGCTTACAATCTAAAGACAGGGGGAGGGGAAACAGGGAATGGGGAACAGAGGGAGAGACAAGGGATGCAACATTCATGAGGATGCAAGAGCTCAGGTACACGTTCTTGGCTTGGTTACAGTACATTGGGAGTTTGCAGTTAACAGGTGGGGGATAATCCTGGGTGGGGATGATTAGCAGAAGTTAGGAAGGGCGGAGCGGAAGAGGTGGATTTTGAGGAGGGACTTGAAGGTGTGGAGGGTGGGGGCAAGGCAGACGAGGGCAGGGAGGGAGTTCCAGGCGTGCAGGGCAGCGAGGGAGAAGGGACGAAGGCGGTTGGGGGAAGCGTGGGAGGGTGAGGGAGGGACTGGAAGCGGAGCAGAGTGCGCGAACAGGGGTTCGGAGGGAGATCCGGGCAGAGAGGTAGGGGGGAGCAAAGTTGTGAAGGGCTTTGTAGGTGAAGATGAGGAGCTTGTGCAGAATACGCTCAGGAAGAGGGAGCCAGTGGAGAGAGGAGAGGAAAGGCTGCACATAGTCAAAGCGACGGGCTAGGTGGATGATCCTGGCAGCAGACTTTTGAACAGAGATGAGGGAAGAAAGGTGAGAGCCGGGAAGGCCAGCAAGGAGGAGGTTACAATAGTCGAGGCATGAGATGATTAGGGC